>JAHRHZ010000024.1:31533277-31593892 GCA_024137785.1 Ginglymostoma cirratum
GGTGTGGGGGCAGGTGTAGCACTTCCTGCGGTTACAAGGAAAAGTGCCGGGTGTGGTGGGGCTGGAGGGGAGTGTGGAGCGGACAAGGGAGTCGCGGAGGGAGTGGTCCAGGTCTATTCTACATCTGACCAAGGTCAATTGGGTTCTGCCATTGCTGGTCACCCTTCACCAATGACAGAACACCTTGCCTGGCAGGACGTGACAGCCAGACCCTGCTCAACTGGCACAGCCTGGAAACAAACACAGGAGGCACACCTTTGAGCAGTCAGGCATACTGGAACTACCGCAGAGATGCCCTGTGCCTGAAAATGCTACAAGTCAACTCGCTACAATGACCTTGCACAAATTTAACAGATCCTGCATGACATCTCATACATATCCATACTTTAGCCAGGCACATGCACTTCCCAGTGGTATCACACCACAAGTTAATGCAATGTGGTCAGCTACACAATAACCGATTGGCACTTCACCTTAGTCAAGCTGCTTAATTAAATAGTTACATTTCCTGTATAGGTCGGTGGTAGGAAAGAGAAGAGACCTCAATGAAAAAGAAAGAATAAGAAACAATAGCTAATTAAGCATAATAACAATCAAAAATGTTAAGAGCAATCTGTATTAAAGAAATTGAGTCAAACGCCAAGAAAATGAAGTACATGACAGGTTTAGAACGATAAGTGCAGGATAACACCCTGGCAATAGCTTAATACAAAATTCAAGGAACTTATTGAGGGCCGGGCATAGAAAGAGACAGAACTAAGGGGCAAATTCCCATGCAAATACATGTTTATTGTTTATGTTAAACCAAGTCGACGAATATGCCATCCAGAGGTCGACATTAAAAGCCAAAATAAGTTAACTTATTTTTACATTAAAAAATCAAGTTGCTCAAAATTAAGTTTCACATTCACTCTTGCATGTAACTATAATCCTTGCCAATTCTTTCCATCTGTTCATTGATGTACAAAAGTTAGCAGAATCTCCAACCCATGTTTGTTTATTCAATATAGTGTATGATCTCCAATATTGTGGATGGTCAATATTCCTTAAAGCCACCAGGGGGAAGCATGCCTTTAACAAGAACAGGTAACAAGTATGGATTTTACATCAAACCTTTATAGATAAATGAGTCCAAGTGGTCTGGAACACACCTGGTTTGACCAGTGTGTTAAAAATATTAATTAGGTTTTAAAATTCATGCATGTCATTTCGGTGAGGTTCGCTAGCTAGGCGAACATTGATAATTTTCAACTCTTACAGGAAAAAGGCAGGAAAGTTAAGTTGAAGAAGATCAGATCAGCCACGATTTCATTGAATGGTGAAGCAGACTCAATGGGCCAAATGGCCTACTTCTATCATCGTATCATCATTTATCGTTCATTCCAATTGCTCCTGGGAAGGTGGTAGTGAATTTCCTTCCTGACCTGCTGCAACCTTTGACATGTAGGAACATCCAAAATGCTGTTAAGGAGTTCCAGTATTTTGACCCAGCAACAATGACAGAACAACGATATACTTCCAAGTCAGGATATAAGCAAACTTATAAGTGGTGGTACTCTCATGGGACTGCTGCCTTTGTCCTTCTAGGTGCAGTATTCATAGGTTGGAAGATGCTGTCAGAAAAGCCTTGGTAAGTTTTGTAGAAACTAGATTTTGTGAAAGGGCATTGCAAAATCCGCAATACTTAGTTATTTTACCAAAGGCTGTTTCTTGACAATGGAGGCAGGAAGCTTCCCTTCTAAAGGGTTCTCTTGCTAGTCTGTATTAACAACAAGAAAAAAGCTGCACAGACACAGGAAAAGAAAAAAAAGGGGGTTATATGCCTTGCTCTGCTATGAATGTTGAGATAGAAAATCAGAACAGAAATTCAACCTTCACATTTGCAACCTCTTGATTCCCTTCAGTGGCATAGCTAAGAATGGAGATGATCACAATATCACAGAAGGCTTGATATGTAGACTATATGTAATGTTATACCATACCAATAATTCAAGTTCAGTAAGTTCTAAGGGCTGACTTCATGGAGACAGGAGAAGGAATCCCTGAGTTGAGACCTTCAAGCCAGACACAACACAACTACTAGTAGTGGAGCAAGAACAAAAAGCAGGAAGTGCTGGAGCAACTCAACAGGTCTGGCATCTGCGGAGAGAGAAACAGAGTTTACATTCCAATTCCGTTATGACTCTTGATCCAAATGGCAGAGGAAGCTTTGTTTTTTTTTCTACTGCTCAAATCAGCCCACTGCATGCAGGGTCAGAGTCGTACAGCATGGAGAACAGACCCTTCGGTCCAACCAGCCTATGCTGGCGGTGCTGAAAATTTGAGATAAATGCACAGGATGGTGCATTTACCGATTCACTCAACAACTGCACTTTTACTCTGGATGCCTTTATTTAATTGCTCACTTCCTCACAACATACATCTTCCCTGCTCTGCTTAACTGGAAACAGTAAACTGGTCATTTCTCTGGGGCTGTGTCCACACATGCTCAGAAGTCAGGGTGGGTTTCTAGCTGTCCTGTGAGGACAACTCTGTACCAGTCTTTCTGTTATTGACTCCACAAAGCTCAATGGCATCTATGATCCTAAATGGAACCCTCATGTCTTTTTATCGTTGTAGCTGTCTCCCATGACCTAATTTTTGCTTGTTTAGCCAAACACATTCACTTCTCATTTCTACAAATGTTAGGCTCCTGAGGGGGCTTGACTGGGCAGACGTGGAGAAGGTATCTGTTTCTATTGGGGGAATCCAGAATGAGGTGTCCTTGTTTAAAAATAAGAGGTCATCTATTTCATACAGAGAAGAGGAGAATTTTATTTTCCCCCTCAGAGGGTTATGAACGTTTGGAACTTTCTCCTCCAAAAGGCAGTAGATTTGAATAGGCATTTGAATATTTTTAAGGCTGTGGTGGATAAGTTCTTGATCATCAAGGGGATGAAGAGCTATCAGGGGTAGGTGGGAATGTAGAGCTGAGACTATAATCAAATCAGCTATAGTCTTATTAAATAGCAGAGTAGGTCTATTCCAGTTCCTAGATGATACGCTCATTTATGTTTGCATGATAACTCTCCAAGTTTTACAAAGTCTTGAATAATCCTAAAATGTGAGGATGCAAATCAAACATATCAAAATATAGAACAGAACGCAACAAACATGTCGCTTATTCCTCAATCTTTTTCTCTCACCATATCCCCACTTTTTCCAACACAAATAACCATTGTTCCTCAAACAGTCTCTGATGTAACAAAGTATATTTGCCTACAACCACAATGTTAGGAAATCAAAACTTATCGCTATAAACTTTCCAAGAAAACACCTGTATTTACATAATACTTCGAACATGAAATGCCCAAATCAAGCAAACTATGCTACCATACCTCACAAAGAGATTCGAGAACAGATTACAAAAAGCTTAAAGGCAGGTTTTCAGGAGCATCTTCGAAGAACAAAGAGAATTTCTCAGCAACACGGACCTTAAGAGCCAAACAGCTGGTCACCAATGGTGCAGCAATTAATATCATAGTTGTTCAAGTGGCCAGAATTAGACTAGACTAATAACTCTAAGGATTATACGGCTAGTTGATTACAGAGATTGGGGGGGGGAAGGCAAGGGGGATTTGAAAGCAACGATAAGAATTTTAAAATTGAGAATTGTTTAAAAGGGGACAATGCAGGTCAGTGAGCACAGATAGTAAGTGACTAGGACCTGGTGCCAGCGAGGATAGAGTTTTGGATGGCCTCACGTTTAGGGAGGGTAGAATGTGGAAGGCCAGCAAACAGTGTGTTGGAAGAGCTGACTCTTGAGGCAACCCACACGAGGGCTCAGCAGCAGACCTTCTAAGGCAGCAACGGAGTTGAACCACGTTAGAGAAGTGGAAATAGGCAGTGTTCCTCAGGTCAGAAGGAGATCTGAGGGTTGAAAATGACATCAAGTATACAAACAGTCTAATTTAGCCCCACTCTGTCCCACAACCAAAAACCACAAAATCCTTTTAATCTTTTGTTCCTACTTCACCTTCTGTAGTTTTTTTTTAAAACTAGAACTTTCATTAATTTCTCTTTCCTAATTTTTGCTGTCTTCTCTTTCACTGTTGTCAATCTTGGTAGCATTATACACTATGAATCATGAGAAGCCTCACCCTACATTTAATCTACATCGGACCACAACAATTCTGAGCAGGAAAATGCTTTGATGGGTAGTATATGAACAGAAACAGTGTTACAGTCTCAATAATACGGACCTTCAGAAAGGTCATATTTTACAGGACAGTAAAAAACCAGGAACAAAATAGTAAATCTAAGATTAATATCCATCCTTCTTTTACCAAATGTAGTAACTTAAAAATAAACTCTGGGCACACGAAGTCATCCAAATTGCCCATGTGACAATCTTCTTGTGCGTGAACAGACATGTAGATAATTAGCTATTATCCATGACAGGTTGCAGGCATTTCTCTACATGAGAAGATAATCAGTTAGTAGCTTACGGGGCACCCAGTTGGCATTAAGAATGGACAAAGTGTAAGTCCCGAGTCTAAGTCAGACGGAATAGGAATTGTACTCGTAATGCTGCTACCCATCTTTCTAAGCTGTGCGTTAACCATCTAGCCAACTGAGCTGAGGAACCAGTTCTGAGGAAGGGTCACCGGACCCAAACCGTTAACTCTGATTTGTCTTCACAGATGCTGCCAGACCTGTTGAGCTTTTTCAGTAACTTCGATTTTTGTTTCTGAGCTAAGGAACCCCTTTGTCAATGATCTGTCCACAGGCTATTAGACCAAGGGCCACCATAACCAAACTGAATTCTCCTCTCACCATGTCCACATTTTCTAATAGGATATCGATCAGGAGTGGGAATCCAAGTGAGTTCATTCCAGATTGTAGCATCACGTCCAAGTATCACAACTTCACTGTTGCTTCGGCAAATATCAACCAACAGCCCAAAGGTTCCTGGGTCAACCTCTGTTCTGTTTTACACGGCAGCGTTCCAAAACACGCTCAAAATTTTCCATTTATGAGAACCAACTCCGCTGCTTTATTTTTGCAGTCCATTTAATACGGTATTCTTAATTCATGAGCGCGCTTTAATGTCAACATGTGTAAAATAAATTATTACAATATATGAGCAAACAAATATATCTCAACAGTAAAAATCAGGATGGATAAATTCTTAAGACCAATCTAAAACTGGATGGAATTTCATGGGCAAATTATGAATACCATGTCTGAAAAGTGAACAGGACAGAAAAAAAAAATTGTGGACTCAAAGAATATCCAATCATTTGCTGAAAAAACACTTATGCAGTTAAATAAAAACCTAATACAATGAACACATTTGTGAGTGCAATGGTTTTCTTTATTGGCAAGTGTTCCCATTCACTGTTAACAGAACTATTGGAATTCTTTAATAATCAATGAATTCTCTCTTTCTATTTCCCCTTGCAGAAATATTTGCATCATCTATTACTACGGGTCAGGTGCCTGATGAATGGAGCGTGGCTAATAAGAACAAAAGAGGAAGTACAGCACAGGAACAGGCCCTTCAGCCCTCAAAGCCTGTGCCAGTTATCATGCCCTAACTAAACTAAAAGACAAACTTTCTGCCCTTATTCGGTACCTATCCCTCTGTTCCCTCCCTTTTCATGTAACCATCCAGATGCCTCTTAAATGTCGCCAACATGCCTGTTTTCACCACCTCCTCTGGCAGTGCATTCCAGGATCCGACCACTCTCTGCGTGAAAAACTTTCCTCATACATCTCCCTTAAACTTTCGCTCTCTCACCTTGAACCTGTGACCCCTTGTAATTGAAACTTCAACCATGGGGAAAAGCCTCTGCTTAACCACCCCATCTGTGCTTCTCATAATTTTGTAGATCTCTATCAGGTCTCCTCTCAGCCGCTGTCTTTCCAGAGAGAACAATCCTAGTCTTTTTAACCTTTCCTCATAGTCAATGTCCTCAAGACCAGGCAATATCCTGGTGAACCTTCTCTGCACTCTCTCCAAAGCTTCCATGTCCTTCTGGTAGTGTGGTGACCAAAACTGCACGCAATACTCCAATTGCAGCCTAACAAGTGTTTTATATAGCTGCAACATAGTTTGCCAACTCTTGTACTCCACGCTCCAGCCAATGAAGGCAAGCATGCTATATGTCTTCTTAATCACGCTGGCCAACTATGCTGTTACTTTTAGGGAACTGTGGGCCTGCATGCCCAGATCCGTCTGTATGTTAATGTTCCTAGGGGTTCTGCTGCTTTTCTCACACATTTCCAGTATCTGACTACATATCTATTCCTCAGTCTCCTGTGGACTGTTGGGAGGTCAATAGAAAACTCCCAACATTGTTGTACCTTTGTTTAAGAAAAACTGTAAAGGTGAAAATGGGGAACTATAGACCTGCAAGCTTGACATCAATTGTGGGTAAATTGTTGGAAGTGATTATAAAAGATAGGATTTATGGCCATTTGGAGAGGCAAAAATTGATTAGAGATAGGTCAGCACAATTTTGTGCCAGGAAAATCATGTCTCACAAACTTGACTGAGTTTCTTAAGGAAGTTACCAAAAAGACTGATGACGGCAGAGCAGTAGACATCATTTATTTGGATTTTAGTAAAGCCTTTGACAAGGTTCTGCATGGTAGACTAATTAGTAAAGTTAGGCCACATGGGATTCTGGATGAGCTTGTCAAACGGATACATAAATGCCTCAATGGCAGGAGACCGGACGTCATGGTGGAGGGTTGCTTTTCGGACTGGAGGCTTGTCACTTGGGGT
This sequence comes from Ginglymostoma cirratum, assembly GCA_024137785.1. NCBI lineage: Eukaryota > Metazoa > Chordata > Chondrichthyes > Orectolobiformes > Ginglymostomatidae > Ginglymostoma > Ginglymostoma cirratum. The sequence goes on from JAHRHZ010000024.1 coordinate 31,540,050, forward strand.
GTTCCCCAGGGATCGGTTCCGGGTCCTCCTTTGTTTGTCATTTATATAAATGATTTGGACGAGAATATAGAAGGCATGGTTAGTAAGTTTGTGGATGACAACAAAATTGGAGACACATTAGACAGAAAAGGATGTTTTCTAAGACTACAAAGGGATCTTGATCAAATGGGTCAATGGGCTGAAAGATGGCAGGTGGAGTTCAATCTGGATAAGTGCGAGGCATTGCATTTTGGTACAACAAACAAGGGTAGGGCTTATAAAATTAATGGTAGGGTCTTGGGTAATGTTGTAGAACAGGATAACCTTGAGGTACTGGTACATAATTATTTGAAGTTTGCGTCACATATAGACAGGGTGGTTAAAAGGCATTTGGCACACTTGCCTTTACTGCTCAGTCCTCTGAGTATAGGAATTCAGCATTCATGAAGACGACATTGGTGAGGCCCCTTCTGCAATAGGTCCAGTTCTGGTCGCCCAGATATAGGAAGGATATTATTAAGCTGGAAAGGGTTTTGAAAAGTTTTACCAGGATGCTGCCAGGTATGGAACGTTTGAGTTATAAAGAAAGGCTGGACAGGTTGGGACTTTTTTCACTGGAGCATAGGAGGTTGAGAGGCAACCTTTTAGAAGTTTGTAAAATAATGAGGGGTGCGGATAGAGTTAATGGTAGTTGTCTTTTCCCAATGTTGGGGGTTTTCAAGACTACGTGGCATATTTTTAAGGTGCGTGGAGAAAGCTATAAAAAAGACTTGAGGGGCTAAGTTTTTATTCAGAGGATGGTTCATGGTTGGAATGAACTTCCTGCGGAAGTGGTGGATGCAGATATAATCACAATGTTTAAAAGACATTTGGATAAGTACATGATTAGAAAGATTTGGAGGGCTATGGGCCAGGAGCAGGCAAGTGGGTGTAGCTTAATGTGGGGGTATGTTCAGCATGGACTGGTTGGACCATAGGGTCCGTTTCCACGTTGTATTACTCTATGACTCTCACAATCAGTGTGGTCCCATCCAACACATATCAAGCTATTCCCATTATTATAGCTTGGTGTGAGAGGATTAACTTCAAATTGACACTTTTTGATCACCTGTCAAAATTAATGACATCTGGGATTATGAGAGTACAGACAGGAAAATAGAACCGAGATCACAACCAGACCTTATTGAATTGTAAAGCAGACTCGATGGGCTAACTGGCCAACTCTTGCTCTTAAGTTTCTCTTTTTATTTAAAGAAGGAAAGAGTTAAATCAAGGAGCTAAGACTTTTACACAGAACGGTCAAAGCTAACTGGCTACATCTGGACAGCATCATACTGACTGTTAACAATGCTAATATTAACATGTTCACAGGACATTCTTCTACCAGCAACGATATGTTCTAGGTTATGTAATCATCTAAAAAAAGGAACAGGATGAAGACCCCAAGAAAAACAATCTTATCCCTCTTTCAATTTTTTTCCTTTTTTCTCTTTAATGTGCTGTTGGTGTCGCTGTTATTTGTTCCCATGCTCCTAATTGTTTTTAAATTGAGGGGAATTAAAAGTCAACCACATTGTGGTGGGTTTAAAGTCACACGTTGGCCAGATTGGATAACAATGGAAAATTTTCTTCCCTAAAGGACATTTTTGAACCCAAAGAGGATGACTTTCACTGGCACGGAGATCAGTTTCTTGCCAAAACTATTAAATTAATTCAAATGCTTGATGGGTTTGAATCCAGACACAACATTAACTGGGCCTTTAGATTACTTATCCAGTGACATTACCACTACATCACCATCTCTCACAAAATCATTCACTTTCAAATATCAGTTAACTACTGAATTAAGTCTTGTTAGTTAGTGAAGGAATACAAGTGGTATCCTATAAGTTACTTACAGTTCTCTGGTTTTCTCCTTTTGAATTTAAATAAGCCTTAATTGCCGCCAATCCAGCATATTCACCTTGAGCACCACTGTACAAGAAATCAAAGTAAAAGCACATGAGTAATACTAAACAACTATGTGTGAATACTAAATTGTTGCTATCATATAAATGCCTCTTTTATCTCATCCATAAATGAGATACCCTTTCCTTGAGGGCATCTTCTACATTTTAAGTCTATGCATCTCTGGCCTGATTGCGTTCCAGGCACTCACCACCCTTTGTGTGAAAAACTTGCCTCACACATCTTTTAAACTCCCCACCCCCGCACCTTAAACTCGTGTCCCCGAGTAATTGATCCCTCCACCCTGGGAAAAAGCGTCATGATTCCACTCTATCCAAGCCATTCACAGTCTTATCAACTACTATCAGATCGCCCCCTTAACCTACTGCATTCCAGTGAAAACAAACCCAGTCTAGCCAACTTTTCTTCATGGCTAAAATTCTCCATACCAGGCAACATCCTGGTAAACCTTTTCTGTACCCTCTCCAAAGCATCCACATTCTTCTGGTAGTGTGGTGACCAGAACTGCACACAAGAATGTTCTGCAATAATAATATCTCCAAACCAACAAGTATTAAAAGTGTGTTAGATCAGCAACTATTTCCACTGGCACTGCAGGAGGTTTATCACACCAGAGAGTCTAGTGTCAACTAATTTAAATAAATCTGCGAGACCAAAGACATTACTCCTGGCAATAACCTGATTAAAGTGTGAAGGGGATATGGAAGGGGGAAGGCGAACTCTAATGTTCAGAAGGAAATAAAATATATTTCAAGCTGTATGGTTAAATCACAGTTTAATATTCTTTAAAATATCCAACATTTTACAAACGTCGTGGTTCTATAAAGATAAGGCAAACAAACACTATCAGGTGCACTATTAAGTCAATATGTGAAACAGGAATTCTGAATTTGTTTTTTTTATACACCGCTCAAGCAGGCAGAAAGATAAGATAACATTTAAAAAGTGCAATAATCTACACAGAGGGCACACCACCAATAAGTGAAAGATACCAATACTACAGAAGAAAATGTTGAATTGGCAATTTATCTACTAACTCATTGACAGGAAATTGGGAAGAGCTGGTACTACTACAGCTGTGCTGAACGCTTGACAGTGTAGAATAAAATCTGTCTGGCTTTTCATGACAGTCTTGATTTTCCTGATCCTGTGGGCACATGGAGACAAATAGCTTCTTTTCTCTCATAGAATCCCTACAGAGTGGCAGCAGACTATTTGGCTCATCAACTCCACATCAACCCTCCAAACGGTATCCCACCCAGACCCACACCCATCCCCCTATCTTTGTAACCTTGCACTTCCCATGGCTAATCCACTTAGCTTGCACATCCCTGGACACGACGGGCAACTTAGCACGGCCAATCCACCTAATCTGTACAACTTTGGACTGTTGGAGGAAACCAGAGTACCCAGAGGAAATTCACACAGACACAGGGAGAACGTGCAAACTCCACACAGACAATTGCCCGAGGGTGGGATCGATGCTGGGTTGCTGGTGCTGCAAGACAGCAGTGCTGACCACTGATCCACCGTACTGCCCTCTTTTCATCATATGTTCTCCTCCTGCCTCACCGAAGCACTGATTTCTCGAGCCCGAGAACTTCTGGCAGCTTGCCTGAGCAGCACATGCTTCACAAGTCAGGGCAGTGAGTGTTGGCAGGTACTCCGATGGTACAAGCCCAATCACACATCCACACACATGCAGCTCCAGTCAGGCCTGGATGGGGGCAGATGTTTTCTCACCAAAGGCACTTGAGCCTAGGAGTCCATGAAGCCATTTCAAGGGTTTGGCTAAGTTTACCAGAGGATGTTGAGATCTGTGTGGCATCTTTTAACCCAATGAATCTGAAAAGCTGAGATAACAAGGCGTGGGGCTGGATGAACACAGCAGGCCAAGCAGCATCATAGGAGCAGGAAAACTTGACGTTTCGGGCCTAGACCCTTCATCAGAAATGGGGGAGGGGAAGAGGGTTCTGAAATAAATAGGGAGAGAGGGGGAGGCGGATAGAGGATGGATAGAGGAGAAGATAGGTGGAGAGGAGGCAGACAGGTCGAAGAGGTGGGGATGGAGCCAGTAGAGGTGAGTGTAGGTAGCGGGGTAGGGAGGAGATAGGTCAGTCCAGGGAGGACGGACAGGTCAAGGGGGCGGGATGATGTTAGTAGATAGGAGATGGGGGTGGGGCTTGAGGTGGGAGGAGGGGATAGGTGAGAGGAAAAACAGGTTAGGGAGGTGGAGATGAGCTGGGCTGGTTTTGGGATGCGGTTGGGGGAGGGGAGATTTTGAAGCTTGTGAAATCCACATTGATCCCATTGGGCTGCAGGGTTCCCAGGCCGAATATGATTTGTTGTTCCTGCAGCCTTCGGGTGGCATCACTGTGGCATTGCAGGAGGCCCAGGATGGACATGTGGTCTGAGGAATGGGAGGGGGAGTTGAAATGGTTCGCGACTGGGAGGTGCAGTTGTTTGTTGCGAACTGAGCGCAGGTGTTCTGCAAAGTGGTCCCCAAGCCTCCGCTTGGTTTCCTCGATGTAGAGGAAGCCACAACGGGTACAGCGGATGCAGTATACCACATTGGCAGATGTGCAGGTGAACATCTGCCTGATGTGGAAAGTCTTCTTGGGGCCTGGGATTGGGGTGAGGGAGGTGGTGTGGGGGCAGGTGTAGCACTTCCTGCGGTTGCAGTGAAAAGTGCCGGGTGTGGTGGGGCTGGAGGGGAGTGTGGAGCGGACATGGGAGTCGCGGAGGGAGTGGTCCCTCCGGAAAGCAGATAAGGGTGGGGAGGGAAAGAGGTCTTTGGTGGTGGGGTCTGATTGCAGATGGCGGAAGTGTCAAAACCAGCCCAGCTCATCTCCACCTCCCTAACCTGTTTTCCCTCTCACCTATCCCCTCCTCCCACCTCAAGCCCCACCCCCATCTCCTATCTACTAACATCATCCCGCCCCCTTGACCTGTCCGTCCTCCCCGGACTGACTTATCTCCTCCCTACCCCCTTATCTACACTCACCTCTACTAGCTCCATCCCCACCTCTTCGACCTGTCTGCCTCCTCTCCACCTATTCTCTCCTCTATCCGCCTCCCCCTCTCTCCCTATTTATTTCAGAACCCTCTTCCCCTCCCCCATTTCTAATGAAGGGTCTAGGCCCGAAACGTCAAGTTTTCCTGCTCCTATGATGCTGCTTGGCCTGCTGTGTTCATCCAGCCCCACGCCTTGTTATTCTCGGATTCTCTGGCATCTGCAGTACCTTTTATCTCTGAATCTGAAAAGCTCTTTTTTTTCCAATGCATGCTTGTCAATTTAATAATTTACTTCATAATTACCCTCCCATAACTTGCACTTTTTGAGTGACTAATGTTAATTGCTGAGAGTTATTGAGTGAGTAATCTTTGGCTGAAAATTAAAACAGAGTTTTATTTCTTTCCATTCTTCTCATCCAATTTTTATCAATTCTATTTGGTGTTATACAACTAACATGGACTTATTGTTGGATTAGGCTCCTGTTATCTATATCTATATAAGATTATGATTGTGCTAAATCATCTTGTTCCTTTCTAATTAAACGAAATCATTCAGGGCATATCAGTTGAAAATAAAAGCTGCCCAAAGTCTAGTTTGGTCACAGATCAGAATTATGTTATTACACATACACTCTTTTGAATGTTTAGGATTCGGGTTGAGAATATAATGTCCCCTGTATTAAAAATAGCTCTGACTGCTGTTCACTGTCGAGGATCATTGACGAAGGAAATGATTAACTTGGGTGATGTAACATTGAGTCTATATTGCATATCGGACTGTAATTAGTCAGCACCTTTGGAAGAGCAATGCAAGGTCAACCTCATCTCCTGTGTGAATTTTTATTTATGACCATGCCAAGCCGGAGGCCTGAAGCAGCTATGTCTAAATTATTTTGACATTAAGACTGAGATCATCTGACCAGCTACCTGCCTCACCCCCTCTTCCCCTTGCTCACTGAGTCAAGCCTTCTCTTAAGAAGACTCTCATTCCAGTCTTGAACTTCTACCTTCCTCCGGATTTTCTCCTTCCTCCCCTTTGCCGTTCTGAGCTCATCTGGTTCAGGAGACTCATTTCCCACTTTCTCAAAGCTGCTCCCCAGAATCGCAGAGCTGACAACTTTTTTTCTTGGGAGCCTATGATAGTCAATATTGCCAATAGCTCTGCTCCTCAGCTACTGGCCCCTTTTCCTTCAAATCTGCATTTTTACCTTACCCCTCATAGGGCAACCGTTTCAAGCTCTGGCCCAGTTTTCAACCTGCCTTTCCTCTATAAAATCTTGTGTCTTATTGATCCCCAATCCCTCCCAAAAATAAACCATTCCCAGTAATTCCATTTTTGACTCCGTCCACTCAGGTTGCAGCTTCTGCCAAAGCCCTGAAAGACTGCTTTCCAATATCAGTATTACAAATGATATTGCATGTGGCTGTTATAAAGGTCCTCCTCATCCTTCCTAATCTGTTGGGCAACTTTTGCCACAATCAACACACTGCCTTCCCCTAACATCTCGCTAGCTTCAACCAGAACTGGCTGTGACTTCTCTCACAAGATACTATTGTTGTTTATCTGATCGCAGTCAGAGAATGACCAGTGATGGCTTCTCTTCCTACTCCTACACCTTTATCCCTTGTGTCACCCATGTTGACACTAATATCTCATCTGCATGATGTACCATACCAGCCCCCACAACAACATTACATAATAAATGTAGCATCAGTTTGCAAACATGCACTGAAAACATCCAGCTCTTCCATACCATTACCTCTCTTGGCCCCTCTACCATTTCAGGATTGTAAGACAGCTTGCGCATGTCTATTACTGAATAAACAAAGTTCTCCAGCTAAGCACTGAGAAGACAAATCCATTCCCACTTCACTAACATCACCCAATTCCACTCTGTCCTCAGCTTGCCTGCTGCTTAATTATTCCTTTATCACCTGGAGACTTGACTGAAGTAACTCCACAGAAGCTGGTATCCCAATACCAAGTCACCTTTTGTTTAGACATGAAAAGTCCTTGATTTTAATACTACCTCATGCAGAGTCGGGTGTGGAATGTATTGCCGGAGAGGGTAGTGGAGTCGGTCTCATTAGGGGCATATAAAGCAGCTATTAGATAAGCATATGGATGATAGTATTAGGCAGCGGTGGAGGTTAGATAGACCTTAAGTTTCGGGTAAAAGTTCAGCACAACATCGTGGGCCGAAGGGCCTGTACTGTGCTGTACTGTTCCATGTTCTATGAGTCAGGCACCAGAGTGTCAATGTCTCGGACATTCAACATTGGTGTGTGTCAGCCAGGACTCCCTGATTGCATCAGTTTAACAGCCCCAATCAGGGAACTCTACTGGCTGACCTCATTACAATCGCTGTGGTCCTCCTCCTGAGCCAGCAGACATAGGCCAGTCTCTCTTCTTGGAGAGCCTCCTGGGGCGTCTTAGCACCAGACCAGGTTCCTCTGGCTTGTCCATGTACCACACGGGAACCCAGCTCTTGGCCAGGAGTGTCTTGGTAAAATTTCACTCGCTTTTTCCAGCTGCAACTGCGTCGAAGCAGCTACTTCCAACATGTCCATCTCTGAATCAGAGGACTCGACAACGTTGACAGAGGCTGTGAACCCACGGGTTCCACCAGCGCTTCTAAAGGTTTTGAAGGGCAGGGCACACTCTGTTCCTGCACCATTTGAGCATTTACAGCTTTCATACGGTCTACATGCTCATTCAGGAGTGTCGCACCTACCCAAACTTTAAATGTCACCAGTCCTGACCTCACATCAAATATGCCTCTGACCCATGCCGGGCCATTTCATGTCTCTTACACCAAACATCACTCTCTGTCTCAAACTGTCTCTCTCACTTGGCAGAGTCTTGCATCAGGCAGTGGAGTCCCTGATGACGTTTCACCCTTCCCGCAAGATTCAGGAACGTTAGCCTTAAAGTGGTACAGAGTCTTCTATCCTTTAGCAACTCTGCCGACACCATCCCTGAAGTTGCATGAGGGGTGGTCCTATTGTCAAACAAGAACAGTGACAGTTCATATCAAGCGATGCTGTGAGCCATCTCTTCAGTCCAGCCTTCAAAGTTTGGACCGCTGTTTCTTCCAGGTCATTGGATGATGAGTGGTGGGGAGCTGACCTTACGTGTAGAATCCATTCAACTTTAAGTAATAACAGAATTCCCTACTGATTAATAATGGCTTGTTATCTGTGACTAACACTTCCAGGACTCTGTGCACTGCAAAAGATACATGCAGTTTTTCTGTCGCCATCCCAGTGTTTGATGAATGCACTCTGCATATCCATCCACTTTCAGTGGGCATCCACAATGACATTGAACACTTGAAAAGTTCCTGCACAGTCAAAATGCACTGCGTCCAAGGTTCACCCAGCCATTCTCATGAATGTGTGTGTGTTGGGGGAGGGGGTCCTGTTGGCAGTAATTTTTGTCCTTGTTGGCACTCTGGGCACTGCCCCACCAACGCAGCTATATCTGCATCCATGCCTGGCCACCAGGTATAACTTCTCGACAACATCTTGATTTTGGAGACTTCTAGCTGGCCTTGGTGGAGTTTAGCCAGTATCTGGTGATGACCTTTGCTCAGGACAAACACTCTTACTCCCCACAATATGCTGTCCTCTACCGTGAACTGGTCCTTTCTGGGCCCAAAAAGGTTTCAATTCTCGTTGTGATGGCCTCTTGCCTTCTCCCTTCAAAACCAGGTGCTTCAATTTGGAAAGGACTGGATCTTTCTGTGTCCAAAGTCTGATATTGTTAGCTGTGACTGGAAGCATGTCCAGAAAATTTGATATCATTTGACTCTTCCATTGGGGTACCACTGGTGGTGTATCTGATAATGGGGGGCAGCTGAATGCATCCACATTCGCTACTTGGCCTCTTGGGCAGTGCTCCACTATATAATTATACTCACCTAGTATTATAGCCCACTGCTAAATGTGGCCTGAAGCTATGGATGGCAGTGCCTTCTCCTCTTTAAAGTTATTTGTGGAACCTCCTTACCCTAAATATGACTGCCAACCCTTCTTTTTCTATTTGGGCAGATTTGCCCTCTGCATTAACCAAAGTCCTGGATGCATAAGCTATTGGGTGTTCTTCTCCATCTATGAGCTAATATCACTCAGCAGCCATACAGGAAAGCATGGCATGTCAATATTAGATATTTCTTGGGATCATCGTGTGTCAACACCTTAGAGAATGATATCTTTGTCTTTACTTCATTGAAAGTTAGGGCTTGTCTATGCGATCATTTCCAAGGCTAACCATTTTTTTGGAGTTGATGCAAAGGTGCCAGGATAGATGTCAGATTATGTATGAACCTTCCATAATAACTTACCAGCCCAAGAAATAGCCTGAGCTCCTGGACAGAAGTTGGAGCCAGGGCACCTTTGATCACCCTTACTTTATCTTCTAAAAAGGTGTAACCCAATCTTGCTGACTCTGCAGCCCAAATAAATCCCACGGGGGGCCTGGAAAACATATTTATCCCTTTCTCGGCATATGCCTGCCTTGGAAAAAATGCCTTAGGTTTATATCTAATTTCTCTAAGTGGTCCTTGTTAGTTTTCCCTGTTACTAGGATGTCATCCAGTAAATGGCGACCTGAGGTAAACCTTGCAAAATATTCTCTATTTACTGCTGAAATTTTGAACAGACTGATGATACCCCAAATACCCCATATTGGTAGATGCCCTTATATTATTAATTGTAGCAGACATTTGGGAATCCTGGTCTAAACATAATTGCAAGTGCACATGGCTCTTGTCCCACTTTGTGAGGGACAGCACCCCACTGCCAGCTTTGCTTGTAAATCCTCTATTCGAGGGACTGGGTATTTTTCGAGCTGTGAGAAATGGTTTACCATTTGTTTAAAACGCCCACAAAAGCTAACTGACCCATCGGACTTCAAAATCAGTGCGACCAATGCTGCCCATTCCACGAATTAGAATGGTTTGATAATTTCTTCACTTTCTGGTCTTCTAATTTTTGCATCTGCTTTTACCCATAAGGCAAATGACACTGGGCAGGCCTTACAGAATCGCAGAATTGCTTCCTGGTCAACATGCAAGGTGACCTTGGCTCCTGATAGTCCCTGAACTTTCCTGGAAGGTATTTAATTAGGACTTCCCTCAAGCAGCCATTTACTAACTGAAAAATGTTGAGCCAATCCAGATGAATCTCTTCGAACCAATTTTGCCCCATGAAGTTTGGACCTGAACCTTTTATTACAATCACTGGTAACTGAACCAGCTGCTTCTCATAAGAGACCTGAATGGAAGTTGTACCTTAACCCTTAAAGGTTGCCCAGTATAGGTTCTCAGCCTAGCTGAGGTCTTGCACAAAGTTAAGCGCTGGGGTCCATAGCAAATTTTGTTAAAGACTGGTTCTGCAATCACTGAAACAGCCACGGCAGCATCAACCTCCATTAGAACCAGATCACCATTTAACCAGACGTTTGTCTTGATTGGTTCTGATTTTGATGCTGCTAAGCAATTTGACTGTTCCAAATCATATGTATGTGGACTTTGCAGGTTATGAACTCTCCTGGATACTGGCCTCTGAGTTATCTTACTCAATTTAGGTCTAGTATGACTCTTTTGCTGTCTCGAATCCACATGCCAGCAACAATGGCTTGCTGGCCAGGACTGTGAAGAAAATTTTAACCATTTGGCCAAGGCTTGGCTTTGTTCTGGGGTTTCGCTGTGGGCTGACCTAAAGTTCATTTCTTCAGGACATGCCCTGAGAGAGGCTATGTAATTCCCTGCACTCAAGTAGTGTTCTCCTAACTCAGTTGGACTGGTGAGAGTGTTCACATGCATCAGAATACCTTGCAACCTGTATGCTTCCCTTGCCATATTTTCCAATGACGAAGCCAGTTATAGTGCCTGTTTAAAATCCAGTTGGGCTTCAGTCAGCATGTGTTTTTGAATATTTACATCATTAATCCCACATACCAGATGGTCTCCAAGTATCTCAAGAATTAAATCAAATTCACAAGACTCTGCCAGTCGTTTCAACCTAGTCAAAAACCGTGATACAGATTCTCCTGGTTCTCAAATTGCCGAGTAAAAGTGATAGCATCTCAGAAGTAGAGAAAGTTTGGGGCTGTAATATTACTTAACTAAGTCAGTCAATTCTTGAAAGGTTTTAGTATTTCGTGCTTCAGAGAAAGTAAAGCTCCTAATGACTGAAAAAACTGTACGTCCACAGGCTGTCTGGAGAATTATTCATTTTTCATACTGTTGCCAAAATGTCATTTGCTCGGGAAAAAATAACACATTCTTTCCACATACTAGGCTCATTCTCTACAACAAGCTCAACAAGTCCACACTGCTCCTCCAAACAGTATCCCACCCAGACCCATCCCCATTCCTTTTCCCTGTAGCCCTGCATTTCCCATGGCTCATCCAACTAACTTATACATCCCTAGACACAATGGGCAATTTAGCCTGGCCAATCCACCTAACCTGCACAGCTTTGGACTGTGGGAAGAAAAGAGCACCCATACAGACATGGGAGAACATGCAAACTCCACAAAGACGGTCACCCGAGGTGGGAATCGAATCTGGAACCCGGAACCCGAGCACTGTGAGGCAGCAGCGCTAACCACTAAACCACTTTACTGTTCCACCGCTAATAACACCAGTATCCCATCACCAAGTCACCTTTTACTTAGACATGAACAATCCTTGACTATGGCACTGCCTCAGAGTCAGGTACCCGTTTCATACGTCAGCCAGGGCTCCCTGATTAGGCCAGATTAAGCGCACTAATCAGGGGGCTCCTATTCTATGGAGGTCCAACAGGCTGACCTCGTTACAATCGTGACATTGACTATTCTCATGTACTCTTGGCTGGTGTCCCACATTCCACCTTCTGTAAACTAGAGGCTATCCAAAACCCTCCTGCTAGCATTCTAACTTGCACCAAATCCTGTTCACCCATCACGTGTGATTTCTGACCCACCTTAGCTCGGATTAAGTAAAATCACAATTTTAAAATTATCATTCTTGTTTACAAATCCCTCCACAGCTTCGACCCTCTCCAAATCTGTAATCTCCTCCAACGTGCCAAGTACGTGCACTCTTCCAATTCTCGCTCAAGTGTTTCCAGAGGTTAAACTCTCCCCTACTGATTCAAGTGTTTTCAGCTGCCTAGGTCTGGATTTTCTCTCCCTAAACCTTTCCATGGCTCTCTCCCTCTTTCGTTTGAAGGACCACCTTCAATCTGTTTGATCAAGCATTCATTCTAAATATTTATGTGGATTAGCAGAAACTTTTGTATGATAATGATCCTGTGAATCACATTGAGAGACTTTACAATACGAAAGGTGTTTTATAAATACAGATTGTTGTTGATCCCATGAGGCTTAACATGACCTTTACTGCAGATACAAGCAAGTGAGCCAAAGCAAATGTAACCTAGCAAGAGACAGTGATTTTCAGCATCCAGTTTGAAGGGTTTCAACTTTCAACTTAATTTGCTATTAATTTCCAATTAGAGATTAACAAAACTAATTAGCTACGTTTTTGTAGAATTGACTCATGTCTATGGGGATGTGTAGCGAGGCTGCTTATATGAGGGCGCTTTAGAATCAATAAACAAGGATTGAAACCTTTCATCCTACTGACAACATGATTGAGTTAGGGTCAGGGAAATGTGAAGGTTGATCTTCCCACTAGACAGCAATTGAAATTGTGAAAAAGCCACTGGCAGGGCCTCTTCCTCGGTAAGCAAACAGTATAGTAAAGTATGGCAGTCTCGGCAGCAAGAGAAACCAATGGAAGCACCAGACTGCACCCTCATTATTGATGCCAATTACCTCCCCATTTACCACGCCTGACCAATCTCTGAGCTCAACCCCACTCCAGCCGGCTTCTCAAGTCTGCTCCACCTTGCTGCTCCTGGTGAGGTGCAGTCCCAGCTGTGGCCTCTCCAATTGGTTGGCAGCTCCTGAAGGTGGCATCTTAGCCCCTGAAGGGACAGAAGACCGATACCAGGCCACCAATTGTATGACAGCTCCAGAATCAGGTCAGGGTGCCAGGGAATGCCAAGGCAGGGTTGCTCTGGTTTACAAGCGCCCTGTTGAGGTGTTTACTGTACTGGGACTAAAGCAAATACTGGAATCTTAATAAAAGGCAGAATATGAAAACATTGCAGGCCAACCTATTTGGCTGGAAAGAGATTTTGTCGTATCCAGTGATTTCGCACAAGTCGCGCTCCAGTTCCTGGAATAACTGCTGGTATCCTTGCGCCTGATCCAGAGGTACAAAAGGATGCACATTCCCAAATTCTAGCCAAGTGATGGGCTGTAAAGAAAGCACAGGGAGCCGGGAGAAAGGGGAAACACAACATTCATTCATGAAAACTATCTACATCTACATAATTTTCAAAATACAAACAATTAAGTTGCAACTAGGATTAAGTGGCAACACTTACTACTTAATTAAGAGGTTGCGTTCTAATGATAGTCGGATTAATATCTCAATATTTAGAATGGATTTTATAATCTTTGGCTTTAATTTTGAAGCACCTTCATAAAAGTTCACTTGAGAGAGATTTGGTTGGAGCTCTGGTTCCATTTGACAGATTTTGGCTCTTTATTGTGACTATACAATGGGTTATTCAACCTTCACTGTGCAGATGTGCTGACATACTCGGAGGTTAGGAATGGATGATAAGAATGCTCTATCCGGGGCGCGTGCAGGTACAGTTCATGATGGGCAGACTGTATCCCCTGAGCATATTCAGATATGGAAAATTTTAAAGTCCTCCATTTAAGGATCCAGAGCTGTCCTATGGAGGAGGGGGTGACAGTGGGGGTCTGGGCAAATCATACTGCGCTCCATCCATCCCCAGCAGTCTTCATGAAGTTCACTTGTGTGAATGATGCCTTGCAGCCTTCAAATGAAATGGAACAGAGAGTCATGAGAATGTTATTCTCAGACATTCAAGGGTCACCTAGAGCCTGGTTTTTATGTCCTCCCAGATCCTACGGTCCCAACATATAGCCACTGAAATCACGGGATCGGGTGCACTGGCCCCAGCCTAGGGACACAGTTCTGTAAGGAACACTGTTTGGTTTCAACTTGTGCTGATCTGGTTGTATTCAGCTGGTACTAACTGCCTCAAGGTAATTAAACCAGTCTAGCAACTGCGCCTTAAAACAGGCATTGTGCAAAAACAGAAGTTGCAAGAAAAGCTCAGCAGGTCTGGCAGCATCTGTGAAGAAAAATCAGAGTTAACATTTTGGTCCGGTGACCCTTCCTCAGAACTGAAAAATCTGCTTCTGACATATTCAGTGTAGTCTGTCCTTATCAGCTTGACAAGCATGTACTGCCACCAAATAGCTAGTACTTTTTGCTTACCTCTTGGGCACTTATGTGCTTAGTGCCTGTGCAGCCAAATTACTGAGTCTAAATATGTGGCTAGAGACCCAATACTGTGGGTGCAAGTCTTTGCTTTTGCAGCGAAAGCACTCTCATAAACGCAATTTCTCAAAGGCAAATTTAATCAGATAGTTCTTCCCTCCTGAATAGGCAGCACCCACATTACATGCTGATTACACAAAGAGTTCACATTACACTCAACTTCAGGAAATGAAGCTATGTCAATTTTGTAGCTAAGGTGATGCAAGGAATAAGCCACACTTACCGTGAGTTCGGAGGAACTGTTCAGCTTCATTGTGCAAGATCCCTGGTTCAAACAGAGGAAAAAAAAAAATGTGTAATGTACTACCACTGAAGTTACATATTGAAGTAGGAAGAAAATTGAAAATAACTATCACCCACCAGTGGAATCATGCTGTGAACGAGAGAAATATCTTTATTTTCTAATTTCTTCATGTACCGGACAATATTCGTTTCGGAGTGATAACTAAAAATATATAAGTTAACAAATGAAGTGCTCAAAACATGTGTGTATGTACAAAATTTTAGAACTATTAACTAAATATCAAGCTTGATGGATAAGATTAAAATAATGTTAAAAGATGGCATTTGGCTTAAGGCAGTAAAATTAAATTTGACTTTTGTTACTTCACTCATACAGCACACCAAAAGACAATTACAAGCATGAAGTGACGAGGCTGGTTCCCTGCCTAACTTTATTGTCTCAGACCATCGTAATATAATTTGCATAAGTGGTTCCAGGTAGGTAAAAATGTAGTCAAATAACATTAAAATTTTATTACCAGTGATGAATTTGATGATGTTTAGATGAACTTACCATGAAGGGGACTTTTGTTATGTGGAAAAAAAAACTAGATAAACTTGGATAATTCTTATAATTTTAGGATAGTACACTTGAGAGTGACGCATGAAAACTTTTCGTTTTTAACAGTCATCACAACTGTTATGCAAGGAAAAGACTTGAGAAAGGGATATCAACTCACACAGCATGAGAACAGGTAGTTGATTGGTTGGTTCATTGGCGGCAGAGACATGTAGCTGAAACTCTAAACTGTCAATCGTAGTTAGCTAATGAAATTCAGATCAAACATACAGACTCTGATTGGTCAGGGTATTATCATGGGGAGAAAAGAAACTTTAAAAGAGAAGACGAAGGGGAGATTTGACAGAAATATTCAAAATTGTGACAGTGGATGTCAAGGATTGAAGGGGAGAAACTAACTCCGGCAACACGGCGTCAGAGCTGAATGCTCCAGCCAGAGCTCCTCTGTTCCCCCACTTCTTTTTCTTTCTTTTCCCTGGACCCCCCCACTTCTCTTGACCTCAGACACCCGGCTTCGGCCTCTGAAGCTCAGTGCGGGACGTGGTGGCAGCCTGTGGTCAGACAACATGGAGGCCCCCCTCGCTGGTCTGCTGTGGAGAGCCTTTGAAGAGGGACTGTGAAGTTGCCTTTTTAACTTTGCTTCTTGTTTTTTCTGACCTATGGTCATGCTGTGCATGGCTGCAATGTAACTTGTTTTTCTTTATTTGTCTATTCTGTAACTAAAGCTTATACCTAGGCACCACTGTAGCAGGTACCAATGTAGCAACTTACAAGCTTTTCACTGTTCTTACTTGAGTACGTGACAATAAAGCTAAGTCAATAAAGAGGTAACAAATTGGATAAAGGGAAAGCAGTAGATGTGATATATTTGGATTTTCAGAAGGAATTTCACAAAAGGTACCACGTATTATGCCTCTTGGTATGACAAGATCCCAAAGTGTTAGAGGTAGCATGGATAGAGGTGTGGCTTACTAATGGAAGACAGAGTTGGAATAAGGATGCCATTTTCAGAATGGCAATCTGTAACTAGCAAAGTGTCACAGGAATCAGTGCTGGGGTCACAATTACTTATACTACACATTAATGACTTTGAGGAGAAAAGTGAATATACTATAGCTAAGTTTGTGAATGACCCAAAAATAGTGGGAAGGTAAGTGGTGAGGATGACACAGAGTCTGTAAGGATATAGGCAGGCTTCGTGAATGGGTAAAAACTTAATAGATGGATCATAATATGGGAAAATCTGAAGTTTTGTGGTTTGGTAGGAAGGATAGAGATCATATTATTAAAATGGAAAAAGACAGCAGAAAGCCACGGAACTGAGCCACTTGGGAGTCCACACGCACGAATTACAGAAAAGCTAGCATCTAATTTTAGGGAGGACAAATGGAATGTGGGCCTTTTATGCTCCAATTCCATTGAAATAAAGTAGGAAGATTTTGCTAAAAATACATAAAGCATAAGCTAGATCACAACTAGAATACTGTTTAGGTCTCCTTTTCAAAAGAAAGATATACTGGCATTGGAAATAGTCTCGAGAAGGTTCATTGGGTTAATCCTGAGCATGGAGGGACTATTTTATGAGGAGAGGTTGAGAGGTTGTAACAGTACTCTTTGGAGTTTAGAAGAATAAAAAGAACCCTTACTGAAACAGACAACATTCTCAGGGGCTAGAAAGGTTGTTACTCTTGTGGGAGAGTCTAGGACCAGAGGGCATAACCTCAGAGGTGAGAGTCACCCTTTTAAGATGGAGGTGAGGGGTAGCTTTTCCTTTCAGAGGGTACTGAATCTGTGGAATTCTTTACCGCAGAAGGCTGTAGTGTTTGGCTCATTAAATATATTCAAGGCTGAGACAGACAGATTTTTAAATCAGTGAGGGAATCATGAGTTATACGGAAAAGACAGGATAGTGGAATTGAGGGTGATCAGATCTGGCATGGATCTCAATGAATGACGAAGTGGACTCAATGAACAAATAGCTTATTTCTGCTCCTGTGTCTTCTGATCTATTCTGACGGATTGTTAACCAGGGAACAAACAGATTTAACAACTGGCAAAGATAGTAGGAACTGCAGATGCTGGAGAATCTGAGATAACAAGGTGTAGAGCCGAATGAACACAGCAGGCCAAGCAGCATCAGAGGAGCAGGAAAGATTGACGTTTCGGGCCGTGACCCTTCTTCAGAAATGGGGAAGGGGAAGGAGGCTCTGAAATAAATAGGGAGAGAGGCGGAGGTGGATAGAAGATGGATAGAGGAGAAGATAGGTGGAGAGGAGACAGACCGGTCAAAGAAGTGGGGATGGAGCCAGTAAAAGGTGAGTGTAGGTGGGGAGGTAGGGAGGAGATAAGTCAGTCCAGGGAGGACGGACAGGTCAAGGGGGCGGGATGAGGTTAGTAGGTAGGAGTTGGGGGTGGGGCTGGAGGTGGGAGGAGGGGATAGGTGGAAGGACAGGTTAGGGAGGTAGGTAGAGCTGGGCTGGTTTTGGAATGCGGTTGGGGGAGGAGAGATTTTGAAGCTTGTGAAGTGCACGTTGATACCATTGGGCTGCAGGGTTCCCAAGCGGAATATGAGGTGCTGCTCCTGCAACCTTCGGGTAGCATTGTTGTGGCACTGCAGGAGGCCCAGGATGGACATGTCGTCTGCAGAATGGGAGGGGGAGTTGAAATGGTTCGTGACTGGGAAGTGCAGTTGTTTAGCGTGGACCGAGCGTAGGTGTTCTGCAAAGCCGTTCCCCAAGCCTCCGCTTGGTTTCCCCGATGTAGAGGAGGCCACAGCGGGAACAGCGGATGCGGTATACCACATTGGCAGATGTGCAGGTGAACATCTGCTTGATGTGGAAAGTCTTCTTGGGGCCTGGGATGGGGGTGAGGGGGGAGGTGTAGGGGCAGGTGTAGCACTTCCTGTGGTTGCAGGGAAAGGTGCCAGGTGTGGTGGGGCTGGAGGGGAGGCCCGACCAGTCCCCCTCCACTGACACCTTCATCCGCTTAGCCAAACTCGTCTTCACCCTCAACAACTTCTCTTTCAATTTCCTCACACTTCCTACAGACAAAGGGGGTGGCCATGGGTACCCACATGGGCCAAGCTATGCCTGCCTCTTTGTAGGTTACGTGGAACAATCCCTCTTCCGTACCGACACTGGCCCTAAACCCCACCTCTTCCTCCGTTACATTGATGACTGTATTGGTGCCACCTCGTGCTCCCACGAGGAGCTCGAACAGTTCATCCACTTTACCAACACCTTCCACCCCGACCTTATGTTCACCTGGACCATCTCTAATACCTCTCTCTCCTTCCTGGACCTCTGTGTCACCATCTCCGGCAACCACCTAGAAACCGATATCCATTTCGAGCCCACCGACTCCCACAGCTACCTACAATACACCTCCTCCCACCCACCTTCCTGCAAAAAAATGCCATCCCCTATTCCCAAATTCCTTCGCCTCCGCCGCATCTGCTCCCAGGATGAGGCATTCCACTCCCGGACATCTCAGATGTCCTTGTTTTTCAAGGACCACAACTTCCCCCACTCAGTAGTCGAGAACACCCTTGACAGTGTCTCCCGCATTTCCCGCAACTAATCCCTCACACCCTCTCCCCGCAATAAAAAAAACAAAACAGAATCCACCTCGTCCTCACGTACCACCCCACCAACATCCGGAACCAACGCATCATCCTCCGACATTTCAGCCATCTGCAATCTGACCCCACCACCAAAGACATTTTTCCCTCCCCATCCTTATCTGCTTTCCGGAGGGACCACTCTCTCCGTGACTCCCTTGTCTGCTCCACACTCCCCTCCAGCCCCACCAAACCCTGCACTTTTTCCTGCAACCGCAGGAAGTGCTACACCTGCCCCCACACCTCACTCCTCACCCCCATCCCAGGCCCCAAGAAGATTTTCCACATCAAGCAGATGTTCACCTGCACATCTGCCAATGTGGTATACTGCATCCGCTGTTCCTGTTGTGGCCTCCTCTCCATCGGGGGAACCAAGCAGAGGCTTGTGGACCGCTTTGCAGAACACCTACGCTCGGTCTGCACTAAACAACTGCACCTCCCAGTCACAAACCATTTGAACTCCCCCTCCCATTCCTCAGACGACATGTCCATCCTGGGCCTCCTGCAGTGCCACAACGATACTACTCGAAGGTTGCAGGAACCGCACCTCATATTCCGCTAGGGAACCCTGCAGCCCAATGGTATCAATGTGCACTTCACAAGCTTCAAAATCTCCCCTCCCCCAACCGTATTCCAAAACCAGCCCAGCTCGTCCCCACCTCCCTAACCTGTCCTTCCACCTATCCTCTTCTCCCACCTCAAGCCCCACTCCCATCTCCTACCTACTAACCTCATCCCGCCCCCTTGACCTGTCCGTCCTCCCTGGACTCACCTATCTCCTCCCTACCTAGACTCACCTTTACTGGCTCCATCCCCACCTCTTTGACCTGTCTGTCTCCTCTCCACCTATCCTCTCCTCTATCCATCTTCTATCCAGCTCCCCGTCTCTCCCTATTTATTTCAGAACCCCCTTCCCCTCCCCCATTTCTGAAGAAGGGTCTCGGCCCGAAACGTCAAGCTTTCCTGCTCCTATGATGCTGCTTGGCCTGCTGTGTTCATCCAGCTCCACACCTTGTTATAACAACAGGCAAAGATGTCCAGAGGGGAGAAATGAGAATTTGTCGTCCATGCAGTTTGCTGTTGTGCTCTGTATTGCTTGGAGAATGCTGGAAACAGATTTAATGGACACTTTCAAAGAGATCTGGATTCCTTCCTGAGGAAAAAAAAAAGGAGAAATCTGCAGGGCCAAGGCAGGGGGCCTAACTGGATAGCTTTTAAAAGAATCAGTACAGGGGCAATAGGCCTCTTCTCTGTGCTGTTAGTTCTACAGTAACAGTAAACAAAATCCCATGAACTTTCTAAAGGAACCTGAATGCACCTTTGAAGATCCAGTAAAAGATCTGAAAATGATTTGGTATGGTGGGTAAAGGATTTCAAGCAAAAACCACTTGATTATATTCTCACTCAAGAAGTGTGGTAGAAGTTTTAAAATAATTAGATATTCCTCAACCATAAAACACTGACTGTCGGGAAGTGCCTTATTTTGCATTGACTGGTAACTCGGAGTATATCACAAACACCTCAACAAGGAAAAGACTGATACATTCACAAATTGTGACAAGCGTACTGATTATCATAACTTATTTAACTGTATATGTACATGACAGCCTCATTTTACTCGCTTAAGCCGCAATCTTAGCACAAGACTTCTCACTAACCTGTTGAAGACTGGATGTGTAAGGAATTTGCTTGTCCTCTTAAACTGTGTAGCCAAGATTCCCTTTGGTTCGTCCCCCATGCTCTCAGCTATCAACTCCTTATAAAGAAAACAAAACTGTGGTTCTTGAAGATTGTACCAAACTTCGTAAAAACACAATTTCGAGAGACTGCACACTATATATTTTGACTTTCTTCCATATTCATAGTCAGAAATCTTGGTCATTGTAAATCAATGAATTGCAAAAGAATGTTCCAAATGGATTTTTTTTTTATTCGTTCAAAGGATGTGGGCACCACAGGAAATGCCAGCTGTTGTTGTCCATCCTTAATTATCCTGAAACTGAGTAGCTAACTTGAACACTGCTTACAGTAAATAAAATATTTTGAATTTTCAACAGGAACCTGAACCTGAACGCACCTTTGAAGACCTATTAAAAGATTTGAAGATGATGTGGAAAGGTGGGAAAAGCATTTCAAGCAAAAACAAATTAACCACCTGATATTTTCCTACATGCGAAGTGTAGTTGGAGTTTTAAAATGATTAGATATTCCTCAACCATAAAACACTAACAGTCAGGAAGTGCCTTACTTTGCATTGACGGGTAACTTGGCAGGAATCACAAACACTTTAACAAGTAACAGACTGACTCATTTACAAAACTCAGAGTCAAGTGCATTGTTGAGGGGCTGGAGTCACAGGTAAACCAGGTCAGGGAACGAGGGCAGATGTTCTTCTCTAAAAGTACTTTCGTGAACCAGAATTGTCTTTACAACAATTGACAATGGTTTCATGGTTATCACTAGACTAGCTTTTAATTCCAAATTTTTGGATAACTCAAACTTCACCATCGGCCATCATGCACTTTGAACCTTGACCCCCGAACACAATATGTCCATTCAGATTACTGCTAAACCACCATCTCCCCACTGAATTCTCAAATTTAAAGCTACGTATAACGAGTTCACACCAAACTCCCAGGCAGATCTCACTGTTCAACGTCAAGTCACTTCATTCATTTTCTCATCTTACGTAATGGCATGTAAGCACACCACAGTTACACTTACATCCTAAACACTGGTACTGTTAGTAACAAGCCTGCATAATAAGTTGCATCAGCTTTAACTGCTAGCCAACCAGAGCCTGACCTTGGCCCAGTGGTGAAGAAATTTCAGTCAGAAAATGAAAGGGAGAGGTGGTTTATGGCAGCTGCTGTGAGCAGGAAGTATGGTGGGCAGGGCGAATGAATTAGGTGGGAATGGAAACTTTGTTTTTCTGCTGCCCAGTTCTAATGTACAGATTAAGTCAGCAGCACACTCACAGGGCGATAACCCTCATGGTATTATGCAGTAACATGTTGGCAAGTGATGAATACTCGTCAATGTAAAATATTCTCTTCTTAAGTCCGACTGTCACAAAGCAGTCAGCAGTGCACGACCATTCACAATCATTTAAAGCAGACATGAAAGAGGCGGCTTTCTCCAGCTGCGTCTGAAGTCAGCTGTTGAACTCTGGGCACAACTCAGTGGGAGAGAAGATGTGGCGAGTGAGGGGTGCACCAAGATGTGGAGTATGGCCTGGGGCATGAAGGACTGGAAGAGGGATCCGAGACAGGATCAGGAGCAGGTCTGGAGCACAAAGGAGTAAAAGCAGAAGGGCATATCAGAACATCCGGGATGTCCTGGGTTTTGTTGGAACAGTCAATCACAGTAAGAAAAAGCCTAAAGGGTAGTGTCAAGACTGCAAAAAGTCATAGTCATAGAGTCCGTGCAGTGTGGAAACAGGCCATTTGGCCCAACGAGTCCACACCGCCCGTCCGAAGAGCATGGAACGCAGATCCATTCCCCTATCCCTGCATTTCCCATGTCTAACCCACCTAACCTAAACATCCCTGGATACTATGGGCAATTCAGCACGGCCAATCCACCTACCCTGCACATCTTTGGATCACGGGAAAAAACTGGAACACCCAGAGGAAACTCACGCAGACACGGGGAGAATGTGCAAATACCACACAGACAGTCACCCAAGGGTGGAATCGAATCTGGGTGGCTGACGCTGCGAGGCAGCAGTGCTAACCATTGAGCCACCGTGCCACCCTCAATGTGCTGCTAGGCACAGGTGGGGATCGAACTCACGACTTCTGGTTTACAAGACCAATACCTTCTCACTTGGCCAGCACACCCTGCCCTAAAAGCTGCAGAACAAAGGGACTCAGGTGTCCTCATCCATGAATCACAAAAAGCTTGCATCCAAATTCAGTGAGTATAAGGGAAGTCAAATTGGTCTTTATTTCAAAAGGAATGGAGCATGAAAGTAGGGAGGTCTTGCTATAACTTTACAAGACAAGATGTTAGTCATACCAGAGATGGAATACTGTGAACAATTTTGGGCCCTTCATGTAAGGAAAGACAGGCAATCCAGAGAAGGTTCACCGGGGTGATTCCAAGAACGGAGGAACTGTCTTACAAGGACAGATTGATTAGGTTGGAACGGTAGTCATTGGAAAATAGAAGATTGAGAGGAGACTTTACTGAAACATGTAAGATTTTTAGTAGACTTTGGGGCAGCATGGTGGCTCAGTGGTTAGCATCACTACCTCACAGCGCCAGGGACCCGGGTTCAATTCCACCCTCGGGCAGCTGTCTGTGTGGAGTTTGCACATTCTCCCTGTCTGTGTGGGTTTCCTCCAGGTGGTCCGGTTTCCTCCCACAGTCCAAAGATGCACAGGCTAGGTAGATTGGCCATGCTAAATTGCCCGTAGTGTTCAGGGATGTGTAGATGAGGTGGGTTATATGGGGATGGGTCTGGGTTGGATGCTCTGAGGGTCAGTGTGGACTTGTTGGGCTGAAGGGCCTGTGCCCACAGTGTAGGGATTCTATGATTGGGCAGATGTGAATAAGTGGTTTCGCTTTGTAGGAGAGTCTAGGACCAGACGGCATAATCTCAGAATAAGGGTCTAGCCATTTAAGACAGAGGTAAGGATGAATTTCTCCTCTGAGGGTAGCAAATCTGTGGAATTCTTTACTAGAGGGCTGGGTCATTAAGTACATTTAAGGCTGCAATAGACAAATTTCTAAATCAGTAAAGGAATCGAGTGTGATGGGAAAAAGGTGGTGGAGTCAAGGATTAACAATTCAGCCATGATGGTAAAGGTCTTTTTCTCAGGGTAGGGGAGTCCAAAACTAGAAGGTCTAGGTTCTAGATGTAAGGGAAAATATTTAAAAAAGGACCTGAGGGGAACTTTTTCACACAGAAGGTGGTGCACGTATGGAACGAGCTGCCAGAGGTGGTGGTGGAAGCCAGTACAATTACAACATTTAAAAGGCATCTGGATGGGTACATGAATAGGAAGGGTTGAGAGAGATATGGGCCAAATGCTGGCAAATGGGACTAGATTAGTTCAGGATATATGGTCGGTGCAGAAGAGTTAGACCAAATGGTCAGTTTCTATGCTGTATAATGTGGTATCATTGAATGGCAGAGCAGCCTTGATGGGCTGGACAGCCTAGTTCTGCTCGTATGACTTATGGACTTAAGTGTGGTTCCAACTCAGGGTGCTGTCTTTGAGTTCACTCACAGAATTTTAATTATCTTCTGTCATGGACAGAATTTATGCTTGTTTTTTATTACTGCCTTTGATCAGGATTTATTAATGTGAAGAATTTTCTTTTCTCATCTCCAGGATGAATGTCCCAATTACATCATGCCTATTGTGTAAGATTCACCATATGCCATGACTCGATGACAGATCATAAACCCGGATCACCTACGGGCATATAGACCTCTTTAATTATATGTTTTTTAAAGGGGAGTGCTATAACAAAACAAAATGACTGCAGTCTATTAACTGCCTGGAAAGGAGTTCTCAGAATCACATTGGCACACGTCTAAAAAGCTTCGAAAGGCAAAACACACTCCAAACTGAACTGTAATTCCCTGCAAGAATCTCAGACTCTGACCATGATGGTTATAAAATGACAGCAATCTGAACAAGAGATAAATTTGCTTTATCCCCTTTCAAGAAAATGAAGGGAAGGAAGTTAAAAGTGAGCTTCAACCTGGTCTTTGCATGTTAGTGGCTAGATGCTGCACTGTGCACTAGTCTGTTGTGAAGGCCACAGCTTTGACAACAGCCTTTAACGACACTGCACTGCAGGGAAAATAAGGGAAACCTGCTGCTCATTCTGAATGTTACCAGTCAGCCACTGTCAAAAGGATCCAGAACAAAGGAATTAAAATCAACCTTCTAAGCCAAGAATCTCAAAATTAACTGCTCAGATACCAACACCAAAGTTGCTGGTAATCTGTTGCAATGATCGTAATGTTCTGCTGTCTATTCTGCACGAACAATTCAAAAACTGATTTTTTAAAAACTTTTATTATTTGTTTTTTTTTGGCTCACGTCATTGTTAATCTGCAATATATGTGCATTGCTTTACTATTTCTTCTTGTGGTTGGTAATTAACAAACCTGTCCCTTATTAGCTCACTAAGGCATGGTTAAATTGGTTCCTTTCAAAACAAATTCATTTGGTCTATGAAAACCGTACAAGAGAATCGATCCTTTTAGAAATGAGCTTGTCATCACCAACGAAGCAAGTTGGGCCCTCCTCACCCATCAGCTTGACAATTTGGGTATCGCCACAGGAACCGTAATAACTTGGGGCACCTCACCTGGGGTCTGGGTGTTACAGCTTGCTTCATAAAAATAGTGAAAACATTGGGAGATTTTAAAGTAAAGGTTCTGTAAATTGTGTGCGCACACATTTCAGAGGAGGGAGAGAGATTGGAAGGTGGTGGTGCATGTCGGCACAAATGACATCGGGAAGAAGAGGAGGGACGTTCTACAACGGGACTTCAGAGAACTTGGAAGAAGGCTGAAAAGTAAGACTTCCAGGGTGGTTATCTCCGGTTTGCTTCCAGTTCCTGGAATAGGGAGATAATGGACTTGAATGTGTGGCTGAGAAACTGGTGCAGGAAGCAAGGATTTACATTCTTAGATCACTGGGGTATGTTTTGGGGTAAGGATAACTTGTACAAGAGGGACGGCTTGCACCTTAATAGGTGGGGGACCAGCATTCTGGCAGGCAGGTTTGCCACTGCAACACAGGTGTGTTTAAACTAAGTAGTGGGGGGGGAGGTACAAACTGGAAATTTAAGAATGAAGTTAAAGGGAAAGTGAGAATAAGAGAAGTTAAGAAAGACAACAGAATCAACGGAACAGAAAACCCAAGAAAGGATCGTACAGTATGGCCAAGTGAAATAGGGATTGATAGGAAGGGTGAGGGTAGTAACGAATTAAAAGTATTATATATGAATGCACGAAGCATACGAAATAAGGTGTATGAGCTTGAGGTTCAGTTGGAAATTGGCAGGTAGGATGTTGTGGGGATAACTGAGACGTGGCTTCAAGTGGACAGGGCCTGGGAAATGAATATTCAAGGCTATACGTGCCATCGAAAGGACAGACTAACAGGCTGAGGGGGTGGGGTGGCCTTGTTGGTGAGGAATGATATTCAGTCCCTTGTGAGGGGGGGGGGACATAGAATCAGGAGATGTAGAGTCTGTATGGATAGAGCTGAGAAATTCCAAGGGTAGAAAGACCCTAATGGGAGTTATCTACAGGCCTCCAAACAGTAGTCTGGATGTAGGATGCAAGTTGAATCAGGAGTTGAAATTGGCAAGTCGCAAAGGTATTACTACAGTTGTTATGGGGGATTTCAACATGCAGGTAGACTGGGAGAATCAGGATGGTACTGGACCCCAAGAAAGGGAGTTTGTGGAATGCCTCCGAGATGGATTCTTAGAACAGCTTGTACTGGAGCCTACCAGGGAGAAGGCAATTTTGGATCTGGTGTTGTGCAATGAACCGGATTTGATCAGGGACCTCAAAGTAATGGAGCCATTAGGAGGTAGTGACCATAATATGATAAGTTTTAATCTGCAATTTGAGAGGGAGAAGGGAGAAACGGAAGTGTCAGTATTGCAGTTGAACAAAGGGAACTATGGAGCTATGAGGGAGGAGCTGGCCAAAGTTCAATGGTGCAATACCCTAGCAGGGATGGCAGTGGAACTACAATGGCAGGTATTTCTGGATATAATGCAGAAGGTGCAGGATCAGTTCATTCCAAAGAGGAAGAAAGATCCTAAAGGGAGGCAGGGGTGGCCGTGGCTGACGAGGGAAGTTAAGGACTGTATAAAGATAAAAAGAGAAGTATAACATAGCAAAGATGAGCGGGAAGCCAGAGGACTGGGAAACTTTTAAAGAGCAACAGAAGATAACTAAAAAGGCAATACGCGAAGAAAAAATGAGGTACGAAGGCAAACTAGCCAAAAATATAAAAGGAGGATAGTAAAAGCTTTTTAAGGTATGTGAAAAGAAATAAAATGGTTAAGACTAAAATTGGGCCCTTGAAGACAGAAACGGGTGAATTTATTATGGGGAACAAGGAAATGGCAGAAGAGTTGAATAGGTACTTTGGATCTGTCTTCACTAAGGAAGACACAAACAATTTCCCAGATGTAGTAGCGGCTGAAGGACCTAGGGTAATGGATGAACTGAAGGGAATTTATATTAGGCAGGAAATGGTGTTGAACAGACTGTTAGGTCTGAAGGGTGACAAGTCCCCGGGACCTGATGGTCTGCATCCCAGGGTACTTAAGGAGGTGGCTCTAGAAATTGTGGACGCATTGGTAATCATTTTCCAATGTTCTATACATTGAGGATCAGTTCCTGCAGATTGGAGGGTGACTAATGTTGTCCCACTTTTCAAGAAAGGAGGGAGAGAGAAAACAGGGAACTACAGACCGGTTAGCTTAACGTCAGTGGTGGGAAAGATGCTGGAGTCAATTATAAAAGATGATATTCCGGCTCATTTGGATAGCAGTAATAGGATAGGTCAGAGTCAGCATGGATTTATGAAAGGGAAATCGTGCTTGACTAATCTTCTGGAATTTTTTGAGGACGTAACTATGAAGATTGCCAAGGGAGAGCCAGTGGATGTAGTGTACCTGGATTTTCAGAAAGCCTTTGATAAAGTCCCACATAGGAGATTAGTGAGCAAAATTAGGGCACATGGTATTGGGGGCAAAATACTGACTTGGATTGAAAATTGGCTGGCTGACAGGAAGCAAAGATTAGTGATAAACGGGTCCCTTTCGGAATGGCAGGGGGTGACCAGTGGGGTACCGCAAGGTTCGGTGCTGGGACCGCAGCTGTTTACAATATACATTAATGATATAGATGAAGGCATTAAAAGTAATATTAGCAAATTTGCTGATGACACAAAGCTGGGTAGCAGTGTGAAACGTGAGGAGGATGTTATGAGAATACAGGGTGACTTGGACAGGCTAGGTGAGTGGGCGGATGCATGGCAGATGCAGTTTAATGTGGACAAATGTGAGGTTATCCACTTTGGTGGCAAGAACAGGAAGGCAGATTACTATCTAAATGGAGTCAAGTTAGGTAAAGGGGAAGTACAACGAGATGTAGGTGTTCTTGTACATCAGTCTACGAAAGCAAGCATGCAGGTACAGCAGGCAGTGAAGAAAGCTAATGGCATGCTAGCCTTCATAACAAAAGGATTTGAGTATAGGAGCAAAGAGGTCCTTCTGCAGCTGTACAGGACCCTGGTGGGACCGCACCTGGAGTATTGTGTGCAGTTTTGGTCTCCAAATTTGAGGAAGGACATTCTTGCTATTGAGGGAGTGCAGCGTAGGTTCACGAGGTTAATTCCCAGAATGGCGGGACTATCATATGTTGAAAGATTGGAGCGACTGGGCTTGTATACACTCGAGTTTAGAAGGATGAGAGAGGATCTGATTGAGACATATAAGATTATTAAGGGATTGGACACTCTGGAGGCAGGGATCATGTTTCCGCTGATGGGTGAGTCCAGAACCACAGGACACAGTTTAAAAACAAGGGGTAGGCCATTTAGAACAGAGTTGAGGAAAAACTTCTTCACCCAGAGAGTGGTGGATATATGGAATGCTCTGCCCCAGAGGGCAGTAGAGGCCAAGTCTCTGGATACTTTCAAGAAAGAGATGGATAGAGCTCTTATAGATAATGGAATAAAGGGTTATGGGGATAAGGCAGGAACAGGATACTGATTGTGGATGATCAGCCATGATCATAACAAATGGTGGTGCTGGCTCGAAGGGCCGAATGGCCTACTCCTGCACCTATTGTCTATTGGAACAGGACGGGGGTGTAGAAGAGAGAACAGTGCGGGGGCAGGGGTGTGCAGAGCAATCAGGATCCAGGACAGTAGCACAGGGGAGATGGGGTGTGAGACAGAGAAAGCTGGAGAGAGCATGGAACGAAGACAGAGGAGGATTCGGCCTCCCAGGTCAACACCCCAGCCCCCCAATGTCGACATCCTCTTCACTTCTCATATGTGGAGGATGTGACCTACTTTTTCCCCTCTCTGCATCCTGCATCAGGCTTCCCACACAATCCCAGCACACCCCCACCCCCTCACTGAAAGCCAGTTCAACTTGTATGCAGTTCCTTGCACATGGGCAGTAATACATTGAGAGTCGTAGAGTCCAGGAGCACAGAAACAGACCCTTTTGTCCTACCAGTCCTGGTCGAACATAATCTCAAACTAACCTAGTGTCATGTGCCTCCTCCTGGCCCACACCCCTCCAAACCTTTCCTATTCATGTACTTTACAACGTTTAAAAGGCATTCAGATATTGTACCTGCATCCACCACTGCCTCAGGAAGTTCATTCCATACGTGAACCAGCCTCTGTGTAAAAAAAATTGCCTCATGTCTTTTCAAAATTTCTCTCTCCCCACCTTAAAAATGTGCCTCCTAGTCTTGAAATCCCCCAATTTAGGGAAAAGACAACTACCATTAGCTTTATCTACACCTCTCATTAGTTTATAAACTTCTATTGGGTTGCCTCTCAACCTCCTATGCTCCAATGTAAAAAGTCCCAGCCTACCCAGACTTGCTTTATAACTCAAACCTTCCATTCCCAGCAACATCCCATTAAGTCTCTTCTAAACCCTCTCCAGCTTAATAATATCCTCTTATATCTGGGTAACCAGAACTGGGCACAGTATTCCAGAAGAGGCCTCACTAATGTCCTGTACAACCTCAACATGACTTCTCAGCTCTCACAGTCAAACGACTGAACAAGGAAGGTAAACATGCCAAAGGCCTTTTTAACCACCCTGTCTGTATGTGACATAAACTTCAAAGAATTATGCATCCAGACCCCAGCTCACTCTGTTCTACAACACTACCCAAGGCCCTACCATTAATTGTATAAGCCCTACCCTTGTTTGTCGTACCAAAATGCAATGCCTCACATTTATCCAGATTGAACTCCATCTGCCATTTTTGAATCCCTTGGCCCACTTGATCAAGATCCCTTTGCAATCTTAGAAAACCTTCTTCATTGTCTACTACGCCACCAATTTTGGCGTTGTGCAAACTTCCTAACCATGCCCTCTATACTCTCATCCAAATCACTTACATAAATGACAAACAAAAGGGAACCCAGAACCCTATGGAACAGCAGTCACAGGCCTCCAGTCTGAAAAGCAACCCTCCACCACCACTCTCTCCCCTGCCATTAGGCCAATTATGTATTCGACTGGCAAGCTCACCCTGAATTCCATGTGACCTAACTTTATGAATTAGTCTGCTATACCACCAATTTTGGGGTCTTCTGCAAACTTACTAACAGAGTTGCTACGTACTCTGACTCTCTGTTGTCTTTTGTTTCTAATTGATGCGCTCTCTTCACATTCAGAACCTTCCCCATTAATCCTTCTACTTACACTGCTACTTAGAATTCCTCCATTTCCCCCTCTCTATCAGTATAAAGTCTCTCTTAATTGATCGAGCAAATCTCCCGCAGATGTTGGTCCCTTTCCAGTTCAGATTAGACCCATCATTTTTGAACAGGTCTTTTCTATCGCAAAAGACATTCCACTTGTCAAAAACCTGAATCCCTGAACAATACATCAGCTCTTCAGCCATTGATTCATCTCCCTTACCCTTATGTTCCTTCTCTCGTTTGAGTTTGGCATTAGGAGTAAACCAGACATTACTACGTTGGGGGTTCTATCCTTTAGTCTTCTACCTACACTCTAATTTACTCTGTACTGCTTTAATCTTTTCCCTAAAAAATGTCATTCCTGTCAACATGTACAATAATTTCTGGTTTCTCAATCTCACCTTTAACGGTATGATTGAAATGTTTAGAGGCGTCCTTAATCCTAGCACCAGGAAAGAAACAAGTCATCCTAAATTTACACTCACTGCCACTGAGTCTCCTGTCCAAGCCCCTGACAGGACAGTCCCCTATAACAATAATTCTATTAGATCTTGTCAAATGCTGCCTAACGTAAGAATCACTCCAAGTGTCTATAAACTGATTGGCCCTTCCATTTTCCTGGGAGCAATTATCCCCTTTTAGAGTTCCAAAAATGGAGTATCTATTTGATAGAAGAATAGCCAGAGACTTTTGAACTATCTTCTTACCTTTCCAAACAGTTACCCATCTACCTGATCTAGCTGTGTTAATAACTTTTCTAAATCTACTAGCCATCTCACGCTAACCCATAGATGCCCTTAACAACATTAGGTCTAAAATAAAGGAACTTTCAATAACGCCTGACCTATAAAATAAACTACCCTTCATTACCTGCAGAAAATATTAAAATAGACAAAACCTACATATATCAAACAGATAAAACTTAAATAAAATTATCCACTTAGCTGATTAACTGTACAATAAAAAAGACTCCACTTCAATAAATTCGTCAAAGAAAAAAAAATCTTCTCCAGAGCTGACCATGTGTGGGACTTCCCAAACAAAACCACAACTCCTCAGTTAAAAAAAAAACTTTTCGGCTTTTCAAAAAAACAAATGAGCAATGTTAAAAAAAAACCTTTAAAAGGCGTTCAGGCTTTTTTAACTTCTGAATTTAAAATAAAAAAACCTCAGCCGTTCACTATAGCCCCTGAAAAGCTCGTTCAAAAAAGTCTGTTTGAAAAATAAAAGATATTTTGTGTTTGGTTTTTTTGTGTTTTTTGACAATGTTAATGATAAAAAATGAATAAAAGTCTTATATTAGTGAAATATAATGACTGTCATAAAACTATAATAAATCTTTAACTGAGCCTGCAATCCCGGGAACGGCTGCAAGATCCATGAAGTCAAACACATGACATGACACACAAAGTGGACATGGTGGCATTAACGCTTGGAAGAGTACATTCCCCAAAGGGTGCATATGCACAGTTGCCTGCAATTTCTAATGTCACTGAACACTGCCTGCTTATTCTCACAAAGATGTGTCACACCTTAGATTTTAATCTTGACAACTTACTCATTCATGTGTACATGTGTGTGTGAAAGATAAGGATAGGTCCAGGTGAAGATTAAAGAAAGAAAAGGGTGTAGCCTGAAAATATCTCAGGACTCATTCTAACTTGTTTACGACCAAGTGCAAGTTACGTTGAATTTTTCGAAGGATTTTCCGTTATCAGGACTGACTAGATTTCTTGCCATATCTTACCAAATCTAATGCACTAATAATCTACGCTGTGCCATGGCATCACTCACATCTGATTCCAGCCCCATCTTCAGCCAATCAGTGTATATCTGCCGTTAAGTTGTGCCTGCACTATCTTTAAAAGCCCGCTAAGCACCTGGAAAAGCACTGGCATACTGAAGCTCAAGGATGTTTCTGAAAGATGTCAGAAAAGGGGAAAATGGCACCACAATTCTCTGACAAGGATCTGGTGGAGGGGATGGTCCAAATCAGGGCCATCCCATTCCTGGAGACAGGCAGAGGTCACGCCACCAGACACTGGCAGTCTGCTTCAATGTCACCACCCGGGTCAGTGTTGTCTCCATGTACAGAGGAGCTGATAGCAGCGGCCCAAGAAGGTCAAAGACCTTCGCTGCTCGGCCAGGGTAAGGTGATAATAGTCTTTTCTCACACTCATTCTGTTGCTGACCCCACCTTCTGCCAAGTGTCAGGTTCTGCCAATGTCACTGTGCCTGCAACATCTTCCCTCCTCTTGCCCACAGCTCCCAGGCCCCAGTCCACTACTCTTCAACACCAGTGACCCTGCCTGACCTCTGTGCTGATTCCTTCTCCCTCAGAACACCTCAACACCCTTCCCCCACCTGTATCAGAATTGACAGATGTACCACTGCTTTTTATCTCAATAAAACCCAACCTTAAATTTCTTACCCCTGACAAGGTGAGAATCCTGGCCCTCACTGGGAAAGACTAGGGCCCTTCCTTGTGGAGGTGCTGGGACTTCAGTTGTCTGTCTAAATTAATCTCAATAAATGATGATGGTCCACATCTGATTAAGTGAAATCAATCCGATGTGAAATATTTACAGGTGAAAAACACCCATGCCACTTTAGTGCACTCTAAGTCTTATGTTAATGGTATGGATGAGTAGGATCGTTGTGGTCCTTGGTGAACAGTCTCTGTTTAACCATGCCCTCGTATGCAAAATTCACAACACATTTGTATCACAGGACAGCTAATAGGCTGCATCAAAAAAAAAAGTACTTACAGCAGATGATTCACAGCCAAAAACCCAGAGGAGATCATCCAAGTCTCTCTCAGTCACTGTTTCATCCAGGGACACTCCCAACTGTCAAGGGAAAGGCAACAACATGTTAAACATGGAATCTCAAACTAAAATCCGACAGAGACTTCAACATCTTGTGCACCAAAACAGACAATTTGTACACAGGTCAGCTGTGAGCTGAGGAGAATACACAACATGCAAGAGATGAAATTAAAAAGGAAATATGGAAAGCAAAGAGACTACGAAGAAATCGCGGCAAGTCAAACGGAGGAAAACAGAGGGCGACCAAAGAGAGGGGGACAGAAAGAGAAAGAGAAAGAGAATGACAGAGAAACAGAAAGAGTAAGAGAGAGAGAGAGAGAAAAAGAAAAAGAGAAAAAATGAGGGAAAGGAAAAGAGAAAGACAGAAAGAAGGAGAAGTAAAACGAGATATATACATACATACACACACCCAGAAAAGAGAAAGAGATTCAGAGAGAAGAGACAGAGAGAGAAAAAGATAGAGAAGTTTGTGTGTGTGTATGTGTCCGTGTATGTGAGACAGAGAGAGAGAGAGAGAGAGAGAGAGAGCGCGTGAGTGAGTGAATACATATACGGAGAGATAAATATTTATATTATTTATACAACTGATTGTCCCAGGAAGAACCACAGTGAGTGAACACTTAATGTATGTTGTGGACTTCTGAGCTGCATTTCAGCCCACCAGTGGTGAATCAGAAACCTACTAACTCATTGTCAGAAATCAACGCATGTCCCTTTTTAGAAAAGGCACCATATCTAAATTCCAGAAGGCTTGGTTTAAGATTATCCCAAGTTAACTCACCATACAGTTACCATATCCTCGAAGGTTAATCTGCCGCTGGGTAGCCCTCTGTATGATCTCTTCGGTAGTTACACCACAGTGGATCTTCAATGTGTCAAAAAATAATTCATGCTGTACCTTATGGCCAGCACGTTTTAAACCTGATTAAAAACAGATTCAGTCAGAACTGCTTTTGCTGACAAACAAAAACCAAATTTTACTGTGATTAACAAGTCTCACCTTCAGCTAAAATTAAAGTAGCGTTGTGCACTCGCTTTGCTATGTGTTTCAGTCCATTAGGGCCATGATAAATAGCAAACATTGCAGCCATGTTGGCCAAAAGTGCCTGCAATTAGAAGGATCAATTCGGAAAAGATACCTCAAGATAAATAGCAAACTAAAATATTTGTTTTGTCAGGAAGAAGTCTGTTACACAGTCCTATTGAAAATATCTGAAATTACAAACCTGATTAAAAAAACTATGTGCAATCTTACATAATTTTACATTGTAAAGATTTCCATTCAAAACAAAATACATTGATCTCATGTGCACACTCCAGATTCCTGGTGTGTCTGACTTTAGCCTTTATCTATGAATATTGCTTCGCAATTGGTAAACTTTGCTAGCTCAAATCCATGGCAGAGACAGGGAATAAAAGGCACGCATAGTTGCAACTGTGCCGGGAAGAAGGGCAACAATGGGGTGTTTGGGCAAGGTGATGGCACGTGAAGAAGAATTGAGATCGAAGATGAAGTTGGGACGATAAGAGAGATAAAAGGATCAGGATGGGAAGGACGGATTCACGTCAAATGTATATTTAAGGAAATGCTGTTGCTAAAAAGAGATTAGTCACAGAATGCTCTGTTGACTCGAAATTCTCCAGTTGACTTGGTGGGACCTAAACTAGTGCAGATATAATGGGCTGAATGGCCTTCTCTTTCAGGGCTGCAAATACTCTGGAAAGTTATATCTTTGGTCATTCACTATGCTACTGTATACTGGTAATGGTGTCATATAATATTAGATATTCTTTTGCTCACAATCCTACTCTCTAACTATCCTGAAGATTTGTGACTGGCATTAAGTGCTGACAATCGAATAAAGGGCCTACCCAAAGAATCACCCAGAACTGTGTTTTCATGGCAAGACAAGCAATCTCACAAAGTATATCAGGACAAGATGTTTGCAGCTCTGCCTGATTTGTGAATCAAAGAAAAATTTACAAGCAGCACAAACTTTGAAATTAATACCAATTAGCTGTTTTGAAACACTAGAAAGAAA
The DNA here is from genome assembly GCA_024137785.1 of Ginglymostoma cirratum. NCBI lineage: Eukaryota > Metazoa > Chordata > Chondrichthyes > Orectolobiformes > Ginglymostomatidae > Ginglymostoma > Ginglymostoma cirratum. Next base: position 31,575,199 of record JAHRHZ010000024.1, read on the forward strand.
ACAAAGCATGAGCTTTGAATTTTGTTCTCAGATTTCAAAAATGTAAAAGCATGTAAAGGTGTTTGTAGAAAAGTGTTTTATTTACAACCTTGAGTTAGTCAAGAAACACAGTGAGGAATTTTCTGACAAGAGTCATACTGAACTCAAAACATTAAGTCCGTTTCTCTCTCCACACCAATGCTGCTAAGCTTCTTCAGAATACTCTGTCTGCTTTACACTGAAGCTACGCACCTTTGTTGAAGCAAGGCAGTTCAAAGTCTCTGCAACACCCTGCTGGACTATATCCCTGTTCATCCTTACCACAAGTCTAAGAAGGAGGTCCATGTCTGTAGTCTGAAGAATCCTGAGATAGGTGCCTAATATCAATTTTTCTTCAGACTGTACTATATTGACTGAAGGTGCTTGCCCATGGGGAGCAATTCTGATTATGAACTTGGATACCATTTGTTTTAATTTTATATATTGATAGTCTTTTGCCACAATTTACATGCATAGATTTTTTAAAAAATGGACCTAACATCTGCTCAACTATTTTGCTGGCATTTCTGTGTCTCCAGATACTGCTGGTGACCAGATGCATCTGTGCCATTGATTGAAGCTGGTTCAGGCTCACTGAAGGGGGTCATTCTGGTTTCAGGTATGCTTGAAGGAAAAGACAATCCTCAACCATTTCTGCCCTTCACTTCCCTCGGGGGGTGGGGGGAGAGAGAGAAAGAGGTGCGGTCACAAGGGCGTTACGGGTTCTCCAAGGCAAGCTTTTTCATTGCATTATAAAAATCACAACAAATCACCCAGTGCTCGGTTTAATTAACTTTTAAATTTCAAACACTGTCACAGGAAACATTTCCTCATCTCAGGCTCCATAGATAGAGATGCTCCACTTTACTTTGAAATTCTTTTAGTGAAGATGTCCATTTTTTCCTCCCAGTTCCTCATTTCTCTTCTTAATAATACAATCTTTGACTCAATGAGCAATGGCATGCACCTCTACTTCACTAGGAGAGCATGTGAATGCAGATTTTGTACCGACTAGTATAATGTTAAAAACTTCACTCTCTTCAATGATTTGGCAGCACTCCAATTGATATTAGATTAAAACCCAGATTATGTTATATACTAAATTGATCATTGGTCCCACTTCATGGAATTGCGTGTCCCACAAACTGCAAATACACTTACTTTTGTTTGTCATGCATGTAGAGCTTTCAATCAAATACTTCTTTTCGTTATCAGTCCAAGCTAAATTGCATTCTGAGCTACTTTAAAATAGATAACATTATGTAACAGAAACAGTGTTATGTATTTCATGTGTACAGCAGACGCACCTTTCAAAATTCTGTGGAGGGCGTAGTGAGTACACACAAAAATACAAACAAGGGCAGGACTTATACAATTAATGGTAGGGCCTTGGGTGACGTTGTGGAAAAGACAGAGCTAGGGGTTCACGTACATAATTCTTTGAAATTTACATCACAGATAGACAGGGTAGTTAAGAAGGTGGTGAACACACTTGCCTTCATTGCTCGTACTTTTGAATATAGGAGTTGGGACGTCATATTGAGGTTGTACAGGATGTTAAAAAAAAAAATGTTAGCCAGCCCTCTTCTGGAGTACAGTACACATTTTTGGTCATCTTGTTCCAGGAAGGACATTGTTAAACTGGAGAGGGATCAGAAAATACTTACCAGGTTGTTGCCAGAAATGGAGGGTTTGATATATAAAAATAAACTGGAAAGACTGGTTCAAATAGGAAGGTGAGGGGTGACCTTATTGAGGTTTGTAAAATCATGAGGGGTATAGATAAGGTGAATAGCAAGAGTCTTTTACCTAGGGTGGGGGGAGTTCAAACTTAGGTGGCAAACTTTGAAGGTGAGAAGAAAAAGTTTTAAAAGGGGTAACGTTTTTACATAAAGGGAGTGGTTCTTGTGTGGAGCGATCTGCCAGAAAAAGTGGTGGATGCAGGTACAGTTACAGTTACAATGTTTAAAAGACATTTAGATAAGTTCAATAAAAGGTAAGGCTTGGAGGGATATGGGCCAAACGCAAGCAGATGGGACTAGTTCAGTTTGGGAACATGGTCGGCATGGACTGGTTGGACCGAAAGGTCCGTTTCCATGCTGAATGACTCTTATGACTCCATGCAAACAAGGAACAAGAGTAGGCCACTAGGCCCTTGTGTCTGCTTTGCCATTCAATAAGATCATGACCGATCTGATTTTAACCTCAATTCTACCTTCATGTCAATAACCCCCAATAAACTTTCATCCTCTTGGGAATCAAAAATCGATTTACCACTGCCCTAAAAATATTTAAGGATTCTGCATTCACTGCCCTTTGAGGAAAGAAATTCCAAAGACCCATAGCATTATATTGATAATTCTGAATATTTATTAATAACTGTACAACCAGTATTCATTTCTTTACATTCCTAGAGTTGAATGATGAACAAAAATAATCCTCTGATAAACTGTAGGCTTATTTTTACATTTGAAAATGCAAATTGCCAGTCAGTCAATCTTTTTTCAATGCTATTAGCCAGTTTGTCATGGAAGCACTGATGCTGTTGGTTTTACCTGAGCTGTGCAAATGTTGCTGGTAGCTTTATCCCTCCTGATATGTTGTTCTCTCGTTTGTAGCGCAAGACGATACACCTCCTTTCCTGCAGCATCCCTGAATAATACAAATCAAAACAGCCAGAAAATAACCCTGGAGCAGAAATATTCCAGTCACTACATCTTCACTGTCATTTTGGTTGCTCAAGTCAGAATCGTACAGTACATGTCAATCTGGACGAGGTATTTAACAATGTATTGGCCCAGAACGTGCTGCAATATGCTCCCATTTGTTAGATTGTCTTCCTCACCCTTCAGCTTGAAGATTTTCTGCATCATAAACTGCTGGAAGTGCGAGATGATAACGGCAACAGGGCATCTGAGACCTTGGTGAACGATTGGATCAACCTATTTCCTTAACCAATGAGATTTAAGGATTGAGAAAGAAACAGAGGAAAGAGGAAAATAGGGTAAATTAGAGTAAATTAGAGTCAAATCAGGTACAAAAAGCAAAATAAAGAGTGGGAGAAAAAAAGATTGGATTAGAGGAGAAAAATAGCCAAAAAAAAGCAAGAAAATGATCTTAAAAAGTTAATTTTGAAAATCTCCAAGAATGATGTACTACCCACAGGTATTGGATTTAACAGTTTTCATTGTTTCCTTTCTACACTGGAATTTTTTTGTGGCATTCTTATGGTATAAATTGGTTCCTCAAGTATCTACCCTAAGTTACTGCAGTGAGCTTAACTGGTAATTAATGCACAAATACCAAAGTATTTTCACACTTACAGTAGGGAGGGGGCAAGCCACTAAACATGACCCTGTGATACAGGAGTAAAGGTGAAAAGCTAAATAATTAGAATAGGCTTGTATGGTGAAATTGTGACATTGGTAGTTAATTGAAGGTAGATGATATAAATATTGCTAAAAAGAGATACAATGTTAAAATGCCTTGTCTTGCACTCAACAGGACTGACAATGCAAGAAACCAAAGTTAAAAAGGGAACAGAAATTTACATAGCAGGAGAAAACTGTGCTGATTGGTTGGACCATAATGCCACGTATCCCTGTGCTGTTGAGTACAAAACAATAAGTTTCAAATTTGAGTCTGTTGTTAGAAACGTCTAAGTTCTGTATGACCAAGTAATTATTTGTAGATACCACAAAGGGTTGTTTTCCCCCAATAGGAAACTGCAGGCTGTCTCACCTGAAGTCATAATTATTCCAGCCCTTCGCTGCATGCAATCGTTCAATGGTATCTTATAGATGGAAAACAAATTTATTTGCAGTTCACAGTTCCAAGTTTTAACCTCATTTCTTTCAAAGTGCAAGAAATCCACAGTCCAATTGATCATGGGCTGCTAAAGGGGGAGATAATAACCAAGTGATGTTATCGTTGAACTATTAATCTGTAAACTCAGCTATGTTCTGGGGACCTGTTCTGGGAATCCAATTAAAATTTGGAGTTGTGAATCTAATGATGACCATTACCAATGGTTGGGAGGCAGAGGGGTAAACCCATCTAGTTCACTAGTCTGTCATCCTCACGCATTCTGGCCTGTATGTGACTCCAGACACACAGCAACATAGTTGACTCTTCAAATGCCATTTGAACTGACCTAGCAAGCCACTCATTTGTATCAAAAAATACAACGACAGTATTGAATCTTTAGAATTCTTTCTTCCTGACGGCTGTGAAAGTTCAGTCATTGAGTATATTCAAGACAGATGTCAATGGATTTCTGGACATTAAAGACATCGGGATACGGCCGAAAAGTAGAATAGAGCTGGAAGATCAACCATGATCTAGTTCAATGCAGTAACAAGCTTGAGGGTCTGAATGACCTACTTCTGATCCCCTTTCTAGTACTACTACTTTCTTCAGACAATAAGAAATATTTGAAAAATTATTTTCAGAAATCTGCAGGAGCCAAAGATAATGCTCTACTAATACAACATGTTGCATTTTCAACCCACTGGTTACCTAGCAAATTTCAAATCATTGCTACGACTTTTTAGATCATGCACAACTTCTCTCAAGTGTATAATTTGAAGGTACTGTCCTGATTTCTAATACAAACAGGAAGCTGGGATGTTCTTGGTGCGCAGTAGAGTCCCTACCTCTGAGCAAGGAAACCTGGGTTCAAGTGACACCTGCTTCAGAGATATGTAGTAACATCTCTGAACAGGTTGATTAGAAAGCATCTACCAACAGGAAGCTTGCATTTTCTGATAGTGATAAGCTCACAGCTAAGGTTCCCGTCTGTATAATGAATAGAAACAAAATCATCTTCTCGACAACTGGGAGCTGTACACACCAATTTCTATTATAACAACTTTTACTTATGTAATGTCTTTAATGTCACAAAAGACTCTAGCTAATATTTTGCCTTTATTTTTTAAGCAGCCCAAGGTGGTATCTCCAGGCATCTCAAGAGTTAGACACGGAGTCTCCGAACAGAAGACAAACCTCATTGCCAAGAAGCCTGATATATGTCAGGAGTAGCCATTTTATCAATGTTCTAAAGGGGCTGCTATCACCAGAATCATTGGCTTTAAAAGAGGAAATGGATATCAGATATAACCAGGCAGGTTTAAGCAGCTTATTATTAGAGTTGTTGGTCAATGGGGTGTGAAGCTAGAATTCGTATCCATTGTTTCCCATTTCCTCACAGCCGAGCAGGAATCCAGATAGTAACCCCTCGTACTTATTACAGCTGATTTTCAGTCAAATCCCTTTTGCTGAGGGAAATCTCACTTACTCCCCATCGGGAGGAGAAACCTGTCCTACATTGCATCCCGAACAAGACATAAACAAACCTGCTCTCTTCAGACTTCCCCATTGCCCACACCCCTCTTCATCCTCCAATCCTTGCCTTCTCAATGTCCAGCTACCTCCCTTATCAAGTCACATGCTCAACGTGCACACTGACCAAACATTGTGTTTCTGCTGCACTTGGGCCAATACAAAAGGAGGTCACCATGCTCCTTTGAGCAAACATGCAGATTTACAGGGATTTTGATCAGTTTGCTTCCTCCCTGCTGAAGATATGGTCACATGGATATGATGCGAATTCCTGGAACTAGCATTCTCCTGTTTGCTAACACAAGGAGTCATTCCTGTGCAAAAGCACTGGATAGATTTTCAATTATGAAAGGCAAATCTAATCTTTGTCTCAGCCCCAAAATCACAGATATTTGCATTATCCAGCAGATGTTTAAATGTCAACCACCAGAATAAGTAACCCAGACTGGTATTTCCTCTCACAAAAAACACACATTGCTGGAAAAGTTCAGCAGGTCTGGCAGCATCTGTGGAGGAAAGAAAAATCAGAGTGGTAGTGATAGTTCTGAGGAAGGCTCAATGGACCCAAAATGTTAACTCTAATTTCACTCCACAGATGCTGCCAGATGTGACGAGCAACTTCTGTTTTTGTTTCCGATTTCCTGCATCCACAGTTCTTTCAGGTGATATTCCCTCTCTCTCACTCAAGGGTCTTGAGCAGAGTTGTGACACATCTGTTAATACTGGGGTCAAGATTAATTCATCCAAGACGAGAACTGAATCTGGAATCTTTCAGGGATGTAGTTGCGGTCCACACCAGACATCTCCCAGATGCAAACTAGGGAAATGTGTGCATCTTGCACGAGGATAGCTAATATCACTGCTTTACAAAAAATGCTTTACCATGACCTCTGGAAGACAGAAAGGATTCAACTTCCTTTCACAGTATCAGCTTCTTCAATTTTAAGGAAGCTCTTGAAATTCCCTTTCTCAAGAACCTCAACACCACCTAAAGTGAAGCACCTGCTTAATTGGCATCATCACCTCAAACACTTCGTTTCTTTATTCATTCACAGGTTGAGGGCGTCACTGAGCAGGCAGCTTTTACTGCCCATCCCTAATTGCCCAGAGGGCAGTTAAGAGTCAACCACATTGCCGTGGGTCTGGAGTCACATGTAGGCCAGACTAGGTAAGGGTGGCAGTTTCCTTCCATAAAGGAGATTAGTGAACTAGATGGGTTTTTCTGACAATCGACAACGGATTCACGGTCATCATTAGATTCCTAATTCCGGATATTTACTGAATTCAAATTCCACCATCTGCCGTGGGGTCCCCAGAACGTTATCTGGGTCTCTGGATTAACAGCCCAGTGATAATACCACGAGGCCATCGCCTCCTCTCCATTCACTCCTTCCATCACTGGCAGAGAGGCAGTCGTAGGCACCACTTACAAGATGCACTGCAGAACCTCAGAGGCGCTGATGAAAGCACTTTTCAAACACAATTTCTACTACCTTAAAAGGACAAGGATAACATAGAAATCCATCACCTGCATGTTTCCCATCAATCCACACACCATCTGACTTGGAATTGTATCACCATTCCTGAGGCAAAATCCTGGAACTCCCTAATAGCAGTGTGTGGACACTCCAGAGACCACAGCGATTCAAGAATACAGCTCACCACACCCATCTGGACAATTACAGATGGACTATCTTGTCACTGGTGTTCACATTTCCATTAACGTATTTTATAACATTAAGTTAGAAATTAAACAATACTTGGCTAAATTTCTGTAAATATTAGCAAGCACACATTGATATCAATTCAGGAGCAGAATAGAGGGGCTGTCAAAGCTCCTGGAGATCGAGCTACATCTCACATTAAGAGGAACAAGCATCATAATGACCCCTTCACCACTAAATTAAGATTAATTCACAAATGTGGCAGTTATTATTTGCAAATTAGTGACCATGGGTGGCGGGGATATTGTTTGTGACCAATAGGTAAGTTTGGTGTCAGGAGAATGCAGGCAATGTATTTATCTTCACACAGCAGGAAAGCAGCTCCAATAATACTTGCTGCTAACCCGCCTGCCTGAATCATTTATTCCAGTTCTTCTTTTGAAGGAAGTGACTCAGGATGGTGGCAGCCCTTTAGTGTATCACTAATGTGGCTATTTCTCATGCGTGGCTCTGCATTTTAAACAACTGGGAAGGCATCACTACCAAATGCTGTTTAGCCCCCACACCATTTTTCTAAAAGCACATATTCATTAGGGCAGCACGGTGGCTCAGCGGTTAGCACTGCTGCCTCACAGCGCCAGGGACCCAGGTTCGATTCCAGCCTCGGGTGACTGTGTGTGGAGTTTGCACATTCTTCCTGTGCCTGCGTGGGTTTCCTCCGGGTGCTCCGGTTTCCTCCAACAATCCAAAGATGTGCAGGTTAGGCAGATTGGCCATGCTAAATTGCCCATAGTGTTCAGGGATGTGTAGATTAGGTGGGTTACAAGGGGACGGGTGTGGGTGGGATGCTTTAAGGTTCAGTGTGGATTTGTTGGGCCGAAGGGCCTGTTTCCACACTGTAGGGATTCTGGATTCCAGGGATTGCCAAAGAAACTGCTTGCCTCCTGTATCTCCCCCTTGCTAAGATATAAAAGTAACACGGTACAAGATTTCAAGGTAACACAGTACCTTTGGTACTGATCGCAAACTCCCCCAATATCGCCATGCATTTACGTACCTGGTAACCCCAACCATTCTCCCTGGCATCAGTCTTACAAGGTTTTCTTTGACCGCGAAGAAAGCAGCATGCGGTCCTCCATAGGAAAGTGGCACACCAAACCTCTGTGAGCTACCAAGTACAATATCGACTGCAAACTCTCCAGGAGGTCTCAGCACACACAATGCCAAGAGGTCAGTTGCACAACATGTCAAGGTCTGAAAATCAAAGAAAAAAAAGGTGTGACAGGTGCAAAACAACCTTTCAAATAAAAATGACACTTTCAGTGAAACGGGCAAGTAAATCGACTGACTTACTTTTATATTTCAAAATCTTCTCATTGCATGATTTATTAAATATTTGCTCAAATCAACAGTTTTTTTTGCATTAGGAACGGACACACCTAGTCACTATGAAAGCATCAAGCTATGAAAGACCTGGCGTAGCATGACATGGAACAGAATGATATTTCATGACACAACTCTCTTATGTGTGTTATTTTCATTTTTCTCTGTGTTATGTTCCAGTACCTTATTTTACCCTGCTTTCGCACTGACCTCACTAAAATACAAAAGTCAGTAGCAACATTTAATAAACACCACCACCCATTCCAATCCCACCTGAACCACAGCCTAACAGGTTAGAACTGCTCACAATTCTTTCCATGTCCAAGACTGTAGAGGGGATACTGGATAAATTGATTAAACGTGATTGTTCCTCTGTCAAAACCCAGTTGACTCTCCGAATTACCGAGAGATTATTTAAATGTGCAGATGCAATCTCTTTAATGACTGATTCTAACATCTTCCTCACCACAAACATCAAGCTAACTGGCCTACAGGTTCCTGTCTCTCTCTCTTGGCAAGGGTTCTATATTTGCTACTTTCCAGTGTGTTGGAACCTTTCAAGAATCCAGTGAATTTTGGAAAAGTAACATTAATGCATTAATAATTCAGTAGCCCATCTTTTTTAAGACCCTGAATCTCATGAAATCTGCTGTTTATTATAAACTGCAGAAGAATTCCGATCATCCTTTTAAGTTCTGTTGGTTAATAGTTTATAATGTTCACATAATCACCTGATTCAGTTTATTCTGAACGTGGGTAGAAAAATAATGATCCGTGGTTCACTTGTGGGGTATTTCGATTTCTTTCAGTAGTCTTGGGCGTTACAGTATACCGTGGTAGGAAATTATATGTTTCTTGTCATGTTTTGATAGGACTTGCTTCAGTTCTAAGTTCTGCAGAGTTTATGCAATCAAAATAACCAAATCATGCCTCAGGCATAAAATTTTCAAGCTCCTTCTGCATTTTCAACAATATTTTTTGGATATAAAGAACTACACCTACTAGCCCTGCTCTCACTCATCACAACCTTTCTAATACTTCATGACTGTTTTAGTTTTCAGCTCTATCTTCGACATTGAATTCAATTGTCTCCATTATCTCCATGTGTTAAACAACATGTCTTGTTTCCTTTTCCAATTCCTTAGTAATATTCAATAAATCATTTATAATGTGAGAATTTCTATCTCAGCATTATTGACTGCATTTACAACGTTTATTTTCCTTTCAGGAGGATCTTAGTATTAAACATACGACTCTGCAATGCAAAAACAAAACCTGGCTCTAAATGAATCACATGGGCTAATTAATTACAGGCTACAACAGAATGAACCCGATGGAGTTATCAAGCTCTACAAGGCAGTGAGAGCCTTTTAGCTAGTATGACTCAACATGCTAGTCAAGCTAACGGGGAGATTCCATTGGGACACTTCATGCACTACAGAGCCTTGGGGCGACCAAGATTGTCTGCAGTGCTAATTTAGTGACTGTTTAACACAAGATGCCATCCTGGTAAAGGAGCCAGAAAGAGCACAAGCAATGTCTCCCCACAGAATTGTTAAGGGGCCAATGAACAATTAAATTTCTTGCTACCACTCACGAAAGGGGCAGCAGTGAATTTTAATGGCTGACACTTAAATTCAGTTCACTTCACTTTCCGAACAGTGATCAAGCCAACAGATTGCTGAGTTTATTGAACATTAGGTATAGCTATTTTCACCTTTCACAAAAATATAAAAAATAGGAACAGGATTAGGACATTCAGCCCTTTGGGTCTATTCTGCCGTATTATTATGATCATAGCTGGTCATCCAACTCAATAGCCTATTCCTGCTTTCCCCCCACCGTCCCCCACGTATCCTTTGATCCCTTTAGCCCCAAATGCTATATCAAACTCCATCTTGAAATCATACAATGTTTTGGCCTCGACTACGTTCTTTGGTTGTAAATTCTCCTGCTGAAGAATCTTCTCTGCATCTCGGTCCTTAATAGTTTATCCCATATCCTTAGATTGTGAACTTTTGTTCTGGGACTACCCCCTATCAGGAACATCCTTCCTGCATTTACCTTGTCTAGTCCTGATAGAACTTTACAGGTTTCTAACAGATCCGCCAATGTCAAACTATATATGTCTGTTGAGCACCTGTCAGCATATTTAAATCACAGCACTCGTCAATTAGCCCCAAAACTGCCGCTAAGATCAGACTCCAATTCAACGTAGATAAATAAAATGCTTCAGTTGATGGAAATCTGAAAAGGAACAAAAAGAGCAACAGAAACTCAGCTGGTCTGACAGCATCTGTGGGAAAGAAAGAGAGTTAACATTTCAGATTGTTGACGATGATGAAAGGTCATCAATCCAAAACCTTAACTCTGTTTCTCTCTGTGTGGACGCAGCCAGATCTGCTGAGTTTCTCCAGCAGTTCTTGTTCTAATTTTCCATTCAACAGGGCCTATTCCCCAAAACGGCTCCTGACATTTTTTTCCACTCACTCCATTTTGATGTGCGAGGTCAACAAGTTCAGCAAAGTCTTCAACTCTTCCATCACTATCTGGATACTGGAACAGCACACCACTGATATCTTTTCTGCTGAAATCCATCTCGTGGGGTAACTTCAACTCTGTTGAAACTCCTATGTAACTGGAAAAAAACCAAGTAATAATTATTTCATGGTGGTTTTACAAAGACTTGTTGCTCTGAAGCATGTTGACCAATTTAATATATAATTATGGAAAATCATAAGATGGTAAATAAATTAAGAGGTATTTTGCATCAATCCTCACATTAGTTATCACAGGTTACAAGTTACATTCTCGGAAGAGCTATACAGGAGGAAAACAAAGGCAAAGAAGAATGCAGGGAGAAACGCAATCATCTTAGAGATGCAGGTTGACAAATGCCTGGTTCCTGGTGGATTTCATTCTAAGGTGTCAAAAGAAGAGGTTAATGGTTATAGATAATGCATTGGTGTTAATTTTCCTCCCTAGACTCAAAGTTCTTATTATATATAAACATAACTTCTTTATTCAAAAGGTGAGGGAGACAGTAACTAGGAAACTACAAGCCAATTAGCTTATGTTCTGTCACAAGGTAAATATTAGAAGCTATTATTAAAGAACTTATCTAACTGCACTGTGATAACTTGAAGGTAATCAGGCAGAGTTAATATGGTTTTGTGAAAGAGAAATTGTACTTAATCGATTTACTGGAGTTCACAGGATGTTACATGTACTGTGGATAAAGGGGAACCAGAGGATGTATTGTACTTAGATTTTGAGAAGATATTCTATAAGGTTCCTGATCAAAGGACTTTGCAGAAAAAAAGCTCATGGTGTAAGAACTGCATATTAGCATAAATAGAGATTGGCTGGCTAGTAAGAAGTGGGAAGTTGTCATATGTGGGTATTTTTAGGATGGAAAAGATCTAATTAATTGTGTCACAGTGAATGATGCTGTAAAATTAATTGTTCACTTGCGTGAAAGAATTGAAAATATGGTTGCCAAATTTACTGAAGGCAAAAAGGTAACAGATATGGACAGGATGGGCTGAAGGGAATGTTTCCGTGCTGTATGACGCTACGACTCCACAAGTTAAAACAAAAGAACTACAGATGTTGGAAACCAGAATCACAAACAGCCACGTCCAGTCCATTTCCTGCACTTCTGCCTTCACCCTTTCTCCTCTCTCCCAGAACACTGATGAGGTCCTGCTGGTCCTCACTTATCACCCTACCAGAATCCATATCCAGAGGATCATTAGCCACCATTTTACCTCCAGCAGGATGCCATCACCAGACACATATACCCCTCCCCTATCAACATTCTGCAAGGACTGTTCCCTCCAGGACACCTGGTTTACTCCTCCTCCATTCTCAGTATCTTCCCTCATCCATGGCACCTTTCCCTGCAATTGCAGGAGATGTAAAACTTGCCTGTTTACTTCTTCCCTTCTCACTATCCAAGGCTCAGACACCCCTTCCAGTTGAAGCAGCAACTTACCTGCACTTCACTCAATCAACTCTATGCATTCACTGCTCACAACATGGCCTCCTCTACACTGGGGAGATAAAATGCAGATTGGCTGACTGTTTTGCAGAACAATTCTGTCTTGTCTGTAAAAATGACCCTTAGCTTCCATTTTCCTGCCACTTCAACACACCACGTTGTTCCCTGGCCAACATTTCAGTCTCAGGACTGCTGCAGTGCTCCCATGAGCCTCAACACAAGCTGGAAGAACAGCATCCCATTTCCTGCTTAGAGACCCTGCAGCCTTCTGGATTCAATAGGTAATTCAATAACTTTATAACCTGAAAACCTCTTTTTATACCCGATACCTACCCCGACACCCCTGACGCTACCATCCCACGGGCTGCTTTCATCACAGCCAATCCCACTATTGGTTCCTGTTATCAGAATTTCTTTCTCCCTGGTTCACCATTATTTATCTTCGTCTGTCTAATTGCTGTTCTCTGTGGGCTCCATTTCTATCTACTGTTTACTCCTTTACACGCCCCTCTGCTCCTCCACACCCCCTCTTACCCCAACCAACCCCTGTCTTCATTATATATGCTAACCTTTCCTGGCTGCAACAAGTTCTGAAGAAGGGTCACTGGACCTGCAGAGTTATTTCTGTGTGGTCTCCACAGACGCTGTCAGACCTGCTGAGTTTCTCTAGCAATTTCTGCTTTCATAAGCATTAAGTTGTGAAGATGATGTAAGACTATTACAAGGACTATTGCTAGGCTAAATGTGTAGACAAGGATCTAGCAAATTGAGTATCACTTGTGAAAATGATCATCACTCCAGGTGTAATGTCAAAGTTTAGTCAGGAAAAGTACTCAGCACTGCTCCCCTGATTTTCTGTCGTTATAAATGCCATTAACACACAAGCTGGTTTTGAATAATCCCATGCTGCACTTCACTTACCCACTCCATGATGACCTGCTCTACCTACTGACTGCCCACCTTCCATCTCAGCGCCCCAGGAGGAGCTCTCCTGAGCAGAATCTACCAGTAGACATTCCTTGGTTTGAGCAATGATAAAATGGGAAGTCACTAACAAGGTCTTAGTGACAAACCCCATCTGTTGAAAGGCAGGCTTTGAAACTCCACAGTGACAGTGGCCTTTGGTAAGCAGGTTCAGGACCAGCCAGGGCACCTGCACAGCCAACATCCACTACTGGGACCTCAGTACAAGCCCCTAATGCACTCCTGGGGTAACACAAACAATGCTGCACAGTTCAGAGATGGGCCCCCTCTACAGTCGAAGCAGTAAACTAATCACTGTAAACTCAGCAAATAAGGAAGCAACCACTTGACTCTGGGAACTTGGTTGAATTAACAGAGTGAGTGAGTGTGGAAAGAAATGAGATAAAATGAATCATTTCAAAAAGGAAGAAAGGTATGGAAATAGGTCAAGATACAGCCACAACATGTCCACAAGTAGGGCATTGAATAATCAATGCACAAAACAGTCTCTGTTAATGAGTAAATCATTTCAAATTAGCTTCAAGATGTCTGCGGCATGCATTCAATTTGGAGTTTTTAACAGGAAACTGTCAATGTGTTACGGAGTGAGGTGAGACAGAGAGGAGCGAATTTACAAAGAATTGGACTGGAAGAGATGCAGGAATAGTTCACTGGGGATATCAAAAAAGGTCGAGGAGAAAGGGACAGGGGACAAGGTTAAAAAAATCTATGTCTTATCCCTTTCGGCAGGAGAGATAGAAGGTAATTCCATTCATGTGAACTGGGATTCAAACAATCCATACACCTGTCCTTTGGAAGTCCTTATACCTTACTCAGCAGACAGGTTCCAGTGGCCGGATATTGCTCAGTGGGTTGTTGCTGGGTAAGCATACTGCTACTTCTAAACCAAACTGAGTTTAAATAAGGCTGCCCCATAGTGATAATGCACATGTGGGAGTCGACATATGAAGAGTTGCTTCCCGTTGGGTCCTATTTTTCATTTGGATTTCCTTAGTTTGTTGTCAAATGCAAAATTTGAATACAAGACTACCTTTTCAAAGTGACATTTGTTTACAGAAGAAAAAATTGATTTTATCTAGGCTCACTGGGTTTTAGATTAATGCCAATCTACATTTACAAGTCATTTCAACTAATCTGGTATAAGTTCTTTGTGAGGGAAAGGAAGAGGATAACTTGCATAAAACACAGAATTTAAAGATTTACGTACTTTGCTCTTGTCTGCACAACAGCTATTGTCTGAGGATGACAACGGGCGTCCACGAAGAACTTTCTTCGCTTATTGTGTCTAAGCAAAAAATGAAAATAGTTATGATTACTAAAAGACAGCAATTTTCAATCTGATAATATTTTGTTTCGACTGTGGAACATGCTCTAAAATAGAAACTCTGAGGCATTTGGCTTTGATGGAGAGTAATTGATTGCTTTAATCTTAGGCCAACACAGGCTAACTTTCGTACACTGAATGAGTAGTTTGTGGGCTGACATGATAGCACCATTACAGATTTATAATGGACCAAACTATGCCCTCCTGTCCCTTGTAAGCTTTATAGCCTCTTCCTTAAGTGCAGTCCTCAAATGTCTCTTGCCCAATTCCCATTTCAGAATGAGGCACTCAATCCAACTGGGTTACTGTGCCCTACTTTCAGCTCTTTTTTTTCACTCCTACTGGTAAAGTCTTGAAGTAGTCTACTGCTAACACTAAAGCTGCAAAGCAGGATCAGCTCTAATCCCAATTTCCAACATTTGACCTCACCTGCTGCAACACATCTCTCCCTTCTCAAATTCTAGCTACAAAAGCTCCCAATTCCCATTCAAACCCATGTTCAGCCCTTTCTTTACAAATCCTGACAACACCCTATGGACCCCTATAGATCCTCCCTGTCATGCCTCCTCTTCCCAATCCTAACCTCCCACACCCTCTACAGCTCTGCCTCAAATAAAAAGACACAAATCAAAATTTAAAGCAGTGAAGGTAGAGGTACGTAAAATTGATTGCAGTGGATACAGCGTGCCTTCACAAAGCAAGCTAAAATTACATTTTTCACTGGCTTAATGGCTCACAGGTGAACTTCCCCTTTGAAGCCACTTGAATTTCTGTAAGAGATTGACTCATCTAAAAGGAGATGTTATGTAGCACTGTTAACAGCTTTAAATTGGGGAATCACAACAAAAATCAACCATCTCTCACCTGTGGCACAGTTGCATTGCCTCAGCGGCAGCTGTTCCTTCATCCAGTAAAGAGGCGTTGGCCACATCCATGCCAGTGAGGTCACACACCATTGTCTGATAGTTGAGCAAACTTTCCAACCTGCCCTGGGAAACTTCAGGCTGATATGGGGTATACTGCGTAACCCTGAAATGAAGATGCAGAGAAGGGCTAGTTTGGGCTCTGACAATTGGATCACTCCTCCAATGTTTCCACTGCAAACGTATGTTATTTTCTAATTGGCAAATTCTTGCCCATCTGGCTCATGGATTGTCTGGTTACTGAACACATTTTTTGCGGTTCACCAAAATATGACCAAATACTGTATCGGAGCAAATTTTACTGCCATTGATTTACTCTCAAAATATTCTTGATTGAGGGAAACAGATGACAAACAAAAATAGTGAGATTTTCTCAAACTGTCTCAGAAGCTGTAAAATTGATCCAAGGACAAACCATTCACCCAATTCTAATTCATTTCTCTTATTATCCTAATTTGCCATCCACTGCTGGGTAAAGGAGGTCTATTCTTGGAGGCTTGGCTTCATTTCATTTATTTGTGCCAGAGACAAGTAAGCAGTGATAGCGCAGAGCACTGCAGGCTTCAGCATGATGCAGGAGGCCACTGAACACACACATGTTTTGTGGATGCTGCATGTCAGCAATGCTTCATTCTTGAACTGAAAGTGATTCCCCTCTCAATGCCTGGTGGGTGTGTGTGACCATAAGTGGCACAACATCCAGATAAATCCTAGATATCCTGGCAGCAGTCTTGATGGCTTCACTGTACAATGTTGTGCCAGCTGCACACCACCACCTTCCCCACACCCAGCAAACCAAAGAGTAGCTGTTGGCCTGATAGCTGTAAGCTATGCAGCTGAGCCATGAGCACAGCACAGACAGAACAGAAGCCACACTGCCAAACAAAATGTGATCTGGAAGACCAGCGACTTGCTAGAATACTACTCCTGCTTGTATCACTCTCACGACACCAGGCAGTACTCAGCAAAGTACGGACTGCTGCACGCTCCATAACCTCTCCACATAATACAGAACAGCCTGTGTCATCAGCCCCACGGAAAAAGCCTGGGGAGCAGAGACAGGTAGAGGAGGCTGCAGCGACTGAGACATCCACTCCTGACTGAGCTGTCCATGAAGAATTTCCCCAACTGCAACACAAGTAATCACAGTCCCATTCACCGACTCTCTCGACATCCCACCCGACCATTTGGTCATTGTGCAAAAACAAAAACCACCACAAAGTAAAGATTCAGAATCAGAATGTATAACTGAAATTAGAACACATAACAAAAACCAAAACAACTATGGATGCTGTAAATCAGCAACAAAAACAAAGTTGCTGGAAACACTCAGCAGGTCTGGCAGCATCTGTAGAGGAGAAAACTGAATTAACATTTCGGGTCCGGTGACCCTTCCTCAGAATTGGTGGTGGCTGGGAAAACGCCAGTTTATAAGCAGAAAATAGGGAGGTGGGTGGGGTAGGGAGTAAACGATAGGATAGAGCCCAAAGAGAGAGAAAGACAGTTGGACAGACAAAGGAGTTGCTAACGATCAGGCTGGGAGGGTGAGTACTTGTTAATGGGGACTGTTACTGACTAACAACAGTGGGTGTGTAATGGCAGGCTATGTGGTAACAAGGCCTGGTGTGTGTGGTGGGGGGTTGGGACATGGGAGAGTTTAGGCCCTAAAATTATTGTTGAACTCAATATGGAGTCCGGAGGGCTGTAGGGTCCCCAAGCGGAAAATGAGGTGTTGTTCCTCCAACTTGCATTGGGATTCACTGGAACACTGTAGCAAGCTGGAGACAGAGATGTTGGCCAGGGAGCAGGGTGGTGCATTGAAGTGGCAGGCAACAGGTAGTTCAGGGTCTTTTTTGCGAGCAGAACGTAGATGTTCTGCGAAGCTGTTGCCAAGTCTACACTTCGTTTCCCCAGTGTAGAAGAAACCACATTGTGAGCAGCGAATGCAGGAGACTAGGTTCTTGGAAGTGCAGGTGAAGTGTTGCTTCACCTGGAAGGTATGTTTGGGCCCTTGGATACTGGGGAGGGAGGAGGTAAATGCGCAGGTGTTGCACCTTCGCCGGTTACAGGGGAAGGCGCCGCAGGGCTCTGGGGAAGTGTTGGGGGTGAAGGAAGTGTGGACCAGGGTGTCCCAGAGGGAACGGTTCCTGCGGAAGGCGGACAAGGGAGGGGAGGGGAGGGGAATATGTGTCTGGTAGTGGCATCTTGCTGGAGGTGGCGGAAAGGGCGTCTGATGATCTTCTGGATGTGGATGCTGGTGGGATGGTAGGTGAGTAAAGGGGAACCCTATCGCTGTTGCAGGAGGGAAGGGAAGGGGTGAGGGAAGAAGTGCAGGAGATGGGTCGGACCTGATTGAGGGCCCTGTCGACAACGGAGCTGGGGAATCCTCGGTTGAGGAAGAATGTGGACAGTTCGAAGGCTCCCTTGTCAACGTTGGCCTCATCTGAACATATGCGACGGAGACAGAGGAACTGAGAGAATGGGTTAGAGTCTTTACAGGAAGTGGGGTGTGAGGATGTATAGTCCAGGGTGCTGTGGGAGTCAGTGGGTTTGTAATGGATATTAGTGGCCAGTCTATCCCCAGAAATGGAAACAGAAATGTCGAGGAAGGGAAGGGAGGAGTCAGAGATAGACCAGGTGAAAGTGAGGGCAGGGTGGAAACTGGAGGCGAAATTGATGAAGTTTTCCAATTCTAGATGAGAGGGGGAAGCAGCACCGATGATATCATCGATGTATCAGAGAAAGAGTTGTGGGTGGGAACCAGAATAGGACTGGAACAAGGAATGTTCCACCTACCCCACAAAGAGACAGGCATAACTAGGGCCCAAGATAACAAGCATGGGGCTGGATGAACACAGCAGGTCAAGCAGCATCATAGGAGCAGGACCTCCTCTCCACCAATCCTCTCCTCTATCCATCTTCTATCCGCCTCCCCCTCTCTCCCTATTTATTTCAGAACCCTCTTCCCCTCCCCCATTTCTGATGAAGGGTTTAGGCCCGAACCGTAAGAGTTTTCCTGCTCCTATGATGCTGCTTGACCTGCTGTGTTCATCCA
>JAHRHZ010000024.1:31594292-31610186 GCA_024137785.1 Ginglymostoma cirratum
GGGGGGAGAAGACTGAGTCAAGGTAGGAAGAGATGAGTTCTGTGGGGCATGAGCAGGCTGAAACAATGGGTCTACCTGGACAGTCCTGTTTGTGGGTTTTTGGAAGGAGGTAGAAACGAGCTGTGCGGGGTTGGGGGACTATTCGCTTGGAAACGAATAGGGGGAGATCACCGGACGAAATGAGATCCGTAACCGTAGTGGATACAATGGCCTGGTGTGCCATTATGGGGTCATGGTCCAGGGGAAGGTAGGACGAGGTATCTGAGAGCTGGGCTCAGCCTCTGCAAGGTAGAGGTCAGTACACCAGACAATAACAGCATCACCCTTATCGGCAGGCTTGATGACAAAGTCAGGGTTAGATCTGAGCGCACAGAGTGCAGTCAGTTCAGAGGGAGATAGGTTGGATTTGTTGAGAGGGGCAGTGAAATTGAGGCGACTAATGTCACGGCGACGGTTCTCAATGAAAAGATCGAGTGCAGGACATTGAACATAGAACTGTGGATTAGAACATACACAGTACAGCCCCTTCGGCCCACGATGTTGTGCCGACCTATTATCCTACTCTAAGATCAAAACTACCCTGCATACCCTACATTTTACTATCCTCCATGTGCCTACCCAAGAGTCGCTTAAATGTTCCTAATGTATCTAACTCCACTACCACCACTGGCAGCACATTCCACATGCCCACCACGCTCTGTGTAAAGAACCCACCTCTGACATCTCCCCTATAGCTTCCTCCAATCACCTTAAAATTATGACCCCTCATAATAGTCAATTCCGCCCTGGTAAAAAGTCTCTGACTATCGACTCTACCTATGCCTCTCATCATCTTGTACACCTCTTTCAAGTCACCTCTCATCCTTTTTCGCTCCTATGAAAAAAGCCCTAGTTCCTTCAGCCTTTCCTCATAAGACCTGCCCTTCAGTTCAGGCAGCATCCTGGTAAATCTCCTCTGAACCCTCTCTAAAGCTTCCACATCCTTCCTATAATGAGGCAACCAGAACTGAACACAATATTCCAAGAGTGGTCTAACCAGGGTTTTATAGAGCTGCAGCATAACCTCACAGCTCTTAAACTCAATTCTCCAGCCAACGAAAGCCAACGCACCATACTCCTTTTTTCCAACCCTATCAACTTGGGTAGCAATTTTGAGGGATCTTTGGACATAGACCCTAAGATCCCTCTGTTCCTCCACACTGCCAACAAACCTGCCATTAACCTTGTATTCTGTATTCAAATTCGACCTTCCAAAATGAATCACTTCACACTTTTCTGGGTTGAATTCCATCTGCCACTTCTTCGCCCAGGTCTGCATCCTGTCAATGTCCCGTTGCAACCGACAACAGCCCTCCACACTATCCACAACTCCACCAACTATCACGTCATCGGCAAACTTACTAACTCACCCGTCCACTTCCTCATCCAAGTCATTTATAAAGATCACCGAGCTCCAGGCTGAATACTTTCCATCCACTACCACCCTCTGTCTTCGATTGGGTAGCCAGTTTTGTATCCAGACAGCCAAATTTCCCTGAATCCCATTCCTCCTTACTTTCTGAATGAGCCTACCATGTGGAACCTTACCACATGGTTTGCTAAAGTCCATCTGCACCACATCCACTGCTCTGCCTTCATCTATGTGTTTTGTCACATCCTCAAAGAATTCAATAAGGCTTGTGAGGCATGACCCGCCCCTCACAAAGCCATGCTGACTATTTCTGATCAAACTGTGCTTTTCCAACTAATCATAAGGCAGTGAAAAGCATGTTCAAACATCTCTACATATTCATTACTCCTCATCTTTCAGGCTTCTTCCTCTAGTCTACCAATCACTTAAACCTCTGCATTCTTCCACCTCTGGTCATTTTCATGTCTTCATTCCCTTCACTGCTTTATTAGCAATTGTCATTCTGCCATTTGAATCCTAAGCTCTGGGATTCCCACTCTAAACTTCTCTTTTCTCTCCTCTTTTCAGCGTGCTCCTTAAAACCAACCACTTTGACCAAACTATTAGTCACCACAATTTAACGTCCCTTTATTTGGCTAAATCCCAATCTTTTGGCTGATTGCACCCCTCCAAACAGTCTTGGAACACTGGCCTATGTTAAAGGTGGTATGTAAAGGCACACTGTCGGTATTAGGATTAGCTCATAATATTCAAATAGTTGTGTTACTCCTTTGCCAATTAGCATGCGTGGGTTTAGAAAATGAACCAGTTAGTATTACTGTGTGCTCACTAACAATTACAGGTAGTTTGCTATAACATTTGTTTCATGTCATTTGTTTCGTTAACATGAATTGGCTGCAGAACAATTGAAGAATAGTGGACACTGTTTGGATAACGTGAACTTTCTGCTGCACAAGTATAGCGATTTCCCTATAACGTGATTTTCTATAGCACAAGGTCACATGAGAACGCAACTATCACATTACAGGAGAACTACGTGTATTCTGATGTGGGGCACCCAGGAAGTGAAGGAACCTGCAATTGTGTCTGGCTAGGAATGAGACCAGAAAAGGAAGGCCATGTCAGGCGATACTTGGTGCACCTGACAAGACTACCCAGACCAACAGAAGAGGAAGGTCGAATCTGGAGTTAGCAGGAGGATGAAAGGTCCATGGTGGTTAATTCAGATTGACTTTGTTGAGCTCTTGCTCACCAGTAAGAGGGGTAGCAAGCATTGGCTAGCACTAGTGGAAGACTTCATTAAATAGGAAGAAACCTTTCCATGTTAAGGAGTCACAAGCTCATGGATTACTAGAACTCTAGTAAGGGCAGTGGGGCTACCTGATACAGCAGAATTAGGTCAGGCAAGTCACTTCCCTGGGCAAACGATGCAGGCCACATTGCAGCTGGCAGGAACAGTGGACAAATGGCCTATGTCACACAATCCCCAATCAACTGGGATAGTGGAGCAGGACCATCAAAACAGTTGTGCACTAACAGCTTCAGGGACAGTCCTGGTGATGGGAGACATACTGCCTCCGATCTTCACGAATGTATGAGGGCAAAAGAGCCAAGGTACAGGGAAATCCCCTCACTAGTTGGTCACAAGTAGACTCGCCCACCCTCGCACAAATGTTAATACAAACCTTGACAGGTCCAGGATGCAACTAAACACACATTTACTCAGGATTTATCGGACTGGTTGTAATCGCCACATAACAGGGCATCGAGCAACATTGGAAGAAGACTCCAGCCAAACAAATTATTGCTGACTCCAATCAGGACCGAAGTGTGGGCTACTGGGGATCAGGTCATGGTAAGTAATGCAAAGGTGTGAGTTTTTGAACCCTTTCACAGGTCAGTACATGACCATTTCCACGTTCTACACCATGCAAGTTCCCAACCCATCAAATGATTCCATATTAACCAAATGGAGAAAGGGCCCTTGCTGCGTGCCGATTTGGGAAGGGCAGCTAACTGCATCCCTAAAAAGGAACCAGATTCCCCATCAAGTCCCCTCATCTCAGACGAGGACAGCAGAGCCCCACCAAAAAGGTGTGGACGGCAAGATCAATCCAATTATGGCCCATCACAGTGCAGCATCCAGAAGCAGGGAAACCCAGCTTGGCTCTGAGAGAGCAGAACATGCTAGCATGTTGATTTAACTCCATTTTGAAGTCCTTTGCATAAGGCAGAAACACGAATTGCTGGAGAAACTCAGCAGCATCTATCAAGAGAAGGCAATGTTTGGGGTCCAGTGACCCTTCAGACATATGCTGCCAAACACGATAAGTTTCTCCAGCAATTTCTGTTTTTGTTTCAGATTTCCAGACTCCTCAGTTCTGAGGTTTTTCTTCCCCAGAGCATAAAGCTTTGGCAAAACATAACTCTTTCACCGGAGCCTGAAGTGGTGGCTGTTTACAGGGGTTATGATGATGGCACCCAATAAAAGTGGGGCAATATACACATAAGCCTGGGCCTGTTCACAGACCACCTCCACCCCAACCATCACAGGATCGACCATGACAACAGAAACAACCACAAGGTCACCCAAGCACCTAGGCTCATTTTATTTATGGCAGCTAGAGTTTTGCATGATAGTGTACATCAAGCTTTGCGGTTCATGATCCCGAACATTTCAGGTTTGAGGCTACCCCCATGGTGCTCACACCTAATCTGAGCACCATCTAAAAAATTGGTGAAACAAGTGAT
The DNA here is from genome assembly GCA_024137785.1 of Ginglymostoma cirratum. NCBI lineage: Eukaryota > Metazoa > Chordata > Chondrichthyes > Orectolobiformes > Ginglymostomatidae > Ginglymostoma > Ginglymostoma cirratum. Next base: position 31,598,455 of record JAHRHZ010000024.1, read on the forward strand.
CAAACAGGAAACACAGATGTGGGGACATTGGGCCCAAGCTCCAGAGGGAGACTAATTCGGCAACAGGTGGCCTCGCTGAGGTGAGGGCCTCAGGGGGATTCAAGGTAGCAACAAATTAGGGACAGGAACAGTAATCACTCATTGGAGAGGCTTTTAACAAAGGACAATGTCGGAAACAGTTGGGCGATTGGAGATTGCAAACTTTAAGTTAAACCTATCTGGACCCTGAAGGAACTCTGTGAGCACCACTGTGTACCACATGAACTGCACATTGAACGAACCCCAGCAGGGAAGGGAAGAGGAGTGCACAGAATAAAGTGAACAAAGCTGAAGGGGAGTGGAACACGCTGATAAACATTATGCATAACTGAATATGGACCTAAGGAAGTGAAAATGCTGAAGCTGAAAGGTCTGTTGGGTCAAGCCTGAAGAACAGCTAACTATGTAGCATTGACAATGTAATCATGTATCATGGGACTGACCTTTTGGAGATCATGGAGTAAGGCAACGTCTAGTTATCTTTGAGAAATAGAAAACAAAGGGAGTAGCTACTGAACGTGGTCAGAAAGATAGAGAAGACCCTCAATAACAAGCAGGAGTTGTAACTGGTGAAGGGTCCACCAAGCATGGCAGATATGGCACACTTGTGACATGCACCTGTGCTCAACTAACCAATCACTGAAAATTAGACAACAGGCATGACCAAGTCATACAGATCTGCAACACAGAAAAAGGCCTTCAGCCCACTGCATCCACACCAGTCAAAAACCGCCACCGAACTATGCTAATCCCATTTACACTTGACCCACAGCCTTGTATGCCTTGGCATTGCAAGCGCACATCTAAATACTTTTAAATGTTGAGGTTTTCGACCTTGAGCACCCTTAACAGGCAATGAATTCCTAATTCCCACTAACCCTTAGGGGAAAATGTTTTCATATCTCCTCGAAACCTTCTGTCCTTTACCTTAAATCTATGCTCCCTTGGTCACTGATGCCTCCACCAAGGGAAAAAATTTCCTCCTCTCCACCCTATCTATGCCACTCAATTTTATACATTTCGATCACGTCCCTTCAATCTCGGCTGCTCTAAGGAAAACAACCCCAGACTGTTCAAAATAAAAACCCCATAAGAAATGCAGATGCTGTAAATCAGGAAAAGGAACAGAAATTGCTGGAAAAGGTCAGTAGGTCTGGACCCGTTCTGAGGAAGGATCACTGGATCCGAAACTGATTTTTCTTCACAGATGCTGCCAGACCTGCTGAGCTTTTCCAGCAACTTCTGCTTTTGTCCCAGACCGTTCAATTCCTCTTCATAACTGGAACTCTCCAGCTCACGCAACATTGTGGCAAGTCTGCTGTGCACCCTCTCCAGTGCTCTCACATCCCATCCTTAATGTGGACTCCAGAACTACACACAATACTCGAGCTGTGGCCTAACCATTTTATACAATTCGAGCATAACCTTTCTGCACTTAAACTGTGCCTTGACTAATAAAGACAAGTATACCATATACTTTCTTAACCATCTTATTCACTTGCCCTAATACCACAGGAGATTAGTTGACATGCACAGCAAGGTTCCTCTGATCTCGATACTTCCCAGGACCCTGGATATGGACCAAATGCTGGCAAATAGGACTAGATTAATTTAGAATATTTAGTCGGAATGGAACAGTTGGACCAAAAGGGCCTGTTTCCGTGCTGTGCATCTCTATAATAGTTTTAGGAAGGATATTATTAAGCTGGAGAGAGTTAAGAAGAGATTACAATGATGTTGCTGGGTATGGAAGGTTTCTGTTATAAAGAAAGGCTGGATAGGCTAGGACTATTTTCACTGGAACATGGGAGGTTGAGAGGTAACCGTATAGAAGTTTATAAAATAATGGAGAATAAATAGGGTTAATGGTAGTTATCTTTTCCCTAGAGTGGGAAAAGACTAGACTAGGGGGCACATTTTTAAGGTGCAAGGAGAGACATTTGGAAAAAAAAAAGAGGGTGGTTCACGTGTGGAATGAACTTCCTGAGAAAGTAGTGGATGTAAATACAACTACAATGTTCAAAAGACATTTAGATACGTAAATGAATAGGAAAGGTTTGGATGGATTTGGGCCAGGAGCAGGCAGGTGGGATTAGTTTAGTTTGGCATTTATTTGGCATGGACTGTTGGACTGAAGGGTCCGTTTCCATGCTGTATGACTCTGACTCCATGAATTATCTTATTTTTCCCTGTCCAAGTGCAACCTCGCTTTTTTTAATTCATTCATGGGATGAGGGCATTACCCAGCATTTATTGCCCATTCCTAGAGGACAGTTTAGGAGTCACATGTGAACCATACCAGGTAAAGATGGCAGTTTCCTTCCCTACAGGACAATCGGGAACCAGATGGGTTTTTCCGATAATCAACAATGGATTCATGGTCCTCATTAGGCTCTTAATTCCTGATATTTATTGAATTCAAATTCCACCAGCTGCTGTGCGATTTCAACTCAGGTCCCCAGGACATCACACTGGTCTTTTGATTAATAATCTAGCGGTAATTCCACTCAGCCATCACTTCCCCATGTAACCAGACTGAATTTCATTTGCCACTGACCAGCCCATGTAAATGCTTTTAAGGTGATCTTCCTCACTTTGTTTTTACCATGCCACCAGTTTCTGTATCAAGCACTAAGACTTACTGATCAACTTTTATACATTCAAGTCTAAATCATTTCTATAAACACAAACAGCTAGGTCGCCAACACTAATCTCTGTAGGTCCTCACTGGACAAGTTCTCCAGTCAGTAAAACACCTATCGACCATCACCCTTCTCCCCTTCTCACTCTGCCAGTTGTGGATCCAATTTGCCAAATTTCCTTGGATCCCATGGGTTCTTACCTTTGCTATTAGTCTATCATGCAGGACCTTGTCAAAAGCCTTGCTGAACTCCATTCATTGTGCCATGAAGTTTGCGGTCACTGCTTACCCCTGTAATTTCCCCAACGGTATCCAAAATAGTATATTTGTTAGAAAAGGGGGACTGGCCACAGGAGACTTTTGTGCTACTCTTTCCTGTACTCTGCCTGGTTGTCACCTATGCCTTTTCTGCCTGCTCAATCTACACCTGCCACACTACCTCACTGAACATGCTGTTTTGTGACTTGCTCAGCTTTACTAATGATCCATAGGGAATTCACTTGCAGCTCCAGCACCAAAAGGAAGTGCAACTGAACATGCTACTGCACGTGTTCACGACGGACAACTAAAGCATCCATGATTTGCCACATAGTACAGGAGGAGCATATCACAGGTGCAAGCTCTGTTGCCATGACTGCTTTTAAGCCTGAGTAACTCACTTTTCCAGAAAAAAATTATGCTCACGTATGAATACTGTGAACATACTTCCCGTACGCAAACTGTACTTCTCTTACTCTACTTTGTTTACTTATATTCCTTTATTGTACTAACCCTGATTTTCACATACCATTTTTCAGCTAATCCCTTCTTCTGAAAAAAAATACTTTCATGACAATCACAAATAAATCACATCACTTTCCTGTGGTGTCACTACCTGATTGTTTTCCCCAGCTCTAACAAGGTCTGACAATACAGGTTGCAAGTACAGACTGGGGTAGAAGAGAAGGTGCCCCTGGATGATAGCTAACCAGCTAGCTCGCTCAGAGAACAAATAGTCCAGTCAACCACTTGGAGATCAGTATGGGGATGACTGATCAGTGATTCCAACACAATTTACAGACAATCCAGGCAATATTGCCTGCAGGATTAGAACTGCTGAAGCACTGAACAAATTTGCTTGTGTGAGTAAAATTAGCAGTTGCGTTTTTGTTGTCGAGAGTAGACCTACAAACCAAAGGAATAGGAGTAGCTGAGGCCATCTTTACAATTAGTCTACACCTTACTTTTTAAAGCAGAATCCATGGTAGCGAGCTATCAGTTCAGCATATGGCTAGGACACTCAACTCAGAGAGAAGAACACCAGCTTGTTGATTCAAGGGCTTGAAGACATCATTCAGGCTGACATCCCAGTGCCACTCGGCTAGCATCATTGTCTAGCACAGCATTGTAAGAACAGGGAGTTTATCTGCTGTCCTATCCAACATTCCCTTGTTCATCGATGCTATCTGTCTAAAAATAGGACTTGGATGCATATTTATGTACAAAATTCTAACTAATTTATTAGGCAGTTATCAGGACTGCTTTATTCATTACCTTTGAAAATGTATTCAAACCTCTCATTTACTTCTTTACATCACAGAATCACTTCAAGGAGAATTTCAATATCCAAAGCTGGTGATCTTGCTGGGCAGCTGGTGAGTGAATAGATACAACAGTACAAGCTTGTATGCTGCATCATTTCTCGCCAAACCTACAGCACTCAAACTGCCCATTATCAGAAAACCATAGCAGTGTTTTCAGATATATCACTGCTACAGCCAGATCAGAAGTAGTAAAACACCACCTCTCTCTGTCCACCCCTCACTCGATCACAACAGGCTTTCTTAAAAGAATTGGGTGAATGTTTAAGTGCTCCAAATGTCACACTCATTTGGCCAGAAGATACAAAGTGGGAGGATGTAGGCCAAGTAATTTAAAGGTAAATATATTCAGTGATATATAGATTTGGTAGATTGATGCCACGAATGCTTTCAGACTGGTCCCAAATGATCTTTCCAAATTCTGCGATGAAAGTGATTGAAAAATGTGGCAAAGCAATTTCTATTTGTGCTCCAGGATTCATCAGCTGTTGCATTCATTTTTAGATGCTGTTTGAGCAGCATGGCTGGTCAAATAAAAGGTAGGGATCAAGTTTTATAGGATGGAGAGAGAAAGAGAGCCCACTCAGGGGCCCCTTCGGTCTCAATCTTATCTCCTTCTGTTCTGTGGCCTAGAGTAAAAGTTTCTCAAACTCCATGAGGCTCAGAGTTGGCTCATCACGTGATCCTCTTGCACCACTGATCATTTACCCAAACATGGTCCTGAGGTGTTGACTGCATGTCAATGGTTCAAACATGTTTAGATTATGGCAGGGGGAGCTTCTCAGTCAAGGTCCATTGTCGAAAGTGATTGTGTCTAATGGCATGTTCCTCACTCAGGTAAATATATGGTGCACCCTTGATGTTTCCTAATGAGTTGAGGGAAGGGATCATTCACAGTTTTTCAGTGTGAACGTCTCTGATGAGTTCTTCAAGTCAGCCTGACTACATTTTAATGGTTTTGGAAGTTTTGCAGTTATGCAAATGTTCAGACATTTTAGGAGCTGTTGTTTCAAGTTTTGCAGTTTTGTTCAGTTTTTTTTTCAAAGAAGAAACTCAACAAAGGGCGGCACGGTGGCTCAGTGCTTAGCACTGCTGCCTCACAGCACCAGGGACCCGGGTTCAATTTCCCCCTCGGGCGATTGTCTATGTGGAGTTTGCACATTCTCCCCATGTCTATGTGGGTTTCCTCCACGTGCTTCAGTTTCCTCCCACAGTCCAAAGACGTGCATGCTAGGTGGACTGGCCATGCTAAATTACCCCATAGTGTTCAGGAATGTGTAGATAAGGTTGGTTACAGGGGGGTGGGTCTGGGTGGGATGCTCTGAGAGTCGGTGTGGACTTGTTGGGCTGAAGGCCCTGTTTCCACACTGTAGGGATTCTATGATTCTTTGAAGCAGTTTCAGCCTAACGAATAAGTAAAGTCACTATTGATATAAAGCATGACCTTATGACAATCAAAGCAAAGCAATGTTCCTCACTTTCTTTTAAAAACAGTACTCTGTTTTTAAGGGAGCAATATACTCATCGTCTGGCCATGTAGCCTGGCACACCTCATAACTACAATCTCTAAACATTCAAATTGGTACAGTAATTCAACAGGTTAAAGCACCACTGTACTGTGACAGAGTGCAGCATAAACACGTTGGCGAGTGATTGGAGTGTTGCACTCATCAAAAACTGTTCACTGTATTCAGGACGCAAGCAAATGAGTATCCTAATTGCTAATATTCTAAAATCATAGAAGTCCTCAGTATGGAAGCATGCCATTCGACCCATCAAGTCCACACTAAGCCGCCGAAGAGCATCCCACCCAGACCAATCCCCCTCCCCTATCCCTGCAACCCTGCATTTCACATGGCTAATCCACCTGGCCTGCACATCCCCAGACACTATGGGCAATTTTGCACGGCCAATCCACCTAACCTGCACATCTTTCGACTGTGGGAGGAAACCCACACAGTCGCCCGAGGATGGATTCGAACTCGGGTCACCAGCATTCAGACAGCAGCGCTAACCACTGGGCCACCATGCACCACCTAATAAATAGAGCAACATAAACAAACAGAGGACGAGCAGGGATAAAAGGTACTGCAGATGCTGGAGAATCCGAGATAACAAGCATGGGGCTGGATGAACACAGCAGGTCAAGCAGCATCATAGGAGCAGGAAAACTTAACAAGCATGGGGCTGGATGAACACAGCAGGTCAAGCAGCATCAGTTAAGTTTTCCTGCTCCTATGAGGACTAGCAGGATTCACTTCAAAATAAGTGAATATTATTGATATCTCTGCGTACAGGACAGAAACCTGGTGAAAACTGCAATTTCATTATTTTGCTAAAATATGCGGAGTAAGCACAATTGAACTATGCATTCTGCATGCTGAATTGGCTGATATGATGATCACATTGATCTGCAAAGTACAGTATAATAAAATATAAAACATGAAGTGCAGCGCAAGATGGCTCTCCAAGTTCCATTCCCAACCCCGCCACCCAATTTATGCAAATTTATTCCATCATGTAAATTTCTTCACACTTTCTTTTTAAAAACTTTGCTATCTATTTTCACACCACACTGGTTTGAATTAAGACTGTTACAGAGTAGCCAGGCAGGATTGTGGCATTAAGAATATTCCTTGAGCTCAGGTAGTTCTTCATCCACCCTCACTATTTATTTTGTTAGCTCAGCACACAGAAAGAAACTGAATGATGGCTATTTGTAACCTTACCTTGCCGTAACAATGCACTGTAAACATCCATGCGCATGCAGGCGCAAGTAAACAAAGCAAACAAATTACTAAACATGATGGTCGATCATTCAGTGCTGGATGAGAGCAAATAGAAAATAGAAAATTTACTTCCTACAAATCTGCTTCCTTTTCACATTTCTTGTTGCTCTCACTCAATGGTATCATATTTTAATCAAACAGAATCGCCTTCTTAAAAGGACAGTTTTGGTTTCCTAGGCACTTCACTCTTTATATTGCTATACTTTCACACTTAAATAATGCAAAGGAAGTGGCTATTACGACAAGAGATTCCAGAACACAATTTTGTTACAGTTGAGGAAGAGAATGTACAATGAACAGGCCACTACTTAAGTATCAGGTGACATAAAATAGATCTTCCTATACTAGGCTACACACAACAGGATGTTGCTATGAGGTCAACTTTTCCAAGCACATCCTGACAAAACAGGTTGACGTCTCGGGCCTAGACCCTTCATCAGAAATGGGGGAGGGGAAGAGGGTTCTGAAATAAATAGGGAGAGGGGGGAGGCGGATAGAAGATGGATAGAGGAGAGGACAAGTGGAGAGGAGGCAGACAAGTCGAAGAGGCAGGGATGGAGCCAGTAAAGGTGAGTGTAGGTGGGGGGGTAGGGAGGAGATAGGTCAGTCCGGGGAGGATGGACAGGTCAAGAGGGCGGGATGAGGTTAGTAGATAGGAGATGGGGGTGGGGCTTGAGGTGGGAGGAGGGGACAGGTGAGAGGAAGGACAGGTTAGGGAGACGGGGACGAGCTGGGCTGGTTTTGGGATGCGGTCGGGGGAAGGGGAAATTTTGAAGCTTGTGAAATCCACATTGATGCCATTGGGCTGCAGGGTTCCCAAGCTGAATATGATTTGCTGTTGCTGCAGCCTTCGGGTAGCATCATTGTGGCAATGCAGGAGGCCCAGGATGGACACGTCGTCTGAGGAATGGGAGGGGGAGTTGAAATGGTTCGCGACTGGGAGGTGCAGTTGTTTGTTGCGAACTGAGCGCAGGTGTTCTGCAAAGCGGTCCCCAAGCCTCCGCTTGGTTTCCCCGATGTAGAGGGGTCAAGCTTTCCTGCTCCTATGACGCTGCTTGGCCTGTTGTGTTCATCCAGCTCCACACCTTGTTATCTCAACCCAAAAATACCCATGCAAATTCAGGACTGTTCATGTAATCAGATCGCCATATCTTCTGTTAACAGTGATAATTAGTTTAGGTTGTTAGGCTAACTAAACCACAAAGCTGAGAACTGGGACATGCACAAATTTGTAACACATCTGAATCTCGTGACCGCATGATTGATTTGAAAGGCTCATGTAAATGAAGTACCTTTTTATTTTCCTGTGTTTTCGATAATGGACAAACAGGAAACAAATTGTATCATAAACAAAGGGCTGTGGAAAGGATTACTGCATTTTTTCAAAGAAAGTTACGTGATTGCAAGTGTGGTCTACATTGTTGCCTTTTCAAGCAATGGGAACAAGTTACTGCAGATAAGCTGGAGCCAGGAGGAGGGTATGAAGGAAGATTTGGCCAGCAACAAGTAGCTGATTGATCAGTGACGAGGCAACCATTTATTGACGACAAAGGCCTTCTGCCTGCCAGCAGCTATGTAATTGCCTTCCACAGGGATGAACAGTTTGTGGGTGTGCATTTTTGGCCAGAAGCCATTGGTTCTACAGACAAGAAGGTGCTGTCCTCTCTGCAGTAAAAAGCATTTCAAGGCTGAAGAAAGCCATTTCCCCCCCATCCCTCAAACAGTTGCTGTAAGCTGTGGCATAAGTTTTAACCATAAGTTAGACACTTTATAATTTGTTCACCAGTTGTGCTGTGGCTGCTGCAAGCAAGAGGAAGTACCTGAAGGGAGATTGAGGAGCAGCTGGTCGTAAAATGCAAAAGATTCACCTCAGCAAACCCCTTATCTGCTTTTGCAATCTTTTCATCTGCCACGACACCATGCCTTTCTTCGAATGTGTCTGTGTCTAAGAGTACACTCAGTTCTGACCTAACTCTTGTTTCTTCAATGCAAATTGACTTTAACGCGATTGAAGAATTTAGATCACCGTTTGTAGAATGCAAACTTTCCTTCCCTGTATTGGCTATAACATGATTCCAACATCATTAGTTTTAATAACGCAACTATTGTGTGATTTTCTTAAAATGAGAAAGCACACGAGAGAATGGAACTATCATGTTATATCAGAACCGACTGTATGTATGTGGCGGGGTAATATAAAGGTGGTGGGGGTTGGGGGTGAGACTTTAAATAGTCACTGTCTCAACTATTAACCCGCAGCTAGAATCTATTTATTTATAACAGTCATTCCTGTTGCTTACAGAAACCTGACCCAAGCTCTCCATCAACCTGGGTCCAAATGATGGGTAAATTGGGGTATTCTGTGTACTTCTATACAATCTTTAATTTTTAGGACTATTCCATAAATAGCAGGGAGATGGGTAGCTGATTTTCAGTATGCTACCTCATTGAGATTTCCCTCATTGGGAAAGCTATACTGGAGCTATTAAAGAGACTATATGTTCCCGTTGGGTTAATGGGTATTGAAGGGAGCACAACTAAATAATGCAATTGAACATCTGTTTGGAGGGCTCGCATTCCCCAGAACACATCTGCTAGACTGTTCACAGACAGGAGAGTGAGGACACATTGTGAAGATTTACCATTTATGTAATTTCTGCAAATGTTTAGTTCATAACAAAGTTACAGCAATTATTGTGTCCCAAACATTAAAACAAAAACCTGCTATAAACACAACCAACTCAAGTCTATTCAAAATTTGTAGAAGCTAATGTACTGTCAAACATCCTTGATAGTAAACGGGTTCTGGCAGAAGTCTGTTGGATCTGTAGCTTTGGACTTTAAGTAGGTGGGGAGCACAAGTGTCCCACCGAGGTGTCAGTATCTGGGTGGACGGCGCAAGAGGCAACCTTTCTCAGAGGGATCATGATCACTGCTTCAGGAGGTGAAGGAGGGCATACGTTGAGGGATAACCTCTTAACATGAAACGCACAATGACGGTAATGGAAGAGTAGCATGACAACGAACAATGATTCTTACTGGTTTCTGGAACGTGGAGCTTCCTGCTTACCCACTGCTGGTATCCCTATGTTTATCGCCAACATCAAGATGCTGTCCTCGTTGGAGGTGAGGAGCCAAATGCTGGCTACCCACCACCTGTTTTAGCCCTTTTGACCCAACTGTGGGCTATTTTATCCTGTGATGAGCGGAAGGGTGGGATCAAGTGAGATGACAGTGGGTGGAAAAGCTGTCAGTGCAGGTCCTAGTTGGGGAACAAGTTGTGAGCTATCCCAAGTTACTGAATAGGTAACACAGAAAGCATACAAGGGTAGCCATGTGGCGGGGGGGGGGGGGGGGGGGGCGACAAAGGAGGGGTCACCAGACCCGAAGCATTAACACTTTTTTTCTTCACAGATGCTGCCAGACCTGCTGTTTTTGTTCCCGATTTTCAGCATCCACAGTTCTTTCGGTTTTTATTTAAATCAGAAAGGACCTTGGCTCAACAATTCCCCTTAGAACATATCAATTACACTCCAGTAAATAGCACCAGGTCCTTACAGAAAGAAGCTCCTGCATCCAAGATAGAAACTAACCAAATGAAATATTTTTGGTCAGTTGAACTGGTTGTGCAACTCATGACCTACTGGAAATGAGTATAATGGTAAAACATGCTACAGTTGAGGGGCTTCTGAAAGCAAATTTAACATTAAAGAATTAAACACAGAAATAGGCAGTTAGGTTTTCAGCCTTAGATGATCCAGAAGATATGAATTTAGTCATTTTCAGTGATGTTTCACATGGCAATTTTCTGGACAGACATTCCAGTGCAGCGGGGTTTTTCACTTTGTTATGAAGTTGGGCGGAGTATTCATGAATTGGAAGGCATGAAGTTAGAACCTGTTGGTAAAAATGATGGTGGAGGGGAAAAAAGTGTCATGGCCCCTTTAAGAGCTGTGCTTTATCTGTGCTTGGAAGTTTATAAATGCAGGTGCACAGAATGCCTGAATGGAAACATTTTGTATAGAAAGGCCAAGCAGCATATTTTTTCCAAGACAAGTTTGAATTTGGCCAATTAATTTAAACAAAGCACTTAGATACACAATTGAATTTAAATCTTATGGTGTTGACAGCCTGAAACCAATAATATTATAAGAATCTGGTTATGTCATTATGGGTATATAAGATGAGGGCATGTGGAAAATCAGAGACAGCCAACTGCCACCTGCCAGAGTTAGCACCATTCAGCTCTGAGAAAGTCCATCTAATTAATGAAAGGTACCACAGAATTTGAGCTCAAAAGTCCTCATTGAAGAAACTATTGAAATAAAACATCCCTGATGGCAGAATTAATGGAAGAAAGGTATTTGTTAAGAGACCGAAGACGACAGAATTTTCCAGAAGTCAGTCTGAGTGGACTTGGAGAGATTAAGCTCTCATTAATTACTTCTTATTAATTGGGTTTATATTAGTGGGACTTGTCTTTATTTAAACAGCATTTCAGTAGAATTTAGTTTAGTTAGGGAGCAGTTAGCATAAGGGGGGAATTGTATCAGAGATAAAAAGGTACTGCAGATGCTGGAGAATCCGAGATAACAAGCATGGGGCTGGATGAACACAGCAGGTCAAGCAGCATCATAGGAGCAGGAAAACTTGACGTTTCGGGCCTAAACCCTTTTAGGCCCG
>JAHRHZ010000024.1:31610586-31744339 GCA_024137785.1 Ginglymostoma cirratum
ATGATGCTGCTTGACCTGCTGTGTTCATCCAGCCCCATGCTTGTTATAAGGGGGGAATTGTTTGGTTTGTTAGTAATTTTGTTAATTTGTTCATTGTTGGGTTAAATAGATTATTTGTTTCTAGTTATTGTTAACTTGGAGATCAGGGATTTTGTTTCTTTTAACCACTCTTATAATAGATTACGAGGGGAAAGATGCACCCCATAGTCTTGAAATCCTCCATCCCAGGGAAAAGACAACTACCATTACCTCTATTCATACCTCTCATTATTATGTAAACTTCGATAAGGTTGCCTCTCAACTGCCTACACTCCAGTGAAAAAAGTCCCAGCCTATCCAGCCTTTCTTTATAACTCAAACCTTCCGTACCCAGCAATATCCTGGTGAATCTCTTCTGAGCCCTCTCCAGCTTAATAATCTTTCCTATAACTAGGTGACCAGAACTGGACACAGTATTCCAGAAGAAGCCTCACCAATGTCCTGTGTAACTTCAACATGACTTCCCAATTCCTATACTCAAAGGACTGAGCAAGGAAGGCAAGCGTGCCAAACATCTTTTTTTAAAACCAATGTGACTCCCTACCATTAATTGCATAAGCCCTACCCTTGTTTGTTGTACCAAAATGCAATGCCTCTCATTTATCCCAATTGAACTTTTTCTGCCATTTCTTAGCCCATTGACCTATTTGATCAAGCCCCCTTTGTAATCTTAGAAAACCTCCTTCACTGTTGACAATGCCACCAATTTTGGTGTAATCCACAAACTTACTAACTATGCCTTCTACATTTTCATCCAAATCACTTATATAAATGACAAACTAAAGAGGACCCAGAACTGATCCATGGAACACTGCTGGTAACAGGCCTCCAGTCCAAAAAACAACCCTCAACCATTACTGTCTCCTGCCATTAAACCAATTGGCATATGGAGAAAGATTTTGTCGAAGCATGGGGAACAAGGGGATCCCTTAATCCTTTGATTGTTTTATGGCATGTGATACACATAGGAAAAAAAAAATCTTTAATTAGTTTTGGAAAGATGGTTTTCAAAAGTTAGAATTTGAAGAAAAGAGGGGGGAATCTGGTACTGATTGGTTAACGACATTGTCAAGTTTGTTAATTTATTTCAGGCTAAGAAGAAACAGGAGATGGCTGCTACTTGTCTGAGCTCATAAACAGGAAGCACCTGTAACCGTGGGTATGTGATGGCAAGATTGAGGAAGTTCATAAACTCTTTTCACAAAAGAAAAAGTATGTGTGCAATAATTTCACTCACTCAAACTTGAAATTGCTGACGATTCACACCACTTTCTGGGCAAAGAAGTTTTTTTCTCCCCTCTCAGCACCCTCCTGGAATTTGTGTTTTGGTGATGGTCTTATACGATTCTAGCTATTCCCATCCCTAATGAGGGAACATTCCCACCACAGTCCTGACAATGGGTTTCAGCCTGTGGGTTCCTTCTCCTTGGATGCTGCGCTTTTCCAGTTCCACATTTATTGATTCCCTCTACGTCAACTCTATTAAAATCCTTATCATTTCAAAGATCTCCATTAAATCACCTCACAGCCTTCTGATTTCAAAATAATACAGAAACTATTCTTACTTGATAAACCTTAGTTAGAGAAAAAGTAACTGTAGATATTGGAATTCGAGGTAGACAAATAAGAGGCTGGAAGAACACAGCAAGCCAGGCAGCATTTGGAGGAAAGGAGCAGTCAACGTTTCGGGTATAACCAACAAACTGTGCAGTGGTCAAAAATCACACGACACCAGGTTATAGTCCAACAGGTTTATTTGAAAACACGAGCTTTAGGAGCATTGCTCCTTCATCAGGTGTGATTTTTGATCTTCTCTAACCCAGTCCAACACCAGCACCTCTACATCAAACTGTGCAGTGATAAAGATATGCCATTTCCTCTCCCCATGCCCCTCAATCCACATGAGCAAGTGCTAATCCAAATTTTAAAAAGCAAATCAAGCTAAGTATATATGCAAAAACCAATTTAAGACCTCAATTTTATTACTATTCATTATCTGATTTTCTGTGAAATTTGATATTGCTAGAAGGTTGTTTAACAAAATTGACTAAGAAAACACAACCATGTGAAAAATAACATTGCTGGAGGTTACGACAGTCATCTGCAGTGGCTAAAATGTATTTGAAGTTCAGGAGTGAAAAGATGACATTTGCTGCTGATCTTGAAGAAAGTTAGTGAGCATTGATCTTACTTATTAGAGATCATTCTGGTCGCACTATAAGGGATCTCTGGTGTCCCCAAACTGTGAAGGCACTTAGCAGACTAAGCATCCAATCAAATCAGACTGAACAATTCTCAGACAGCAAAGCAGGAACACATTTTAATTATCCTAGCTCTCAACACTCACTCATATTACTACAACTACCCTACATCTTACATCCTTCTCCCATCCCCAATCCTTCCATACTGATTCCTCCCCATATCTCTGTTCCCACTCACCAGTATGCACAATGGGCAGAACTCAAGAACCCCATAATATCATGGAGATATCTTTGAAAATGCTCATAAAAATGTCAAAATTCATAGCAGTCTTGGCAGCAGTTTAAAGAACCTCTGCCATGCTGAATCCATCAGCCAGCTTTGGAGGTCAAAGCATTTCAGTAAACAATGTCAACAAAGCATTCAGATCTAAATCTATTAAAACCTTTGAAGCAGTGGACCAGATGGCCATATGTTGTGCTGCTTCGAAGGCTGAACGGATGGCTGCATGCCAGTGAAGAGATCAAAGCATGGTATACAACAGGCACACAGTAGAAATCTAAAGCTCAATACTGTTCAACACTGAAGAGCAATTTATCTATTGGATGAACTCAATCTATTCCATCTGCATGCTCCTCCACCTTCACAATGCCATTAAATTGCATAGTAACTTATTCTAAGCAAAACCGGATCAATTACTGCATGAAAAGCATACTCACCATAATATATTGCTGAGTGATACATTATGTGAGGTTAGCAACACATTCAACTTAAATAAAAGCAAAACACTGATGCTGAAAATCTGAAATAAAAACTCCATCTTGGAGAAACCGCAGGTCTGGCAGCATCTGTGGAGAAAAAAACATGGTTAATATTTTGAGTCTGATATGATTCTTCTTCAGAAGTCATCTTAGACTCAAAACATTAACTCTATTCCTCTCTGCACTGATGCTGCCAGACCTGCTGAGTTTCTCCAGCATTTTCTGTTTATATACCTATTAAACATACAAGTCAAAAGGTTCCCAACTGCAAAACAGGCTTCTCCCATGATTCAGAACAATTCTACACTGGCATGAAGAAGTAAGGCCTGAGTCAATAATGTGATGGGGCTGAAATCACCACCCTGGCAGAGAAGCCAATGGGAGTGGCACTTGCACGCTCATGAACCCAACCTTATCCCGGATTCAGAGAAATCCAACATGATGCAGATCTTAGAATCTGGTCCCACCTGCCTTTTTCTCCCCCCATTGGTTTGACAAAATCCAGTCCATGAAATCACAGAAGGCAGTTCCTAGGTTTCTCCACTTGCCTATGTCCACGAATGCCTGAGGTTGTTGTTAATTTTACAAAGCAACTGAGCCGAACACTAATCATTTTGCTGCCATTACAACCGTAAAATACAAATGTTAAATGCTTCTTCTTCAACTGAATGGCAAAAGTGCAACAAAAAGAAGCAGACCACAGGTTCTAGATAGTCTGCAATTGGGTTGTGACAAGGATGCAACAGTAAGTTATAACTGGATAACACCTTAACAATAAAAAAGAAACTTACCAAGGCACTTCATAGCAGCATTATAAAAAAAGACAATGAAACCCATAAGCAGATGGTCAAAAGCTGGTCAGAGATAGATTTTAATAAGTGTTTTAATGAGGTGGAGACATTTAAGGAGGATGTTCCAGAGCTTAGGACACAGGCATCTGAAGGCATAGCTACCAATGGTGGAGTGGTTAAATTCAAGAATGCTCAAGTGGCTAGAATTAGTGGTGTGCTGTATAGAGATAGTGGGGCAAGCCAGGCCATAGGAAGATTTGAAAATAAGAAAGTGAAAGTGAATTTAAAATGAAGACATTAATTGTCTGGGATCCATCGTGTTAGTGAGAAGGGGGATGATAGGGGAACTGGTCTTAAGTGAAAACATGGGTAGTAGAGTTTATCTCATAGGGCAGAAGTTGGAAAGTTGACATAGTCAAGTCTAGAGGTAATGAAGGTATTATTGAGGGTTTCAGCCGCAGATAAGCTGAGATACAGGCCATGTCACAAAAGAAAGAAACAGGCAGTCTTAGAGAAGGCATGAATATGAAGTTGGAAGCTCACCTTTGAAATAAATGTGGCACTGAGGCTGTGAACAGACTGCCTTAATCTCAGACTGTCCACTGGGAGCCTTTCGCTATCGAACAGAGTTTGGATGCATGATTGAAAAATGATAGTGTCAGTCATCCCATTATTTACATGGAGGAAACTTCTGCTCATCCAGTCATGGTTGAATGACAAGCAGTCTGAGAGTTGAGCAACAGTGGAGAGGTTGAATGAGATAATCTTGAGGTCGATCTAAGTGTACACACGTGAGCTAGCACTGAGATTTTGGACAATGTTACTAAGGGGCAGCATGGAGATGAGAACAGTGGAGGGCGAAGATTGATTCTGAGCGAACACTCAAGGAATTGGTGCATTCGCAGAGAGAAAAGCCATCGTTAGTGACTCTTTGACTATGGCTAGCTGGATAAGACTGGAAACGGACGACAACAGTCCCACCCAGCTGGACAGCAATGGTGAAGTGTTGGATGAGAATGGTGTGGTCAGCTGGCTGAAAGATTGCAGACAGATGGAGGAGAGAATTTTATCACAGACAGATATCATTTGTGACTCTGCCAAGAAACCAGTAACGTTACAAATGTTGTCAGGGCTTTGCAGGGTTCAGGCGACGCTCCGCTGATTTCTATGCTCCCTGTCTTCAAGTCAGGGAAAATTCCACTCAATAAGTAGAAATGATGAGACAGTGCATTCCTTATCCATATCTTGCTAGCATGTATCAACACATGAAACACTCAATGGTATGGACTCAAAAACACACGTGAGGCGAGGGGGGGGGGGGAAGAGAGAATGACAGGGTGTGCGCCAGGTTTGGGGAGGCGGGGGCGCGAAGAGAGGGTGAGAGGGCGCACACGAGGTGGGGGGGCGAAGAGAGGGTGAGAGGGAGAGCGCGAGAGAGTGATTGAGTGATTAAGTGAGATGGCAAGCGAGCGCGAGCAAGCAAAGTTCGTACCCAGTAGCCGAAGAACGCAATATTAGCTTTGAAATTTACAGTGCCCCATCCTTGAGAATTCTTTACATCCAAGTTAACACCATCCATTTACCTATACAAATATTACATTCCAGCTCTATGTCAATCATGCCACACAGCGAGGTTTTGAAAGATCATCAAATGTTCCTGATATTCACAGGGTTAACAGTTAGTCAGACAGACAATCAGAATATTGTCCACACAGCCAAAGCAGCTGAGAAAGATAATTTGATTATTGGAGTAATAAAATTTTCCAATTGTAAACATTAAGATTAGGTTATAATGAAAGGAATGCTAGAGATGAATTGGTCCAAAGCAAGTCACAAGGATTCAGTTTGAGTTTGTCTACAAATAGGAGGGAACTATGCCTAATGCGGCATATCAAAGGATACTTCATAACCAGTTATTTAAACTTGCCCATCTCGAGTTAATACTTGCTTTGTTCTATATTTGTCCCATGATTCGTAAGCATGTGAATGAATAATAGAACATGGTGTGAAAACCTGTTTTTAAACAAGAAACGACAACTCGCTTGAAATTACACTAAATCTTCAACAAAATTTCTCTTTTCCACCTCCTGAATTTCTACATTCTTTATTCACCAATTACAAAAATGATTTCATAATTTTTATTTGCCTCCCCATATTCTTTAATCCGCTTCTGCCAAACCCATGAACTCTAACACCCAGAACAGCAAGGGCAGCAGATGCATGGGCATACCAGCATCAGCGCGTTCTTCTCCAAGCCACACATATTCTGACTGGGAAATATATCATCACTGTCCCACGGTCGCTGGGACAAATTCTGAAACTCCCTTCCTCATAGAACTGTGGGCAACAGTGGTTCAAGAAAGCAACTCACTGCCACTCTCTCAAGGGCTATTCAGAATGGGCAATAAATGCTGACCTAGCCAGCGATAAACGAAATATGTCAAAAGGGCATCTATTAAATAAGTTGTCATTCAAAGGGCATGCATTCAATGTGACTGGGTGAAAGTTGCAGGAAACCGTTAGATTATCGAGGACATGACCGGAACCAAGTTAAGGCAATGCAAAGTCAAGTGATAGAGATGAATAAAATTATCAATGTAAAGCATGACACACTGTGATCAAAGTACATAGATAATAATTTTTGCATAAGCAGTTGGCAAGGGAGATCAGAACTGATATCCTTGAACCAAGTGACAGCTTATTCAGTGAATGCTTTAAACGGAGTTTGAAGTGGTGAATAAACTGACTTTAAAAAATCTTCGACAATACTAGAATGGCAATACCACAGCAATTGTGGCAGCTTGCTTTTTCACATGAAAGCGTAACAACGACAATAAAATTACAGTTCTAAGTAATTCCAGAAGGCACTTTGACAGCAGGCTGTAAAGGACTCATGCAATACATTGTGATGACGAGCAATGCCCACCCACAACAGTACACATTTTCTTTATCAAATTCTTGGCATTAACCCCAATCTCTCAGAAAAACTGGAACATAGGAGGCATTCATGCTACTGCTGCACTTCAAAATTAGAAGTACAGTGAGTGTCCTTTTGGTTATGCATAACAAACCATATTTGGACTTCCCATTGATCTGAACTGAGAACACCAGAGCAGTTTTTCCCAATGCCTACACCAGAGACCTCTGGCAGAAATTTCGCTGGATAAATGACCTGCTCTTTTGCACCATTTGGTAATCGTCCCAGTCTCATGCCATCATACATAGCTGCCACTGAGAGCCAGTGTTTCACATCCAATCGCCGAGAACTCCGAAATACTATGTTGTCTGCACAGGTGCCTTCAGTTCTGATGTCCTTTTGGAATAGTGCAATAGTGGATGTCATGAATAGCTCTTTCACTGATGTCCTAACCAAGCCTCAATACTTGGGAGATGAGACAAGACAAGAGAAATAAATACAACAGGAAACAGGGCTTCTCACTCTCAAAATCTGGAATGTGAACTGCTACTGCTCTAGCCCAGAGTTGCAGATTCCAATTACAGCACAGATAAGATCATAGTGTCATACAGCATAGAAACAGACTCTCCGGTCCAACCAGTCAATGCTGAACATAATCCCAAACAAAACTAGTCCCATCTGCCTGCGCCTGGCCCATATCCCCTCAAAACTTTCCTATTCATGTATCTATCCAAATGTCTTTTAAACATTATAATTGTACCTGCATCCAACACTTCTTCAGGGGGTTCCATTCCACACACAAACCACCTTGTGTAAAAAAAATTTGCCTCGTACTTTTTAAAATCTCTCTCCATTCACCTTAAAAATGTGCCCCCAGTCTTAAAATTCCCCATTTCAGGGAAAGACAACTACCAGTAACTCTATCTATACCTCTCATTATTTTAGAAACTTCTACATGTCACCTCTCAACCTCCTGCACCCCACTGAAAAGTGTCCTGGCCTATCCAGCCTTTCCCTATAACTTAAGCCTTCCATACCCAACAACATCCTGATAAATCTCTTTTGAACCCCCTCCAGCTTAATATTATCTTTCCTATAACTGGGCAATCAGTTAGCTTGCCAGACACAAAGCCTTGAAACCGGAGACCCTCCAGTCTCAGCCTTATTTCAGGGCACCTCAGCCAAGTCATTTTATATATTCAACTAATTTGGGAACCAGTCACTCCTGACATTAGACTATTTGGGAGGAGTATGTTTGAAATTAGAAATCTTTCATATTACCATCCTGAATTTTCCAGCAAGTTGCGTAGAATTGCTTGTGGTACTGAGCAGTTGTAATAACCCATTCCAATGTAAGACCTCCAGATTTTATTCTTGCTTGCAATCTTGTGTAGACTGGCAAGGATTTCATTTTCACCTAAGTGGGGGAAAGAAAACAAAATTTGCATCTACTAAATCTCACTTTAAAAAGTTATAAACAAGTTATTTTACCACAAAGTGGCAACGTAGGAAAAATCAAAAGGCTGGTAAGCCATGTGTATTCACAATTTATTCAGCAAAACAACCAGACTTCATCTTCCCTCCCACCATTAAAATGATAAATTCAATTCAAAATCAATTCACATTTAATTTTCAAAAGTAAACATATTGGATAAATTAGGCAATTTTAAAATACACACTCAATGTTGATATTATTAACACCAGTTATTAGCTATCACACTATAACTTGGATAAATTCAGAATTTGGCTTCCACAGTTCTCTGGCCACTGTTTTCATCCTCTTACCTGTCATTCATGTCTCGCTTCTGGCCTCAAGTTCATCTTTTAAACCTGCCATTTCAGGGGGTAATTTAGAGTCAACCACATTGCTGTGGCACTGGATCAGGTACCGGCCAGGCAGGGACAGTATATTTCCTCCCCTTAAGGGACATTCAAACGTGGGGATGGGAATGGCAGCGAAGAGGTTTTCCGCTCTCTTCTACGGATGTCGCACAATGCCAGGTCGAATTATTCATTTTAAATTTAAGACCTATAGATTTTCATTAACCAGAATTATAAAGGAACATAAAGGTCGGTATATGGCTCAAGGGACAAGTCTGTCATACTCTTATGCACAGGTAGTAAAATGATTCTAATTATTGCACTTTGTCTTGGGCCCATTTTCACCCAAAGTTTCACCAAAACCCATGGAGTATTTTCTCAAGCATAAATTAACATTTCAAATCACAGCCCAAGTCAGCTGGTTCTTGGCAAAATTTGCATTTGGCTGTCAGCAAATAAATTTGACCAGAAACACAAGGGAAACAAACTTCTCAAAACATGTGCCATCTTCCAGACAAATTGTGCCCGACTGCACCCAAAGCCAATACTTTAAACCAATACCTTGATCCTGAAATGAACATGGGGTCAGAAGCTGTGCGTTGCTGCCAAAGGTGACTGCAGGGGGCAGCACATATGCACAAAAGTTAGCCAACATCCATCACAACAAGTCGCAACACCACTCCAATGTTGTCTAGCTTTCTTGAAACAACATTCATCCACACAAAATATTTTGAAGCCAAAACAGGAGAAATTGGACAGTCGGTCATCCGTGTTTTTGGTGCTATGAGCGCCAATTGTGGGGTGAATCGTGCCAACATCAAAATGGTGCCAATCAGCAGCCAGAAAGATGCTCTACAATCAGATCATGGTAACCACCATCACACAACGCTAGGTCGCCACAAGTAGTGTCACTTTGCAATTCAGTGCTCTAGCTCACCCCATAACAGAGCTGACCACGTATTCAACGGCAGGAAGGATCCCTTATCAACGTATTTTTTTTTAAAACGACGAGCAGCTATTTTGTTTGCTGGTTGGTTTCTTCTGGCTGTTGCTATAGTTCTACAAGTGCTTGTTGCTCCTATTAGTTGTTGCAATTTGTCAAAGTCTACAGGGAGTGGTTTGGCAGGTACTGGCATAGTATTTGCTGATTCCAGTGCTTCTGCAAGAAGGCATTGCTCTCAGTAATGGATGCATTAGTTGAGTATGCCTGTTGTAATGAGGCATGTCTTGGGGAGTCAACAGAGGTCATGCAGAGCAGGACAAGCTGCTGGAAGAGGAGGGAGGAAAAATGGACTCTCAGGAGGCCATTTCCATTCAGGGTGTCAAGTCAATAATTGTCCTATCTGAATTTCAGTGCATTCACATAGCCTAAAAGTCTCCTCATGGCCTGCAGACTAATTGCTAGCACATTGCTTTGCAAATGCCACAGGTCAACTCTACTCCAACATTGGGACGCAAAGAGATCCGCTCCCTCAATATTTAACTGTCTGCATTCTGTCTTCTTTACTACCTCTGCTCCTAATTCATATGACTGCATGTTGAATGCTTTTAAGGCATTTACTCTTGACGAAGAAGGGGGTCAAAGATTGAAGATAAACTGGAACGTGAAGTTGAGGCAATAAACAGATCAGCCATGATCTTAATACACGGTGGAGCAGGCTGAATGAGCTGAATGGGCTACTCCTGCTCCCAATTCATCTGTTCAGGCTTCTACACAAAAAATTCTGTAAGTTCATGCCCTTCAGTCTGCAGCTGTCTGCTTTGGCCAGCTGCTGAATGGGAAAGGTGAGCAAAAATGGCTATCCTTTGCCGAAACTGGCTCATGGCTCAGGTGAGCACACGTATATACAGTATGCACATGATAGCAGCAACATCCACAAAACAGATCACAGGCATGCTGTAATAATGCTTCCACTGCCAGGACCGCTCTAGAAGACCACCACAGTGCTTATTGGAGTGGACATCCAGTGTCTGGTTGTGGTATGCTACACAAGCATGCAATTACAAAATAGGTAACCTCACATCCGAGCAGTAAGCAGCCCAAGAGATAGAACAGGGACACACATGGCAAACCTGACAGCCCCTTGCTATACTGGCTGTCTGATGAATGCACCTAAACGCCACAGAAGTAACTGCAATCCAGTTCCTCCACATTCTGGTATGTTGACTTCTTTCCCTTCCAGACAATCACCACAGCCACTTGGAAACAAAGTTAGAAGCAACCACAAATAAACATTCCAAACCAAAATTTATCAATGAAATAATACTGTCTGCGTGTAAAAGTCAACTGATCTGAACATCACGGTAGGTATACTAACCTTCATGGACTGTACCACCACCTCCTCCAGGCCAATCAAGGAAGCGCAATAAATACTGGCCCAACCAATGACACCCACTTCCCATAAAAGAATACAAGTAAAATCATCCCTGACCATTGTATACACTGCATATTTTTCTGGTTAAGCCATAATTGGACTACTGCATGTAGTTCTCGTCACCACATTATGGAAAAGACGTGACTACAGTAGAGAGGGTACACAGGAGATTTACCAGGATGCTGTTTGGGATAGAGGGTGTAAAATACGAAAAAAAAATTGGATAGGCCGTGGTTGTTTTACTTTGGAGCAGCAAAAGGTTGATAGGGGACCACATAAGAGAGATGCACAAGATTATGAGGGACACAGAGTGGCTAAGAAGGCACTCTTTCCATTCATAACGGGGTCAATTTGTAAGGGTTTTAGATTTTAAGATAAGCAGCAGAAAGCTGAGAAGAGAATTAAGAGATTTTTTTCAACCAAAACGTAGTTTGAGTATGGAACTCTCCATCTGAAAGGACTGTTGAGCCAGAAACTCTTGTAACATTTAGGCAGTGTTTAGATATTCACTTGTGTTGTCATTGCTTCTAATTATGGGCAAAAGTTGGAAAATGGATTTGGTGTAATCAGATCTTTATTGACTGGCATCAGCAGAGTGGGCTGAATGGCCTCCTTCTGTGCTATAAACATTTGAGTCTATAAGTCATTCCCGTTTAATGCATATGTTTGCCTGTGCTGTTGGTGTCACACAGCTGGTGGGAGGCCACTGACTTCTCAATGTGGGAGACTACAGATGGCTTTGCAGGACACACTCACAGCTACCCAGTTCTCACAGGTTTGCTGGGAGCACACCCACCCACCCAGTCTCTCAGGCTTGGCAGCAACCCTATTTAGAGATTCACAGGTACCACCCCAGTCATTTGGTTCCCCGATCCACTTCCCCCTCATCCCAAAGTGTCCTTTAAACTTCCTCAAGAGGAAACGATCCTGGATTCCAACTGTAATGGATGCTTTAAAACAGTGCTTCCTAAACTATGGTCAGCAGAGTGGTCCAAATGCAAGTCCATATGAAATAAGCTAAAACCTTCCTCATCATCATTCATTTGCCATCACACAACTAGACTGGCTCCCACGTTCGCAGCATGAGATCGTCATATGCACGAGAAACAACATATACAACTCCCTAAACAAGATTTATGTTGCTAAAATGAGCAATTGCAAGATTGAATTTTCAATACTTATGGGTTTGAGAACAAAGTGGATTGACTAACTGAACATGGAGCCCAATACAAAACTAAAGCCCTTCCAGCTCAGACACAGCCATCAGTTCATTCATGTCTCAGCAAAAACTGCGCCATTCTTCCCATAAACTCTGATCAATGTTTTCTTTTGCAGCAGCAAGTGAAAAGAGGTGGGCTAGCATCAGCTGTAGGGTATATTGCTCCTCCTAGGATGAGGAACAGTGACAGTTTCTGAGTTGGTGGCTTAAAGTGTGAACTCAGGTCACGGTGCCACTTTTTCATTACTCCACTCTCCTGTTCTTCCGTTCACAGAAAAAAATTGCTGGACTCTACATCGAAGATAAAACCTGAAAACAACCATCCTTAGTGTCACAATCTGCACCAGCCCCCACTCAACAGCTGCAAGACGAGTTATTTTTGTGGATTTTATTTTCATGACCATTCTGATCACCATGCATGATTTACTGGACAACTCATTTTCATTTTTTTTGTTTAAAAGTAACTGTGTTAACTTCAAAATGATTGCAAACTAACTCCAATTCCTTGGGCCAACCACAGCACATTCTTGCTTAGACAGGGAGGTTCTGCATTGTGACAGATTCCCAAATTGAAAATTTAGATCAAAATTCCTAATAATGCCTCACAATGTAGAGGAATCAGATTGAATACTAGAGAGCAGCAGTGAGCACAGCACTGAAACTAAGGAAGAATATTTTAAAAGAATAAATGCACCAACAACCTGACTGATGAAGGCAGCCTGGATGGAGGTGGCTACAAAAGTCAGTGCTCCCGAGTAGGTCTAGTGAACCTGGTTCGGTGCCACAAGACAATGGACAATCTGCTGTGTTCTGCAAGGGTACATATCAATGTCTGCTCATTGTTTCATGCTCCTCTTAGTGCGAATTCAAACTGTTAAGGTTGACAATAAATGGATAAGACTAGCTGCCAGACATTTTCATCAGGTATCTCATGTGCAATTAGTGTCCCTGATTTCATTGCAGTTACCAATGTAGCCCGACTGGCATCACAGTGGTACTGCCTCTCACACATCTGCCAGGGCTCACACAAACATAAAAGGAGTTACAACACTCAGCAGTTCACATATGCCATCAGCTCACTGACGTTTCACAAATAGGAGAACGCACACATCTGATGTCTTATGCAAACCTGTGGTGAAAAGCGAAGTATACAGTCGGAAAAGATGGTTTGTTGAGTTGAGTCCCCGCTTTGAGTTCAACTCTGCTTGCCTGTCTCGATTAGAATTGCTGCCATCAGCCAATGTGGCTGCCTCTCTTGGGCAGGCTTCTTGGCCCAGTTTTACATTGTTAGAATTGAACAACAAACCAGATTAAAAGTTCTCATGAACTGATCGACATACAGAAGCTTCACCCAACCACGAAGTTTCTGTGTAAAAGGAATGCCTTGGTTATTAAGGAACCAAGTTACTGAACAAGGTTGTACTTATTCGAACTTGCAGGAAAACCTCCACCCAGCATTGCCAAAATTGCAAACATGAGTTTTCTGTTTTTGCCTAACAAGACTAAGCATATGAACGCAAGTACAATGGCTGGAATGTCATTGAGTATTCATGGCATGCTAACGAGTTCAAAAGGTTTTCTCTGCTCTGGTCAGGAAAGCCAACCCACCTGAAAAGTGAGTTCTCAATAACAAAACCTGAACACACCATCAGAAAATTGAACTTTCACCTCCTTCCAAATTAAACTCCCCCACTCGCCCTTTTAACAGCTCCAGTCAAATTCCGCCCCTCAACTTTACCATTCTTGGGGATGCGGGGAGACAGGAAACAGAGATGCTCAAATCTCCACTTAACCAAAAAGCTATGGTTCTGTAAGTAAAAACAACATAAAATAAGTACTGAAAAACACAAGCCAATTCAGGAAATAGCTAGCTCCAGGCTTCCACGCACTTCAATTGCGCTTTGATTTTAAGGGGGAGTTAGATATAGTTCATAGGGTTAAAAGGACGAAAGGATTTGGGGAGAAAGGAGGAATAAAGTACTTAGTTGGATAACTGGCCATGATCATGGCTCAAAGGGCCAAATGGCCTACTTCTGAAGCTCTTTTCTATATTTACTCTATTGTACACACATCATTAAAAATAATATTGTCCTCAAAGCATTAGTCTGGTACAGAACTGGAAAGCACTTCAAAAGTTTGGTTTTGACTTAAATAGAGCTGCTTGTGAGTCCTCTAAAGCTGCCAAAGAATCTGAAAGTCTTGCTGTGGTCCGTAACATTTTCTTATTACAGGAGAACAACAGGGACAAGTCCATTTCTAGCCATGTCCTTGTCATTGAATATACTTGCACTATATATTTTTCTATATCAGTCCCAGAGGACAGGTGGTGGTGTGGTTGGTTGGGTGCCAAGTGATCTCTCACGTTATGCTTACGACAAACCTACGAACATGTCCAAACACTCACGCTCATCTCTCCAATCACGACATTTCTTTTGATATTGATCTGCTCAATCACACCCACACCTTCATTTTTAATGCATCTCTCTTGTGCAACCCTCTCCCAGTCATGATCCCCATGTTAAATCCAAGACAAGACAACTTCAATGTTTTATGGCAAGCAAATGGTTTGTCCGATCATCAGGCTAGACCACACCAAGCACTATAAGGACATATCACTGACATCCTTACTCGGAGTCCCCCTGGAACACAAATGGAAATCTTAGCTTCTCCTCTAACTTTTCCAGCACATCTAAATTTCTGCTGCCCCATTCCATCTCGTCCTTAAGACCCATTCAACCATCAGTGTGCTTAGTTCTACAACATTTAATGTCTAGCAACACCTCAAACGCTCACCACATTCAAATCCCGCAGGGCTCTGCATGGTCCAATGTTGATGTCTTTTGCATCCCAGCTTTCTAACATCCCACAACTAGCAGCCAATGCCTTCAAGTGACTGGGTCTTAAGCCCTGGAATTCCCTCACTAAGCACTGCTGTATTTCAATCTCCCACTTCTGCTATAAAATTCCAAGATCTCCTACATTGCTAATCTAAGATTTTTGCTAACACTTCTGTTAAGTGTATTGGTGCTTGTTATCTTATTATAATTTTAAATAATCCAACTTCTGTGGTAATGATGATAAGGACATAGCTTTAAAAATTGTGATCTGAGTGTAACACACAACTAGTCATGCCCAACACTGTCTTGCACAGTTCTCATTTCAAACTATTCCTCCTCACCAATACATAAAGTGCATTCAAGATTCTTTAGTTTGACAAACCATCCAATACTACTGAACAGAATGGCTGCAGTTATCTTTCATACACGAGGCAGATATTGGATAATGGAGTTTAAATTATTTAATCTGCTACTTAATAAGGATACAGCACAGAATATACATTCAAAAATCTAAATCCAATGAAGAATGCTTCAACAAAAAAAAACTGATGCAGACAAATATTGCTAAGCAGCTGCTTATTCAGCACAGGCGAACAATCTGGTTTTTGTTCCCAAATCAATGTTGCACAATGCCATTTGACAGAGTTTGTGGCCTGATTAAACAAAGGCCAAGGTTCAACAATCTTACTAAAAGCACTTGCAACATTACTGCACCATCCTGAAGTTTGTAGTGTACACAGATTGATCTCCCTTCCCACAGTCAAATGTGGCAGATACTCCAGAGGAAGTTAATACTTCAGCAAAACTGCCACATGAACCTCCTCTTCATTCGCACATGCACCAGAAACACTAATGTTAATAGTAGGAAAGCCAATTCATAGTTGCCTAAAACAGTTGGGACATCAAAAGTTGCACATTAAATTGGATGTAAAAATTCTTTCCGCAGCTCGGGTAACAAGCTCAAAGTGTGCATTTTGCAGCATACTGTTCAGTGACTGCACTTAAATGGCATATTCTGTTCTCTACCTACTTGTTCACACTTTAAGCAACTGAGGAGAGTCTGTCAAGAAATTAGAATGAAATTTGAAATCTACTTGCAGCTTGCAAGGGATGCTGTTTAAGTGGTTCTTACAAAGATTGAGAGATGCACTAAAAGGAGGGAGGGAGAAACAGGATAAGAAATAAAATTAAAATTAATTATTAGTTTGGTTTGGTGTCACTTCAGCACAACATCCATTCCTGTGCTGTATGATTCTATGTTCCAATGCAAGGACTCAAAAAGAGGACACACAGAACTCTAGCAAGAATGAGACACTCACATTTCAGAGGCACTTCAATTTAAGAAAGGAAAATGAGGTAATGACAACAATAATAAAACAGACAAAATACTGCAGGTGCTGGATGTCTAAAATGCAAACAGAAATTGTTGAAGACACCCAGTAGGTCTGGCAGCATCTGGAGAGAAAAGAGAGAGACGTGAATCCAATGTTTCAAGTCCAGTATGATTCTTCTTCAGAAGTGAAGAGAGATGGAACCAATGTTCCTATAGCTAAAGGTGGGGTAAATATGTGGAATCGTGAGTTTCCTGAAGCAGACAGCAAATCAATTCCCAGCAGCAGGCCTATGATCCCTCAATGCCTGACTGTGGGGTGGAGGGTTAATGGGGTTATAGATTGTGGAGTGGTTCACTTTGTGCTGCAGTTGGTGATCTTGCAAGCCCTCCAGCTTCAAAAGATTGCTGACCATCCCTGACTGAATGGGAAACCTGTCTCTGCAGCTTCCCCTCATGAGAATCTGAGCTTTAATCAGCTGTGGCGATGGGGGATCTCTGCAGGATCATCCACTTGGCATTTCTAACTGAAGACAGTGCCTCAGCTTTGAGGTGGGACTTAACAGTCATTGAGGACGGGATGTTCATTCATGGTGCCTGCATCTCCTCCGGAGACTGCACACTGAGTACCAGCTGCAGTCAAGGAGATATACTGCACCATGATCACAGTGGATTTGGTTCTCAGGCAAAGGCATAAACTACAGTGGAGAATTTAGAACATGACCTAGAAACCCAGAGACA
Organism: Ginglymostoma cirratum; assembly: GCA_024137785.1. Classification (NCBI taxonomy): domain Eukaryota; kingdom Metazoa; phylum Chordata; class Chondrichthyes; order Orectolobiformes; family Ginglymostomatidae; genus Ginglymostoma; species Ginglymostoma cirratum. Next base: position 31,627,617 of record JAHRHZ010000024.1, read on the forward strand.
GGCCATCTGATAAGGATATAATGATGGGAAGAAGAACCCACTTCATTTCATGCTGACTGGGCTCTTTAACTGATGATCGAGCTAATGGTCAAGATCAGTGTCCTGTAGTTGCATCAATTTGCAACACAGACTGAAAATCAATGGGGCTTCATTATTTTCCACGTGGGCCCCAGCTAGCTCAATATATTCAAGAGGCTATATCCTCCTACAAACACAGTGGAACCATCAACACCATGCATTGAAAAGGCTAGAATGACAAGTGTCCATGCAGACCTGATGTGTTGAGATTCATGTTAATAAATGCAGAGCTAAATAATGAGCTGAAGTTTTGATCCCCAGAATGATGTAAAATGAGAAAAAGGTATGGCACACTCAATCGAGTGACTATTGAAGTGCCCCCGTTGGATTGACCATACAACATCCAGACAATGTGCAAATCATAAGCACTAGGCAATTAATAGCCACATAAAGGCTGGAAGCAAATTTTGTTCTCGGGCACAACAACCATAACGGATCATCATCATGTGTCCAAGCAGGAGGTGGTAGCCTAATTTGCAATCCTACAACCAGGTCTATTTTGCAAATAAATGGTTAAAGGAGCTGCTTCGGCAACGGCCATCGTGGATGGTGTGTGCATTGTTATCCTACAGGGTGACCCAGGCCATCAGTCTCAGTGCTTGAGGCAAAAGATGCCAAATGTGGAGATGAGCATTCAGGAGCAGCCACTCTCAAAGTACAGGCCTCTGGTACTGAAGTCCAGAGGGAGAGATAGTGAAGGACAGGTAGAGGAAAACATATTCACAATGCAAGGCTCACCAGCAACAAATTAGCTTCCTGAATCAATTGGGGATATTAGCATTGACAAAGGTTGTGCCAGTCAAGGTAGCAGAGAGACATGGCCTGGTGGTGGCCACTTCCATCCTCACTGGAAGTTTTCAGTACACTCTGCCAAAGTGACCATGGAGCTAAACGTCTTGGCTGCTAGGTACTTAGGGTAGCCAAACATAGGCCACCCTCTACCCCAAAAAGGGAGGTGATAGATACCCATTTGAGAGGGCATCAGATTACTTCTGATGTGGCCACACAGGCTCAGAAGGCATTGGCATTTGCCTCCACGTCCATTAGACTACATCACAGGGCAGGGGTTTGTCATCTTGTACCCATGTGGCAATCAAGGCATTGCCCTGGCTGCTCTTCCAGTCACAAACAGAAAGGGATCCCATTCCTTCAACACACATTAGTTGAATGACCACCACAAGCATTTCCTACAGGTATCCAGGCAGCTGCCATAACTCCTCCTTCCTTAGGCAAGCACAAGTACTGCAGGTGATCACGTAACTGGAGACACCGCGTGCATGGCTCTTGTGGGACCAGGGCTATCGAATGAAGAGATGGATACTGACACTCTTTGACAGAGGCACCAAAACCCTTGCTGTATCAGGACAACTGCCACCAGCTGCTCAAGATGTGCTGATGCTTTGATTTTTCTGGTGGAGGAAGGCATGGACAGTGAGCATCGCAGATGATTGTGGTCTGCTGTACTCCTTGCAACAGGGCCCTGCTAACCCTAATGATGGACTTATGCTTTGATGAGGTGGGAGGGAGGGAGGGAGGAGTGGGGAGGCAGGGGGAAGGAAGAGATGGGAGGAGACAGAGACTGGGCCAGCTCTACAAGTCTCTGCAGAGGTCTTGGTTGACACCGCAGACACAGCTAGGATGGAAATAGAACATTTCTCAATCGGGTACTTTGCTGACCAGACCAGGTAACGATGCTGTACTCAACTGGTCAAATACTTATTTATTAAAGCACTTTTGGTACTGAATCCATGCTCTCATCATACTGCACCCAGTCACTTCCTCTGCTACCAGGGCTCGATAGCGTTGGTTCACCAGCCGTGGTCAATAAAAAAAACATCTTGCTGACAGCACCTCTAGGAAAGGATCACACATGCATCCACTGCTGATTGGTGCTCCCCACCTCAGTCATCTTCACCATAAAATAGCTGTCACATAATGACTGCTAGTTCATTAAATCTCACCCACCTTATTTCTGTCTCACCTTCCTCAGCCCCAAATTGTCTCCCCAAACCTCTTTGCAACCCATTGACCAATCTCAGGTCTAGAATATACAGCGAGCAGCCCCATCTCTTTCATGAGCTGTTCCAAAGATCCACAATCCTTCAACAAGCCTAAACAGCCAAATTCTTCCTCTAAGGCATAAGTCACTGGCTCCCAAGTCAGAGGATAACATCCTGTGAACATCTCCCACCCAAGCCCTTTAAGGAAGGTATTCAGAAAGATGTCAAATCCCAGGGAATAAGCCTCGTCTACACAATACTGATGGCAAAAATTAATTTCTGGGGCCTAACTGCTTACTCCCTGGAGGTAGGCATGGGTTAGGGTCGTGTGCATGTAAAACAGCATATTTAGACAAGCACCTTGCACGTTCCCATTGCAATTTTGCACACAGGAAGGGTGATGTGGGCTATTTGAGCCCCATTGTTGGGCAGATTGGGACTAAATCCTCACCTCCACAACATTTTGTGATACTGCCCCTTACTTGCACTAACATTTTTAAGGGTTCCCTACCCATTTGGACAAATATCTACCCACACTGACCTGAGGGGCGCTGCCAAACCCCAATGCATTAAAACCAATCCTCAATAATAAGAACACTGTCCAACGAACCTTGATTTTTATTTTTTGACAGCATGTAGGCATCAGCGGTGAGGTCAACCTTTGTTGGCCAGCCTTAAATGCCTTCACAATGAGTGGTTTGATTTTCAGATTTCCTTCCCTAAAATTAAATTAGTGACAGAAATGGGTCTTTATGGTAATAATTGATGAATCCATTTTGCTAATTGTGAAACTGTAAAATTTATAACTAGATTTGTTAATGGAAATAAAATCTCTAAAGCTATGATGAGATTTGAAATGTGTCCCTGAAGCATTAGTCTAAGGCTCTAGCTTAACAATGTAATTACCATTATGCCACTATGCTCCCCTCTAAAGACACTAAGGTATTCATAACTGTATACACTTGAGTGATTCTACTAAACCCTCGACAAATGCAGTAATATTTCCTTTTTTTCAAAAAAAGAAAGCATTTCTAATCAAAGCCAGATCAGTGTTTGCTTTTCTAATTATGCTGTATCTGTACATAAATGTCAACACCTAGCTCCCTAGGGCAGATAATTTAACACTTCCACAGCATATGTTCCACAATTTGACATGTCAAACTGCCAGTTTACTTTGCCCTCATTGTAATTACCCATCTAAGTTTGCATTGTCAAACTAGTTACATTACACTTGATTCCCTCATTCAAAATTGTTGCTAAAGATTACATTAGAGAATTGAAACCTTAACCCTCTTTCCTTACTGTTCATAGTCATTTCTATGAAAAGATAGATATGCATGTTTCTCTCCCCCCAACACATCTAGAGGGTGTTAGCAATAAAAATACCAACAGTAAACTTGTGGGTTTAAACAAAGCGTCATTTATTCACATATTCACCCCGAAAGTCTAATGTTACATGACAGACAGACAAGCATATTTTTAAAATGTTATATAAAACCAGAAGTTCATAAGTCGTATCAGAGATAAAAGGTACTGCAGATGCTGGAGAATCCGAGATAACAAGCATGGGGCTGGATGAACACAGCAGGTCAAGCAGCATCATAGGAGCAGGAAAACTTGACGTTTCGGGCCTAGACCCTTCATCAGAAATGGGGGAGGGGGAAGAGGGTTCTGAAATAAATAGGGAGAGAGGGGGAGGCGGATAGAGGATGGATAGAGGAGAGGATAGGTGGAGAGGAGGCAGACAAGTCGAAGAGGCGGGGATGGAGCCAGTCCTTGTCCGCTCCACACTCCCCTCCAGCCCCACCACACCCGGCACTTTTCCCTGCAACCGCAGGAAGTGCTACACCTGCCCCCACACCTCCTCACTCACCCCAATCCCAGGCCCCAAGAAGACTTTCCACATCAGGTAGAGGTTCACCTGCACATCTGCCAATGTGGTATACTGCATCCGCTGTACCCGTTGTGGCTTCCTCTACATCGGGGAAACCAAGCGGAGGCTTGGGGACCGCTTTGCAGAACACCTGTGCTCAGTTCGCAACAAACAACTGCACCTCCCAGTCGCGAACCATTTCAACTCCCCCTCCCATTCCTCAGATGACATGTCCATCCTTGGCCTCCTGCAATGCCACAGTGATGCCACCCGAAGGCTGCAGGAACAGCAAATCATATTCAGCCTGGGAACCCTGCAGCCCAATGGCATCAATGTGGATTTCACAAGCTTCAAAATCTCCCCTCCCCCAACCGCATCCCCAAACCAGCCTAGCTCATCTCCACCTCCCTAACCTGTTTTTCCTCTCACCTCAAGCCACACCCCCATCTCCTATCTACTAACATCATCCCGCCCCCTTGACCTGTCCGTCCTCCCTGGACTGACATCTCCTCCCTACCCCACCCCACCTACACTCACTTTTACTGGCCCCATCCGCCTCCCCCTCTCCCTATTTATTTCAGAACCCTCTTCCCCCTCCCCCATTTCTGATGAAGGGTCTAGGCCCGAAACGTCAAGTTCTCCTGCTTGACCTGCTGTGTTCATCCAGCCCTAAGCTTGTTAGTTCATAAGTCGTGTTTGGCTAATTTTAGAAAAAAGCACATATTGCAGATCCAGTGAAGGTTTTTTTCCCCACTCCACACAGGTGATTCAAGGAATCTTGAACTAATCCTGATTGAAAGACAACCACCTATGATTGGATGAAAAGCTACTGGTTGACTTATCAGGACATGGTTTTTCAGAGGAGACTTAAAAAGGAGCAGACTGAAGACTTTGAGACTGCAATCCAGTTTTAAAGCACACATTACTGTTCTTTCTGTTGCAATCTTGCTCAGAGATTGACTGGTAGCTTTCTGGCTCTTGAGGTAAAGATTTGTTGTCTGATACATTAAATTGCACAATCAACACCTAATTGTGAGTCCAAAATGATTTAAAGTTAGAAGCAATTGCTGTAAAATGGAGCATGATTATGGTCATTCACACCAGCTTTTGATCTGACTGGTTGCTCAAGAGCTCCCTTTGCTAGGTTTTGAATTTTGTGACAAGAAGTTTGTATATCCATTGAGTTTTTGATACATCTGCAAGCAACAAGATTTGAATGCTATGGATATTTGTCATCTTTGTATGACTGTTCAGAGCGCCACCCATCCAATGTTCATTCAGTTAGAAACATTCCAAAGACTAGAGGGGTCCATTCAGCAATTGCAAAAAAGTCACACCGTTGTCAGCAGCCACCTTAGCAACAATTCAATGCCCACTTTTGAAAGAGATGGCAGTTCTGGAAAATTCACTGCGAAATACAGTTTGACAAACAAGTTATGATTATCACAATACCAGCATCACAACTGCAAATAGCTACGGCTCAAGCACTAATCCCTGGGATATGCTGCTAGTTAACCTGAAAAGGACCTCTGTTCCTTTTTATTGGGTTAACAAATCTTCAATCCATGCAAGTATTACCCTCAATCCCATGAGCTCCAAATTTCAGCAAAACCCTCCTTATGCAGCACCTTGTCATGAGTGGCTAGAAAATTCAAATCACGACACAGTCACTAATTCCCATCTATGTAGCCTTGTCATTACATCCTCAAAAGACTAACATGATTTATTTTAATTTACCTTTCTTTTCAACAAGCCGTGTTAAGTGCCCTGTTATCATGCCCTAAATAGGTTCCAGCATTATCTCTTCTCCTGCTGTAAAGCTAACTGACCTCCCACTCCTGTAACCTTCAGTTCTTACTCCAGCATAATTATGGTAGTGTCCCAGAACAGTCAAACCTTGCATTGATACTGCATGTTACTCAATCCCAGAAAATGGAGTCAAGACCAGACAATACGAATTTCTGTGCCCTCCAAGGGTCATGAGCAGTGACCTGTCCCCGAGATGGGTGCTCTTTATCCATCACACCACTTGCTGTTGCTCCTGACTGGTCATTGGCCCTGCTCTTCTTGCATCTGTAGTCACCTTCTGAGGAAGGCAGCCACAGTCAACATGTCCTCAATGGAAACATCCCAAATACAGAAGGGGCACTCAGAACACTTAGGTGAAGCATCCTGCAGGTAAGATCAGATTATACTTCACTTCACAAGGCACACGTGTATAATGAGGGAGCAGTCTCCACCATCCACATCAGGGTCAGCATGTGTCACAACTTGAAGGAGTTGTGCTGGCTGAGTGACCACCCAGTATCATTGGGATGATCTGAATCAGTCTGACAACCTCACCAAAGACCCACAAACACTCACCTCCTTACTGCACTGAATACAAATAATTGTTTCAGATGACAACATTGTGCTGTGCTCACAAAGGACCCCTGGATGTTGGGCAAGTAACTGTTCCCCTTCAACCAGCAGTGGCTTTTTGTAACTGAACGTTATTGCTGATAATTTTAACATTACTATGATGCCCAAGTTTAAATTTGCAAGCACCAACAGCATATAGCAAGTTGCACTTGACCAGCATCTGAACCCCTCAGCACACATTTCACACAGCAAATGGGCATTGATTGCAAATGAAATGCAGCTGAGCTTTGCAAATAGTGGCTTCATGTATTTGTTCCTAAATTCAGCAAATTTGGATCTTGCACTCTTAAAACTGATCCTGACTCACTGGACAAGGTCTTAGACAGGAGTGTGCTTCTCAAGTGGCTAGGTTTCTGCAAAACCCGCATGTGGCACCTTATTGTAAGTTATTTGAATTTTTAACCACAGCAGTCACTAATTCCCACCAAATTTCAAGTGGATAGCTGAAAATACATCTCAATCTGGAAATACAGATTGAAGGCCAGAAGCACTAGGCTCTGCCCTCATTGAGGAATGGAACCCAGGACTGCTTTTTGCCCTAGACTTGGTGACCAACTTTGTTGAGCAGCCCTGAAACTTGACTGGCCAGACACCTGACCACTGTTTGCAAATCCCCTGCTAAATGGTATGAGAGTCCCCTAAGCGATCATTAAATATTCCCCTACACTGGGACAGTTCCACTGACATTGTGGGCTCGAAGTGAATGAATGGCCATTGCAAAGCCTCCAGTTTGCACATGAACAGCCCATGGGCCTGAGAGTACCATGATCCCCTGACCCATAGTGTGGTCCCCTTGACTGACTAGCCCCCACCAGTTTGAAGCATGTCCACGTGGTTGCATGAATATGCAACTGTTGGCTACAGAGGCACCTGCATATGCTGCATGTGTTAGACAACCAGGTTGTTGACCTTTCATCAATGTTCCTTCCACCCAAAAAATCCATCGAGAGGTAGCCTGTTGGAGTATCTGCACTCAAGAGCACCTCAAAAGTGCCTGCCTTTGGATCCGGCTGAAACTCAGCTAACAGGCACAGCATGGGGATGGAAGGTACAAATGTTGTGAGCAGGCAGGGAGTAGCCAAGTAAACGAGTGCTAAAAAGAGCAAGCAAACAGCCTCAAGATGCAGCCTGGTCCAATCCATGAGCTGGATCTCTGTTCTGGCCAGTCTCCCTGCAGCAGCCTTTGAATGTCATTGCCCTGCAGCATAGGCCTCTGCATCAGAGATGCCATAATGGGTTGGCAGACACAAGGTCCATGTGTCTGGTGCCCAGATTGTGCTCAGTTGCAATTTTGCTGTGAACAAAATGGAGGTCATTAGGAGCAACTTGTGACCTGAATCCACCAGGTAGCTGCGCTGATTTCCATGTCACATTTGCTTGATGTCCCGCTTTTTTGGAGTTTAATAAGATAGAAAGCAGAATAGTAACGAGAAGAGTTTGGCCTTCAAGGTGTTTAACAAATCAACAGTTCCCCTTAAATTGGCAACTTGCCAATGCTTGCAAGAAACCCACCACACCACTTGTGAAAACTGTAAAAGATGGGTAGAGATGGGCCCCAATGCTGACGCAGGTCTTGCCAGACCTCAGATTCTGCCACATACCTTATCATCACCCACATCACTTGGACAATATTAAAAAATCAACGCAAATTATTTGTTTCAATAGTACTTAACTCTTCAACTCTGGTCAATATGCAACCAACGTATTCCAAATAATGATACTGCAGCAACTGTTCACATACAATGTGAGATTATAATTCACTAATGCAGGACATAGGCGTGTAACTGGCAATCCTTTTATTTATATGGCAGTTTATCACAAAGCATGAGAAGTACTGTACACAGGCACATAACGACTGACTCCTGCAATAAAGTTAATATGATAGATGACGTCAGATAGGCAGCAATCGTTATACATCTAGCTTTAACAAAAAGAAGGTCCTTTGTGCTACAACCACGTGAAGACATTCTTTCAAATCTGCTGTCTGGAACAGTAGCAATAACCATAATAATCCCCCAACTTAGTAACCACAAGAATAACACTTACACGACAATGCCTACTGACCTATCTTAATTCATTCAGAGCAAGCTAGTACTTGCCCATTGCTGCTTCTAAAAGTGAAGATAAGAATTAGCTTCCAGAACTTGAATATCTATTCTAAATATTGGTAACTCATGATAAGTTCAAATGATAAGATAGGTTTAGAACTGTGTACCCGTCATACAATGTGTACTTAGACTATAAGATATTAGAGCAGAAATAGGCTATTCAGTCCAATGAGTCTGCTCTGCCATTCAATCACAGATGTTTCTCAACCCCATTCTTGTGCCTTCTCCCCGTAATTCTTGATCCCTTTACCAAATCAAGAACCTATCATTGTCTTAATTACACTCAATGACCTCACCTCCACAGCTTTTTGTAGTAGTGAGCCGACTGATTCACCACCCTCTGAAGAATTTCCTCATCTAAGATACCAAGAGCTGCAGATGCTGGAGTCAGTTAATGCAAACGCAGTGTGGAGCTGGAGGAACACAGGTCAGGCAGCAGCAGAGAAGCAGGGAAGTTGACGTTTTGGGTTGGGACCCTTCTTCAGAACAGGGGACAAGCGGGAGAGAGATCCAGTGAGGTCTTTCTGGAGGGAGGATGACAACATTAAGGTGTGCATCCTCGGAAGAAGCATGGCAGTGGGCTTATAACTCACTCAACGATACCACTGTATTGGCACTGCCTCGTGGTCCCACAAGGTGGTGGAACAGTTCAACTTTATTAACACCTTTCACCCCAACCGCAAATTCATTTGGACCATCTGATACATCCCTCTCCTTCCAGGACCTCTCCATCCCTGGTAACCGCCTCAACATAGACATCTATTTCAAGCCCACTGACTCCCATAGCTACTTGGGCTACACTTCCTCTCACCCACCCTCCTCCACGACGGCAATCCCATACTCCCAGTTCCTCCGACTCTGCTGTATCTACTCCCAAGAAAGCATTCCGCTCCCAGACGTCCTCCTATTTCAAAGGTCTGCAACTTCCCCTCTCCAATGAGGAAAAATGCCCTCAACTGCAGCACTTGCATTTCTTGCAATTCTGCCCACAATCCCCCTCCCCACAACTAAAATAATGGACAGAGTCCCCCTGGTCCTCACATGTCACCCTGCCAAACTACACATCCAGCACATCATTCTCCACCACATACAATCAGCCCCAAACAGACACTTCCCTCCCCATCCCATCTGCTTTTTGTAGCGACCATTTACTGTGACTCTGTCTGCTCCAGTCCCCACTAACCCCACCACCTTTCCCTGCAACCACAGGACGTGCTACATCTGCCCCTATACCTCCTCTCACCTCCATTCAAGGCCCAAAACAAACTTTCCATAGCCGATAGGAGTTCACTTGTACATCCTCCAACCTGGTCTACTGCATCCGTTATTCCCAATGTGGCCTCTTCAATATTGGTGAGGCCAAGCAAAGACTCCAGGATTGTTTTGGGAAGCATCTGCATTCTGTACACGATAACTGACAACGCCTTCCGGTCACAAACTATTTTAACTCCCCCTCCCACTCCCTTGACAACATGTCTATCCTGGGCCTCCTCCAGTGCCACAATGACACCACCCACCAACTGGAGGAGCAACACCTCATTCCACCTCAGGAGCCTACAGCCTGATGGCCTGAACAGAGAATTCAGTTTTAAAGTCTCCCCAGCCTCAGTCTCATCTCATGTCCAACCCTCCCTCATCCCCACCCCATTGACCTGACAACTCATCCATCTTCTACCCCACCTATCTGCCCCACCCCTCCCACAGACCAATCCCTACTCCCCCCCCACCTGCATCCTATCGCCATCCCACCTCCCCTCCTCCCTCTATTTCCCAGCTCCCTTCCCCTCCCCAGTTCTAAAGGGTCCTGACCCAAAATGTCAACTTTCCTGCTCCTCTGATGCTGCCTGACCTGTGTTCCTCCAGCTCCACACTGTATAGACTCCTCCTCATCTGTTCTAAGGGGTCATCCCTTCATTGAGGCTTGTGCTCTTGGGTCCTAGTCTGTCCTACTAGTGGAAACATCCACTCTATCCCAGCTCTCATTATTGAGTATTTCAATCAGATCTCCCCCTCATCCTTCTAAACTTCCCAAGTACAGCCAGAGTCCTCAACTGCTCCTCATATGATAAGCTCTTCATCCCAAGGATCATTCCTGCAAACCCCACTCTGGACTCCAACACCAATACACCCTTCCTTAAATACAGGGCCCAAAGCTGGTCTCAATATTCCAAATGTGATCCAACCAGAGCCTTATACAGCCTCAACAGTTCATCCCCGTTCTTAGTATTCATTTCCAGAGGATTAGAATGTAACAGCTCAGATTCTCCAGCATCTGCAGTTCCTCCAATCTCAATGCTAACATTGCATTTGCCTTCCTAACTGACTACTGAAGTTACATGTTAACGTTGAGAGCCCTGAACTTGGACTTGCAAGTCCTAATCTTCTTCGGATTATGGAGGCCTTTCCCCATTTAGAAAACAGTCTACTCCACTATTCTTGTCACCAACGTACCCTGACACTACCACACTGTATTCCTTCTGCCACTTCTACGCCTACTCTCCGAGCCTGTCCAAGTCCTTCTGCAATATTCCAACTTCCTCAACAGTACCTGCCCTCCATCTATCCTTGTGTCACCTACAAACTTAATGCCTTTAGTTCCTTCATCCAGATTATTAATATAGAACATGAACAATTGTGGATCCAATACTGACCCCTACAGAACTCCATTAGTCATGGCCTGCGATCCTGGAAGGGATCCCTTCATCCCTACTCTCCACTTTTTGCCAGTCAGCCAACTCTGTCCATGTCAGTACCTTGCCCCTAACACCACCATGGGCTCTTCTTATTTAGCAGCCTCTTGAGCAGCATGTTGTCAAAGACCTTCTGGAAATCCAAATAAATCACATCCACTGGCTCTCCTTTAACGTGCTCATTGCCTCCACAAACAATTCTAACAGAATTGTCAAGCATGAAGCTATGCTGACTCAGCCCTATTTTACTTTGCACTTCCAAGTACTCTGCAATCTCATCCTTGCTAATGCATATTAAAATCTTACTAACAACCAATGTCAGGCAAATAGACCTACAGTTTCCAGTCTTCTGCCTCCCTCCCTTCCTCACCATCAAGGCTTCTACAAATCTCCTCAGCAATCTCCTTCAGAACTCATGGGTGTAGTCCATCTGGTCAGAATTATTCTGCTTCAGACTTTTCAACCTCATCAGAACCTTCTCCTTAGTGACAGCCACTACACTCCTCACTCTCTTGGTTCAGGAAGAATGTCTTCCACTGAAAATTGATGCAAAGTACCTACTCAGTTCGGCTGCCATTTTTGTTCCCCTTTATTATCCCACCCATCAAGTGGCCACCCTTGTTTTTTTACATATCTTAAAAACCACTTTAATCTTTAACGTTACTAGGTAGCTTACCCTGATGTTTCATTTGCTCCTCCTCTAATGATTTTGAGTTGTCCTCTGCTGGTTTTTAAAGGCTGCCCAATCCTCTGGCTTCCCACAAATCTTCGCCACATTGTACGAATTCTCTTGCTTTTAAGCTGTCCCCAACTTCCCTTATCCTCCTTTAGTAGTTACCTTTACTCAACTGCAATACTGTTACATCTGATTCCAGCTTCTCCATCAAAAACTGCAACATGAATTCTACATTATGGTCAACACACCCTAGGGGTTCCTTCACCTCAAGCTCCCTAAATCAAGTCTGCCTCATCACATTATCAAATCCATAATTACCAGTTCCCTAGGGAGGTCTATCACAAACTGCACAATTTTGTTTAAATTGGAGCAGTCTTTCCGTGAATTCCTTTCTTTGGTATCCATTACCAGCCCAATACTGAAGCACCCCCATGATTGTTGTAATAGTACCTTTTTCGTATGCATTCTGTCACCTGATTTGTTTCCTTCCCCCACCCCAATCCTGACTACTGCAAAGAGGCCTGTTCACAACTCCTATTGGTTTCTTTTGCCTTTTCCGGTCCTTCAACTCTACCCACACAGATCCTACATTTCCCGGTTTTTAATTTAATTTCTTACTAAGACTGCCTCTCTGCCCATCCGTTCCATATGGAATGTATCCTTGGATATTTCATTCTTAGCCCCAAACCCCTTGCATGTCTGTAATACCCACATCATACCTGCCAATTTCACTCTGCACTACAAGTTCATTTACCTTGTTTTGTATACCCTGTGCTTTTATGTACATTCCCTCAGTCCTACATTAGCTATATGTTCCCTTATCTGCTGTGCTTCAAGTTAGCTTCCAGACTCTCTTCATTCCTTCTTATTTGTTCTGGAAACTTCAACTTCTGCTGAGCCCTCCCCACCCCCTAACTTTTCCCATTATTTTCCATGCAAGTTAACCCAGCATTCCATTATTTAATTTAAAGCCCTATACACAACTCAAATATACAGAGGTGGTGTCCATCCCACTGGCACTAGTACTGTGGAAAGTGAGACTTTGGAACAGCTCCTATTAATTCAAACCTGCTTTCCCACATACCAATCTTTGTGGCACATTTATCTCTCCAATCATGTTAATCACTGACACTTTGCTTATGGCTGAGGTAGCTGCTTTTGCTGCTCTTATTCCCTTAGCAAAACTTCTGTCCTCTTTCTACCTACATCATTGGAACCTTATTTCTGCTAACCACTGAGTCACCATGCCACCCCAAGTGACAATAAACACAGGCAGGATAGTCCCAATGACCAGGGAGTCCAGAACCATGGGTCAGTGCTAAGGATATAAGGTAGGCCATTTAGGGCCAGAGTGTTGTGGGGGTCAACAGTTTCTTCTGGATGCTGAAGTGGTGAGGGAAATTGTGGTGATGGATAAGTTTACTGCTGGCATTGTGCTGGAGGTTACAGAAATGACATGTTTAATCTTTTGAATGCAGAAGTTGATGAATTAGAAGGTGAGGACAAGGAGAGCCCTATTCTGATTCAGGGAGAGAGGGATGGGTGGAGGAGGACAGAAGTGCTGCAAATGGAGGAGACATGATCAAAGATCCTATAAACCGTAAAGGAGGATCATCTTTAACATAGGAAAGTGAAAGACCTTTTGGAAACACTGGTGTAGAAGATGATGGTGAAAACTGATGAGGCAATAAAATTGAGAGAATGAAACAGTCCTTAAAAAAATGCAGGGTTGGAGGAAGGGTAGTCAAGATAGTTGTGGGCTTATTTTCTGAGGTAACCCAACCCCAGAGATGGAGGTGGGAATTAAGGGAGGGAAGAAAAGAGTCAGAGTTGGGACGTGTGAACGAGGAAAACTCAAAGCTAAGTTTGTTCCAGTTCAGGAGACAGCACAGATACAATCATGAATGTGCTGGCAAAAAAGGGGCAAGTTGGGTGATCCAGTTAAGCCTTGAACAAGAAGTATTGCGCATACCCCATAAAATTGCAGGCATAATTACTGCCCTTTCAGGCTCCTAAAGCAGTACCTTTGATTTCAAGGAAGTGAGTGGCATCCAAAGAAAAAGTTGTTCAATGCAAGAATAAATTTAGCTAGCAGTAACGATGGCGAAGGACAGGAATTGGCTGGGCCTCCATTCAAGGAGTAAGCAAGGGGCCCTAGGGTCATTCTTCACCACACTAATTGAACCTTCAATTAGCCCCCCACTGTCATACACTCATCCCTTTTGGCAAAAAAGTACAGCAAACATCACTTGTTCTACTTTTCTGACTATCCCAAACATACTGGGAAGATTGGAAAAACAATTTACTTGTGCTTCTTTCCATTTAGTAAACTTCATTCAGTGGGGAGACCAATACTGATGGCATGGCAGTTTTGCAGGAATCCCTATCCAATCCACAAACAAGATTCTGAGCTTCCTGTCATCTGCATTTGAATTCTCTAACACCCACTGATCTCCTGTCCTCAGCCTACAATGTTGTTCTGTAAACACAAAGACCAGAAACAGCACCTCATCTTTCAGCTGGCCATTGCACAATATTCTGGGCTCTAAATTCAGCAGCTTCAGATTATAGCCTCTTCACTCAGTGCAGCTGTTGGTTGGGGTTCTGTTATTCCTATTTACACTACCTCTAGACCCATCTTTACTTGTCTTATCACCACCTCTTGTTTTGCCCCAACATCCTTGCTGTTTGATTTCATCTGCTTTCTGCCCTATCACAGGCTTTTCCTGTTACCCCACTTTTCCTGCCTCGATTAAAACATGTTACATTTCTAACTTCATTCAGTTCTGACTAAGTTCATTGACCCAAAAAAGCTTTGTGCAGATAGTGCCAGACCTATTGGGCATGCATGTTTTTATTTTGCTTCCAATTTCCAGCATCTTAGTAAACACTTTCTACGTAAGAATACTACATGGCTCCGTACAATCCAGTGAAAGAGAACAATTCCTTTCCCTCTAGGTGGTGGGGCGGGAAGAAGGATTGCATTTGTTAAGTTACTCCTTGATAAGCATATTTCATTAAAGGCATTTAAAATCAGCTCACAGGATTAAAAACAGTTAACAAGATTTGGCTTGGCCGGGGGAATCAGCTGCTTTTTCCCTGATATTAATCAGGTTCCCTCACTTGCCAAAGCAGAATTGCTTCCCCTTTAGTAAGCGATCACGCCTGATGAACATCGAACCACCGCCTCCCAACTCGGATAGAAGGTTTCAAACACTGTTAACAAGGTGTGGAGCTGGATGAACACAGCAGGCCAAGCAGCATCATAGGAACAGGAAAGCCTTGACGTTTCGGGCCTAGACCCCTCATCAGAAAAGCTCGGCTTCTCGACCCTCACCGCAAACATTACCAACAAAATTCCATACACCTTTTAAAAAGGGAGTCAAGTCCTGGCTGTTTGTGTAGTAGTTGTGTGATGGGAAGGAATTCTCTGATGCAACGGGAGTGAAAATGAGGAAGAGGGCGTGGATTTTTTAAAAAATATAATCCACAGTCGTGTCTGGAGCTCCATGTCTACCTCTGGTAGGATGAAATCTCGGGCGAGCCAGCCTGAACTGTACACAGGGGCGCTGGAGTTGGAGGAAACGAGGCGTTTAAAAAGCGGCTTATCATTACCATCCCCTCCCCCTTCTCCCCTTCAGATGATTTGTAGAAAGAACAGACACACCAGGCTTCACCTATACCTAATAAGGTTATGAGACCCGGGTCGCGCGTTGACACTTATTTTGCAACACAATGTTCGGGGCAACATAATATTGCACAACTCGGCAATGTTAACCTTCCTGGCCAAAGTTAGAGGGAAAAAACATAATTCAGGAAAACAACAATACTAATTACAAAAAGTGCATTTTACTCACACACGGGATCGTCCATTTTCAGGGGTCTTGTGAGACGGATGCTGGCAGGGACAGTCTTGTCGATAAGTTCGTCAATAGACTGAACGGGAACAAGAAATGAACAGCAAAAAGATTATATACAAGTAACGCAGTCAAGAAAGTGTTCAATGTATAGAGCTCTCTTTTCTCCACTCGTCACCCCGCGTCCCCAGCCCGATTCAAAAGTAACTGCAAAGAGGCAAAAAAAATAAAGTTTGCCATGTTAATTAAAGGTTTTTTGTCGTTTCCCCCAACCCAATTCTCAGTTGCAAGACCAGCATCTGTAACATGTGCTGCTGTCTCTGACGAAGGACGGAGTAAACTGGAAAAAATGTTATATGAATGGCTTAAATACGAGCAAACAATGAAAGTTGTTAAAAAAAAAGTCCGGTAAGTACTTGATCGTCAACCACAAACCAAAATTTGGAAGCAGTACTTTGTGTACGTGTGTACAAACACGACAGAGCATGAAAAATTAAGTCACGTAAAGATAAAAGCAACCGTGCTGCTGTTACCGCCAGTCCCAGAGCGTCCAGCATTTCTTTTTTCTCTTTGTCTCCTGGTCCAATGTGCCTCTCTGAGAAGTCATCGTGCCTGGGCAAAATTCTGTCTATCAACCTGCTGCTAGCGTGGGGATGGGGAGGGTGAGAGCCCAGGGATCGAACGCCGCTGCCGGTCCGCTGCTCGGGATTGCCCCGGGGGCTGCGTCTGTATATAGCCAAGCTGCCCCCAGCAAAATCCCTAACTTTCGGGCAGGTGGACCGCAAGCCCACTGAGCCGACCAGGAACCCCCAGGATTTCGCACAGCTTTGCATTTTTCACCAAAATATATTCCTGTGTGTACTTGTGTTCCCTCTCCCTTTCACTTTTTTCCCCCTCAATTGCACAACAAAACAATTCACTTCGGATAATGAACTAAACAGCAAGCCGAGCGGACCTGGCTTTTATACACAGGCACCCAATCAAGTGACTACCTAACCATGACGTGTAGACAAGCCTCCCAAAACATTAGCTCAGAATATAATCCGTTGCTTTTTTTCCCTTCTCTTGGAAAATTGTAATTGGGATTTCCAGCATTAATGCTCTCCTATTCGCACGCATCTCTGCTTAGTGGGTGTCAGAAATTCACTCCTTTTTTGCACAAACAAAGTGCCCAGAACGAAATACAGGAATGTAATTTTACGGAGTCATGCGAAGATTGCCTGGAGCTTGTGACTAATGCTGCCATCTGGTGGGAACAGGCTGGATGCTGTGCTTATCTCTTGTTCCAGTGTATTTAAGTGGGATGGTGAGAAAGATGCAACGCAAATGGGATGTTAATCTGCTACATGTCTTAAATTTTTTTCCATCCACACATCATTGAGAATGCTGAAAGAGCCCCGGAACGAAACTTCGGATAAGTTGCAGAACACAAAGAGGTCACTCAGCCCATGCTGTTTCAATGAATACACTGACCACCCATTCTGATCCCACATACCAGTACTTAATCTGTGAAGATCCAGGTTTGTTTTGCATGAGTTGAGGGTCTTTACTTCAAACACCAAACAGACAAGGAATTCCAAACGCAAAACATCCTCTGGGTGAAAATGATTTTCCTCATCTCCTCTCTGACTGTTCGATCAATCACCTCAAATCTGTGCCCCTCATCTCCCACTCAATTCTGATGTCAGGCCAATCTGAAAAATCAATGCAATCCACGACATTAAGAGGTGGATTTATGACTGAAATGAGAAATGGTTAAAATAGGGGGCTGTAAGGAGGACTGTACGGACTTGACACAGAGTAGCCCAGAGGCTTCTTTACTCATACCCTGTCCTGGATTAGGCAGCTGGCAATGAACAGGATTGATGCGTGACATTAATTTATTCTTTCATAGAATGTTACCATTATTGGCAATGTGAGCATTTGTTACTCATTCTTAATTGCCCTTTGCTAGGCAATTTCAGAGGACAGTTGAGAGTCAACCACAAACCAGGTAAAAGACACCAGAAAGACAGTTGGGTTTTTGCAATAATTGACAATGATCACCCTTACTGACACTAGCTTTCAATTCCTGATTGAACACTGAAAAGGATATGTGCTTTGCCTTTGTAGTTTAAATAGCAACACTCACACACCCGACAGCAAGTTGTTTGTCGTGCAACTTATAAGGAGAAATTGGCACCTCTGTCCCACTAGGAAGAGGCTGGCTTCATTGCCATCAGTTTGAAATGACAACCAGTCTCCTTGCAGGGAATTAACAACTGGGGCAGTCAGATGATGTGATCATCAGTGGGATTTACTTAAATACCCGGGGCGGTCAGATCTCCAAAGACGTTGCTGCTAACTGAACAGGCATTGTGACTAACTGATGGAAATTATAGGGTAGGATTCTCCCCTTCTGACTCTAGATAATTCTCCAAACGGACATCCTAACAGATGAAGCATTTCTAGCTGGACAAAGAGTGGAAAGCCTCCAGATCATTTTTTAAAAATCTATAATTGATAATTATTTAACACATAAGATGCAGATGTTGCTGGCAAGGTCACCATTTATTGGTCAAACTAATTGAATTAAGTGGCTTGCCAAAAGGCATTTCAGAGTGGGTTTAGAGTCAGGCGGATTTTCCTTTCCTAAAGGACATTAGTGAAGCAGCTGAATTGTTGACAACAAACAAAACATTAAACTAGTATGTAATTCCAGATTACTGTATTGAATTAAGATTTCAACATTTACAATACAAGGTTTTGAACCTGTGTCCTCTGAACTACTAGTCCAGTGACATTACCACCATATCAATACCTCCAATGACAGCAAAGGTCACAAGTAAGGGCTCCTTAAAACTTGGTTCTTACAACATACACTTAAATCCTTCAAACTTGAATAAGTGAGACGTCTTTCTGAAGACATGCACCTACAGATTTTACGTTCTGTTAGTGGGTGTAAATTCCCTTCTGGATTGATGTGAAATGTGTTAACACTATATTAGGCTGTTGCATTGGTCAGAGAACTGACTGATCAAAAATAAAATTGGACACCTGACTGAGCTGGGAAGGTCCTGCTTGAAAGTGGATCTTCAATTTCAGTGTGTTTTCTAAGATGCTAAATTCAGAATGTCAGATTAAATCAGAGCCCCTTTTCAGCCAGAGATATAAATATGCTGTGGTTCAAGTCAAAGAAGAGAGTGGAGTGGTTTCGATAGCAAACATTGTCCTCTCAAAACCCTCAAGAGAATTAAGTGCAGTAATGAATCATCTACCTTGTTGTTTGTGCTATTATGTATATTAAGTTTTATTCATTAACAGGATGTGGGCATCACAGACCAAGCCGGTATTTATTACCTATCCCAACCTGCCCAAAGGACAGTTGAGTGTCAACCACATTGCTATTGGTCTGGAGTCACATGCAGGCCAGATCAGGTTAAGGATGGTAGTTTCCTTCCTTAAAAAAAAAATTAGTGAACCAAATGGGGTCTTCCAACAACGGACAGTGATCACCGTTAAACCCCTAATTCTAGATATTTATTGAATTCAAATTCCTGGATGGCAGGATGTGAACACAGGGCCCCTGAATATTACTAGGGACATGAAGTAATTCTTCGTAGATGTCCATTTTCCAGATGTCATCAGGACGCAGGTATCTATGTGTTTTTTTTCTCTTTTGATTACTCAGTTCACCCTTTTACAATTTATTTACCTATGTTTTTAAATGTCAGACATCACAGAATCACATTTAGAAGTGTGGTTTACATGAAATGTTCATAACATTCAACAAAACACAATTGAGCAGAGGCAAAACACATCAGTTGGCAAGCACAACATTCCGCTAAAAGATCATCGACGTGAAATGTTAGCTCTGTTTCTCTCTCACAGCTGCCTCCTGAACCACTGCGTGTTTCCAGAAATTTCTATTCAAGCTGAAAGTGGGAATAAAAACTACCAATTATGAATAAGTCAGTTAGGGGACCAATTAAAAAAGGACACATACTGTTTAAATTGTTCAAAATAATTTTTAGAAAAAAACATTTTGTCTCACAAAGGAAAGAAACCAGATACTAAAAACAGCAAGTTTTAAAAATGCTACATTTTCAAAAATATTGCTAAGCTTGACTATATAGTAGCATTGTATGGGTTTGACATGTCTCTTTTCACAAGAGAGACTTCTGTCTCTTGGAGAAGCTTTTTGCTTAAGCTCATGGAGCTCCAAACTACTAGTAAGTGTAGTGTGCAGAAGATCAAGATGGAAGACTGCAACTTATTGGCCATTCACAAATGTTGTCTTGATTTCTCAATTTGTAGTGTACAAACATCCATTCAGACTGTGGTGGGTAAAGCACAAAATATCTCTACTTCTTCACTTGAAAGACTTCTGTGCATTCAGTGTCAGTCTGTCCTTGTTTTTAACTAAAAGCACTGCAAGCAGTGGTGCTGACAGTGTTGTAGCAGATCATTTGGTACAAGCAGATTTTCATTACAAGCAGGGTTCAACTTTCAGGAAAGCTGCAATGGAAGCTCTTCCAAATTGAATGCCAGGGAAGACAAAGGTATCCCAACTGAGATGCACAGTGCTTTAGGCATTGATGGTGGAGATGAGCAATAGAAGCGATGCAATGGTGCTGCAGGAGTCTCTCAAAGAACACCCTCAGCAGGAAGAGGGAAAAGGTGACCCGGAAGATCAACTTCTAGAGACTAAATCTAAAGGACCTGTCAGCAGTGCCACAAAGCTCTACTGACCTCATGTCAGTGGTCAGCATCATTATATTCATTGTCACATGGCATCTGCCACGAGTCAAGTCTCACTAAAAATCCTAGAATGAGCGTTTTACCAGAAACCAAACTGACACAGGGCAAAACTGGGTGAGATGAAGTGGTCAACAGATGATAAAAGGCAGTATTAGCAATAGCCTTCGCAGGAGATCACTCAGCATCATGGGCCTGGCTGCAAAGGCCCTCAGCATTTCCTGACACTGAAAATATTGAACGTGTTGGCAGTTTCTTGCCTTGTGCCACTTCTCAATACCTAGCACATTCTCACCCTTCTAGCTGGACAGATGAGGAAGCTGCTGCTGGTGTGACCATGTCTTATCCCTGCATCCCCCCAGCCTTCACTCATACTAAAATTCCCTTTTCGAGTTCCTGCTTTCAGACATCTAAGAGTTGCCACCAGTCCATCCACATGAGCACCGGGAAGAGAAAAAATAGCAACGGCACGCCACTAACGAAAAGACCCCATCAATTGATCTGACACTCAATCACAGCCGTCAGTTAATGACGTTGTGCTTACTTTGAAAGCTGACCGAGAGTTGAGATCAGTACATCCTTTGCTTACTGTGATCTGCCTGTACCATTCGTAAACAAAGTTTTTCATTGTATTTCGGCACATGTGACAATAAATCAACCCATTAATTAGATTAACGTATTGTGTATCACAGGGTCAAGTAGGCTGCAACCAGATCAAAGTAAAGAGTTGGCTTGTTTTGCCAGCTCACCGGGGGAGAGGTGGCAGACATACTGCTGCAGGGACATGAAGGAAACTGTGCATGCACACTGAGATGCTCAGTGCATTGGTTGGCCTGTCAGGCAGCTTTCTGATCCTCTCCATGAACATGCAGAAGTCTAGCCCCAAGTAGCAGAGAAGATAGGGCCTTCTGTACACCCACTGCTCCATCACTCTGTCTTACCGGAGACATGGAGCACTGCTCTCCCAGTAGCTGTCACACTTGCTATATGGCAGATCACCTACCCCTGCCCCCCTACCCCATTCTTTCCATTAGAAGATGCAGCATCACAACCCGAAAATAGACAGTGTACCTCCAGAAACATTTCCTTCAGACTACCTTCAGACATTTTCCAGTAACAAAATGTTCCAAAAAGTTAACTTGCCCAATCATTTAAATACTGCATGGCCCACCATGATCTTTCACACTCCTTTGTTTCAAATATGGATAACACGGGAGTTGCCATGACATTTTTTCACAGAATTACAGAATTGTTACAAGATAGCAGGAGGCTATTTGATCTGTCATATCTTAACCATTGTGTGAAAACGTTTTTCCTCATGTTGCTTTTGCTTCTTTTGCCAATTGGTTTAGATCTATATCCTTTGTTCTAAATCCTTTCACAAGTGGGACCAGTTTCTGTCTACTCTGTCCAGACCTCTCATGATTTTGAATATCTCTGTCCTCTAGCCCTTTAGTTTGTATTGTCTCTCCATATTCTTCCTACGAAAATGAATCACTTATCCACATTGACAAGCCTGTGCCACCTATCCATACATTCCACCAACTTGTCTGTGTTTTTTAAAGTTCTGCACTGTCTTCCTCACAGTTTAGACTGCTTCTAAGTTTCACATCATTTGCAAACCTTGAAATTGTGACCTGCAGACCAAGATCAAGGCTGTTAATATAATTTGGGAAAAACAAGGGTCCAAACCCTGACCTCTGGAGATGTTGTTCAAATTTGGAATCCAGGTATCACATTGGCAGGTTGTACTGTGGAACATCAGGATAATTATTAAGAATTATTGAATTCTTAATCTGACAATGAAGCTGACCACTTATAAAGTGAGGTATGATTTTCCACTTGCAAGCCCCATTCTTCACCATGCGACAATGAGGAGGAAAAGAGCACCTTCATTTATTTGGTCATTTCTAGGAGTTGAAGCCCGCTGGCATTCCATCTCAGAATAAGTCTGTCATATTCATGTCGGCTGCTATTTGGACTCATCTTTTCTTCAGCTGGTGACCTCGGAATGCACCAAATGTCAGTCTTGGGATTTTGAACCCAGGAACACAACTCTGAAAACAAAAATTGAAGACATTCAAACCTATGCAATAAACCATGAGTCAGAACAAGGAAGGATCTGATTGGGAATTATTCTAATTATTGTTGTCATGTTAGAAGTGTTATTTTAATGACACTCTTGAAACAAGAGCTGAAAAACCTCAATTAGAATAATATATCCTGGAAATAGTTGATCAAACCTCAACATAAATATAATCAGTAAACACAAACATGTGATCCAGTGACTAATTTTGGATTGCTGCCATCAGAAGTGCAGCTTCTGACCAAAAGACAAAAAGCTCAACAGTCAGAAGTTCAAGCAAAGTTGAGAGAATTGTGAGCTGTGTTGCTATTTCAAACAAGCATTCCAGAGTAGCACTGCTGCTTACTGGGATTGTGGATAAAGTCTGTAACTGTTCATATGGAACACTGTGGGTGGTAGAATTAAAATACAGAAAGTTCTGGAGAAGTTTAAGCTGTTTTCCACTCCAAGGAAGAACATTATGTATAAGAAGTATTTTGTCAATAACAAAAATCAAGAGAGTTGAGTGTCAACAATTCACTAGTTAGTGAGGTGAAGAACTTAGTCGACACTTGCAAATTTGGCAAAGGAAAGGAATTACTGATCTATGTTTGAAGTTAGAGGTAATTTTATGAGTCCCTGCTGCTGTGAGAGACAAACGACACTCCAAAATAAATGGTTGCTGTGATGGGAGCTGCTGAACCTGTAGGAGTTCAAATGACACTGGTTATGAAATTGTTCTTGCAATAATGCAGCAAGGAGATGCCAAGAATGACCTGCTGAGTAGAAAAGAAAAAGCGGAGCTATGAGGATAGAGCTGAAGAATGAGGCTAAATGGACAGCCCTTTCAAAGAGACAGGATAGGCATGATGGCCTGAATGGCTACTTTCTGTGGTGTAAGAATCCATGAAAAGCAAGTAAACTGGACGCCACATTGAACAAAGGTGAGTGAAATGATTCCAGTTTTGTGGAAAGGCTCAGAGAGAATGGGAACCTTTGGACTGTCATTCAAAAAAAATGTGGCTTAACATCATATGATTTTGACAAATAAAAAGTAAGAGCACAAAATAAAACAATTATATTTCACAGAGAAATATAAACAAAACTATGAGCATCCTTACGCAACTGGCACTGTAGGGAACATGACAGAAAATGTGCAAAACAGTTTTTTTTAACAATACGGGCTAGTAACAACAACTAATGCTGTGCTTTTAAAATTTTAAGCTTCATAGAAGGTTAAAAAGGAAATACTTTGCATTAGAAATGTAACTTGGGTTTTGAACACAAGGAAAGCCCACAAACCATAGGATTCTCTATTCCACTGGCATCAGGCTATCACAAACAGGAAGGGAAATTAAGGATAAACAAGGAACTATTTTCAGGGTGTACATTGGAAGAAGCCCATGGGTTACATTAGCGTCAGGAACCCTTTGTCTAACCTGGTTCCCCCTCCCATCATCCCTTTTTCTGCCAAAGACAGCTTTTTTCCAAGCAAAATCCCTTTGACTGTTCAAGCTGCCCTTACTCACAGTTGTCTCCTGATGGTGGAGGACCTGGAGAACTGCTCAGCTCTGTTGCTCAGAGACCCCATCACTCTTACTTTCTGCTGCTGGAGGTCTTGTTATAGACTTCTGACCATGAAACCTGTCATCCCAGCAACTACACATAGCACACAATGACCAGGTGCTTTGTAGCTGCATGATTAACAGGCTCAGTTGTGTAATGATAGCTAGAATCTTTGAGTCCAAATCAGTTAAAGCTTTCTTTTACATTATCATTCTGGGCAAATGATTTGGGGTGATATCCAGCGTTTGTTTGAGAAAACCTTGTCAGCCAATTATCTGTACTACCCCTTTCAGTTTCTTCAGCAGGTCGTCTTACATTGTTTTCCAGGGTGGGAGTAGTCCTACCCATACTGAACTCCCTGGATTCACAATATACGTTTCTTCACCTCTTCACCTCTATCTGACTGCATGTCACTTGAGCCATCACGCACTGACACCTCAGGCTCTTCAAACATGCAAAGAGAGCTGCTTACGTTCACGTTATTCATCAGGCTAATGGCCTCAATCAACTCCCTTCCCTCCGTAAACCACTTTCTGAGGCTGCCCCTCGGCTATCAGTTTAAGAACATAGGCGTGGCCTTCAGTATGTTGCTTGATCCCTCTGAGCAGCTCAGGGCCCCACAGATCCTGAATTTTACTCTGACCCTTGATATTCCTATTTTGGAAAAAATACCCCTTTTCCTGATCGGAAGATCAGTCCACACCACCTTGCAATGGTCAATATTTTTTTCCTCAGCATTTCTCCCTCATTCTTCTTGCACACCATCTTGAACGCCTGGTTTAAGCTTGTGTTATGCTCAGTTACCCAATCAATGCCCTGGCCATCCTCGTCAGAAGATGTGGTGAGCCCAAGGAGATCGTTCACAGGAAAGATAGTCTCATTGAAGTACAGATAGTGTGGAGAACAGCTTGTTGATGAGTGTGTGGTGCTTTTATAAGCATAAACCATCTCCAGAAGCTACTCAGGCCACTTTTGTTTACTGTAAGGAGGCAAATTGCGCAGACAGTCATGCAGAGTACGGTTGCTAGAGAGTGGTGCAGCTCCTGGCTTAATGGTTTCTGTGCTGGTTTGGATTCCCTCAGTCAGCTGATGCTGGGTTGGAGAATGTTGGACCTTTCAGCAATGGTGTCGTCTGCCAATGCCCATGTCAATCAGTTGAAGGTGTTTCTCATCCTCTGTCAAAATAGATGGCAAAGGTGAAACCACACCTGTCTTGATCTAGTTTGGATCTTACTAACAAGGGCATTGATGACATGGTCCTGAATCATAGTCTGAATGTTGTAGGGAATGAGGCTTGGAATGCCGTGTTTGACTTGAAGCATAGGCATCTCACCCCAACTGGGCAGGGGTAGTTTCCTTCCTGTGGTCAGTCTTTTAACTAAGTGCATCAGCATTAACGTTATTTTGCTTTACCTGCACCTGCTCTGGAATCAAAACTTTACAAGTTCAGCAGCGTCTCTGCTGCTTCGGGTTTGGTGGACATTTGAAAGTAGCTGAGTGGGTCATTGTTGGTAAACACCTCAAACTATGCAATGATCAGAATGTCTCTGAACTTCTGGGGAATAGTCAACCTCAAAACTAACAGTTCAAGTTTCATACTGGAATAGTTCTCTATATGCTTCTTGGTCAGCTTAAAACTTTGAACGGCATAAGCACTAATCATTCTTTTCTGCCCTCGAACCTGTGACAGCACCACTCCTAGGCCAAGGAAATTGGCATTGGTTTCCAGAATGAAAGACAGTTGGAAATCAGGGCAGCCAAGGATAGGAGATAAGATAAACTTCTGCTTGAGGCTGCGAAAGGAATCTTTGCATGCTGGTGCACAACTCCCTGTGATGATTTATGAAGTATCACACCTTGTACATCATCTTGCAACCGCTTATGCAGTATTCTGTGATTTCCTCAGCAAATTGTAGAATGGGGCAGCCAACTATGCATTACCTTGAATGAACTCCCAATATAACTGGCTAGACCAATGAACTCATTCAATTTCCACTGCACCTTAGCCTGGGCCATTCCACTATAACTCAGATTTTCTCATTGTCAAGAGCAAAGTGTTCCTTGGTAATGAAGTGCCCTATGTACCATACTTCTGTCTGGAAAAGTTGGTACATCTCTAGTTTGCATTTCAACTTAAACTATGATATGTAATATGGGTTGGTACCTGGGACTTTGATGTTGTGGCCATTTTGGAGACATGGATAGAGCAGGGACAGGAATGGTTGTTGCAGGTTCCGGGGTTTAGATGTTTCAGTAAGATCAGGGAAGGTGGTAAAAGAGGGGCAGGTGTGGCATTGTTAGTCAAAGACAGCATTACGGTGGTAGAAAGGACGTTTGATGAGGACTTGTCTACTGAGATAGTATGGGCTGAGGTTAGAAACAGGAAAGGAGAGGTCACCCTGTTGGGAGTTTTCTATAGGCCTCCGAATAGTTCCAGAGATGTAGAGGAAAGGATAGCAAAGATGATTCTGGATAGGAGCAAAAGGGAAAGGGTTGTTGTTATGGGGTACTTTAACTTTCCAAACATTGACTGGAAACGCTATAGTTCAAGTACTTTAGATGGGTCAGTTTTTGTCCAGTGTGTGCAGGAGGGTTTCCTGACACAGTATGTAGATAGGCCAACAAGAGGCGATGCCACATTGGATTTGGTAGTGGTTAATGAACCAGGCCAGGTGTTAGATTTGGAGGTAGGTGAGCACTTTGGTGATAGTGACCACAATTCGGTCACTTTTACTTTAGCGATGGAAAGGGATAGGTATATACCGCAGGGCAAGAGTTATAGCTGGGGGAAAGGCAATTATGAGGCGATTAGGCAAAACTTAGGATGCATAGGATGGGAAAGGAAACTGCAGGGGCTGGACACAATTGGAATGTGGAGCTTGTTCAAGGAACAGCTACTGCGTGTCCTTGATAAGTATGTACCTGTCAGGCAGGGAGGAAATGGTCAAGCGAGGGAACTGTGGTTTACTAAAGAAGTTGAATCTCTTGTCAAGAGGAAGAAGGAGGCTTATGTAAAGATGAAGTGCGAAGGCTCAGTTAGGGCGCTTGAGAGTTACAAGTTAGCCAGGAAGGACCTAAAGAGAGAGCTAAGAAGAGCCAGGAGGGGACATGAGAAGTCTTTGGCAGGTAGGATCAAGGAAAATCCTAAAGCTTTCTATAGGTATGTCAGGAATAAAAGAATGACTAGAGTAAGATTAGGGCCAGTCAAGGACAGTAGTGGGAAGTTGTGTGTGGAGTCCGAAGAGATAGGAGAGGCACGAAATGAGTATTTTTCATCAGTATTCACACATGAAAAAGACAATGTTGTTGAGGAGAATACTGAGATACAGGCTATTAGACTAGACGGGATTGAGGTTCATAAGGAGGAGGTGTTAGCAATCTTGGAAAGGCTGAGAATAGATAAGTCCCCTGGGCTGGATGGGATCTATCCTAGGATTATCTGGGAAGCTAGGGAGGAGATTGCAGAGCTTTTGGCTTTGATCTTTTTGTCGTCATTGCCTACGGGAATAGTGCCAGAAGACTGGAGGATAGCAAATGTTGTCCCTTTGTTCAAGAAGGGGAGTAGAGACAACCCTGGTAATTATAGACCAGTGAGTCTTACTTCGGTTGTGGGTAAAGTGTTGGAAAGGATTATAAGAAAGAGGATTTATAATCATCTAGAAAGGAATAATTTGATTAGGGATAGTCAACACGGTTTTGTGAAGGGTAGGTCGTGCGTCACAAACCTTATTGAGTTCTTTGAGAAGGTGAGTAAACTGGTGGATGAGGGTAAAGCGGTTGATGTGGTGTATATGGATTTCAGTAAAGCATTTGATAAGGTTCCCCGTGGTAGGCTATTGCAGAAAATTCAGAGGCATGGGACTGAGGGTGATTTAGCGGTTTGGATCAGAAATTGGCTAGCTGTAAGAAGACAGAGGGTGGTGGTTGATGGGAAATGTTCATCCTGGAGTTCAGTTAGTAGTGGTGTACCGCAAGGATCTGTTTTGGGGCCACTGCTGTTTGTCATTTTTATAAATGACCTGGATAAGGGCGTAGAAGGATGAGTTAGTAAATGTGCGGATGACACTAAAGTCGGTGGAGTTATGGATAGTGCGGAAGGATGTTGCAGGTTACAGAGGGACATAGAT
Source organism: Ginglymostoma cirratum (assembly GCA_024137785.1). Classification (NCBI taxonomy): domain Eukaryota; kingdom Metazoa; phylum Chordata; class Chondrichthyes; order Orectolobiformes; family Ginglymostomatidae; genus Ginglymostoma; species Ginglymostoma cirratum. Next base: position 31,655,815 of record JAHRHZ010000024.1, read on the forward strand.
AAGCTGCAGAGCTGGGCTGAGAGGTGGCAAATGGAGTTTAATGCGGAAAAGTGTGAGGTGATTCACTTTGGAAGGAGTAACAGGAATACAGAGTACTGGGCTAATAGTAAGATTCTTGGTAGTGTGGACGAGCAGAGAGATCTCGGTGTCCGTGTGCATAGATCCCTGAAAGTTGCCAACCAGGTTGATAGGGTTGTTAAGAAGGCGTACGGTGTGTTAGGTTTTGTTGGTAGAGGGATTGAGTTTCGGAGCCGTGAGGTCATGTTGCAGCTGTACAAAACTCTGGTGCGGCCGCACTTGGAGTATTGCGTGCAATTCTGGTCACCGCATTATAAGAAGGATGTGGAAGCATTAGAAAGGGTGCAGAGGAGATTTACCAGGATGTTGCCTGGTATGGAGGGAAGGTCTTATGAGGAAAGGCTGAGGGACTTGAGGCTGTTTTCGTTAGAGAGAAGAAGGTTAAGAGGTGACTTAATAGAGACATACAAGATGATCAGAGGATTAGATAGGGTGGACAGTGAGAGCCTTTTTCCTCGGATGGTGACGGCTAGCACGAGGGGACATAGCTTTAAATTGAGGGGTGATAGATATAGGACAGATGTCAGAGGTAGATTCTTTACTCAGAGAGTTGTTAGGGCATGGAATGCCTCGCCTGCAGCAGTTGTAGACTCGCCAACTTTAAGGGCATTTAAATGGTCGTTGGATAAACATATGGATGATAATGGAATAGTGTAGGTTCGATGGGTTTCAGATTGGTTTCACAGGTTGGCGCAACATCGAGGGCCGATGGGCCTGTACTGCGCTGTAATGTTCTATGTTCTATGTTCTATGTAAGCTTTGATGGTGTCCAGTCTTATGATGGTCTCCTTGAATGTCGAGCCAAAGATAAGTATGTCGTCTAGACATATGGGAGAGACTGGAAATTAAGGCTTTATCTATCATTGTTTAATTGTGTTGGGGGAATTATAGAAATCAAATGGTATTCTTGTATATGTATAAAGGTCACTGGTTCTTACCCGGAATGCTGTCTCTTCAACACCATCTTTCCTGAAAGTTTTCCTGTACTTGGTGAGAGTAGAACCAAACTGCCTCCTCTGAGTCTTCTCCACCTCACCAAATTTCCACCCACGCACACGCGCACACACACGCACACAAACAAACAGAAGTTGATGGAAAAGCGGTATTTGTGAAGAGAAATCAGAGTTAACGTTTCAGGTCCCATGACCTTTCCTCGGAACTGATGGTAGTTAGGAAAATGTCAGTTTATATACAGAAGATAAGATTACGGGGAAGGGGTTAGGAGTAAATGATAGGTGGGAATAGAGCCCAAAGAGAGAGAAGACAGTTGGACAAACAAAGGAGTGGATAATGATCTGTCAGGGAGGGTGAATAGCTGTTAATGGGGACAGTTAGTAACTAACAATAGGTAATGAGTAACGGCGGGCTATGTGATAACAAGGCCTGGTGTATGGGGTGGGGAGGGGGGGAGGTGGGAGCCCTAGGGCATTGGAGAGTTCAGGCCTTAAAATTATTGAACTTGATATTGAGACCAAAGGGCTGCAGGGTCCCCAAGTGGAAAATGAAGTGTTGCTCTTCTAGCTTGCGCTGACTTTCACTGGAACACTCCAGCAAGCCTGAGACAGCATGTTGGCCACAGGATAGGTTGGTGTGTTAAAGTGGCAGGCAACTGGAAGCACAGGGTCTTTTTTGTGAGAAGAACATAAATGTTCTGCAAAGTGGTCACCCAGTCTACACTTTATTTCCCCAGTGTAGAGGAGACCACATTGTGAGCAGCAAATGCAGTAGACTAGATTGTATGAAGTGCAGGTAAAATGCTACTTCACCTGGAACGTACGCTTGGAAGTCTATGTAAATAGGCAGCTGTTACACCTTCGTTGGTTGCAGAGGAAGGTGCCATGGGGCTGTGGGGGCATGTTGGGAGTGAAGAAAGAGTGGACCAGGGTTTGCCGTAGGGACTGGTCCCTGTTGAAGGCGGACAAGGAAGGGGAATATGTGTCTGGTGGTGGCATCTCACTGGTGCCTGATGGTCTTCTGGATGTGGATGCTAGTGGGATGGTAGGTTAGGACAAGGGGAACCCTATCGCTGTTGCGGGAGGGAGGAGAGAGGGTGAGGGCGGAAATGCGGGAGATGGGTCAGATTCTGTTGAGGGCCCTGTCCAACACGGTGCTGGGGATTTCTCAGTTGAGGAAGGAGGTGGACATTTCGGAGGCTCCCTTGTCGAAGTTGGCCCCATCAGAACATTTGCGACGGAGATGGAGAAACTGGGAGAATGGAATGGTGTCTTTACAGGAAACAGAGTGCAAGGATGTATAGTCCTGGTAGCTGTTGGAGTTGGTGGGTTTATAGTGGATATTACTATCTGGTCTATCCTTAGAAATGTTGATGAAGGAAGGAGTCAGAGATGGACCAGATGAAGGTGAGGGTGGGCTGAAAATTGGAAGCATAATCAATGAACTTTTCCAATTCGGGATGAGAGAGGGAAGCAGCACCGATGATATCATCAATATATCGGAGAAAGAGTTGTGGGCGGGGACCAGGATAAGATTGGAACAAGGAATGTTCCATGTACCCCATGAGGAGACAGGGAGAACTGGGGCCCATGCAAGTACCCATGGCTATCCTCTGACCTGAAGAAAATTAGAGGAGTTAAAGAGAAGTTGTTCAGAGCAAGGATGAGCTCGGCCAAGCGGAGGAGGGTGATGGTGGGTGGGGTCAATTCAGGCCTTTGCTCCAAGAAGAAGCAGAGAGCCCTGTGACCATCCTGGTGGGAAATGGATATATAAAGGAATTGCACGTCCATGGTGAAGATGAGGCGGCTGGAGCCTGCAAACTAGAAATGCTGAAACTGGAATAAAGCTTCAGAGGAATCGAGAAGTTAAGTGAGCAGGGACTAAATCAGGGAGAAAAAACTGAGTCAATGTTAGGAAGAGATGTGTTCTGTGGCGCAGGAGGAGGCTGAAACAATAGGACTGCCTGGGCAGTCCTGTCTGTGAATTTTCAGAAGGAGGTAGAAGGGAGCTGTGCAGAGCTGGGGGCTATCAGCTTGGAGGCAGTGTGGGTAGATCATTGGATGAAATGAGGTTAGTGACCATAGTTGATACAATGGTCTAATGTGTCATGGTGGGGTCATGGTCCAGGGGAAGATAGGAAGAGGTATCTGAGAGCTAGCGCTCAGCCTCTACAGTGTAGCGGTCAGTACGCCAGACTACGACAGCACCACCCTTATCAGCAATGTCAAAGTCATCAAATATTCATCTTGAAATGAGGCTGGCGATGTCTCCTCAAGTCAGCCAAAAGTCCCACAACAGTGGCAGGTTTCAGGACACCACTGGGCATTCTCAGTTGAAGGTACACCTCTTTGTCACCGAGATTGCCATTCTGCAAACTTGCCCCATCCTTTTTCCCCCACAGTGACCTGAGGGCTTCTCCCAGAGATACACCAAATGGGAGCTCTGCTACGTATAACATGAGATGCTTTAGCAAGGCCTGATGTTGACCATATGGAGACAGCTGGCATGACCCTTCAGGGAGAGTGTTGGTGGAGGTGGGTAAAAGAACAGCCAGATTCCCTGCTCCTTGAACAGTCCAAGGGTACCATTTACGCTGATTGTCTTGAGCACATGGAGCAAGGTTAAAGATTCCTGTGTTCTGTCCACTGATCTCAGAATGTGCTGCTTATAGTAGTTACCATACATGTTTTCCAAGGACACCCAGATAGTCCTTGATTAACCTAATACCACAGATATTCTCAACTTTCTTAATGTCACTGGACTGTCAATCGGCTTACAAGCTACCAGAAACCTTCAGCTATGAAAAATACGATTGAGGACAGCTAGTGAGAGTTCAATATAGGTAAAATGGGGCGTGTCTGACCCCTGCAAAGCAGAGACCTGGATGAGGAAAGGCCACTTCAATCAGTTGACGTTCCTGAGCAAATGCTCATGGAAAAATTGGTGCATAATCATTGTCACCTCCCCTCCTGTGTTAATCAAGCACAGCAGTTTTCCCTTGCCAGATTTCACACTTAGTATAGGACAGGTTCTTATCACTCCATAAAACCAAGCCTCTTCTTGAAGGAACCTTATCCACCCACCCTGCTCTCAGTAGGAGGTCCAATTAGTTTAATGCCTGGTGAGAAGGGAAGGCCATTTCTCTGGTTGGGGTTCTCTATACCTGACAGCTATGGTGACTGTGTTTGTTGACAGCAGTCATATTTGAAGTACCCAGAGACTAAAGGGAATGGATATGGCCAAGAGAAGAAACAAAGAGAGCACATGTTGTCTGAAGTTAGTCTGGAAGGCTGTGAGTTGCCTAATTGAAAGATGAAGTGCTGTTCCACTGGAACACTGCAACAGGCTGAGGACAGAGATGCAAGCATGGGTTCAAAGTGGAGAATTAAAGTTACAGGCCACTAGAAGCTTGGGGTCATATTTGCAGATTGTTTGGAGGTTTTCTGCAAAGCGATCACCCTCTCTGTCTTTTGTCTCTTCAATGTTGAGGAGACCACATTGTAAGCAGCAAACGCAATAGATAAAATTGAAAGTGTATGTAAATTGCTGCTTCACCTGGAAGATATATTTGGTGCCTTGGATAGTGAGAATAGATAAAGTTAAAGGATGGCATAACATCTACATTTTCATGGAAAAGAGTTGGGGAGTTGACAGAGATTGAGGAGTTGAACATGATAGCACAGTTCCTTTGGAATGCTGAAAGGAGAGAGGAAGGGAAGATATGTTTGGTGGCGGCAACACATCGGAGGTCATCTGTTGGATATGGAGCCTGGGACAAGACTCCCTTGTTTGGGATTATTTTTACCAGCATCTTTGACCCGGGGGATGGCATTTCTGTTTATCCTGGGTGTCCCTCAGACTCCCAGTCCTTGAGAAGCTCGTGCCAGTCCATGATGTGTAGATGCTTACAGATGATTTCATGTAATCCCAGACTGTCCCTTGCAGTTAGTCCATTTTACTCCCCCTGTGATTAGGTCCTGTGGGAGTGTCATTGCTTGTCCTGTCATGAGCTCAAAAGGTGTTAGTCCAGTGGCCCTAGAGTACATTGCACTCTGGGCCATCAGAATGGCTGGTAGGGAAAGGGTCATTTTACCCCTTCTCCTATCTTTGCCTTGGTAGGAGCATTTTTCAGTGTTTTATTTGTTCTCTCCTCTGTCCCTGAGCTCTGTGGATGGTAGGGGATATGATATCTTTGTGTTATACCCAGTAGTTTACATGCTTCCATCAGGCACTTGCCTGCAAAGTGCATTCCCTGGTCTGAATCCCACCCCCTCCAACCTAGGTATTATTTCAGCTGGTAATACTTTTGGCAATGAGGTTGCATTACAGTCCCTTGTAGGGAAAGCTTCTATCCATCTAGTAAATTGGTGGACCATGACCAGACAAAATTTCTTATTATGACTTTGTGGGAGTCATCGTACGAAGTCCATTTGAATGTGTACCCATGGACCCTGTGGATGGGGCTGATGGCTCATTTCAATTTTAGTCCCCTGTCCTGGTTCTGTCTGTCACGTGCAGTTCATCTTTGACAAAATTTAGCTATGTCTTTCCCCATTCATTTCCACCACCAACAATTAGATATGAGCTGTATCATCTTATCCCTCCCTACATGTGCTAATCCATTGTGGACATTGCACAGCGTCTGTTGGCAGAATGTGGGAGCTACCACTTTACCTCGCTTTCTCCAGAAATCATCTGCTCCTTATACTGCCCTGTCTTTCATGTATTCCACTCTTTCCTCTGAGCTAGCTGCTGCTTGTAAATTTAAAATGTTCTCATCATCATATTTGGCTTCTTGCTCTCTCACGGCTGTAGTCATTATCACTTCCTGTTCTAATATTGCTTTTGCTGCACTCTCTGCATAATTATTCCTGTCTGCTTTGGTGTCTGGATCTTTCTGCGTGCTTTTACTTTCATTACTGCTGCCTCCTTTGGTCCAATAGCTGTGGCCACTAGGTCCTTTCCTAGGGTGTCATGCTGAAATACCCTACCACTCGAGGTAACATAACCTTGTCTTACCCATGCCGTCATGGACTACACCGAAGGCATACCCACTGTCTGTGTAGATGTTAACCCTTTGTCCTCTCACTAACCACAGGGCTGCAGTAAGTGCTTTTAGTTCAGCCTCTTGGGTGGAGTGACATCCTTCTATTCGTTCTCCTGTTAAAAGCTCCCCTTTCAATTTAACTACAGCCCAGCCTGTCTGGGCCTCACCATCATAATACTTTCATGCCCCATCTACAAACATGCATTTCACATCTGGTCTCTCAAATGGCTCTTCCCTAACTCAATCTTTTCTTCCTGCTCCATGAGGGGGATATAATCATGTGTCTCTCCTTCCTGATTCAGAGTTTGCTGGGTTCTCTCTGTTATCTTTAACCACTTCCACAGGCTTGTCTCCTGGAAACAGTGTGGCTTCCTGTTTGGCTCACCGACGGTCTGTAATACTTTTCAGTTCACCAGGTTCCAATAGCTATGTGGAGAGTGTAATATCACCTTCCCTAGTTGTATTAAAGGGGAGGATGTTGTTTGTGTCCAGGTAGCACAATGGATGGCTGGAACACATGAGTGTTGCCCCATCAGATTGATTGCCATTGTTTTCACTGCAAAAGAGTTGAAAAGGCCTTTTCAGGTCAAAGAGTCCTAGTTCTAGTGCTAGTGTCAGTTTGATCTTGACAAAGGCCTTCTCTTGCTTAGGCCCCCAACCAATCTTCTTTGAGCTAGCCTGCACCCCCAGTTCCCCTTTGGTAAGGTCTTGGTGGGGTCTGGCTAGTTTGCTATAATTTTCTACAAAGCTCCTGCAGTAGTGAAATAGTCCTAATATTTGTCTGATTCCTTTAACAGCAACGGTATTTTTTCACCTGCAATATTGTGGTTTTCCTTAATCACAGTTCCAAATTGTTTCAACAAGTCCATTCCTAATATACTACCTTCAGTATTTTTGCACACAAATGTACAAGCATTGATCATACAACCTGCAATTTTTATTTCAATTAGTTGGCTGAGGGTGGCTGATCGAGTCTCGCCACCCACACTCTGTAACAACTGTTGGTAGTTTCTTAACACTTAATTGTGCAATTGAGCACGTTATTAATTTGTGCTTGTTTTTTATCCTCCAGTTCTCAATCCACAGATTACTTCACCCAGTAGCAGTAAAATATCATACATGAACTCAAAATTTCTAAGAAAGTATCCATCGATCCCATGTCAAGCAGAATGGGTTAATTAGTATTGAACAACCTCTTCTGTTAAGTTTGCCTTTTCTAATTCATCTATCAGCTTTCTCAGATTTTAGAACATACTGTCAGAATTTTGTTCAATGAGAATTGCATTTCCAAAATTCCAAATTTCTTATTATTTGCATACTTTCACATCACAGTTCCTTTACAATGAGTAAATCTTATCATCCGGAGTTAAAGATTCACTTGTGTTAAAACAGCATTTGGAAGTTCATAGATAAAAGGTACTGCAGATGCTGGAGAATCCGAGATAACAAGCATGGGGCTGGATGAACACAGCAGGTCAAGCAGCATCATAGGCCGGAGGGAGGAGGGTAACTTCTTCAGGGTAGGCATCCTTAGAAGAGGCTTCATTTCTGGCCAGTAAATGAAATTCCAAACATGGTAATTTCTGAAATTAAAATTTACCCAAGTCCAAACACTATACAGAGCCAATTCTAAAAGGTAAATTTTTATCAAGGTTTACAAACCAACTTTTTAAATCAACATTTCATTGCAGACTTCTGGTTTGCACAACCACTGACAGTTTCTTAAGCAGACATCACATTAACCATACGTGTCCCATACTTAGATAGGCACACCACACTTCTAAATCACCATACATACCCAAGATGCAAACAAACTTCAAAACATCCCAGATCTTGAGCTCCAGGGAACAAACATGCACAAATTGCACGAGATGGCATTTAGCAACCAACAAACAAAAGTGCATTCAAACCAGGCCACAAAGAGTTAACACCTCTACAAGATTTGGTGAACTAGCACAGACAGCTACCTCCATCTCTCTCTTTATTACTTATGAACACTGTAGCTATTTCAGAATATTTCTGCGCTTTTTTTTAGAAAAACACAGTCTGCAGAATAGACCAATCTGGACCCCAGCCCGTTTTACCACAATCCTTCCCTGCCATTTTCCCAGACTCTCTCCCAACTGTGGCTGCTGCTTCTATTTTACAGTTGTATTATTTCCCAGACCCTTGTTTTTTCCCTTCCTCACATTTCTCTTGTTACAGAAATTCCTGGTTTTTGTGTTCCCCTCTTCTTTATTTTGCAAGTGACAGCGCCAGGATTTGCAAACCCCCTCTTCTCTTACTTTGCGTGTGATAGCGCCGGGATTTGCAACACCCCTCCTCTTTCTGCGCCTCCTAACACTGGGCACCTCCTTCCACAATGCCTTTGATACTGTCTCCTCCTCCTTACTCCAATTTAAAAGTTTGTTTTGTGCTCTGGTTTGCAGAAGACCCCCTCACCAAGTGTCATGCTAGCTAGGAAAGGTGGTTAATAAACATACCCACCCAAATCATGGCCCAAGGTATGCTGGCTTCAGGCAGGGCACCCTGCTCACAGCGCCCGTCCGTAGGAGCATACCGACTGACCGGGGACAAAAGCTCAGGAGGCAGGCAGGACTCAGGAAAGTGGAAGATGTTTATTCAAGCAGAAACTGGGTGATACAGGGAGAAGGCCAAAGAATCTTCCCTGAATTGGAATGGAGATCAATGACACACTCTGATTTTACGAAGAAGTACAGCATTTTTATACACTTTGTGTTACAATAATCAAATACAATGTAGTCACTCTTTCCCCTTAATCCAAACACCCAATCCCATGGGATATTTTATCAATGATGGGCATTCCTATGGACAGCACCAGGTTCTCATGATCTCATGGTGTTTAACAGTCATTGTAATCTCTGGGCCTTGGGATCTTTCTATGCATCCTATTAATTTGCATTCCAAAAGTTATTAGTTATACTCCTTCTGGTCTGTCTCAGGCTAGCTTATCTTTAAGGACAGCTTGAATTCTATTATTCATTGTATTACATGTGCTTTATTTTATCAAATTCAGTTACTCCTGTAATATTTCCCACTGTCCTAATTATATGTTAAAATACAAAAGACAGTTCATTTTAACTAATTGTTATAATGTTCATTTCTATTATAAAGTTACTTATAAAATATAAAGTTGTACAGCTACTTCTACTGTTAGTTCTTTGTATTTAATAGGTTGTGACCAACCAACTTGCTCAGGGTGTAAGAGAAGGCATTTCCTAAGACCAATCATCTTTCACATCTAGATTTAAATGCATTGTTTCCCCTACTGCTTGTGTAATATTCTGGTTATATGTTAAAAACTACTTCTATGATTTTCTGAATAATCTTTAACTAAAGCCTATTTCTTAATATTGTAGGAAAAAAGCTAATTACTACAAAATATCTTTAGTTTTTTTTTGTAGCTGTTTAGGAAGTTGATCTAACTGGCTAAGATTTACACCCCTGGTGTTATGTCCTTAGTGGGACAACATCCTTTCATTAACAAGGCCAGGGTCAGCTATTTGTCTGTTCTCAGGCATCTCGTTATCAAAACTATCTCGGTCAATGGGTTGCAGGGCCTTTGTAGGACCTTGGATAGCTCTGCTCCAAGGTACTATTATGTTTCACTTAAATTTAGAGCAGACTGTTCTGTTTTGTTTAGTCCTCGTTGGCCATTTTATGTCTTTCAAACATGGGCTGCTTTGGTGCAGGCAGGTACAGGTCACTTTGTATGGACAGGTACGGGTCACCCCTACAGGGTGTAAAGGAAAAGTCATCATAATCCCAGAGGATCACAGAACTCTGATTGGAGAGAGATAACGGGTGATAAGCTTAATATGAAGGTCACCGTGACAGTGAGGGGTGAAGCTGAGAAGACAGGACTGTCATGGTAACCTCAGCCAGAAAGACAATTGGATCCATGCTATTAGCATCACTTTACACTGAAAGCTAGCTTTCCAGCCAACTAAGTTAATCAACTCCCATCACTGTGCTTTGAGAAAAAACTGTTGAGGTAGCTGTCGGAGTTGGTGGCATATTAGTGGACAGCCTATCCTCAGAAATGAAGACAGAAGTCAAGGAATGGAAGAGAAGAATCGGAGATGGATCGGCTGGAACTGATGGAAAGATGGAAATTAGAAACAAAGTTGATAAAGTTTTCCAATTCAGATTGAAAGCAGATCCAGGCACTGAAACACTCATCAGTGAATGAGAAAGAAGTGTTAAAGAGAAGGACCATAACAAAGAATGTTCCACATATCCCATTAAAAGACTGCCACTGTTAGAATCTATATGGTAGCCGCAATAATGTATTTTATTTGGATATATGAGGTGAGTTAAAGGAGAAATTGTTCAAAGACGGAACAAGCTGAACCTGGCAGAGGAAGATACAGACAAATGGATGCAGTTTAGAGCCCTGTTCAAGGAAGAAGTGAAGATATTTCTGACTCTCTTAGGGATTGGGGGACCTTTAGATAGCTGACACCAGAAAATTAGAAACTTTTAAAGTGACAGAGTTCAACAGAAGAGTAACGGATGTAGGTGGCGAGACCGACTAAGTGGAAAAGAGAAAACAGTCAAGGCAGGAAAAAAATCAATTCAGTGGGCCAGAAACAGGCTGAAAGAATAGATTGGCCAGACCAGTCCTGCTTGTGGATCTTGGGGAGGTGGTAGACACAATCTATATGAGGGTTGGGAATTATGAGGTGGGAAGCTGTGGAGAGACTGTCACTGGGGGAGATAAGGTCGGGGACTGTTTAACGAAACCATGGTTTGTTGTTCAATGATGGGGTGTGGCCTAAAGGAACGCAGGAGGAAGTATTGAAGGGCTGGCATTCAGTCTCCACAAGTTAGAGACCAGTTTGCCAGGCGACAACAGCACCAGCCTATCAGCAAGTTCGATAATAATGTCAGAGTTAGACCCAAGAGAATGGAGAACAGTAGGTTTACAGAGAGACAGGTTAGAGTAAATGAAAAGAGCAGAGAAATTGAGACAATTGATGTGACATTGACAGTTCTCAATTAAAAGATCAAGGGGGGTTGAGAGGCCAGACCAAAGGGTCCAGGTGGAGGGAGAGCACTGGAGATGGGTGAGTTGGTTTGTTCAGCAGTGGAGGGGACTTTTGACCAAAGAAGTATGTACAGAGAAGACGGTGATGAAAAGAGCTGAATGTCATGCAGAGCTGGAAATTCATTAAAGAAGTGTGGGAGTTAGGGGATAAAGTCAAGTCCTTTGCTAAGGCCAGATAATCCAGCATCAGGGGAGTTATATTGGAGGATATTGTGAATACATGACAAGGAGTGGGATCAGAAGAAGGGTTGAGAGATCTCGAGGAGAATTGCTGTCCATAAATTGTTGAAGCCGCCAATCCTTCACATTTGAAAGAAAGGGAACAACTAACAGGTAATAAAAACAAAGTTGCTGGAAAAACTCAGCAGGTCTGGTAGCTTTTCCAGTCTGGAACTGTCTGGAAAAGCTGCCAGACCTGCTGAGCTTTTCCAGGAACTTTGTTTTTGTTCTTGATTTACAGCATCCACAGTTCTTTTGGTTTTTAGTTAACAGGTAATGTTACTTTTCACGGTTTGTTGTAGTCAAGCTCTTAAAATGTGTGATCCTTGCAGGCAGTCACTGGAAATTTGAATAGCTTTTTGCTCTTTGCTTGTATTATCACCAGTTTTGATTGTTCAGTCCTTGTAACTGTATTTGGTGATGCATTTCTGTATTGGTAATGTAAATGCATTGAAATTCATGTTGTGGATGAACTGCAAACCATACACAAACACAATACATCATGCGCGTGTGTCCATAAATATTTGGCGTCAGTCCCAAATCAAGTATCATCTTGTGTTCTTTGACCCCACGCTCAATCTTTACGCTCATCTTGAGTCAATGAATGAAACTGCTCTCTTTGACCTGCATTGCATTTATTAAATCTAGTAACTAAACATTTATCACCTCCAAAGTGGATTCTTCCAACATTTTTCTCGGTAGAATCTCTGCTTCATTCTGCATAAAATACAAGCTATCTGGAGCATTATGATCCTTATTCTCTGCGTGAAAGCTTACATTCTTATCATTCTCATTCTTGCTAATACCCATTGCTCACAATGTACCAACTTTAAGTTCCTTGCCTTTGCTTTTAAAGTCCTCTAGGGCCTTGTATCTTCAAAAATTATGTCCTCATGTGCATTTTCCTTGTTCCGAAACTGACTTATTTATCCATTCCTTTCACTCTACCGTCATCTTCTTCAGCTGATGCATCATTCTCTAGCACCCCCTTCCTCAGTACTTCCACTTTGTTATCTTCCTCCCTGCAATGGAATCTTTGGCTGTGTTTTTGCTGTCTTCTGACTGACACTTTCCCTTCATTTCTCCCTCCCGTTTGCTGTTTGCCACCCTCTAGGGAATATCTGTACCTTGCGAAGTGCAATGGAAATGCAAGTCCTAGGAAGGTGGCTAGAAGGAAATGCCTGCATAACAAAGAAAGAATTGCATTTATATTGTGCTATTCACACCTAGAGGATCTTCAAAATTGCTTTCCAACCATTGAAGTACTTTTGAAGTATTGTCACTATCATTGTCCATCGAACTGCAGAAATAACTATGCACACTACATGATTCCACAAATAGCAGCGCAATACGTCGCTGGATTATCTATTTTGATTATGCAGTTTGAGTGAAAAATGTTATAAAGAGTTATAACATCTATTCAGTGTTCTGGAACATATTGGCCATAGATGGGCTTGTATGTAATATTTTCACTGGAGAAAATACTGAAATGTTACATTTACTTTAAGGAGTGCTTTTATGGTTTCAAATTAGAGAGATCAACAAAACTAGAGAATTTTGCAGTCCAGCCATATGTTAGAAACAGTTCATTATGATCATGGGAAGGAGATAAGGCTGATCATTTTGAATACTGTGACAAGAGGAGGTGAGCCTGCTACAGAAGTAATCTGTTCAAATGTATGCATGTGGTTGTGAGATTTATTTCAGACATGATAACTGGTGTTGTACAAGGTACTGCCTCTGAAAGAGTTAATGTTGAAGTTGCAACCTCATGCTGTCATGCAGGAGAAGTAATTAGTCCAATGGAAACAGACATGATGTACCCGGTGCCTGATATTCATAATTATGCCTTGCTAGTTAATGTCAATTTTACCTGTTGTCGTCAGAAGCAGATCCTCAAAGATTAAAAATCCTCTATTATTACTCCAGCCATATACAGATTGGCATAAGGCAAATAGGATTAGAGAGATGAATGTGCAGTTCAAAAACTAATGTATAAAAGTGGGTTCCAGTTTATAAGCCACTGGCGCTATAACTGAGGAAAGTGGGATCTATATTGTTGAGGGTCTCCACTTGTACCATGCTGTGGTTCATTTTCTTGCCAACAGCATAATTAGGAAAGTAGAGCTGATTTTAAACTAATCAGTGGGGGAAAGGATTAAATTTGGGAAGATGTGTTAAATAAAAGAATAAAGCAAGTCTAAAGGGAAAGGATTTGATCAGGAGATGTTAAACAGACCATGACCTGAAGGGATAAAGAGTACAAATCTAAGATAAACTAACAGATAAGACTAGGGTTTAGAAGGTATATTAAAGGATATGACTAAACGCTCTGTAAACAGATAGACAGAAATAAGTAAATAGAAATATAAGCTGGCAACCACTACAAAGACATAGCTGCAAGATGAAATTCATTGGAACCTGAATCATGAAGGGCACAGGATAGTTCAGAATGACAGGAAGATGTAAAAAGTTGGGGCTGGGCATTATTAGTTAATGATGATATTAGCACAATAGAATTAGATGATCCTAAGTTCAGGAAACCCGAATATGGAAATGGTTCAGGTAGGAAATAATAAAGGGAAGAAGTCACTTGTGGGAGTTGTGTACAGGCCTCCTAACAGTAACCACATGGTAGTATAAAAGAAGAAATAATGAAAACAACTCAGAAAGGCTTGGTGATAATTTTAACCTAGGTATGAACTGGAAGATTCAATTGGGCAAATGTAGCCTAGTTGAGGACTTCATAGATTGTTTGTGGGATGGTTTCTTCTAATAGCACATTCTGGAACTGAACAGAGAGCAGCTATGCTAGACTGATATTGAGCAATGGGATAAGATTGACTAATGATTTCATAATGAAGTCATTTAGTGACCATAATATGACTGAAATTTATCTTTAGTCTGAGGTAGAGAGGAGTGGGTCTGAGACTACTTTTATAAAGTTAATATAGGGTAATTATGAGAGCATGAAAACAGAGTTGGTTAGGTAAATCAATAGGCTGATAGATTGATAGGGCAGTAGCTGACATTTAAGGGAGTATTTTTGACTACACACAATGGATACATTCCAAAGATCAAGAAAAATTCCAAGGGATGTCCATGGTTAACTAGAAACGTTAAAGATGGTATCAAACTTAGAGGAAAATTATATAAATGTGCAAAGACAGGTGAAGGTCACAAAATTGGACAGAATATAAAAACTGCAAAAAAAAACAAAAATGAGTGAAAAATTAGAGTATGAAAGAAAGCTAATCAGAAATGTAAAAACAGCTAGTAAGAATTAATTGGTCCCATAGAAAATGAGTCTGGAGGATTACAAATGGAAAACAAAAGGAAAATGACAGGTGAATTGACCAGATATTTGTATTAATTTTCACTATAGGCATACAAATAAAATCTCAGAAGCAGCAATGAATCATGAAATGGATTGGAAGGAAGAACAAAGGAAATTTTCAGACAGTAGAGAAGTGGTTCTGAGTAAACTATTGGAACAGTGGCTGAGAAGTCCCCAAGTCTTGATAGATTTCATTCTGGGGTCAGAAAAGAAGTGGATAGTGGGCTAGTTGATGCATTTGTTTTAATCATCCAAAGCTCCCTTGATTGATGGAGGTCCCATTAGATTGGAACAGCAAAAGTTATTATATTATTCAGAAACGGGGCAGATATAGAACAGGAAATTACAAGCCAGTTAGCTTAACTTCTGACACAGGGAAAATGTTAGAAGATTCTATTAAAGAAGTTGTAGCAAGATACTAACATGAGCTCAAAATTAATCAGGCAGAGTCAACGTGCTTTCATCATATTCGACCAATCTGTTGGCGTATTGACAGTAATACATGCTGTGGATTAAGAAGAATTGGTGGATATACTTACTTAGATTTTTGGAAATTCCAGAAAGGCACACCCTCTAAAGACATTACAGGCTGAAGATACACTCCTTGAGGTCAGTCTTCACCTCGAAGTCAGGTGACTGTTTTACTACAATTTTAAGCCAACACCCTTTAAAATGTTTATTATCCTTTACCTCCTTTTCAAGCACTTTTCCCAAAGACCAAGAGACCAGTGATATTTGTAATAGTACAGTTTATTTCAGCATTAAAAAGCACTTTGAATTTGCTGCAGAATTATGCATTTGCATTATTCAAGATTTGTTTTAAAGTTTAAAATGTTGATTTATAATGTTGTGTACAATGATTATAGTCTGACATTATCTATCACAATGCAGAAATCATTGGTGATTCTAAATATTAGTTTATTTTTAAAGGAAATACTTCCACAATTACAAATAGCAGGTTTTAACACTTCAATGAGTATTTGCTTATTGCCCTCTTTTTAAAATTCTTTCATGGTGTGTGGTTGTCACTGGTGAGATCAGCATTTATTGCCCAACCCTGATTGACCTTGATCTGAGGGCACGTGAAGGCCAAACCAAGTAAGGTTGGCAAAGTCCTCTTCTTAAGGGACATTCGTAAACCGGATAATTTTTCACAACTATTTGTGACAGCTGTCATGGTTATCAGCAATATGATAAGCTCTCAATTCCAGATTTTAATACAGCAGGCCAAGCAGCTTCAGAGGAGCAGGAAAACTGACATTTTGGGTCGAGACCCTTCTTCAGAAATGGGGGAGGGGAAGGGGATTCTGAAATAAAAAGGGAGAGAGGGGGAGGTGGATAGAAGATGGATAAAGGAGAAGATAGGTGGAGAGGAGACAGACAGGTCAAAGAGGTGGGATTGGAGCCAGTAAAGGTGAATGTAGGTGGGGAGTTAGGGAGGGGGTAGGTCGGTCCAGGGAGGATGGACAGGTCAAGAAGGCGGGATGAGGTTAGGGGTAGGAGATGGGGGTGGGGCTTGAGGTGGGAGGAATGGTTAGGGAGGCGGGGACGAGCTGGGCTGGTTTTGGGATGCGGTGGGGGAGGGGAGATTTTGAAGCTTGTGAAGTCCACATTGATACCCTTGGGCTGCAGGGTTCCCAAGCGAAATATGAGATGCTGTTCTTGCAGCTTTCGGGTGGCATCATTGTGGCAATGCAGGAGGCCCAGGATGGACATGTCGTCCAAGGAGTGGGAGGGGGAGTTGAAATGGTTCGCGACTGGGAGGTGTAGTTGTTTGTTGCGAACCGAGCGAAGGTGTTCCGCAAAGCGGTCCCCAAGCCTCCTTGCACACCAGAATTTGTCCTACTTTCAGGGGCCTTGAAGAATCTTGCTGCTCAGGATAATCGTCCATTGACATAGCCAGCAGTCATTGCCCACCTGCTCCCCAACAACAACAGCATCTAAAACCAAGCTCCCAATTCCTTGATCCCAACCTAGAGACCATGCCCTTGGCATAAAGGTCCATGCATCTTAACGGGTGAAGCAATGGAGGGCATAAAATGCCTCTCTCCCATGAAATCTCATTCATAACTGAGTCACAGGTACACTTTGGTTACTTATAAACAGCTTGACATACTGTTACACTGATTCATCTTGTTCATGTTGCTGCAGTTGTGTTATTTATTTCTGCTAGTGCTGTGAACACGGTTTCTCATCCTTATCCATGTTAGTTTGTTGAAGGTTGTTCTGTAAATTGTTGAACAAATTTAACATCTCACTCATCCCATACTTACAATCACAACTTCTCAGTCTACCTTGGGTCCTGTAGGTGAGGCACCGATCGCTTTCACTGTCCAAATACCTGAAGCAAAGGGCTCCCCAGTTCCTCCAGTACCCTTGCCCTCTCAAAGAGCAAGATAAAGCAATGTGCAGCAGAATGCCACTATCTTTGCTGTCTGCTTGGCGGGCATTATGAATGGCTCCTCCATGGTGACCAGACATGAAGCTTAAGCATTCTCTATTCTTTTCACCACTTGGCATGTGTTCACGTGCCAACAATCCTAGGTTTGGCATGTTGCATTATTGGTGATGTGTAAGGGTGGCAGCAGCCAAAGTTTCAGAGAGTACAGATTGTGCTCTGAAATCTATCTGCCTCTTGATCATCTGGAGTTTGAATGATGAATAGAAAAAAAATCATTGTGAGCTCTTCCTCAGTGCTGTGCATGAATATTCAGGATGCGCAATAGGGCATCACTGACAATCAAGACACCAAGTGAAAGGTAATCTTTCCTCATTTGTGAACATCAGAAGTAAAGCAGGTGACATCTTCACCTTAAGAGTGACCAGAACTCCCAATTTTGCCAGAACAACCCTGGGAAAGTGCCCTGATGACCCGACAAACTCTTAAAAGTTGTCAATATTTCTCAGATTTCATCTTGTTAAACGCGAACTAAGCCTGAGCAGGTACGAGAAAATCTGTGTGAAATTATATCCTTCTTCCTGTACAGACTCATTGCATCACATTGTAATGTAGTCCATATTGCTGAACCGTATCTCTCTCCCCTCATACCTTAATGTCTCCCAGGAGTTGTCACCATTTTCGTGATTGTAATGAGGTCAGACAGCTGTGGCTCATAGTATATGAGTTCCCTGATTGGGAAATCTGGTCCAATCAGGGAGCCCTGGCTGACAGATAGAAAGAGGAGTGTCAGAGATTCTGGCACTCTGACAGTTGACTCTGAAGAGCAGTATCAGAGTCAAGGATTCTTCATGTTTAAATAAAAGGTGACTTAGTGATGGGATACTGGCCTCTGGAGTCATTTCAGCCAGGAGGTTCTATTCTGATGATGCCTTTTAAATGATCTATAGAATAATGCTGACAACTCAAGCTGGACACATTCTGAGAGATGTCATCACATGACTTCTGCCCTGCTGACCGCACCCCACCCCTCCCTAATCCCCAAATCCCTGATTTTTTTTCACCCAATACATCAATTATCATGGAACCTTGCCTTCCCATAAATTTTCAATGTATCACTAGTTTTGACTTTTGAAAATCCATTCATCCTATCTCCTGGACTGCAGGGAAGCCAACAAGTCTGAGGGAGTTGTTGGTCTTCTTCAGCTATTGTATCAGGTGTCAGAGTTAGAAATGCAGAATTCTTTAACTGTCAACCAAAACAACTTCAGAGTTGGTTGACAGCTGATGATTCTCAATGGTCTTTGTATTTAAGAGCTGTATTTTTCTTCAGTGGAAGATTAACTTCTGGACAGGAAACTGGTGTTTGTGTTAAACTGTATATTTACAACAAAACCCTATATATCTCTGAAAGTCTTTTGCTGCCTAATTCAACATTTGGTTATCAGCCTGTCACACATCAGGCTGAATACAAGGGTAGACAGTGCAGTTTCTCCTTCTACCTGAGAGTCGACAAAACTTGCACCCTGGGAATGATCAGTTTCCAACACAGTTTCCTGACTGCTTTGATTCATAATTGGTAGTTTTTATTCCCACATTCTACTTGAATAAAATATGCTGGAGACACTCAGTGGTTCAGGAGGCAGCTGTGAGAGTGAAACAGAGCTAACGTTTCAGGTTGATGATCTTTTAACAGAATGTTGTGCTTGTCAATTTGTGCATTTTGCCTCTGTTCAGTTGTGTTTGTTGAATTTTATGAGCATTCTATTTAAGCAACACTTCCAAATGTGTTTGTTTGATGTCTGACATTTAAATACATAAGTAACTATATTGGAAAAGCGTGAACTGTGTGATTAAAAGAGAAAAAAAAGTTGCTTTTGAAGTGTTGTTGCCTAACAAAGGAGGTGATGGCCGAGTAGTGTTATTGCTAGACTATTAATCCGACAATCCTGGTAATGCTCTGGGGACCTGGGTTTGAATCCTGCCAGCCTGGAATTTGAATTCAAGAAATATCTGGAATTAGGAGTTTAATGGTAGAAATGAATCGATTATTGATTGTTGGAAAAACGTATCTGGATCACTCGTGTCATTTAGGGAAGGAAACTGCCATCCTCACCTGGTCTGGCCTACATGTGACTCCAGGCTCACAGCAATGTGGCTGACTCTTAACTGATGTCTGGGCAATCAGGGATGGGCAATAAATGCTGGCCAAGCCAGCAATGCCCTCATCCCGCGAATGAATTGAAAAAAAACTATCTGCTATTCTTTTAATTTGTTGACAGGATGTGGCCATTGCTAGGTTGGCCAGAATTCTTTTGCCTATCCCTAATTGCCCTGGAAAATTGGTAGTAAGCTGCCTTATTGAAGCATTGCAGCCCATGGGGTGTGGGTACACCCATAATACTGTTAGGAAGTGAGTTCCAGGATTCTGAACCAAATCAAAGTTATATAGTTCAAAGTCAGAATGGTGAGTGGCTTGGACGGGAGCTTGGAGGTGATGGTGTTCCCATGTGCCTGCTGATGTTAGAGGTCATGTATTGTCAAAGGATCTTTGGTGGGCTGCTGCAGTGCATCTTTAAGATGGTGCACACTGCATAAACTGTACATTAATGGTGAAGAGAGTGCGTGTTGAAGCTAATGGTTGTGGTGCCAATCAAGAAGGCTGCTTTGTTCTTTGTAACATTAAGCTTCTTGAGTGTTGTTGGAATTGCACTCATCCAGGCAAGTAGAGGGTATACAATCACACTTCTGCCTGGTAGATGGTGGATAACTTTTGGGAAGTCAGGATGTGAGTTACTTGCTGCAGAGGTCCCAGCCTCTGACCTGCTCATGTAGCCACTGTATTTTTATAACTAGCCCAGGTCAACTTCTGGTCAATGGTAACCCCTAGGATGTAGATAGTTGTGGATTCAGCAGTGCCAATGTTATTGAATGTGAAGGGGACATGGTTAGATTCTTGAATAAAAGCAAGATACCGTGGATGCTAGAAATCTGAAGCAAACAAAGGAAATGCTAGAGAAATTCAGCAGGTCTGGACGCACCAGTGGAGAGAGAAATAGAGTTGAACATTTCAAGTCCATTGTGACTTTTCTTAAAGACTTCTGAAGAAGACTAATATTAGATTCAAAAAGTTAACATGGTTAGATTCTTTCTTGTTGGAGATGGAGATCGTCATTGTCTAGCACTCGTGTGGCATGAATGTTACCTTCCACTTATTGGCTTCAAGCTTGAATGCTGTATCGCCTTTGGACATAAATGTCTTCAATATATGAGGTGTTGCGAATGGTGCTGAACATTGCACAATCATCAGTGAATGTTCCAGTTCTGAATTTACAGTGAAAGAAGGGTCATTGATGAAGCAGCTGAAGGTCATTTGACCGAGGGTACCATCCTAAGGTACTCCTGCACAGAAGTCCTGGAGCTGAGATAACTGACTACCAGTAACCACAACCATTTTCCTTGGTGCCAGGTATGATTCCAATCTACGTAGAGTTTTCCCCCGATTTTCATTGCTTGGGCTCCATGATGCCAGACTCCATCAGATGCTGCCTTGATATCAATAACATTTGGTCTATGTTTTCTTTTGAATTCCTCCCAGCTCCTTGCTTGGCAGTGGCCTCTGAAAGCAGAAACCAATGCATTGGTGCACTAGTAGCAGACGTGGCTGTTACTGTTAATGTCAAGGACAGCCACCCTTTCTTACTTCTGGAGTTGAGCTCTTTTATTCGTGTTTGGTCCTAGGCTGCAATGAAGTCAAGGGCTGAGAGGCCCCAGTGGAACTCAAAATAGGCATCACTGTGCAGGTACTGTCGGCTTCTTCTACCACTTTGCTGATGGTCGAGATGTGAATGCTGAGGTGGTAATTAGCTATTTTAGAGATTCCCTGCTTTTTGAATACAGGACATACCTGTGCTATTTTCCATGTTGCCAAGGAGATGTCAGTGCTGTAGCTGTACAGGAATAGCTTGTCTAAGGTGGCAGCAGGTTCTGGAGCACAGGTCTTCAGTACTTTCACTGGAATATTTTTAAGACCCGTAGCCTTTGCAGCATCCAGTGCTTCCAGCTGTTTCTTGGCATCATGTTGAATGAATTGCATTTGCTGAAGATGGGTGTCTTTAGTGGTGGGGACCTCAAGAAGAGGCTAAGCTGGAATTTACAGTTGGCACTTCAGGCACTGACATGTTGGGATCCCCCATCAATGAAGATGGGTATATTTGTGGAAACTCATTCTCCGGTATGTTGTTTAATTTTCCACCACCATTCATCACTACATATAGCAGGACTGCAGAGTGCTTGTGTTCTGTTTCTTGGAGATATCCATAGATGACACACCAGGTTCTTCGTATGCAAGAGTTTTATATACAATGTTTTTAAAATATCTCCACTTTCACATGCTTGCTTTCAATTTAGTTTCTGTCCCTGACTAATAACACATAGTAAGCAGTCAACAAATGCACCCAATGAAAGACTAAAACAATTGAATACTAAGTAGAGCGTTGATATGATTTGTTGTTTGTGTGATCAGTTAGCTTTGCCTGTCAGATACCGTTTCCACTGTTTGGCATGTGGGTAGTCAATAACTTCACCCTACTGTCACCTCATTGTTACCTGTGGTCAGTGGTGTTCTTGACATGTTCTCCTGAACTCTTCTTTAAACCAGAGTTGACCCATTGGCAATGAGGCAATGATAGAAAGAGGAATATGTTGGGGCATGAGGTTATAAGTTATGGTTGGATAAAATTGCACAGCTGACAATCAGCAACAATATCTTGTGAATGCCTAGATTTGAGCTGCTAGACCTTTTCTTAATCTATCTCATTTACTGCATTGGAGGTACCAAACCAGACAATGGAGAGCATGCTCAGTGTGAATACCAGACTTTGAGTTACAAGGACTTAGCGGTGATCAGTACTGTCATGGACAAATGTAGCTGTGACACGTAGATTGATGAGGATGAGGTCTAGTAGGTTTCTCCCATCTTATTGGTTCCCAAGGCATTGTTTAACACGTATATCCTTAGGACCGAGCCAGCTCAGTCAGTAGTGATGTTACTTCTATGTCTATGATGGAGGAATGTATTGATAATCAAATCCCACTCTTCTACCAGTTGCATATTTGTGTAAAATAATTGATTCAGTCATCAACATGGCTATTTGCTTCACTTTAGTACTACGGTCAAAAATAAAAGAAACACCCACCAGATTCTTTAAGGCACTGAAAATAATCCATTTATTATGAACAAAACTTATTCCTAAAGCAAGTGGCAAACTCTGGTCAATACCCAAGCTATAAACTGGAATTAAAAGTACATCCACTTAAACACACACACACACACACACACACACACACACACACACAGACACTCACACACATTTATGTCCTTAAAAAAGGCAGACGTGTGAAAAAAAATCCCTGTCAGTGAAGTTGAATTGTTGTCAGGGCATAGATTGTAGGAAGATGTCTCATTCTGGTTGCAATTCACTTGGATTTCAGTCTTGGGAATTTGTCACAGTCTACATCTTCAGGTTTTATCGAAGAGACAATACTAGTATTTGAAAACACTATCAGGTTCTCAGTAACCTTTACTGAGAAAATGATTTGAGAAGAGAATCATGCAGCTTTTGTAGAGTCTACTGACCTCTGAATTCAAGGCTACAGAATTCAAGTCTAGAAAGGGACTTCTGGGTGACATCACTGTTTTCTGCTTGGATCCACTGTCAGTGTGTAAACTCATTAGCATCTGTGACCAGTCAAAGCTGGTCCTGGTAGCCAAGCTAAATTGAGACAAGACCAAGACCATGTTCTTTGGGAACAGGGCAATTGATCCTTTATCCCCTTCATTGTCAGGCAAGATTACCTGAAGGTGCTGAGAGTACAGTTTAGAGAGGCTGGGATGTGGGCGAAAACTTGAGGGGAGATATTGCCAAGGTGAGGCAGAAGCTGGGTAGATTGAAGCACTATTCCCTTTCCATTGCAGGTAAAAAACCTGGTCATCAGGTGCAAGGTACTTTTGGTGTTGCTGAATGTTGCGCAGGTCGGGCCCATTTCCTGAGCTTGTGCCACTGCAGTCACCCAAGCCATCTTACACTCCATTTGGGGGTCAAAGGTGGACTGTGTCCGCAGGGGCATTATGTACAAAGCTCTGGATAAGCTTGGCAGAGGGGGCGAAGTACGTTATGCTGCCTTCATATCTTTGAGTGCAGCTGCATCGAGTTGTGTGTAGCCTTTGGTATGCAAACACTAAGTATCACTACATACTGAGCTCTAGATGATCCCAGTGTTTCGAAGGATGGCTTCATTACTGTGGAATGCCGGAAGTCATTGGACCATTCCTTATCATCTGTCCTTGGTAGAAACATTTGTAAAAGAAAACACCGTTGACCACATGTCTATCAGGAAGTCGTCATCACATAACTTCCTCAAGACTCTGTGGGAAAAGAAGAGGATTGATCTTGTTGAGTAGTTCCCTGAGAAGACTGTCAAAGTCACTTGGCAGAATGCTTCATCACCAGAACTTTACAACAAGCACCAAGAAGTATTTTGGCTGGTGGTGAGAAAGGCACTATTCATCAGATCCTTTGTGTACACACTACCATCAAAGCACCTGCACTGACGAATAGAATGTCACTAATCTACTTCTGTAATATGCCTTTGTAAAGAAGGTCTCGAGAAAGATGCATTAGTTTTTATCAAAGTTCATCCTGAGCATTTCTGTGATGCTAGACACTGTGTCGTAAATTCTGTTCACTGGGATGCACACAGAGTCAAACGTCGACAACACCTCATGGACCATCAACTTGGTGAAAAATGTCCTTTTATCTGCCTGAAATGTTTTGGTCTTTCAGTGTAAAGAGTTGACCTCAACTCAGTGTTGCACACTGACATATTCCAAGGCCCGGGATGAGGAGGGCACTCAAGCTTGGGACAGCTAAAGCGCAGTGGGGAAAGACCACCATCTAAGGTCCTTCAGCCAAAGTATAATGAGAATCCATTCAGTTTTCAGACCCCTCTTTGGCTCAAAATGAATGTAAATAGTTTCCTGCATGTATAGAAAATGCTTTTGTTTTTGCAACTTCAGGAAACACTGAGAAATGTCAAAAATCTAATGTTTTGCTTGTTTTTCATCTGCATAGACTTCACAGAATTGGTTTCGAATCTTTGACTGTACTTATAGATAACTCTTTTAATGAATAAAGTATATTTTTGCAGTATAAAAAGAAAGGGTCGCTAGGCAACCATCAGCACAAATGCTGCTTAATTCTTTCAAAGGCATGTTTCCCAGTGATTAAGACATCTCTTATCTCCATGAAAGAATTGTTTGGCTGTTTACTCAAAATCATTTCATTTCCTACAAATACCAGGTAAGTCACAGCACTTATTATAAACTGTTGCCTTAATTTCCAGAAAGTCCCATTGTAAACATTCTTTTTATTTAATGCAGAAAATGTAAAGTTAGTTCAAATTCTTCTAGTTTTTCAGATAGTCTTAAATATAAATGTGCAATTCCAATACTACTCAGCCACTCTCCATAATGGATATTGAGTTCCAGCCACACAATATTCTCTGATGTTGTAACCCTAAATGCTTCCTCCAAGTGGTGTTCAACATGCACATCAGTTGAGAGGGTTGAGGGTGACAGGTGGTAAATAGCAGGAACTTTCCTTGTCCATGTTTGAACTCGTATCATTGACTTCAGGGGTCCAGAGTCAATATTGAGGATTCCCAGGACAACTCCTTTCTAACAGTATACCACTGTGTAATCTTGATGAGTCTGCCAAGAAGTTCCTGTTGAATCACTGTTTTCGAATTGATAGAGTACCATGTATTTCTTCTTCATGGCACTGTCACTGGATGGCTGTAGTAGTAAGTAATTCCTGTCTGGTAGGCGGATACTGTCTGGGGATGATTACAGTTACACTGATTGGTCGTGTGATGGTGGGGAACACTGTCTGAGGATGGTTAGATCCTGTGTGGTGATGGGGGAAGGTTGGACGAATCTGGGATGGTTACAGTGCTGGGCAAATATTATAGTACCCACTATCTAGGGATGGTTGCAGTTTTGGGTAGATGCTGTGGGAACACTATCTGTGGATGGTTACAGTGCCGGTATATTCTGTGCAGCCGCATCTGGGGTTGGTTACGGTGTTGGATAGGTTCCGTCTGTCCTATTATATTCGGATGCATAGTGTCAGATAAATATCATGGGAGTGCTGTCTGTGGACAGTTACACTGCTGAGTAAATCCTGTTTTGGGCATTATCTGGGAAAGGTTACCATGCTGGGTACATCTATGGGATCACTATCTGGTGGTGGTTTCTGTGCTGTGTGTGGAACAGGCTGGTGATGGTTACAATACTGAGTAGATCTTGTGGGGGTCACTGTCTGGTGATGTCTTTAGTGCTGAGTAGAAATTGTGGGAGTTCTATCTGGGGCTGGTTATAGTGCCAGCTGGATTCTGTTGGGGGCACTGTCTGTGGCATGCCGCTGTGCTGCCTACATCCTGTGGAAGACACTGTCTGACAATTATTACAGTACAGGATAGATCTTATGTGTGACACTTTATGGGGAAGGC
Source organism: Ginglymostoma cirratum (assembly GCA_024137785.1). NCBI lineage: Eukaryota > Metazoa > Chordata > Chondrichthyes > Orectolobiformes > Ginglymostomatidae > Ginglymostoma > Ginglymostoma cirratum. Next base: position 31,681,490 of record JAHRHZ010000024.1, read on the forward strand.
TGAAGGAGGGGGTAAATTCTGTTGGTGATGCTGTCTGGGGATGGTTACAGCACTGGGTAGGTCTTGAGGGAGTGTTACCTGGGAATGGTTATGCTGCTGGCTGGATACTATTAGGAATTCTGTGTATGAATTGTTACCATGCCAGATAGATCATTGGGAATGGAGACTACATGCTGTCTGTGGATATTGACAGAGCTGGGTAGATGGATGGTTACAGTGTCAGGTAGATCCTGTGGGTGGCACTGTCTGTGGAACATTACAGTGCTGGGTAGATTTTGTGTGGCGTGCTATCTAGGGAACGTTACCACACTGGTCATAATTTGTGGGACAGCTTTCAGTGCTTGGCAATCACTGTATGGGAAGGAGGGGTTGCGTACTGTCTGGGGATAGTTATAGAAATGGCTACATTCTGTGGATGGTTACTGTATCAAGTGGATCCTTGTGGGGGAGGTGGTTATAGTGCTGGTTAGATCCTTCCGGTACTACTGTCTCTGAATGGTTATAGTACTAAGTACATACTGTTGGTGCATTGCCTTTGTATCATTAAAGTGCTGGGTATATCTTGTGGGTGCACTGTCTGGGAATGGTTACAGTACTCTGCAGAACTGGTTTCAGGCATGGTCTGGGAATGGTTACAGTGCCAGATGGAAGCTGTGGGACTTTCAGCCGAGGGATAGTCACATTGCCAGGTGGTGTTGGTGCTGTGACGTTCTCACTGTTTGTGGATGTCTGCAGTGCTGGGTGTATCATATTGGGTTGGTGTGTGCGAATGGTTACAGTGCCAGGTAGATCCTGTCAGGGGTGCTTGTCTGAGAATGTTTTCAGTGCCAGGTACATCTTGTCAGTGGGATGTGTGCGAATGGTTACAGAGGAAGATAGGTCGTGGAGAGTGGTGGGGCGTGGGCTGGTTGCAGTGCCGGTGAATTGTATGGGAAGTTGTCTGGGAATGGCTGCAGTACTGGGTAAATCCATTGGAGTCGCTGTCTGCGATGGTTGCAACCCGGGTTGATCTTATTGGGTGCTGCCTGGGAATGGTTGCGGTGTAGTATGTCTTAGATCCTGTGGCATCTCCCTGGATGGTTGAAATGTCGGCTGGACCCTGTTGCCGTGCCGTGTGCGATGGCTGCAGTGCCGGGTGGAACCTGTGGAGGGCGCTGTCTGAGATAACAAGCATGGGGCTGGATGAACACAGCAGGTCAAGCAGCATCATAGGTGCAGGAAAACTTGACGTTTCGGGCCTAAACCCTTCATCAGAAATCAGATTTTTCTAAACCCTTCATCCTAAACCCTTCATCAGAAAAATCTGATTTCTGATGAAGGGTTTAGGCCCGAAACGTCAAGTTTTCCTGCACCTATGATGCTGCTTGACCTGCTGTGTTCATCCAGCCCCATGCTTGTTATCTCGGATTCTCCAGCATCTGCAGTACCTTTTATCTCTGAGGGCGCTGTCTGAGATGGTTGCAGTACGAGCAAGATCCTGTGGGGGCGCTGTGTGTGATTGTTTGCGCGCCTGCGCGCCGCCGCTGTCAACAACAACAACAACTGAAGGTGGCGGTGGGAGTTGGGCCCAGAGTCTCGGCCTAGATCGTTGTGTGGTTTCCGAACACCCGCACTTCACCGTAAGTGATGGTCTGCTTGTTTCAGGCGATCTGTGGGCGGCGGCTCGAACCCTGGGGGTTAGCTCCGTATTGTGGTGACCCCGGGCCCGGCGGAGCGGCCGCCGGTGATGGTAGGCAGCGAAGCAACTTGTTGTGTCCCAGGCTGCGGCTCAATGTAGCAAGGCCCGGCGTAGTTTCAGAGGGCGTAGGGTGGTCGTGACCGGGGGTCGGCCGTCCCTCGCCCTCTTCTTGTCCTCGGCCCTGACGGTCAGCCCGTGAGGGTTTATCCCAGGCCAGTGCCTCCCCTTCATTGAAGCAGCCGCTGTCTGTTTTTGTCAGTCAGCTGCCTGTCGCACAAGTGACATTTTACTCCGCTGAATCAATCCTCTCCTATCAATTTCAATTCCAAATTCGCCCAGATGAAGCTGGCGTGACCCGCTTAGTCGTGCCCAAGTTCCTTGTAATTTAATTACTTTGTGGAATTTGATGCTTAATGCACTCTCAGAAGGAACTCCGTGTTTTTAAAAACACGGAGGCCTTATTAAGGAAGTTAACTTTTCTGCTGGTGGCGTTTTTCATTTCTTTCTGTTCACGTTTCTGCTAACGTCTCCCTGTTGGTTCACTTCAACCCTAATGATCGATCATCTCAATTTAAATACGTTTTATAAAATCGACAGTCCATTTTCCCCCATATTCAGCTCACCTGTGATATGTTGGTGTATCAGCTGTAATGGCAGACATATGAGCTGTCACTGCGCGGCGGAAAGTGAATTGACGTTTATTGTTACAGTGCAAGTAACTTGTAGAGTCGGTTTAACATTTCACTTATTTTCTGATTTTAAGCACTTCAAATTATATTTGATCATTTTCATGAAATACTACATGTGCATGGATATTAGGATGTCTTAAAGGTGTCATTCTGAAATATCTATATTTGATTTGATTTATTTATTGTCACAAATATCTTGTAACAAAAATACAGTGAGAAGGGTTGTACAGTGTTGCCACTCTCTAGTGCAATCTTAAAACACAGAAAAATAAACCAAAGCTGAAATATCAAGGCAGAAAAATCAAGAAAAAATGCCCAACTTTGCAGTCCTTCTCAAGTGTTCCATCATGGGCCATAGGCCTGGTGGCTAAGCGCAAGGCCTCTTTTTCACACCGCCACCACTGTAATGAAAGTTGCCACTGTTTGTTGCCATCTTGCCTCCACTGACGTCCTCTCCACTATGGACCTCACCAATGCAGATGCCACCAATGCTATCCTATACCACACCAGCTCAAACTAAACTCCGCCACTGCCGTGAGTCCATTTTGGTTCCACCTTGCCAATGCAGCCACTGCTGATGCTGCTGGGTCTCGAACTGTGCCCAAACTCGCCTCTGCTGCTGCCTCCACGAGCCTGCACTGGAAGCTGATGCCATTGGGAACTCAAACCCGCTTCCACCACAGTAGCCCTGAGTCAGCGCTCGGGCCACCTCGACAATGCAGAAGCAACCAGGGACCCAAATTCACCTCTGTTGCTGCCTTGAGTCTGTGCTGCTGGACCTGTTTGCCACTGTTGATGCTGTTGCTGCGACCTAGCTTTTCACCAAGAGGTAAGTACAATAAAATAAATGAGGTAAAAAAGAGATGAATAGAGAAGAAAACCAGAAGGAGCAGATGAATCCTGCGCTCTGAAGCCCTACTCCAATGCCATCAATCTATATTTCTGGAGATTGCAAAAATCTTAAGTTACAAAATAGTGCTCGTTTAATCATGTGGTAATGGACATTGAGTTGCTTCACTTTTTGGAATTTAATTATTTTTAGTTATTTCTTAGTGAATTTAGGATGAGAATCAAAGAGGATTGCAGTGTTCCTGAAAAATACATGCACTGCAATTTTACAGATATCCAAGGGCTTCTGTAAGCAGATGCTAATGCTTGGAAATTAAACTGGTACAAAAAACTGCAAATGCTAGAGATTGGGTATCAAACAAATTACATTGGAAATAAACAGGTTAGGCAACGTGTGTAAACAAAACATGAGAGTTTTAAGTATAAGACTATGCTAGTAACCAAAGATATTTACAGGGGTTGGTTTAGCTCATTTGGCTGGATGGCTGGTTTGCGGTGTTGACATCACTGTGCAATGTGAATTCAATTCCCACGCCACCAGAGGTTGCTATGAAGGATTCTCTTTCTCAGCCTCTCCCCTTGTCTGAGGTGTGGTGACTCTCAGGTTATACCACCACCAGTTGTCTCTTGAATGAGCAAATAGACTATGGTCTGGTAAGACTATGGTGATGTAACTTTAATGCAATTTATTGAATACATTCTTTCCAATGACCATTTCTAATACTAATTTAACAATGTCAGCCTGAAGGGATGTGAACAAAGTGATTAATTTTCTAAAAGAAAAGAGGGATAAGCCAATAATTTCTCTCATGACAACTTAGAAGCACTTCTCTCTTTTTCTTTACAACTTTATCGGGTCTGAGCATTGCAGGCAGGGCTACATCTGTTGCCCATCCTTAATTGCCCTGGAGAAGGTGGTGCTGATCTGCCACTTTGGACTGCTTTAGTCCTTTGAATATGGGGACACTCTCAGTGCTGTGAGGAAGGGTTTTCTAGGATTTTGACCCAGTGACACAGAAGGAACCACAATGTAAAGAAGAAAATAGAAGTATGGCCCAGGAGCAGGCCCTCTCAGCCTGTGCCAATCATCATGCCCTGACTAAACTAAAAAACAAACCTTCTGCCCTTATTTAGTCTGTATCCCTCTATTCCCTCCCTGTTCATGTACCCATTCAGGTGCCTCTTAAGTGTCGCCAACTTGTCTGCTTCCACCCCCACCTCTGGCAGTGCATTCCAGGCTCCTACCACTGTTCGCGTGAAAAACTTGCCTCACACATCTCCGTTAAACTTTTACCCTCTCACCTTGAACCTGTGCCCCCTTGTAATTGAAACTTCAACCATGGGGAAAAGCCTCTGACTATCCACCCTATCTGTGCTTCTCATAATTTTGTAAATTTCTATCAGGTCTGCTCTCAGCCGCTGTCTTTCCAGCAAAAACAATCCTAGTCTTTTTAGCCTTTCTTCATAATCAATGCCCCCGAGACCAGGCAATATCCTGGTGAACCTTCTCTGCACTCCCTCGAAGTTCTTCTGGTAACGTGGCGACCAAAACTTCACACAGTACTCCAAATGTGGCCTAACAAGGGTTTTATACAGCTGCAACATGGTTTGCCAGCCCTTGTACTCCATACCCTGGCCGATTGAAAGCAAGCATGCCGTATGCTTTCTTAATCACCCTGGCCCCCTGTGTTGACACTTTTAGGGAACTGTGGACCTGCACACCCAGAGCCGTCTCTATGTTAATGTTCCTAAGGATTCTGCCATTTATAGTATAATTCACACCTAAATTTGATCCTCCAAAATGTGTCACCTCTTATTTGTATGGATTAAACTCCATCTGCCATTTCTATGCCCACGTCGCCAATCTATCTATATCCTGTTGTATCCTTTCACAAATGTCGGCACCATCAGCAACTCCACAAATCTTCATGTCATCTGCAAACTTACTAAGCAGAGCACCCACATTTTTCTCCACATCATTTATATATACTACAAACAACGGAGGACCTAAGACTGATCCTTGTGGAACACGACTAATTATCGGTCTCCATTCTAAAAAACACCCTACCACTGCTACCCTCTGTCTTCTATGACCAAGACAGTTTTGTATCCATCTATCCAGCCCACCCCGAATCCCATGTGATTTTAATTTTTGTCCCAATCTGCTATGTGGGACTTTATCAAATGCCTTACTAAAGCCCATATAAACTACATCCACCGCTCTTCCCTCATCAATTATCTTTGTCACCTCTTCAAAAAATTCAACCAGGTTGCTGAGACATGACCTTCCCTGTCTGCAACTATGCTCCCTATCGCTAACTACTCCATTTTCTTCCAAGTGTGCACATACCCTGTCCCTTTAATATCTTAAGATATCAAGAGCTTCTCCACTACAGATGTCAGGCTCACTGGCCTATAATTTCCTGGATTATCCCTGCTTCCTTTCTTAAATGAGGGAACAGCATTGGCTAATCTTCAGTCCTCTGGAACCTTGCCTATGGTCAAAGAGGAAGTTAAGATATCTGCTAATGCCCCAGCTATTTCTTCCCTTGCCTCTCTCAGTAATGGGATAGATCTGTCTGGCCCTGGGGACTTGTCTACCTTAATGCAATTTAGGATATCCAGAAAAGGATGTAGTTTTAAGTCAGGATAGTGTGCGGCTTGGAGGGGAAACTTGCAGGTGGTGTGTAATTCCCAAGCACCAGCTGTCCTTGTTCCAGGTGGTAGATGTTGTGGGTTTAGAGGGTGCTGCCTCAGGAACCTTGGTGAGTTCTCTTTGTGGATAATGTGTCAGCGGAGAATAGAGTGAATGTTGAAGATGGTGGATGTGGTGTCAGTAAATGGGTTATTTTGTCCTGGATGTTGTTGCACTTTTCGAGTGTTGTTAGGATTGCATCCATCAAGGCAGGTGGGGAATATTCCATTATACCCTGACTTGTACCTTGTAGATGGAAGACAGGCTTTGGGGAGTTCGTGCCACATGCCCCACCAACCAATTCAATGCTGCTTCCGCTCCCCCCCAACACCACATACCTTCCCCTGTAACCGTAAAACATGTAACACCTGCCGATACACCACCTCTCTCACCTCCATCCAGGGCCCCAAAGAGTCCTTCCAGGTGAGATAGAGCTTCACCTGCTGCATCTCCTCGAACCTAGTCTACAGCATCTGGTGCTCCAAATGTAGACTAGGTGATTGTTTTGCTGAGCATTTTCACCTAGCCCGTAACGGCCAACCTATCCTCCCAATCACCACCCATTTCAACTCCCGCTACCCCCGCACCCACTCCTCCTCCAACATGTCCATCCTCGGCCTCCTCCAGTGTCGCAGTGATTCAGAATGTATGTTTGAGGAATGACACCTTACCTTCCATCTGGGCATTCTACAGCCCAGAAGACTCAACATGGAGTTCTCTAATTTCAAATTACCTTCCCACCCATCCCTTGGCTCCCTTTCCAGTCCCGCTCCTCCCCTCCATTCCACCTACTGACTCTCCCTTCCAACTACCAACCAGAGTCCTTCCTCCCATCGACCAGCTAGGTTGTATCTACTAACTGGTGGGCATTCAGCTACCACCCTTCCCCCCTGCTCTTTATTTGCAGCTCTCCCTATCCCCACATCCGAGAAGAAGGGTACCTAAAACATTGACTTGTCCTTTCCTCCAAATGCTGCCAGGCTTTCTGTGTTCTTCCCGCCTCCTGTTTGTCTACTTTGACAAGAAGGGAGCTGAGTTAGCTGCTGCAGGATTCCCAGTCTATGACCTGCTTTTGTAGCCACAGAACTGAACTGGATGAGCCATATAAGTACTGGTCAATGATGAACCTTCAAATATTGGTAGTGGGATAACTCAGTGATGGTAATGCTCATGAATGTCAAGGGATGATGCTTGGATTCTAACTTGATGGAGATGGACAATGGCCATTTTCTTGAGCTGTAGCTAGGAGCAGTTTTTCTCCCCAGGTGCTGGCTGCCTGCGTGCTGAATTTTGGGGAGGAGGAAAGCTGGGAAAGAGGGGATGGAGCATTAGGGGATGGTGGAACTGGGGAGTCTGGGTGGGCGGACAAGGCATGCATTGAGTTGGTGGCTGGAAGGTTGGTGTGCTGGAGAGGAGGAAAATTATGGTCCACAAGGGGTAAGGATGAGAAGTGTGGTCTGCAAGCTTGTGTCATGTATTTCATCTGCAAGGAGGTTTCGTGGAGGAGGGTGTGGGTAAATGAGTAGAAATGTGGTCCTCAGGGGACTGAAGATAGGGGTGGAGAAGAAGTGTTTTGCAAGTTGGCTGGGGGTTGGGGTGGGGGGTCTGGGCTATGTGTGGAGTTTTGCGTCACCGGACCCAAAACATTAACTCTGTTTTTTCCTTCACAGATGCTGCCAGACCTTCTGAGCTTTTCCAGCAACTTTGTTTTTGTTCCTGATTCTCAGCATCCGCAGATTTTTCGGTTTTTATTCAAATTTTGGGCTGCTCTTTCCTCCAGACTATTGGACGATGGACAGTATGGAGTTGTCCTTGCATGTCGAATGCCATTCAACTTTAGGAAATACTAAAATTCCCTGTGGGTCAATGATAGCCAATTGTCTGTGACCAACACTTCCTGGAGCCTATGTATTGCAAAAGATGCTTGCAGTTTTTCGATCATCGTTCCTATGTTTGACGAAAAAATTCTGTGCATGTCCATCCACTTTGAATGGGCATCTACAATGACTAAGAACTTTGAGCATATGAAAGGGCCAGCATAGTTGATGTGTAACCGAGACCAGGGTTTAACCAGTCATTCTGATGAATATGGGAGAGCTGCTGGTACTGCTCCACCAACCATCCAATCCTGGCCACCAGACATAATTTCTTGCCAACATCTTCATTTTGGGCACCCCTAGATGATCCTGGCAATGACTTTTGCTCAGGACAATCACTCTTGCTCCCCATAATAAAATGCTGTCCCCACGGTGATCTGGTTTCCTAGGTCCAGAAAGATTTCAGTTATGGTTGTGATGGCCCTTTTGTTTTTCCCCATCACCATCAGCTGTTTGAGCTTTGCCAGGACTGGATCTTTTTGCATCCATAGTCTGATATTGTCAGTGATGACTGGAAGAGTGTGCAGAAAGTTTAAAACCAATGGTGTTTCTGCCAGTGGGAGGCAGCTCAAGGCATCCACATTTGCTACTTAGCCTCCCGGATGGTGTTCCAACTTGTAACTTTAAGCACTTAGAATGAGAGCCTACTGCTGAATTTGACCTGAAGCTATGGGCGGCATGTTCTTGCCCTCTTTGAGTAACCCTAGCAAGGGGTTGTTGTCTGTTACTGTTTAAAAATTTACATCCATACAGGTAATAGTGGAACGTTCTTACATCAAAGACGACCACCAAACCTTCCTCCTTTATCTGGGTGTAATTGCGCTTTGCATCAGCCAAAGCCCAGGAAGCACATGCTATTGAATGTTCTTCCTCATTTGGCCACCTGTGAGCTAACACTACACTAATACCACTTGGGGAGGCATTGAATGATGATGCCAGATCTTGCTTGGGATCGTGGTGTGACATCACCTTAGACGAAGCTGCTTCTTCACTTCCCTAAAGGCTACATCTTGGCTACAAGACCATTTCTAAGGCTGATCCTTTTTCAAGAGCAGATGTAAGGTTTCCAGGGTGGAGGCCAGGTTACTTATAAGCTTTCCATAATAATTCACCTATCCAAGGGAAGATCTAAGCTCTGGCACAGATGGGGGAACCAGGGCCCTTTATATTGCCCTTACGACATCTTTCAACAGGTGTAACCTGGTCTTGTTGACTCGCTAGCCTGAGTAGGTCACTTGGGGTGCCTGGATCTCACAGTTTTCCTTTCTAAGGTATATGCCCAACTTGGATAAATGTCTAAAGACTATGTCCATGTTCTCTAAGTGCCCTTATTGGTCTTCCCTGTTATGAGCATGTCATCTAGATAAGTGGTAACCTGGGGTAGACCTCGTAAAATGTTCTGCCTTATCTGAAAAATTGCACAGGCTGATTGTACCACAGATGGCAGACTTGTATATTAGTACCTTATGGGTATTAATTATAGCATACCTCTGGGAATCCTCATCTAGCCACAGTTGGAGGTATGCACGGCTCACATCCGGCTTTGTGTATAAGTCTTTCTAGGTCAAGTCAGCATAAGGAGTGGGGAAGTGTTGGGTATTCTAAAAGGCTTTAGGGTGGACAAGTCCCCAGGTCTGGATGGGATCTATCCCAGGTTACGGAGGGAAGTGAGAGAGGAAATAGCTGGGGCCTTAACAGATATCTTTGCAGCATCCTTGAGCACGGGTGAGGTCCCGGAGGACTGGAGAATTGCTAATGTTGTCCCCTTGTTTAAGAAGAGTAGCAAGGATAATCCAGGTAATTATAGACCGGTGAGCCCGACGTCAGTGGTTGGGAAGCTGCTGGAGAAGATACTGTGGGTTAGGATCTATTTACATTTGGAAAAAAATGGGCTTATTAGTGATAGGCAGCATGGTTTTGTGCAGGGAAGGTCATGTCTTACCAACTTGATGGAATTCTTTGAGGAAGTGACAAAGTTGATAGATGAGGGAAGGGCTGTGGATGTCGTATACATGGACTTCAGTATGGCGTTTGATAAGGTTCCCCATGGTCGGCTGATGGAGAAAGTGAAGTCGCATGAGGTCGAGGGTGTACTAGCTTGGTGGATAGAGACCTTGCAGGGCAACAGGAGACAGAGAGTTGTAGTGGAAGGGAGTTTCTCAAAATGGAGAACTGTGACCAGTGGTGTTCCACAGGGATCCGTGTTGGGACCACTGTTGTTTGTGATTTACATAAATGATTTGGAGGAATGTATAGGTGGTCTGATTAGCAAGTTTGCAGATGACACTAAGATTGGTGGAGTAGGAGATAGTGAAGGGGACTGTCGGAGAATGCAGCAGAATATAGATGGATTGGAGAGTTGGGTGGACAGATGGCAGATGGAGTTCAATCCAGGCAAATGCGAGGCGATGCATTTTGGAAGATCCAATTCAAGAGCGAACTATACAGTAAATGGAAAAGTCCTGGGGAAAATTGATGCACAGAGAGATCTGGGTGTTCAGGTCCATTGTACCCTGAAGGTGGCAACACAGGTTGGTAGAAGGCATATGGCATGCCTTCATTCATTGGACGGGGCATTGAGTACAAGAGTTGGCAAGTCATGTTACAGTTGTATAGGACTTTGGTTCGACCACGTTTGGAATACTGCGTACAGTTCTGGTCGCCACATTACGAAAAGGATGTGAATGCTTTGGAGAAGGTGCAGAGGAGATTCACCAGGATGTTGCCTGGTATGGAGGGTGCTAGCTATGAAGAGAGGTTGAGATTAGGATTATTTACTTTAGAAAGACGGAGGTTGAGGGGGGACCTGATTGAGGCCTGCAAAACCATGAGAGGTATAGACAGGGTGGATAGCAAGAAGCTTTTTACTCAGAGTGGGGGACTCAATTACTAGGGGTCACAATTTCAAGGTGAGAGGGGAAATGGTTTAAGGGAGATATGCGTGGAAAGTTCTTTACGCAGAGGGTGGTGGGTGCCTGGAACGCGTTGCCAGCGGAGGTGGTAGAGACAGGCACGATAGCGTCATTTGAGATGTATCTAGACAGATACATGAATGGGCAGGGAGCAGAGGGATGCAGATCCTTGGAAAATAGGCGACAGGTTTAGATAGAGGATCTGGATCGGCGCAGGCATGGAGGGCTGAAGGGTCTGTTCCTGTGTTGTAATTTTCTTTGCTCTTTGTTCTTCTGTGTGAGGGATTGGATGTTTATCTAGCTGCAAGAAGCGGTTTACTGTTTGTTTAAAATACCCACAAAGGTGAACCGACCTGTTGGGCTTCACGTTCGGTGCGACAGGGGCTGCCCATACTGTAACTGTACTTGTTTGATGATTCCTTCACTTTCCAGCCTTCTGATTTCTGCCTGTACTTTTGCACATGAGGAAAGTTGCTCTGGATGGGAGAATCATGGAAATGCTTCCTGGTCAACATGCAAGATGACTTTGGCTCCTTTGATAGACCCTAGATCTTCATGAAAAACTTTCGATTATTTAATTAGGACTTCATTCAGGCAGCCAAATTCTAACTGAAAAATGTTGAGCCACTCAAAGTGAATCTTTCTCAAGCAATTTTCCCCATTAGATTTGGGCCCAAGCTGTTTCCTACAATCAGTGGTAACTGAACTAGCTGCTTCTCATATGAGACCAGAACCAAAGTTGTTTCCTTTATCTGTAAAGGTTCCCCGATATAGATTCTTAGTCTAGCTAAGGTCTAATGCAAACTTAGGGGCTGGAATCCAGGGCAAATTTTGTTAAAGATTGCTTCTGCAATCACTGATACAGCCGTGCTGGTATGAACCTCCATTAGAATTGGGTGACCATTTAACCAAATGTTTATTTTGATTGTTTCTGATTTGGATAGTTGCTAAGCAATTTAACTCTCCTGGATACTGGCCGATGAGTTCTCTTACTCAGTTTAGGCCTACTGGGACTCTTTTGCTGTCTTGAGTCCGCATACTGACAGCAATTACAATGGCTTGCTGGCCCGGATCCTGAAGAAAATGTTAATAATTTGGCCGAGGCTTGGCTTTGTTTTGGGCTTTTGCTGTGGGTTGATCTATAGTCCCTCTGCTCAGGATCTGTCCTGAGTGAGGCTAATGCAGTGGCCTTCGCTCAAGTAGTGTCCCCCAAGCTTAATTGGCCTGGTGAGGGTGTCCACTTCCATCTGCACATGCTATAACTCATATGCTTCACTTGCTACATTTTCTAATGTAAGGCAGCAATCATAAACAAATATTATGGTATTTTTCCCTCCTTAACTTGGGATGATGAAGCAAACTTATGTATTCTGGACCCCTTGGTGTACAAACCCAGTTGTAGTGCCTGTTTGAAGTCCAACTGGGCTTCAGCTAGTAGGGTCTTTTGCATAGTTACGTCATTAATCCCACTCTCATCTACACAGAGACCAGTATCCTGACACCAAGTCACCCTTTATTTGTATGTGCATAATACTTGACAGTGGTCTGGCTTCCTCAGACCCAGCTATTAGAGTGAACAGAACCTCTGACACTCCTGTTTATATCTGACACATAGGGCTTCCTGATGGGGTCTGTTAACCTGGTCCAATCAGGGAACTCATATTCTGAGAGATTTGCCTGGCTGACCTGGTTACAGTCTCTACAGTGTGGATTGGGGTATGTGTGAGAGATAATAGGAACTGCAGATGCTGGAGAATCCGAGATAACAAGGTGTGGAGCTGGATGAACACAGCAGTCCAAGCTCTTCAAGGACTGCAACTCCACGCCCCCCCCCCCCCGCAGTGGACGAGAATGTCCTCGACCGTGTTTCCCGCAACTCATTCCTCACACCCCGCAATAACAACCAAAAAAAATCACCATCGTCCTCACGTACCACCCCACCAACCTCCGGATCCAACGCATCATCCTCCGATACTTCCGCCATCTGCAATCCGACCCCACCACCAAAGACATTTTTCTCCCCGACCCTTATCTGCTTTCCGGAGAGACCACTGTCTCCGTGACTCCCTTGTCTGCTCCACACTCCCCTCCAGCCCCACCACACCCTGCACTTTTCTCTGCAACCGCAGGAAGTGCTACACCTGCCCCCACACCTCCTCCCTCACCCCCATCCCAGGCCCCAAGAAGACTTTCCACATCAAGCAGATGTTCACCTGCACATCTGCCAATGTGGTATACTGCATCCGCTGTAGTACCAGCATCTGCAGTACCTTTTATCTCTTAAATGCTGCTAAACTTGTTTCAGCATACATAATGGACCAGATTTTGCTTTTGCATAGAATATACCAGCGCCAGTTATGGGTTAGGCTGAAGCATTTATCAGCTCCAAATAAATAATGTTCATTATGTTTTTGGAAGAATGAGCTGATAGCAACATAGTGAGAAACAGGACAATTGTGATCTGAATGAACAGGGCAGGAAACAATCGATCACCTTCACCACTCGCAGTTTATTGTTTATGCAATTCCCAATTTATAGGTCTGAAACTCCACATATAGTTAATTTTTGGATTCTGTTATGTTAATTGGCAATCACTAGCATCCTATTGCGGAACAAAAGAATGCCATATAATTAATTACTTGCCTCAATATATTTATCTCCCAGACATGTACAGCGTTTTTATATTTAATGCACGTCACCAGTGAAGGTCTGTTATGGCACAGTGGTAATGACCCTACAAGTAAGCCAGGAGACCTGGGTTCAAGACCCACATAATAACACCTCTGAACAGGTTAGAAAATATCTGCACGGAGTAAATGCATCACAGGACCAACTGTGTCCCTTTTCAATACTGCTTTGTGCTGAAGGCTGCCCAAAACATTCAGATTAACAATGAGAGAGCTCTTGTCTTGCAATGTCCCTACCGTTGAGCCAGAACGCCCAGGTTTGAGTGCCAACTGCTCCTGAGGTGTGTAATCAGCCATACATCACCATTGTATAGTGGCTTTAAATGACAGGCTCTGAAATACTTGGTGCATTACCGGTGAGGGGGCGTTCTTTTGGCACATTGGTCGTGTTCCTTCTTCTGAGCCAGGAGCCCCAGGTTCTAGTCCTACCTGCTCCAGAGCTGTATTCTAACATCCCTGAACAGGCTGATGAAAAATGCCCACAATACGGGTGAAGAGGCTTTTGGGTACAATGATAATTCCCCACCCTCTGAGGCGGGAGATCTGGTTTCTAGTCCCACCTTCTCTCGAGGTGCATCATAGCATCTGTGAAATAGTTGATTTCAAAAAAATCATTGTTGGTGAGCCAAACAAAAATGCTATTTTCTTGAAGCTAATGACAGCAGATATTTGCGTTTAACTGCACATCTTCTCCTCACCATTTATGGCTGTGCCACTTATAAATAAACAACCATTAGCTTAGTTGTTATTTTGACAGCAAAATTCGCACAATATTGTTTGAAGTGTTGGAAAGAAAAGAAATTTTCATTTGGCCGTTTTTCCCCAAAAACAATTTAGTGCCAATATTCTTAATAATGAGTTCTAAACTACTTTGCAAAATTGTTTCTGATAATTTCTGGTTGGACTTGTTGAGTTTTTTGCCTTGCACACACTTGAGCTTTTTTGAATATTTGGGATATTTTCTGCAATTATTAGAGGTGTGAGTGATCAACATTTTCTGGAGCTATTTAATTTGATGAATAAAATGTGCTTTTGGCTGGTTGATTAGCCATTTCATGTAACTTCAATCTGTCAAACTATTTAACCACAATAGAGATATTAAGTCATATTAATGCATCTCTCCAGTACTATACATTGATTGCATGCATAGTTGGTAAATGGGCACAAAATATTTTTTATGTTTAAAGAACATCCTCAAGCTTGCATGCCAATGTATCAATACATTGTCACAGAGAGAAGAAGGTAAATTTGTGTGTTTGTTTTTGACCATGCAACAAATCCTAATGACCATTTAGCTTGCCTCAGATATAATCAGATGATTCTCATGGAAACAGGAAAGAGAGTTGGATTCTAAGCACATAATGTGTATTTTCCCAAGGAATAACACAACAACAGCTGTAAGTTAATCTGTGTGTTGCTTTTCCTCAATCAGAATAAATTAGTTTCCAGTACACACCATCCTTATTAACCACGGGCAATAGGTACCTTTCCCAGTTAACAGAAAAACAGGAAATCCCCTGTCTGCTGGGAAGAAGCTGGAACTGCAGGATGTAAAATAAAGTACCATGTACAACAAAACAGTTTGTTTTATTTTGAAGTTGCAGCATTCTTCCCCTTCTCCCTGCTAGCAGTCTCCCTCTCTCCCACTCAACCACTCCTGCTGCAGTAGCATCCCGATCTCTACCCAGTCATTCCATCATTCCTAAGTAAAAAAATCAGGTTGCATTTTTGTTTGGGCATTTACCCTCTTCTCCTAAACCTTTGTGTATCCATATAACGTTTCCACAGAAGGTAATCCTTTCAGGCCAGAAATCAGCCTTCTCTCAACTGCTTCTTATTTAATTATTTCCTTTAAGTAAAATTGGATAGGGGCCAACCTCATGAGTCCAGTCCGTGTGTAGTGAGGAGTGAGTGGATTCTTTGTTTTGGGATAGGGTGGGGACCTGGGAGTGATTCCCTGGGGGTTATTAGTTGCCTTGTACTCACCTTTCCGCTTGGCAAAAAAAGCAAAATGATTATTTGTTGATTATTAACTTATATTGGAGCCCAATCATCATCTTCATAGTGATTAGTTATTAGTTTGATTTGGAGCCATGCTTCTAACCCTAACTCATCTTTGCCCCTTCCTATGCCTGCTGACTTGAAGTCTAGTTGTATTATCACTAAACCTAAAAGATCATTAAGTGTGTAAAGTACAAGTTGTGCTGCTGATCAAGAATTGAATTTGAGACATTTCTTGGTCTTTATTGTGCTATTATGCATTTATTTGTTAAATACCAAGGTCTTGTTATTGCATGAACTGGCATAAAGCAACTGGTTTGTGAATAGGTTTAGTCTTTTAATGGTTTGTGGACCTCTGCAGCACAGAGGGAATACAGGTTTTGTGACTCGGAATTTGTTTAAGCCTTTGGATAATACAAAAGAAACAAATTTGTCTGGAAGCTCAAATGGACTTCACTGCAGCATTAGTCTAGGTGAACAACAATGACTTGCATTAATATCACCTTAATAATGTAATTAAATATTTCAAAGAGGCTTCTCCGAAGTGTTAATTAATAAACACTGACAGTAAACCATATATGGAGTTTAGGAGGGGCAGCCAAAAGCTTCGTCACCGAGGTAGGTTTTAAGTACTGCTCTCAAGCAGTGGAGAGGTGGAAAGGATCAGGGAGGACTTCCAGTGTTTATTGTCCAGATAGATAAGGCATAGCCAGCAACGGTGAAACAATTTAAACGGTGCTTGAGCAATGGACCGCAGTTGGAAGAGTGCAGATATCTTGTGTCATGGGGCAAGAGGACTTCAGAGTTGGGAAGGGACAATGCAGTCAGGTGGATTTGAAAATTAGGATGAGAATTCTTAAAATTGACCTGTTGGCTGATACCGTAATACAGTGTGCACAGGTGATGGGTGAAAGGGACTTTGTTGGAGTTATGACATGAGAGCAGATTTTGGATGAGGTCAGGTTTGCGCAGCGTGATAGGTGAGCGGCTGGCCTGGAGCACATTAGTATGTCCAGACTTGACAGCTTAAAGGAGGGTTTTGGCAGTAAACAAGTTGACACTGGAAATGCTAGGGTGATACTATGGAGGTGTGAGTAGCTGGTTTTCATGGATGTAGGGTTGGAAGTTTGGCTTGGTCACACAGGACGCTGAGATTTTGAACAGTGGTTCCGTCTCAGACAATTACCAGCGCTAGGGCAAGAGTTGGTAGCTAAGAAATAGTTTATGGCAAGGACTGATGTAATAGCCTCGGTGTTTCCAATACTTAAGCAGAGTAAACCTCTGCTTATTAAATCTTGGCTAGCGGTATGACAAATCAGAGATAGTGATGAGGTTGAGTAGCCAGCATGGAGCTGATAAATAGGACAGTGGGATTCTAAAGATAAGCGTATAGGGACAGGAAGAGAAGTCATTGCAGGGTAGACAGAATGAAATCAGGCACTCAGAATGTTCCCAACCTCCTCCATTGTGTGAAATTGTAAAGTGACAACTTAGTCTTCCATAACGGGGCATATGTACAGAAAATTAATTTTGTTAGTTCCTTCGTATTTGCAACTGTTATTCCCATCTTTCTGACTCTTCATATAATTATGTCAGTGATTTTCGATGTCATTGCATGATAGAGGATTATTAGTGATGTAGCATTTGTTTCTTTCATTTTCGTTTGTGAATTTCTGCATTCATTACTTGTATCTATTGCCAATGCATGCAGACATCATGCGTTCAGCCATCTGCTGAAAACAATTTGCCAGGTTCTCTGTGGCTTTCTATTTGGGACACATATGACTGTTGTGTTGTACTGAAGTGGTGTACAGTGGTAATGCCTAATGATTTTTGAACTGGAAGCTGAAAATTGTGTATGTGTATCTCATTTTAAAAAATGGTCTTTTAACAGTTTTTAATTGCTGGGCAGTTTTCGATGTTTTCAGAGTTAGGGACAATCTTAGACCATTGCTTTGCTTCTAATTTTTCTGTCATACTTTGAATTTGCAGTTTGTTTTCCTATCTAATAGTATTGCTTTTTCTAGTGGATCTTGTGGAACACATTTTTAGGAGTGAAAGTTTCATACTAATGGGTTGGCAATCAGCTTTTAGAATCTGTGGCAGTGGGATGACCCTATTGGAGCAGGTATCAATTTTTTTTCCACTGAGTGGGTAAATAATTATTCAAACTTGGCCGAGTATCCTTTGAATGCCACTTCTAGATGGGCTTTCTCTCTGTTCTTTGCGCCATATAATTCCCAAGTGATGGGAATCAGCGGCCTCCCTGAAGCTGGAACTGCAGGATGTAAAATAAAGTACCATGTACAACAAAACAGTTTGTTTTATTTTGAAGTTGCAGCATTCTTCCCCTTCTCCCTGCTAGCAGTCTCCCTCTCTCCCACTCAACCACTCCTGCTGCAGTAGCATCCCGATCTCTACCCAGTCATTCCATCATTCCTAAGTAAAAAAATCAGGTTGCATTTTTGTTTGGGCATTTACCCTCTTCTCCTTAACCTTTGTGTATCCATATAACCTTTCCACAAAAGGTAATCCTTTCAGGCCAGAAATCAGCCTTCTCTCAACTGCTTCTTATTTAATTATTTCCTTTAAGTAAAATTTATACAGCACTTCCAATGTCGTCATATGTCTACAATTGTAGAAAAAAGGTCCTTAATTTTATATTCTGTTCTCCTTCCAATAAATAACAATATTTTTTGCTTTCCTGATCACTAGTTGTATCTGTATACTAACTTTTGAGAGTTATTTTGTGGATAACGTGTCACTTCACTAGCCTGTTGACTTGATGATCCATGTATTCCTACTTTAGCTGTTAGCTAATAACTCCTTAGTCCATGCTAAGATGTTACCCTTTACACCATGTGTGTTATTTTGCACAGTAATCTTGGATGTGGCCCCTTTTTTGAAAATTCAAGTGCATCACATCCACATGCTTTCTTTTACCCACATTTCTTGTAACTTACAGAATCATAGAGTTGTACAGCGCGAAAACAGACCCTTCAGTCCACCTCGTCCAAGCCGACCAGATATCTTAAATTAATCTAGTCTCATTGGGGCTCATATCCCTCTAAACCCTTCCTATTCATGTACCCATCCGGATGCCTTTTTAATGTTGTATCAGCCTCCACCACTTCCTCTGGCAGCTCATTCCACACATGCACTACCTTCTGTGTGAAAAAGTTGCCCCTTAGGTCCCTTTGATATCTTTGCCCCTCATGTTAAACTTATGCCCTCTAGTTTTGACTCTGCTACCTTAGGGAAAAAGATTTTGGCAATTCACCCTATGCATGCCCCTCATAGTGCACTGCCAGCCAGCATTGAGATTTATTTGCATACTTTTCTGGTGTTTCTGGCATGTTGCTCGTAATGTCTTGGCTGACAGGACTGCAAAGTTGGATATTAGAAATCTCGGAGATGCCTGTATGCTACTTAGCTTCCTAATCCATTGGGTGGGGTTGGGAGCAAGAGTGGGGGAATGGAGCAATCCCATAAAGCAATGCAAGTTCACAAAATGTTCTTCAGGCATGTACATTGCAAACTATCCTTTCAATGCAGCACACTACACTTCAGGAAGGCTAAATTGGCCTTGAAGAGATAATTTAGTGGATTCATCAGAATGATAAGGCTTAGAGTTAGATTGTGAAGAACAATTTGCATAAACCTGCCTTGTACTCTTAAGGCAATTGAATGAGGGAGTCATTAACAGAAGCTATTTCCAAATGTGTGAAAGTTTGACACAATGGACCTGAAAATTAAAGCTAGGCCATTTAGAAATAAAATCCAGCAGAATCTTTTCACACAGGTGAGTGGACTGTTTCAGTTTTTTTTTCTCATTTTCCACTACCTACTCCTGAATTGTTGCTGGGTGGATTGGAATTTTCAAAAATGAGATTGCTAAATCTTTACTAAGTAAGAGTATCAAACAAAGAAGGATAAGTTGATTAAATAGAGTAGAAGTACAGAACAACGATATTATGGAACAGGCTCAAGTGGCTTTTGCCTGTTCCTCCATTTACAATGGTAAACATTTCAGCTGCATTGTGGAACAGAGCAGAATTTAATTAAAAGCCAAAGTCTAATGACCTCTGTTTGTGCTTGTTGCCTGCTTCAAGGCAATTTGAACTGATACTCTGAGATAGTAGGGACTGCCGATGCTGGAGTCTGAGCTATCACAGTGTGGAGCTGCAAGAACACAGCAGGCCAGGCAGCATCAAAGGAGCAGGAAAGCTCATGTTTTGGGTTGGGACCCGTCTTCAGAAATGGGGTAGCGGAAGGGGACTCTGAAATAGATAGAGAGAGGGGGATGGTGATAGCAGATAGATAGTGGAGTGGATAGGTGGGAGAGAAGACGGACAGGTCAAGGAGTCAGGGATGAAGCTAGAAAAGGTGAATGTAGGTAGGTGGTGGTGGGGATTGGTCAGTGAGGTGGGAGAGAAGACTGGCAGGTCAATGAGGTGGGGGTGAGAGGGGGTTGCCGGTCTTAGGATGAGGTCGGGGGTGGGGAGAACTTGAAGCTAGTAAAGTCCACATTGAGACCATTGGGTTGTAGGCTTCCAAGGTGGAATGTGAGGTGCTGTTCCTCCAGTTTCTGGGTGGCATCGTTGTGACACTGGAGGAGGCCCAAGATGATACTCTATCGCATTTATATTTTTGGCTCCTAAACGGTAAAGTACCCTTTCTTTCTCCACCATCAAACTTTTCCGTCCACTAAACAAATTGAATCTACAACATTATGTTTTTGTTCTATGATTCATGGGCTGGTCGCTCTTGTTGTCCATTTGTCTGGATTAATGCAACTCAGTCTTGTGACTATTGCATGCTCTTCATTCCCCCAAAACGTTCCCCCCAAAACATCATCGTTTTACTCTGCTGATGTTTCTGGGTAAACTATTACAAAGTTTACATACTCTGAAGTTTCACCTTTTGATCTTTACCATTCCACAACATCCAGGGAGTGTAAAAAATGCTTCATCTTTTAAATTTACCAATCGAAGAGCAGTTTTGTCTCTCGTTGTTGGCTTGAATGGTTTAAAGAGCTGAGACTGAATGCCTGTGCAGCTCACAATGTACAAAGAGAAAAGAAGTATGTGTGATAGGACAAGAGCTACAACTTCCACATTTCATTCTCTTGTGGCACATTATTTATATATTTTTTCACATGTCTGTTCTATCACTGCTAATGCCTACTTATATATCTAACCAACGTTGTCTCACTCCATCCCTCCCTCAGTTTATCTGCAACTGAAACTTCTTCTAATGCCTTTTCATTGTTTGACTGTTCACTGGGACGACTTTTTCCATCCTTCATAAACCTGAGCACTTCCAAAACTTTGCTTGTATTCCAACTTGCACAAATCTTATTTGACCATTGACCTTGCATTGGCTTCTGGTCCAACAGTGCCTCAATTTTAAAATTTTCACCTTTGCTTTCTCTCATTCCATGATGACTTCGGTCCCCCTTATCTGTGTGATCACCTCCATCCAGAGGAGATATGTGTACTCCTGCAGTTCTGGCCTCTTAAACTAACCTGCTGTGAATCACTCCACCAAAGGCTGTCATGACCTAAGCTGTTGAATTCCTTCCTTAAATCGCTGCATCTCTACTCATTTTGTAATGCTTTTCAAAACCTAACTCTATCCAAGGTTCTGGTTATCTGTGCTAATATCCCTTTACGTGGCTCATTGTCAAATGTGATAATGCTCCTGTGAACCACTGGATAATGTGTTGAGATCCATATATATTTTAAAAAAAACACAAGCAAGAGATAGGACACTATGACAATGCTCTGCAGCTACTAAATATACAGGACCATAAAACTTTCAAACACAAGTACACCATGAGGTGTGGATTTACTGTCGTAATTCCAACATTGATTTCTAGATCTTGTGTCTTTGCCAGGGATGCCAGGGCTGCATTGAGGCAAGGTGCTTTTTCCTAGAATGAAGCTGGTTGGACAAATTGTTTACTTCCTCAGTATTTACTTTTTCATTGCTGCCACTCAAGGAAAAAAATCTATCTTCCTTCAAAATAAAAAATGGGACAGAATAAGTATACTTTGGGGCAACAAACAAAATACATCTGGATAACATCAAAATAATGGAGTATGTTTGCAGCCAATAATCCGTATGGTCACAGAAAGAAGCAATAATTTTCATAATGTGCCACATTTAATTTTACCTCTTTTTCCAAATTTCTTATCATTATTGTTATGAGCGTATCTTTTTAAAGGTCTTACCTTTGGGAACTGACAGCGTCGCTTTTTAAATCATTCAAATTGTAATGATGAAATGTACGTAAAAAATGCTGGTATAGACTGGTTAGCTTGATGTTGATAAAAGAGAAAATACGAGTCTATTATAAAAGATTTAATAAGACAGCACTTGAAAATATTGAAAGGATTGAACAGAATCAACATGAATTTATGAAAGGGAAATTGTGACAAAGCTATAAGAATTTTTGAGGATGTGACAAGTAGAATTGATGAGGGCAGAGCCAGTGGATGTTAGCTCAGTTGGCTGTACTGCTGGTTTGCGATGCAGAGTACTGCTAACAGCATGGGTTCAATTCCTGCACTGGCTGTGGTTACCATGAAAGATTGTCCTTCTCAACCTCTCCCCTTGCCTGAAGTCTGGTGTTCCGCAGGTTAAGCCAGCACCTGTCATCTCTTTTTAATGAGAGAGCAGGTCAATGGTCTGATAGCTCTATGGCGACATCACCTTTATCTTATTCATTGGAATTTAGGAGAACAAGGAAAGATTTCATACAGTTCTATGAAATTCAGCAAGACTAGATAGGTTAAATGCAGGAAGGATGTTCTTGATGTCTGGAGAGCCCAGAACCAAGAGTCACAGTTTAAGGATATGATGTAGAAATTTCTTCACCCAGACCATGGTAAACATTTGGAACTCCCTGCCACATAAAGCATTTGAGACCGAAACATTGAATATTTTCAAGGAGGAGTTAGATAGAGTTCTTGGGGCCAAAGGGTTCGAAGGATATGGGGAGAAAGTGGGAACAGAGTAGAGTTGCATGATCAGCCATGACCAGACTAAATGGTGGGACAGGCTTGAAACACCTAATGGCCTCTTCCTATTTTCTATGTTTCTATGCACAATATTGCATGATTTGTAAGGAGGTCTCAGTTATCTGTGAGAATAATAGGGTAGTTATGGTGGGGGATTTTAGTTTTCCAAGCACAGACTGAGACTGCCGTCATGTTAAGGATTTGGATGGAGAGGAGTTTAAGTGTGTACAAGAAAATTTCCTGATTCAGTACGTGAATGTACCTTCTCGAGAAGACCATAAGACATAGGAGCAGAAATTAGGCCATTCAGCCCTTCGAGTCTGCTCCGCCATTCAATCATAGCTGATAAGTTTCTCAACCTCCTTCTCCCGCTTTCTCCCTGTAACCCTTGATCCCCTTGACACTCAAGACCCTATCTATCTCCGCCTTAAACATACTTAATGACCTGGCCTCCACAGCCTTCTGTGGCAGTAAATTCCATAGATTCACTACTCTCTGGCTGAAGAAGTTTCTCCTTTATCTCTGTCTAAAAGGTCTTCCCTTTACCCTATTCTAAAGCTGTGCCCTTAGGTCCTGGTCTCTCCTACCATTGGAAACATCTTCCCTAAACTCTGCCTAGGCCATTCAGTATTCTGTAAGTTTCAATTAGATCCCCCGTCATCCTTTTAAACTCCACCGAGTATAGTCCCAGAGTCCTCAAATGTTCTTCATAAGTTAAGTCTTTCATTCCTGGGACCGTTCTCGTGAACCTCCTCTGAACCCGCTCCAGGGCCAGTACATCTTTCCTGAGATATGGAGCTCAAAGCTACGCACAATACTCCAAATGTGGCCTGACCAGAGCGTTATAGAACCTCAAAAGTACATCCCCGCTTTTATATTCAAGTCCTCTCAGAATAAATGCCAAAGTTGTGTTTGCCTTCTTGACTACTGACTCAACCTGCAAGTTTATCTTGAGAGAATCCTAGACTAGAACTCCCAAGTCTCTTTGCACTTCAGATGTCTGAATTTTCTCCCCATTTAGAAAATAGTCCATGCTTCTATTCTTCTTACCAAAGTGCATGACGTCATGCTTTGCCATGTTGTACTCCATCTGCCACTTCTTTGCCCACTCTGCTAACCTGCCCAAATCCTTCTGCAGCCTCCCCGCATCCTCAATATTACCTGTCCCTCCACTATCTTTGTATCATCTGCAGATTTAGCCAGAATGCCCTCAGTTCCTTCATCGAGATCATTAATGTATAAAGTGAAAAGTTGTGGTCCCAACGCTGACCCTTGTGGAACACCACTTGTCACCAGCCGCCATCCTGAGAAAGACCGTTTTATCCCCACTCTCTGCTTTCTGCCAGATATCTAATCTTCTATCCATGCTAGCACCTTGCTTCTAACACCATGTGCCCTTATCTTACTCAGCAGCCTCCTGTGCGGCACCTTGTCAAAGGCCTTCTTGAAGTCCAGGTAGATAACATCCATCGGCTTTCCTTGGGCTAATCTGCTCGTTACTTCATCAAAGAATTCTAACTGATTTGTCAGGCATGACCTTCCCTTGATGAAGCCATGCTGACTTTTCCCTATTTTACCATGCACTTCCAAGTATGCAGAAATCTCATTCTTCACAATGGATTCTAAAATCTTACTCACGACTGAGGTTAGGCTAATCGGCCTGTAATTTTCAGTCTTTTGTCTACTCCCTTTTTAAACAGGGGTGTCACATTAGCTATTTTCCAGTCCTCTGGGACCCTCCCTGACTCTAGTGATTCCTGAAAGATCATCACTAATGCCTCCACTGTCTCTTCAGCTATCTTCATGAGAATGCTGGGGTGTAGTCCATCTGGTCCTGGTGATCTATCCACCTTCAGGTCATTCAGATTTTCTAGGACCTTCTCTTTGGTGATGGCCACCATACTCAGCTCTGTCTCCTGACTCTCTCGAATTTTTGGAATATTACTCATGTCTTCCACTGTGAAAACTGATGCAAAGTAATTGTTCAGTTCCTCAGCTATTTCCTTGTTCCCCACTACTATCTGTCCAGTATCATTTTGCAGCAGTCCAATGTCCACTTTTGCCTCTCCTTTGCCTTTTATATATCTAAAGAAACTCTTACAGTCCTCCTTTAAATTACTGCTAGCTTACCCTCATATTTAATCTTCTCCCTCCTTATTTCTTTTTTTGTTGCTCTCTGTTGGTCTTTGCAAGCTTCACAATCCTCTGGTTTCCCCCTGCCCTTCGCCACATTATATGCTCTCTCTTTTGCTTTTATGCTATCCCTGACTTCCCTACTCAGCTGTGGTTGCCTCATTGTTCCTGTACCATGCTTCTTTTTCTTAGGGATGAATTTTTGCTGTGTCTCCTGAATTACTTCTAGAAACTCCTGCCCTTGCGGTTCCACTGTCTTTGTTGCTTGGCTCATCTCTTAGTCAGTTTTTCTGAGCTCCTCCTTCATGCCTCTGTAGCTGCCTTTATTCAGCTGTAACGCCATGACCTCTGGTTCTATCTTCTGCCTCTCAAATTGCAGAGTAAATGCCATCATATTATGATCACTGCCTCCTAAGGGTTCCTTCACCTTAAGCTCCCTTATCAAGTCTGCCTCATTGCACAGCACTAAATCCAGAATTCCCTGTTTCGTAATGGGCTCCACCACAAGCTGCTCCAAAAAGCCATCTCGTGGACTTTCCACAAATTCCTTTTCTTGCAATCTACTACCAACCTGACTTTCCTAGTCCACCTGCATATTGAAATCCCTATGATCATTGTAACTTTTCCTTTCTTACACACCTTTTCATCTCCTCGTGTATCTTGCGCCCCAGCTCCTGAATACTGTTTGGAGGCCTGTACATAATTCCAGCTATGGTTTTTTTTTTTAACCTCTGCAGTTCCTCAATTCTACCCACACGGATTCTACACCATCTGATTCTATTTCGTTTCTTACTATTGATTTAATTTCATTTCTTACTAATAAGGCAACCCCACCCCCTCTGCCCACCTGCCTTTTTTTTCCTGCAAGCCTTCACCTATTCTTGGCAAATAAGGCAGGGCAGGTGACTGAGGTGTCAATGGGAGAGCACTTTGGGGCCAATGACAATAATTCTATTAGTTTTAAAATAGTAATGGAAAAGGATAGACCAGATTTAAGGGTTAAAGTTCCAAATTGGAGGAAGGCCAATTTTGACAATATTAGGCAAGAACATTCCAAAGTTGATTGGAGGTGGATGTTCTCAGGTAAAGCTGGAAAATGGGAAGCATTTAAAAATGAGATAAGGAGAGTTCAGAGATAGTATGTTCCTGTTAGGCAAGGCTGGTAGGTGTAGGGAATGCTGGATGACTAGAGAAATTGAAGTTTTGATCAAATAAAAGGAGAAAGCATATGTCAGGTATTGACAGCAGGATCAATGAATTCCTAGAAGAGTATAAAGGCAGTAGGAGTGTACGTAAGAGGGAAATCAGGATGGCAAAGAGGGGACATGATAAAGATTCGACAAGGAGAATCGAAAGGGATTTGACAAATACATCAAGGACAGAAGGGTAACTGAGAGAGAATAGGGCCCCTTAAAGATCAGCAAGGCCACCTATGTGTGGAACTGCAGGAGATGGGGGAGATACTGAACGAGTATTGTGCATCAGTGTTTACTGTGGAGAAGGATATGGAAGATAGAGGATGTGGGGAAATAAATAGCGACGTCTTGAAAAACCTCCATATTACAGAGGAGGAGATGATGAGCGTCTTAAAACACGTGAAGGTGGATAAATCCCCGGGACCTAATTAGATGTACCGTGGAATTCTGTGGGAATGAGGGAAGAGATTGCTGGGCCCCTCTATGAGACATTTGTCTCATCAGTTGCCACAGGTGAGGTGTTGACAGATTGGAGGTTGGCTAACGTTGAGCCACTATTCAAGAAAGGTGGTAAGCAAAAGCTAGGGGTCTGTAGACTGGTGAGCTTGACATTGCTGGTGGGCAGGTTGTTGGACGGATTCCTGAGGGACAGGAATTATGTGTACTTGGGAAGGCAAGGACCGATTTAGAGATAGTCAACATGGTTTTGTACATAGAAAAATGTGTCTCACTAAATTGTTTTGAGTTTTTTGAAGTAGCAACGAAGAGCATTGATGAGGGCAGAGCGGTGGATGTGATCTGTATGGATTTTCAGTAACGCGTTAGACAAGGTTTTTCATGGTAGACTAGTTAGTAAGATCACGTCACATGAAATACAGGAAGAACTAGCTATTTGGATACAGAACTGGCTGAAAAGTAGAAGACCGAGTAGTGGTGGAGGGTTGCTTTTTAGACTGGAGACCTACGACCAGCGGTGTGCCACTAGGATCGGTACGAGGTCCACTGTTTTATGTAATTTATGTAAATAATTTGGATGTGAACATAAGGGATATGGCTAGTCAGTTTGCAGATGACACTGAAATTGGAGGAGTAGTGGACAGTAAAGAAGGTTGCTTCAGGGTACAATGGGATCTTGATCAGATGGGCCAATGTGCTGAGGGCTGGCAGATGAAGTTTAGTTTAAATAAATGTGAGGCAATTAGGAAAAGGTAAATCAGGGCAGGATTATACACTTTATGGTAAGATCGTGGGGAGTGTTGCTGAACAAAGTGCAGTTGGTGTGCTTGTTCATAGTTCCTTGAAAGTGGAGTTCCCGGTGGGGAGGATAGTTAAGGCGGTGTTTGGTATGCTTGCTTTTATTGGTCAGTGCATTGAGGGTGGGAGTTGGGAGGGCATGTTGCGACTATACAGGACATTGGTTAGGCCACTTTTGGAGTATCATGTGCAATTTTGGTCTCTATAGGAAGGATGTTGTGAAGCTAGAAAGGGTTTAGAAAAGATATCCGAGGATATTGCCAGGGTTGGAGGGTTTGAGCTATAAGGAGAGGCTGAATAGGCTGGTGCTGTTTTCCCTCGAGTGTTGGAGGCTAAGGGGTAACCTTACAGAGGTTTATAAAATCATGAGGGGCCTGTATAGGGTAAATAAGCAAGGTCTTTTCCCTGGGGTGGGGGTGCCCAAAACTAAAGGGCATAGGGTTAAGGTGAAAGATAGAAAAAAGACCTAAGGCGCAACATTTTCATGCAGAGGGTGGTGCATGTGTGGAATGAACTGCCAGAGGAAGAAGTAGTGGAGGTGATTATGATTACAGTATTTAAAAGACAGCTGGATGGGTATATGAATAGGAAGGATTTAGAGGGATATGGGTCAAATGCTGGAAAATGGGACTAGATTTATATAGGATATCTGGTCGGCATGGATGAGTTGAAGTAATACACGGTTGTCTCTTTAACAACCATTTTATTCCTTAATTAAACCAATTTGTCTTATTGTTCTCGAGAAGAGTCACATCGGATTCAAAATGTTTCTCCCTGCGCAGATGCTGCCAGACATGCCGAATTTCACTCGTGTTTTCTGTTTTTGTTTCAGATTTTCAGCATCTGCAGTATTTTCTTTTATTATTGTTCCCTTGATTGTGGCAGCTATTTTGCTTTTACTACTTTAACAGAGACTGAGGTTTGATACTTCCCATTCCAGTTGAACAATTTTATCTGTTCTGCATGTTAAAATGTATAGTATTGATCAAAATCTTGATCTGTTGCTCTTGGTTTAATAACTCAATGCTTAGTGCAGTATGGAAAATGATTTGTTTCTTCAGACTTGATTAAATAATAAAAAAAATTTAATTTTAGGTAGAAGAATTCCTGTTTCTGTCACCATGGCTGCAGAGGACTCAGGGTCTCCATCAAAATCTATGTGTAAGATCATGACTTTCCAGCCCACAATGGAAGAGTTCAAGAATTTTTCGAAATATATTGCATATATGGAATCTCAGGGTGCCCATAGGGCTGGCCTCGCGAAGGTAAGAAATAAGTTGTGATTAATGTACCTTGGAGAATGGTTTGTTATTGGATCCAGGTTGAACTTTTATGTAATCATGGAGTGCTTACAGAACAGGAGGAAAACCCTGGGGACCATTATGTCTGTGCTGACTCTTGGCAAGAGCATCTTAGCTCATATCACTCTTCTACCCCACAGTACTGCAATACTTCAGGCGATTACCCAATTCCCTTTGGAAACCACAGTTGAACCTGTTTCCCACCATGCTCTCAGGCCGCACATTCCAGTTTCTAATTGGTTGGTGTCACAAGAGTATTTTGTTTCTCATGAAAACCAAAAGAACTGCAGATGCTGTAATCAGAAGCAAAAACAGAAAGTGCTAGAAAAGCTGAGCAGGTCCAGTAGCATCTGTGGAGAGAAATGAGAGTTAACCTTTCAGTTCGAATGACTGTTTGGAGTAAGGGTCACTTCACCTGAAACATTAACTCTGATTTTTTTCCACAGATGCTACTGGACCTGCTCAGCTTTTCTAGCACTTTCTGCTTTGTATTGTTTTCTCATGTTACTTCTGATTTTTTTTGTGAAAAATCTTAACTTTGTGACCATTTTCTGATTTTTGACCTTCTTACAGTCTGAAAAAGAATCGTTCATCAAAATTCTTTCCTTTCCCAGTCACTTGGCCTACGTTGTATCCAAGTTTTTTTATGACCTTCAACTTGTTGGCAACCATCATGTGACACTTTATCAAACCTCTTTTGGAAGGCTATGTACACCACATCAATTGCATTATCCTCATTGGCTCTTTCTGTCACTTGTTACGCCTCTCTAGGGCAGCATGCTGGAAATCAAACTGTGTAATTCTGAGTTGTCAAAAAAGTTAAAGATGTGAAGAAGTGCTCAGAATTCTTTCTGATGAAGAGTCTAGGCCCGAAACGTCAGCCTTCCTGCTCCTCTGGTGCTACTTGGCCTGCTGTGTTCATCCAGCTCTACACCTTGTTATCTCGGATTCTCCAGCATCTGCAGTTCCTATTATCGCTGTCCAATTTACCTGCCTTATAGACTCAGATTGTCAGAAAGCAAGCACCAGATTTGTATGCTTAATAAAATTTATTACTTATTACATGTAATTAGACTGTAGCTACCGGGAAACAGTTATGAACAGTACAATAAGTAAAACACTAATCTCCTTATCAACTCCCCTTTACACACACAATAAAGTGTGTTGTGGATGGAGAGAATGACTGGGAAGGTAGTCCAGTTATTCCAGTTCAGAGGGTTGCTGAAATTCTTGCGATGGGTCGAATACTGCTTCTCTGTCTTCCTTCTCCAGCGACTTTCACTGGTTTGCAAGAGGCCCAGGGTGCTGGTTCACTTGTAAAAGGTGTCTGAATATTGATTAAAAGTCACTTTAGAGAAACTGCTAAAGAAAAGATACACTGGTTTTCTTCTGGTTCAAAGTGGCTTTCAAATTTTTAAAATTTGTATTTTTTTTTCTTGCTTAATACTTTCTTTTGATCTGCTTTCCTGCCCCTAGTTTTTCTTTCCCTGCCTGGGTAACATATATCCTTTGATATGGAAGTAACCTGCCAACTGCTCCATTAGAATTCCTGTCTCCCTTACAGGGGTGATGCAAAAACAGCTTTGTGGTTTACCTCATTGGCTGTGAATTAGCGAAGTTGAGTATGGATTTTGAAGCAAAGCATGGGTAGGAAAATGTTTTAATATCTGAGAATAAAGTTGTTTAAATTGTTTTTAAAAACAAAATTTGTAATTGATTCTACAAAGAATTGATTTGAAGTACATATTGGTAAAGGCCCACACATCTGAAATGCAGAGAATGCTCATAGTCAATCAGAAGCTAGCCCAAGTGTTAACCCACACTTTTTCGATAAAATTAAGTTCCCTCTAAAAAGATAGCATAGCCTCTGAATTTGCAATGGTGACACTAACCTCAGAGCCACTTATACACTTTGAGGGAATGTATTGATAGACACATTTCAGAATGGATAACTAGTGTTTCCTCTAGTATTCAAAAGTGCAAATTTGCATTTTTAGCAATTCATTTGTGGGATGTGGGTGTCACTGGCTGGTCAACGTTTATTGCCCATCCCTAGTTGCCCTTTAAAAGGTGGTGCTAGGCTGCCTTTTTGAACTGCTGCTGTCCAGTTGCTGTTGGTTGGTCCATAATGCTGTTAAGGAGGGAATTTCAGGATTTTGACCCTGTGACAGAGAAGGAATGGCAATATATTTCCAAGCCAGGGTGGTGAGTGCCTTGGAGGGGAGCTTGCAGGTGGTGGTGTTCCCATGTAAGGGCAGCCCATGTCCTTCTAGATTGAAGTGGTCATGGATTTGGAAGCTGCTGGCTGAGGATCTTTGAATTTTTACAGTGCTTCTTGTTGATTGTACTCAACACTGCTATTAAGTGTTGGCGGAGGAAGGAGTGGATATTTATGGATGTGGTACCAATTAAGTGGGCTGTTTCCTGTCAAGCATATCAAACTTCATGAGTGTTGTTGTAGCTGCACCCATCCAGGAAAGTGGGGAGTATTTTTTTGCCTGGCATTTATGTGCTGCGAATGTTACTTGCTACTTGTCAGCCCAAATCTGGACATTGTCCAGATCTTGTTGTATTTGAACATGGACTGTTTCAGAACCTGAGGAGTTGTGAATGGTGCTGAACATTGTGCAATCATCGGCGAACATCCCTGTTTCTGACCCTATGACGGAGAGAAGGTGATTGAAGCAGCTGAAGATGGTTGGGCCTAGGACACTGCCCTGAGGAACGCCTGCACAGATGTCCTGAATCTGAGATGACTGACGTCAACCACAGCCACAACCATCTTTCTATGTCGAGGCTCATTGGGGAAGGGCCAATGTCTAAGGCCTTTCTGCCATATTGTACACTGAGGGGCTGTTAACTTTAGAGCCACTCGTAGCTTGTGATGGAGATTATAGTTTCTGTTCGTATTTGGAAATTTTCCAGTGTTATATTTTGGTAGAAAATCCAAAATGTGATTTTTTTTAAAGTTTTATTTTTTGTAATCTTACTTAAACTTTTTGCAATGTACATATAGATAATTTATAACTAAAGTATATTTTTGCAAATTAAGAAAGGGAAAAAGCAAGTTGTTTTAGAACTGAGATAACAGCATTAGATTTCATAGATAACAATTACAACTTAGATTTATCTGATGCCTTTAATGTAATGAGATATCCCAAGGTGCTTCACAGAGCTTTAGAAATAAGGCATGATGCCAAGCTACATAAGGATATCATAGGGCAGGTAATCAAAGACTTTGTCGATGACTTGGGCTTTTGGAACTGTCTGAAAAGATGAAAGTGAGGTTCCAAGCTAGAGAAGGTTTAGGGGTGAAATTCCAGTCGTTGGAGATTAGAAGATTAAAAGTAAAATACGGTGTTTGCTGAAAATCTGAATTAAATGTAGAGAATTCTGGAGAACCTCAGGTCTGGCAGCATGTGTGGTGGGAGAAACAGAGTTCATGTTTTAACTCTGATATTGACTCTTCTTCAGAAGTCCCTGAAAGAAGTGTCATACCAGACTCAAAACGTTGCGTTTGCCCGAACTGGAGAGGTAACCAAAATGCTTGCAATGTAGATGGATTCAAACCAGTGTGGTTGGATGTGGAGTGCGGTGATGCGGAGAGGACAGCAGTACAGAGAGTAACCTCAGAATAATTAGCAAAGGTGGCGATTGTAATGGATAACTTGAGATATACTGGTGTGAACACGTGGCATGTCAGGAAGAAAGAAGGTGAGCTACAAGGGTTTGGTATATGAAGTGTGTAGGAGTGCCTGAAAGCTAACTAAAATTGAATAATGATTGTGGAGTTGGCTCAGTGTTTTGTATACTTCGGTAGGATGAGGGAAAAAATGAGATGATTAGAGGCATTACTTTTTAGAATGGGTCTCACGACAATGAAGTGAATACAGGGCGTTCTGCTATATTGCACTATGTAAATAACACAGCCTGTAGGAAAAGAGGGGTCGGGGCACAAAGGATACATAAAAATTATCTTTTCCAAAATTCTTCCTCACTTGTGTTGCTTCATTCTTGTAGCTGCAGTTATAATAACAGTTTATCAGACAGGTGATGCTACAAAGAGGCAATACATTTACAAATCTGACCTTGTATTTGCAATAAAATGACAGTTGGGCTTAAATAGAGTTCTGCAACTGGAAATCCCAACAATGGTTAGTACTGCATGATAGTGCGAGTATGATCCAAAAGAGGTGAGCAGTGCAAAATTGTGTGAGATAGAGCTCACAGCCAGCAACCCTCCATGAAACTGTCCCGAAATTGACATGTCAGCAATGTTTAGTAAAATTCCTTCCTCCGTTTAAATGCTGATCTGACCTAACATTCCATCAGCACAGTTTTCTAGATATATTTTCCAATAAGTGAAGCAGAGGAATCTGACCTTTCTTTCCTATATGGCCCATTGGCGTTGAAGTTAATTGTAGGATTAAAATGCGTTGTAAACCTGAGTGATATTGCATTCAAAACAGTGATGGAAAAGAGCAGGTAGCAACACAGACAACTTTTGGGATAAATGATTTACATGAGCAAGTTCAAAAATTCTTACATATCAAATATGTAACAAAATTTAGGCAAAAATACTACACACAAAGGTGCATGTTTTAACAGCACTCATTATTTTAAACTTTACTTCATTTCTTTCTTATACCATCAATTTAGCATTGGAGTCCGTTCTTCTATTTACATAAGCTGCAGTTTTAAACAATGCTGCATAGTGTTATAGCCAACTCAAGTTGGCGCTTTAGAGATAGTGCTCCCCGATTTGTCAATCACATTATAGCCAATTTGCGTTGCTGGAACACACGGTATAGGAGAACCCCCTGTAACTGCAATTATATTTAATCTGTTGGAAAGAATTAGAGGACGAAATGAGAATGTTAGCAGTGGAACTATATGTGCATGCTACTAAATAATCAAAAGAGGCTGGAAGAATTTTTGTGAGAGGATGAGACAGATTTTTGCCTAGTAATAATCTGATGGGATTTCAATTGTGCTGATTTTTTTTGAGTGTACCGTAAGAACATTCTGCATGCACATTGGAATTTAAAGAAATTGTGAGGAACCTGTGTCCATATACAGTGTGCAGTAATTGATGAGGAAGGAACAATTGCAAAGTAAAAGCAAATAAGTTTTTTTTAATTCACTTGTGGGACACAGGCATTGCTGGCTGTCCAGCATTTATTGTCCATCCCTAGCTGCCCTTGAACCAAGTGGCTTGCTAGGCCTTTTCAAGTTGGCATTTGTGTCTGGAGTCACATGTAGGCCAGACCAGGTGAGGGCATAGGATTTCTTTCCCTTAAGGATATTAGTGAACCAGATGAGTTTTCCCGACAATCGGCAATGGTTTCATAGTCATCAGTAGATTCTTAATTCCAGACTTTTTTTTAAATTGAATTCAAAATACCCCATATGCCATGGCGGGGTTCAAACCCAGGGTCCCCCAGAATATTAGCTGAGTTTCTGGAATAATAGGCTAATGATAATGCGACTAGGCTATCGCCTCCCTCAGGTAATGATGATGGTGAAGCTCTGTCAATCAGAGTGGCTATCAGGGTAGAGAACCAAAGGAAACCAATCAAAAACCAAAAATAAAACAAGGTGATTTTTAAAAAAATGAGAGAATGCGTGGGAATAGTGAAATGGTAATGAACAAACTAGAAATCAAATTAGGATAGAAAGGTTATTTGGTTTCATTGCGAACAAATTGTGAAAGACATTTGGAAACAAGAAAAATAAAAGTTTTTATATGTTCAGAAAAGGCTATAGCTATTTGTAAAAGGTTGAAGAATGCAATTAAACTGTCACTGGAATTGGATGGTAAAGAAAACTGGGGAAAGAAAAAGCATTGTCCATGAATATTTTTAGTAAACAAAGTCTGCATTGAACAATTGACGGTGGGAAATGATGTCTGATGATAGAACATATCTGAAGAAATTGTAGTGCTTAAATTGTTATTTCAACACAGCTCAGAAAAACTGCAATGGTCATGTTAGAATTGCAGGTGTAAATGTAAAGGAAACAGCAAACTGAAAATTTTAAATCACAGGAAGACATATTGAGGTTGTTGGTGAAGTGCAATGTAGAAAGACACCTGGCTCAAATAACTTTCATTGTCGGGTTCTGAAGGAATTAGTTCAAAGAATGAGACTCCTCTTGTGGATATTTTTGAAATTTGGTGTTGGACCAAGTCTCAGAGGATTTCAAATGTGACTTACATTTTTGGAAAAAAGATGAGGCAACAACTGAAGGGTAGGTAAGCCTTATTTGTGAAGAAAGTCTTATAAAGGTTCACTTTGAGGGGCAAAACTGATCCAAGGTGATTGGAATGTTTTTAGGAGTGACAAGCCATGCTTGACTAATTTGATGGATATCTTTTGAGGAGAAGACAGATATTGAAGATAAACTGTGGATATGATCCACTTGGATTCCAGGAAGGTAGTTAACACAGTCCACCCTAATTGGGTACTAAGTAAGAACCTGTGGAATTCTTGGAAATGAACTGAAGTTACTTGGCAAATAGTTGGTGATGGAAAGCAATTAATAGTGTGTCTGGTCAGGTTAGCATCTAGTTACCTTTGGAATGCCAGTACTGGAGCTACTGATGTTTAGAATTTTTATAAATCATTTAGCGAAAGGAATGATATCCATGTGGATTGGTGATGCCAAACTGAGGGAAATGGAAAACTAATTGAAAGAGATCACATTCCAAGATGGTTATGATTGTAGGAGGCCAGTCATCTGAGCTCCAATACATCCCTGCAGGAGTTCCTCAGTGTAGTATCCTAGGCCTAACCATCTTCAGCTGCTTCATCAATGAGCTTCCCTCTATCATAATGTCGGAAGTGGAGATGTTCACTGATGATTGCATGAAGTTCAACAGTATTCACGACACCTCAGATACTGAAACAGTCCAAATGCAGTTAGAACTGGACAGTACCCAGGCTTGGGCTGACAAGTGACAAGTAACATTTGCACCACACACATGCCAGGCAATGACCATCTCCAATAAGAGACAATCTCACCATCACCCCCTTGACATTCATTGGTGTTATCATCGCTGAATTCTCCCACTATCAACATTCTGGGGATTACCATTGACCAGAAACTGAACTGGACTCACCACATCAATGCAAGTGGCTTCGGGAGCTGGTCAGAGGCTAGGAATACTGCAGCAAGTACCTCACCACCTGACCTCCCAAAACCTGCCATCGTCTACGAGGCACAAATCAGAAGTGTGATGGAATTCTCCCCACCTACCTAGATACATGCAGCTTTACCAACATTCAAGAAGCTTAACACTGTTGAAGGCAAAGCAGCACACTTGATTGGCATGTCATCCACTCACTTCACCACTGACGCTCTGAGCTGTTCTCAGAGCCACTGTGTTTATGTGTTGGGTCCAGTTCTAGTCCCAAGGATGTAAGCCAATTTGAACTTCAAAGGTAAAAGAATAATGTGTTTTTTTTTCCCAGAAAGAAGGCCCTATGACTCCTAAACCCATTCACTTCTACCAGCAGTTGGCGACAGCACATCTTGCCCAGATAATGAGGGGGCACTGCAGTCTCTGCCCGATTACAACTGCTACACCTTCACCTACAATTCACCTCTATCACGGCTCCTGCATAAAGGGCATCTGTGCACAGCCAACTGAAAGGACATTGACTTACTTGATCCTCTAATTACATGTGGACTAATGTCAATATCTTTGATTCTAACTAATTTGGAATTTGAAACTTTCCTTTGTTTTTCATGGATATGTGTCTGTGTGTTTGTCTGTTGTCTATGTGTGAGAATGTGTATTGCAGACTATTAGCCTGGATTTTGAATGCATGAATAATCCCTACTAAGAGTTTGGTGTGGGTCATTTTGAAATTGGATTTCATAGGCATCCTTTGAGACAATCTGTGGCCCTCCAATTCTGGCATCCAGCGTATTTTAATTTTAGTGATGCCACTATTGACAGCTATTCTGAAAGCCTGAAAATGCTCCCCAAGCCCCTCTGCCCCTCGTCCTTTTCAAGATGATCCTTTGAAATGTACTACTTTGACTGAATAGTACTTGTATTTCCTTATGTGGGTTGGTCTCAAATTTTTTAATGCTGTTGGGAAATAACTTGGGATGCCTTGCCACTTTAAAGGAATAAATACAAATTGTTTTTCGTTCAGCATTGGGACCATTTTATTACTTTGCCTTTTTGGCAAGTTTCAAAAATTACACCTGGGCCATAATGATACCAAATTATATTGAATGCTGTATTCCCAAAGGAAGTTGGAGAGCAATCTTTTGGAATGAGAGTTAATTAAAATTGATTAAAATATTTCATATGCTGTTCCTCTTATTTGTTATATAAATTTATTTGACTCAGTTTTCCTGTTACTTTATCATTTCAATCTTTAATCATCGATGGTTGTTGCTTCGTTCATGTAATCTTCTCTCCCAAACACTACCATCACTGATCAAAACTGTGCATTGTTTTAGAATGTGAAGAACTGGTGTGTTTATGCAAGAAGTGGTAGTAGTGATGGGAGAAGGACCAAGTTCCACTACCACAATCACTTTTGTTGTATATTATGGCATTGTACTTAATAGAGTTACATGGAACCATTGCCCTGCTCATATCTCTTGATTGCAGCTTTAGTGCTGATGATTGTCTTTACCAGAATTTTTTCAGGTAAATAATTAAAATAACTATTTATGTATTGATTAGTTTGAAGAACATTTCTAATATATTCCTCTTTCAGGAAAGCCAATGAATTACCAATTTAAAAAATAGAGTAGCAGTAGACTATATGGCCACTTGAACCTGCTCCGTTCAGTATGTACTCATGACCATGGTTGCTCTTCAGCTTCATTGCGTTTTGCTGCCCACTCCCCAAATCTCTTCACTCTTTTCTGTTGCTTCTTGCAGCTGCTGCTATCAGGGGATTCCCTTTTATGACCTGCCGCGCTTGTCTGTCTTGCACCATCTTAGCACTTCCACTGAAGCTTGTAAATGAATGCCCTGTAATAACTGTCATCCACCTACGCCTAAGCTGACCCCTCTTTCTGCTACCTTACATTTTGTGCTGTGGGAGAAATCTTTAGATTTTCAGATTTGACCAAATAGTCATAATCTTGGCTTTTTTTCCTGGATGTCGCTTGTGTTGTTTTTACTTTGGTAATTTCAAGCACCTTTTTGTTTGCCTTATGATCTGTATATGGAATTTTTAACGTACCTCTTAGTATCCCCATGCTAAAGGACTCTTCTACCACAGATCTGTGTTCGTTGCTCAGGTTTCTGAGGTGCACAGAAATGGATAGGAGGTTGTAACTTGTGACTCTTTTTCTCCTTGCTGCAAGTTTGTATTTTCTTGTTGGTAAGCACATCCTTAATCTTCGCAACATTACTTCAGGCTATCTTCATCCTCTTTCTAACTTTTCTATCACATCTGCCATCTTCTGTTATAATTTGACCTAAACATTGTTCTGGCGTGACAATATGAATTTTAATCTTCACTGTAGCTTCTTCTAATATGCCCCTCCTGCTATTGCTTTTGTTTCTTTGGTGTTAACGCTCATTCCATATTTTAAACTTGTAGATTTTACTTGATTTAAGATATTTCGTGGGTCTTCTTCTGATTTTCCTGTGGCAGTGGATCATGTATGTGAATTTGTATTCTTATCTCCAGTATTTACCCTGAAAGTACTTCTTTATTCCATGAATATTTGTTCTGTGTACAGATTAAATAATTTTGGTGACGCTACTCAGCCTTCTGATACTTCTGTCTTCACTTGAAACGTATTTTGTTGTCCCTCTTCGAGACTGGTAGTCACTATTGAGTCCTAATATAGGCTCTTGATAAATCTCATGTCAATACTGCCGGTGTCCCATTTCTATGACGTGACTATTAACTTTAGATGATGTACACAACTGAACATCTTTTCATAGCCTGTGAAGCGTTCTTGTTTACTTCTGGATATTTATGGTTAAGTAATCCTTCTCTAGTTCCCATTCCTGTAGTAAATTCAGACTGTTTTGCCAATTTCTGTTTCAAATGGGCTTCTTCCTATTATAATTTTCCAAATCACTTTAACCCGATGATTCATGGAAATCAGCATTTTGAAGTGATTGCATTCCATTGCTTTAAGTTTCTTAAGTAACTTAATAAATAATGAATGCTTCGAGTTATTTGGAATATATCTTTTCGCATGTACGTGTTTGCAAATTTCTGTCACTTCTAATTCTGTTTGTCTGAGGGAATTTGGATGTTTTGTTGTTCCTTCATTTACGCCTGGAGCTTTTCTTATACTCATCACATTCTAAGCATTCTTTACCTCTGATACGATAATGTTTGGTCCTTCGTTTGCCTCTATATCTTAGAGACTCACTCAAATTACATCATCATACAATTCACTAATATAGTGTGTTTAAATTTTGCGAATATTTGCTTTCAAACAATATTCTACCATCTTTGCCTTCTATACACCCATGATGTGTTGTTAACCCTTTCTATCTGCTGAAGATTTCACATTTTGGTGCAAAACAGTTATTTTGTGATTTCATTTGAGCTCCATTACTTCTTCACACATCTCTTCATACCATTTCTCCTTCACCTACCTGTATACATCATTTATTCCTTTTAAATTTTATCACACTCAGAGCAGATGGTAGATGTTGCCTACCTGGTCTTTAGTAAAGCCTTTGACAGGGTTCTGCATGGTTGACTGGTTAGTAAAGTTAGATCACATGGGATTCAGGGAGAGCTTGACATTTGGGTATAAAATTGGTTTGATGGTAGGAGACAGTGAGTGGAGGTGGAGAGTTTTTTTTAATACTGAAGGCCTGTGACCTGCAGTGTTTTGCAGGGATCAGTGCTGGGTCCACTGTTGTTTGTCACTTATACACATTAGTTGGATGAGAATTTAGGAAGCACGGCGCAAAAGTTTGCCGATGGTACTGAAGTTGTTGGTATAGTGGTCAGTGAAGAAGGTTATCTAAAATTACAGAGGAATCTTGATAAATTGGGCCAATGGGCAGAGGAGTGGCAGATGGAGTTTAATTTGGATAAATGTGAGGTGTTACATTTTGGTAAGATGAACAAAGGCAGGACATACACTGTTGACGGTGGTACCCTGGGTAATATTGTTGAACAGAGAGACATAGGGATTCAGGTGCATAGTTCTTCGAAAATTGTGTTGTAGGTAGACAGGATGGTTAAGAAGGCATTTACCACGCCTATCTTCATTGCTCAGACCATTGAGTATAGGAGTTGGGACATCATGTTGAGGTTATAGAGGACGTTGGTGAGGCCATTTGGGCAGTAATTTGTACAGTTCTGGTCACTCTGCTATAGGAAGGATATTATTAAATTTGGGAGCATTCAGAAATGTTTACCAGGGTGTTGCTGGAATTGGCAGGTTTGAATTATAAGGAGTAGCTGGATAGGCTGAGACTTTTTTCACAGGAGTGTTGGAGGTTAAGAGTTGACCTGATAGAAGTTTGTAAAATCATGATGGGCATAGATAAGGTGAGAAGCAAAGCTCTTTTTCCCTAGGTGGGTGAGTTCAAAACTATGATTCATATTTTCAAGGTGAGAGGAGAATGATTTAAAAGGGACCTGAGGGGCAATTTTTTCTCACACAGGGTGGTTTGTATATGGAATGAACTGCCAGAGGAAGTCGTAGATGCAGGTACAGTTACAACATTCAAAAGTCATTTGGACAGGTACATAACTAGGAGAGGTTTAGATGGATGTGGGCCAAATGCAGGCAAATGGACTTGTTTAGTTTGGGAAACTTGGTCAGCATGAAGAAAATGACCTGAGTTTATATCCATGCTGAAATATGTATGAATATTCTTTGAGTTGTTTCTGAAATGTTTCTCATCCTTGATTTTCTTTTCTTTACTTCATCCTTCCCAGTCACCATTATCTAGAGGCATTGCGATACATCAAATTAAAAGAAAATCAAATTCTGCTTATTCAGAATTAGCAAAATATTGGAATAAAATTTGCTGTTCTAACTGTTGATAAATATATGACAAATGTGGATTCAATTGCTGTGAAGTATAATTAGTAATTGAGGTTGAAAATGTGCCTGTTATTTTCAGACATCGTTAATACATTGCAATTCTGATTGCATCACTATACAGAGGATTACTTTTCTTATGTTTCATTTTTGTTTTGCTTAGGTGATTCCACCAAAAGATTGGAAGCCTAGAAGAAACTATGATAACATCGACAGCTTGGTTATTCCTGCTCCAATTCAACAAATGGTCACCGGGCAGTCTGGCCTCTTTACCCAGTACAACATACAGAAAAAACCATTGACCGTAAAGGAATTCAGATGCTTGGCCAATAGTGATAAGTAAGTCCAACTTGGAGTATGCTTTATTTTATGTGCGGAGACTTTAATATCAAGGAAATTCAGAGAAAATGCTGTGTGAAAGATGTGTTTAAAAAAGTTTCATTTAGGCTGCACTCTGTTTAAAGTTTGCGTTTTAATGTACTACCTCAAAATGTTCAGTTTCAACTATTCTGCAGTTGCATGGTGTTCTTTGCTTCAAAACTACATGTCAACACAATTGATATTTCCCTGATGTGCATAAGTCTGTGAAGCATTTGAAACAACTGTTTGAAAGGTTTTTTTAAAGTAGGATGTTTCACTCATTAGTACAAAACCTTTTTAATTTTTACATTTAAACCAATATAGGGGGCTTCAAAGGATCAATCTACAGCTGTCTGTGCTTAGCTGATGCACTCTCCACTTTGGTCAGCATGATTTTGCAAGAAAATATATTCAATTCATTCATTTATATGTTAGATTATTTTGGTGTATAACAGTTAATTGGGAATGTATTATAACCATGAATTATTTCACTTTATTACTCAATCTGGCTTGCTGAAATGTTGTTATTGTGTAATGAAATTCAGTTTCATTTTACCTTTTGGTTGATGCTGACTTTTCATTCTCTTGTAGTTGGCTGAGGCTTTTCTGTTTATTGTCCTTATGTTTCCCGGTTGAGATGCATGGTCTCACTTGAGCATCTTACAGGTCCACATTTCCTTGTGAGTGGTCAGTGATGCTAGGCATACAAGAAATTTTCTTGTGAACAAGTTTATGATCTGATTGGTATAAATATGATGAAGCATGAAGTCACTGGATACTTAGTCACTTGTATTCACCTATTTACAGCTGTTATTCAGCTCCTGGCTCCTAGCTTTCTTTTCCTACAAGTTTTAAAAATTCTTTCATGGTACGTGGGCATCGCTAACTAGGCTAGCATTTATTACTCATCTCTAAGTTCCCTTGAGAAAGTGTTGTGGGCTGATGTGGTTGTGTGTTGCCTTCTTGAACTGATGTAGTCTTGGAGGTGCAGGGACACTAACAATGCTGTTAAAAATACAGTTTTTTTTTGACCTTGAAATGCTGAATGAACAGCTCCAAGTCTGGATGGTGTGTGATTTGGGCCGTTTTTTTTTTTCTGGAACCCAGTGCAGTGGTAGGTAATCCATTCTACGTGATTACATTACTTTCCTGGCTTTTCTGTTGTGGTTTTGGTACAACTGAGTGGCTTGCTGGGCCTTTCAGAGAGCACACAAGAATCAACCTTGTTGCTGGGGTTTGAATTTGCGTGTAGGCCATAATGACAGATTTTTTTTTTCCCTAAAATTCTTAGTGAACCAGGCAATCGTGACAAGCCTTCAGTTCCAGAGTTATAATTGAATTCATATTTAATTAGCCGCAGTGGTGGGAATTCAACATTGGTCATCAGGACATTGACCTCTAGGTTGCAGATCAATGAAATTACCAGTATGGCATTGCCTCTGGTGTAAAAACAAGATGTGGAAATTGCACTATTTTATAAGTCAGATGCTGCAATTGTGA
The DNA here is from genome assembly GCA_024137785.1 of Ginglymostoma cirratum. Taxonomy (NCBI): domain Eukaryota; kingdom Metazoa; phylum Chordata; class Chondrichthyes; order Orectolobiformes; family Ginglymostomatidae; genus Ginglymostoma; species Ginglymostoma cirratum. Next base: position 31,723,653 of record JAHRHZ010000024.1, read on the forward strand.
AATGCCATTTTCAGTGGAAGAGGCAAATGCAACAGCCAATTGGATTTAAATGTACGGTAACTTAAAATGTTCAGGGTGGCAAATAAATAATCCTATCCATTTTGCAATATTTTCATGAGTTATGAAAGTAATGGAAATTTGAAATAGTTGATCTGGTAATGCAAAGCTAGGCCAAAATCCAAGTCAAATGTCACCAGGTTACCAAGGGTCAGGTTAACTTCATGGAAGGTGGTGTTATTCCACCTTTTCTGCTGCCGATAAAGTTTCAGACAAGTCAAGTAGGTTTATCACTGTGTTAAGATCTTCCACGTTGTTCTTTGTCACTTACACGGAGCATTGTAACATCGTGGAAAACGTAGTTCAAATACCGCTAACAAGCGATCAATCAAAAGAAGAGGATTATAATTTTGCTGTGAAATGAAGTCAGCTTGAGGATTGGGGGCTTTTTAGAACTCTGCAAAGAAAGGCCATGAAATTGATGAAGAATGAGAAAAGAGAATATAATAGACTTGCAAGTTACACGAAACAAATTATAATTGTTCCTATCAGTGTGTAAATTGGAACATATTAATGAAAGTTAATGTGAGCCAATTAAAGTCATAATGGGCAAGAATGAAATGGCAGAAACCCTAAACAATAATTTGTGTCCACTTTCATAGTAAATGATTAAAAAAAATCTGGCGATAATGAGGAACCAATGAGGAATTTAAATGAGCATAAGTAATTCTCCAGGAATATTTCTTACTTGGGACAGTGTGGTATGAATTTCTCTGGAATTAATGACCTGCATTTTCGGGGTTTTATAAAAGATAACTGAAGAGATAGTGGATGAATTGATGTTCATTTTTCTAGTGTTCTGTATATTCCAACACATCATCTGAAGCTTTGGAATGTAGTAAATATAATTCTGCTATTTAAGATACGAAGAAGAAAGAAAGCATGGCACTAAAGGCCAGTTTGCCAGCAGTAGTAGGCATAATGCTGGAATGTATTATTAAGGTAGTGGTAAAGACCATAAGATATACGAGCAGAATTGCCACATTCAGCCCGTAACGTTTGCTTTACAATTCAATCATGGCTGATATGTTCCTCAACCTCATTATCCTGCCTCCTCCACGTAACCTTTGATCCGCTTACTAATTAAGAACCTATCTATCTATGTTTTAAATCCACCCAATAGCTTTACCTCTGCAGCAATGAGTTCCATAGATTTACCCCTTCTGAGTGAAGAAATTTGCCTTAATTTCAACTCTTAAGGATCATCCCTTCATTCTGAGGCTGTGCCCTGAAATTCTAGTCTCTTCTACTAGTGGAAACATCTCCTCCAATGTCCAGTCTCTCCTGGCCTCTGTGTTGTGTAAGTTTCAATGAGATCCTCCCTCATCCTTCTAAACTCCACTTAGTACAGACCCATAGTACTCAACTGTTCCTTATGTGAAAAACTCTTAATTTCTGGAATCATTCTTAGTGTACTGCAGATTCTAACAACTTGCGTATTTAACACAAAATCTCATTTTATTTTTGCTGCTGTTGTCAACCACCATTAAGGGTGCAGTTTCTCTCTATCCACTCTGTCCAAAGTCCTCGTGATCTTGAATCTCTCTTATATATTCTCTCAACTTTGTTTTCGTCAAGCAGAACAACCTTAACTTCTCCAATTTATCTATGTAACTGAAGTTCCTCATCCTGAAATAATCCTTGCAAATCTATTCTGCGCCATCGTTATATCCTTGTTAAAGCATGCGTCCAGCACTGGATGCAAGAATCCAGTTGAGGTTGAATCAGTGTTTGATTTGGGTTTACCATAACCTCCTCGCTTTTGTATCATACTCCTCTATTTTTAAAGTCCATGAACTGCAGGTGCTCAGGTTTCTTCCCACAGTCCAAAGGTGTGCAGATTAGGTGGATTGGCCATGCAAAATTGCCCATAATATCCGGGGATGGGAGGGCTGGTGGGCTAATCGTGGAAAATGGAGGGTTTACAGGGTCGGAGTGTAGGTCTGGGTGGGATGCTGTTTGAAGGTTCTGTGTGGACTTGATGAGCTGAATGGCCTGCTTGGACTCTGTAGAGAGTCTGTGTTTGTATTTTCTGATTCTGTGCCTTACTAACTGTGCTCTCAACCCGCTGTGTCACCTGTGATTTGTGCACATATACACCCAAGGTTCATTGATCTTGGACCTACTTTACAATTGTACCCTTTATTTTGTCTGACAACACTTTACTGTATAAAATTTCTTTCACTACTTCACATTTCACCAACCGGTCTACGTTCTTTTGAAGTTAAGCACTGTCCACCTCACTGTTCGCCATGCTTGAAAGTTTCGTTTTCCACAAATTTTGACATCGCACCAGGTCAGTTATGGATGCTCATTCAATAAACTTTTAGATAGTAAGGGAATTGAGAGATATTGAATTAATATGGGGAAGTGGTGTAAATAAAGAAGATGAGCCATGATGATCTATTGAATGTTAGTTCTGGGTTGGAAGACCAGATGGCCCACTTCTATTATGTTTTTAAATTATAAGATAAAAGAAAGAGAGGTCATTCAATAGAGGTTCTGTTTGTAATTTCATTCTGTATCAAAAAGTGCAAGGTGATTTTGCACTTCAGTTTAGAGAATTTCGTTTGTTGAAATTTCCACATAATTGAGTTATATTTTTGACTCAAAGCACTATTTTCTTGCAGAACTTTTAAGCATGAGCCATGTATTTTAAATAAGGTAACCATTTATTACTGATTATGAAGTTGACAGAAACTCAAAAATTCTTTGGTTTATTCATGGATTAGTAGAAGTACTTCGACTTAACAATATAGTGTTGCCTCAATTTTCCATGTGCATAACATCTTTGATCTTAAAAGCTTTATCGTAGACCAATAACATAGCAAAAATTAAATATTCATGCTTGCTCAAGCTTGTTGGGAAGATAACAAGTATTTGGATGGAAAATGTCCTAGTGTAGCACGGCGTTCTTTTGTAGTCAAGTCATTTGTTTTAAAGGTAAATTTCAGCCTGTATTGAGGCATAAAACTTTGAGGCATCAAGTGGTTCGGAATATACTGTGCGACGTTCTACCCTAGGGTGTGAAAGGCAAGGTTGAAACATTTGCTCAGAAGCTATTTCTCTAGAAAATCTAGCTTTTCAAACAAAGAAAATTAATCTTGAACCACACCTCTGCAACTAGATAACGATTGTCTCAAGAAATATCAATTGTAATAGATTGACTCTTCACTTGTTTTACTCAGTGTCTGCTGAAAAATCTGCGGAGGTTTATAAAATAAACTGTGCTGATCTGCAAATATTCTTATTGATATGGTGGTCCACAAGTATTTGGAAAGGCAAGGACTGACTAGGGATATCAAAATGGCTTTGTGCGTGGGAAATAGTATCTCATTAACTTGAATGAGTTTTTTGAGGAAGTAGCAAAGAGGATTGATGAGAATAGAGTGGTGGACGCGATCTGAATGGACTTCAGTAAGGCGTTCGACAAGGTTCCTCATGGAAGACTGGTTAGTCAGTTTAAATCACATGGAAGACAAGGAGAACTAGCCGTTTGGATACAGAACTGGCTCAAAGGTAAAAGACAGGGTGGTGGTCAATGGTTGCTTTTCAGACTGGAGGCCTATGACCAGCGGTATGCCTCAAGGATTGTTGCTTGGTCCACAGCTTTTTGTTATTGATATAAATGATTTGAATGTGAACATAGGAGGTATGGCTAGTAAATTTGCAGATGACACTAAAATTGGAGATGTAGTGGACAGTGGAAAAGGTTACCTGAGAGTACAATGGGATCTTGATCAGTTGGGCCAATGGGCCGATGGAGTTTAATTTCGATAAATGAGAGGTGCTGCATTTTGGAAAGGCAGGACTTATAAATTTAATGGTAAGATCCTGGGCAGTGTTGCTGAACCAAGTGCAGTTGGAGTGCAGGTTCACGGTTCCTTGAAAGTGGAGTTGCAGGTAGATAGGATAGTGAAGAAGGCATTTGGTATGCTTGCCTTTATTGGCTAGTGCAGTGAGTATAGGTGTTGGGAGGACATGTAGCTGTATAGGACATTGGTGAGGCCACTTTTGGAATACTGCGTGCAGTTATGGTCTCCCTGGTATAGTAAGGATGGTGTGAAACTAGAAAGGGTTCAGAAAACATTTACAAGGATGTTGCCAGGGTTGGAGGGTTTGTGCTATAGGGAGAGGCTGAATAGGCTGTGGCTATTTTCCGTGGAGCATTGGAGGCTGAGGGGTGATCTTACAGATCTTTATAAAATCGTGAGAGGCATGGATAGGGTTAATAGACAAGATCTTTTCTTTGGGGTGGGGGAGTCTAAAAGTAGAGGACACAGGTTTAAAGTGAAAGGGGAAAGATTGAGGAAGGACCAAAGGAGCAATTTTTTCATGCCAAGGGTAGTGCATGTTTGGAATGAGCTGCCAAAGGAAGTGGTGGAGGCTGGTACAATTACAACATTTGGATGGGTACGTGAATAGGAAGGGTTTAGAAGGATATGGGCCAAATGCTGGCAAATGGGACTAGATTAATTTAGGATATCTGGTTGGCATCGATGAGTTGGGCTGAACGATCTGTTTCCATGCTGTACAGCTCTATGACTCTATGCTTCTGGTCTTTTACAATGCATCTTCCTCCAGGCATGCTGGAACAGATCTAGTTTCGGAAATTCTTTAAAGATGGACTTTCACCTATTCCGAGATCCGTTAGTTTATGACCTTGCATTGCTGTATAACTCTGTTGTTCTTGGACTGTTCCTCCCATTCGTTTGTTTTTTTTTGCTGATGCTATTGGGCTGGTCCATTTTCTCTCAACGTTAGCCAAGTTCAGTTGTCCTCTTTTTGTCACGTGTAGAAAGTTGAAGCATATCATGAAATCTTTAAGTCTGGGGAAGGTTTTTGTCTAATTGTGATGATGTTGATCAACTTTTACTTAAGTCACGTCTATTGTGTTAGATTGGTACCAGGTCATATCTCATAATAAAAGTAGGTGGCTCAGTGGTTAGCACTGCTGTCTCACAACACCAGGGACCCAGGCTCAATTCCACCCTCGGGCGACTGTGTGTATGGAGTTTACACATTCTCCCTGTGCCTGTGTGTGTTTCCTCTGGCTGTTCCAGTTTCCTCCCACTATTCAAAAATGTGCGCATTAGGTGAATCGGCCATGGGAATTGCAGGGATAGGGTAGGGGAGTGAGTCTGGGTGGGATTCTCTTAAGAGATTTGTGACCTGTTGGGTCAAATGACCTGTTTGCACACTGTAGGGGTTCTTAAAAAATTCTAATCTTTTTGATCTAGACTTGCACCCACTGATCCACACCACCTGACTTCAGTACCCTTTCTGGTGATGAAGATCGATGATATTGTATCTGAACTGACACCCATCATCAGAAGGTTCTGAGTGCAATTCTGGGGGCTCTTGATGAAGCCTTTTTATTTCAAAATGGTTATGACACTAGGATAACCTGCTATCTGACAAAATAGTCTTTTACTCCACTTTGGACAAAGAGCAGGCCTGAGACCTACGCAACTGTTATATAAATCAATCTTTGGTGATTTGCATTTCTTGCATGATGCAACCGATAGCAGTGCCCAACGATTTTCTTTCCTTTTGAATTAATATTAATTGGGTTGCTTCTAATAGTTGGCTGTTAGAAAAGTGCTCATATTTGCGTGCCTGAAAAGAAATTGATCAGGAGTCAATCTCCCAAGATAAGGTGGTTGCAGAGTTTCAACTCTGGTACAAGTGTAATTGTTGCTTAATCGCTTGATGCTTTTGCAATTTTGAGGCTATTCCTGAAAAGCAAATAGATTTCCATTATTTCTCCAACTTTGGAGGGAAGAGGAGGATAAAAAGAAATGTGACTTAACTTTTATTTGACTCACTCAGCTTTTTGTGTCCACTGCCTGGATTGATGTCCGTATTCAGGCTCTGTGTGGAAATATTGAACTACGCATTCTGTACTTTCATAGCTTTAGCAAATTTTGGTCTTTGCTTTAATTGTGAATTAATTTCCTTTATTTTGAAACAGATATTGTACTCCTCGACACTTAGATTATGAAGATCTTGAACGTAAATACTGGAAAAATTTGACCTTTGTAGCACCAATCTATGGAGCAGATGTCAGTGGCAGTCTTTATGATGAGGTCAGTGTTTTGTATGTTGGAAATTATCTTGTCTAATATTACTTGCATTTGTACGTGTTATAACTGCCAACTCTGCGCGAAAGCGGATCAATGTTAACCATAACTCACCACAAATTTGGCAATGTGTGTCCTATAAATTGAATATTCCATGGTTGTTTTGGCCAGATAGTGGATTCCTACATAAGCAGCTTCTTATTGCCTTCAATTTATTGATTGTGGATCAGTAACCTTGAAGGAAGCACTTGATGGTTGTTGAGTAGTAATGCTCAGGGGAAAGAAGTTCCAGGATTTATGACTCCATCCCCTCTACCCTGCAGTGGAGGTTAGCACTTTGCCATTGTTTGCGAGGGAATCCTATATTTTTTCTACTACCTAAGCATAGTGCCTGACAAGTAGCAATCGCTAAAAGAAAAGTAGAACAACTCAGTGGATAAAGTAAGCAGTGGAACATAAATATGTGGTGTACCATTTTGTTTTCTCCTCAGTCATGAATAGGAAGCAGGCACAATGTCACTGAGTTAAACTTGAGTGTGTATTTTGCAGTAAAGTTATGATGGCAATCTCTGATTTCTTTCCAAGAGAAACAATGTCTATTGATGACTAAAAGCTTAATAGACCTGACTGAAAGATAGCAAGAACTGCAGATGCTGGAGTCAGAGACAACACAGTATGGAGCTGGAGGAATGCAGCAGGCCAGGCAACATCAGAGGAGCAGGAAAGTTGACGTTTCAGATCGGGACCCTTCTTCAGAAATGAGGAGGGGCAAGGGAGCTGGGAAATAAACAGAGAGAGGAGGGGTGGCGCTGGAAAAGGTAGGTGGGACAGTGATGGGTGAGTGCAGGTAGGGAGTAGTGGGAATTGATCAGTGGGATGGGCGGGACAGTTAGGTGGGATAGAAAATGGACAGGTTGTGTCAGGTCAAGGAGACAGGGATGAGAGGGAGGCTTGGACATAGGATGAGGCCAGGGGTGGGGAGATTTCAAAACTGGTGAATCCATGTTTAGGCCATCAGGCTATAGGCTCCCAAGCTGGAGTATGACGTGTTGCTCCTCCGGTTTGCAGGTGTGACACTGGAGGAGACCCAGGATAGGCATGTCACCCAGGGAGTGGGAGGGGGTGTTAAAATGGTTGGCAACCGAAAGGTGTTGTCATTTGTTGTGTACAGAGCGCAGATGCTTCACGAAATGGTCTCCAAGTCTACGCTTGGTCTCACTGATGTAGAGGAGGCCGCATCGGGAGCAGCGGATACAGTAGATCAAGTTGACAGGAGTGCAGGTGAACCCCTGTCTCATATGGACGGTTTGTTTTGTGCCTTGGCAGGAGGTGAGGGGGAAGGTGTAAGGGCAGGTGTAGCACTTCTGGCAGATGCAAGGAAAGGACCCGCGGCCGGTGGGGTTAGTGGGGAGTGTGGAGCGGATGAGGGAGTCGTGGAGAGAGCGGTCCCTCTGAAAGGCAGATGGGGTGGGAAGGGAAATATCTCTTTGGTTGTGGGGTCAGATTGTAGGTGGTCGAAGTGGTGGAGAATGATACGTTGGATGTGGATGTTGGCGGGTGGTATGTGAGGACAAGGGGGATTCTGTCTTTATTTTTGTTGCGGGGAGGGAATGAGAGGGCAGAATTGCGGGAACTGCAAGAGATGCAGTTGAGGGTATTTTTGATCATTGGAGGGAAATGTTACGATCCTTGAAATAGAAGAACCTCTGGAATGTTTGGGAGTGGAATGCCTTATCTTCGGAGCAGACGCGGTGGAGGAATTGGGAGTAGGGGATCGCGTTCTTGCAGGAGGGTGGGTGGGTGAAAGGAGGTGGAGTCCAGGTAGCTGTGGGAGTTGGTGGGCTTGAAATAGATGTCAGTTTTGAGGCGGTCACCAGAGTTGGAGATGGAGAAGTCCACAAAGGCGATGGAGGTATTGGAGATGATCCAAATGAATTTGAAGTTGGGGTGAAAGGTGTTAGTAAAGTTGGTGAACAGTTCAAGCTCCTCATGGGAGCAAGTGGCAGTGCTGATGCAGTCATCAATGTAGTGGAGGAAGAGGTGGGCGATAGTGCCTCTTTAACAGCGGAAAAGGGACTGTTCCACATATCCTACAAAGAGTAGACGTAGCTTGGGCGCATGCGGGTGCCCATGGCCACCCCTTCAGCCTGTAGGAAGTGGGAGGAGTTAAAGGAGAAGTTGTTCAGAGTAAGGACGAGTTCAGTTAAGCAGATGGGGGTGTTGGTGGAGGGAGACTGGTTGGGCCTGCAGAAGAGGAAGAGGTGGAGGGCTTTTACGCCAACAGCAGGAGAGGAAGACGTGGAGGGCTTTTGAGCCAACAACATGGGGGATACAAGTATACAAGGATTGGATGTTCATTGTGAAGATGAGGTTTTATGGGCCAGGGAACTGGAAGTCGTGGAGGGTGTGGGTGGTGTCCCGGATGTAGGTAGGGAGTTTAAAGTTTTGGCAAAGATCTGTAGCTCGGGTTGTAGATGAGGTTGTTGACTTGCTCGTTGAGCTGGTTTGTTTCTCTTCAGATGTTTCGTCACCATCTTAGGTGATATCATCAGTGGAGCCTCTGATGAAGCCATGTTATTCGACTCCGCTTGGAATTTGGAATGAACAAAATTCCAAGCGGAGTCGAATAACATGGCTTCATCGGAGGCTCCACTGATGATGTCACCAGCATGTTAACGAAACCTCTGAAGAAAAGCAAGTCAGCTCAGTGAACAAGTCAGCAGCCTCATAGGTGCGGAGTTCCTGGACCTGTGGCGGGAAGAAACAGAGTCAAGGTAAGCAGAGACGTTCAGTGGGGCAGGAGCAGGCAGACACCATGCGCTGTCTGGGGCAGCCAGGTTTGCTAGACCTGACTGAAGTTGTATCATCTTTATATTCAGTAAAAATATTCCAAATTTCGTTCAGTTTGTACGAAATCAGCAAAGATTGAACAATATAATCAGTTTTGGGTTTAAATTCTTAGTACCTGTCATGCTTTAACTTCAGCTTTCTGACATTAATTCTGACTTTCAAGTCATTTTTTGCCTTGTATGTTATTTTAGAAGTAAAAGTAAGATCAGTAGAACTTGACGTGTGAAGTTGTCATGCGTGTGCCAATAAGGGTTACATACTGAAAGAGTTTAGATTGGACCACTGTATTAATCAACTAGTTATTCTCGATTAAAAGGCATGGTTGCCATCTGACTTAACTCATTACCTACTTTTCACTTGCTGAGGTTAGCATTCTTCATCATCATTCTGCACTTATCAGGGAAATATACATTAACTGTGATTTTTTGATATTCATTAAACTGGCATAACACAGAGGAATAGGGGTATGTCATTTAGCCCCTCAAGCCTGTTGCTCCTCTGCCATTTGATGAGAATGTAATCACAGCCTAACTGCAGATGAATCACTAAAACGAAATGCTGTGGATACTGTAAATCTGTATTAAGGACAATGTTGGGGAAATTCAGTAGGTCTGGCTGCATCTGAGGACAGAGCAACAGCTAACAAAGAGTTTTTAGACTCTGAATGTTGTCTCTGTTTTTGTCTCCACAAATGCTGGCAGACCTGATGAGTTTCTTCAGCAATTTTTGATTATATTTGAAATGAATCACCTTGGTTTCATAGCACACAATAGGTTGAGTAAAAATTAATCTGTTTTCAATATAAAAATTGATAATTGAAGAAGTAGGATGCATTTTGTCAAAGCTTTGTCGCAACAATCAAGATACTGACTGTACTCAACCAGTCTGTACTTGCAAACTCAACGCACATTGTTCAATATTAGATATGATTCCATTATCGGATAACTTCTGCTAAAGAATTCTGAAGAATTTCACCAACAAGCAATTTAGGATTGTTAGTCAGACTCAGTATGGCACACTCAACAAAATAGAGTTTATTTCTCAGGGTAATCTCGTGAATAATCAAAGCCAACCTGCCTTGCTTAAAATTTAAACTAAGCTTGGCAGTTAACTGACAGTCAACATTGTCCATGGCAATACCTCGACCAAGCAGTCTGATGTCAACCTATCAACATTCTTTTGTACTGTATAAATGTTGTTTTCTCTTTACATCAATATCCTTCTAAATTATTTTGATGAATGCATAGAAAACATTGGGAGCTCCTGGGTAAGGCAAGAAAAAAACCAATGCAGCAGATTTTCCGACTTTGAATGGATAGATTAGAATAAAACCAAGCAAGGTAATCCCACTCATCCAAGTACAGGTGAAGAGAATTGGAAGACAATGGCATTAACTGTGTGCCAAAAGGCCGCAGACAATGTCAAGAAGCATGAGGATGGCTAATACACCATAGTCTTTCATAATATGCCATTTTTGCCTTCAAGTAGGGCTGGTTAAATATTGTGATGTGGATGAAAACCAGATTTTAGAGATTCAAACATGGGTGCTGATTTGGGAGATGACAGCCCTTTAAATGACTTTGCAGAAGAAAGAGAGATTTGAGATTTATGCAATTTGCAAGAAGAGAGGTATCGCGGCTAAGTTCTAGAGTGATAAAATAGTGACTAAGATCCATAATAACTTGAGACACAACAAAATCAATTTCTATGCAATCACTTGGCACCATTTGCTAGCTGTTGGTTATAAAATAGGAAGCAACAAAACTCAAAGCTAATCTAGTGCATAACCTTTATTTGCCAAATTTCAGACATTTATCAAATACAAATAAGTTTAATGGATTAAAAGTTGAAAAAGCTAAGTAAAATGCTCACATCTTATAACAAATGCAAATACTGCAGAACTGAAAATGTTGCAAAAGCTCAGCAGGTCAGACAACATCTGCAGAGAGAAACAAAGTTCATGTTTTAGATCGTGATGACCCGAAGTGTCTGTTTCTCCCCGCAGCTTCTATCTGCCTTGTTAAATATTTCCTGTATTTTCTGTTTCTTTCTTACATCTTATGATTTATTTATGTGGCAAATATGACCATGTACTGTTAATTCATTGGTACAACTGAGAATATTTTCAAATGTATATATCTCACGAGTTATATGTTACATGGAATTCTCTAACTTTTGCTTTGGGTGGCAATCAGAAGTCATCAACCTCTGCATTTTGGTTACTAGCATGCAAACTTGTCTGTCTTAAATGCAGCATTCCTGCACAATCTGTCATCTTACTTTCACGCTTCTATTTGCTGTTGTAGTTTTCATTTTTTTCCCTCACTTTTTCGAGATATCTGCTTCTCTTTTTCAGAAGTTAAGAAACCAGAGACTCAAGTGCCATGTACTTTGCAGAAGAAGATTTTGAATCCTCAACTTATTTACTTACTTGTTTGTACAGTGACCTGCTTTGGTAGTTTTTATTGTTGCTCCATCTGGAAGTTTAAAACTTCAGTATAAGACTATTCAACAATAGGGAACAGTGTAAAAATAAAATCCAACTGATTCCGAGGTAGGCTGGGCACCAAATGCAGTCAGATTACAAGGTGAAAACTTTTCATTCAAAAGTGATGAACCTTGTCAAAATGGGCATTGTACATGTTGGACATATAGATAAATTGGCATTGCAATAAAACAAATGTTGTACAGTTGGACGTTTAGGAGGAAAACATATTCTTAAGTGTTGATTGCCATTCCTATCTTTAAACAAAAAATGGCTACCACACAAGTGCAAGATTAAATTTGAGATTTTGACAGGGGCAAGTAAAACTATTGCAGGAAGTTTAATATGCAGGAGATTTAGTATATAATTCTGTGTAGACAAAAGCACAGATTCCAAGTGACTGTTGGCATGACATTTCCTGCTTGCAGCCCCTTTTTTTGGATGTCCGATTGCTCTGCTTCTTAGTTGCAACATTGGCATTCCTCTTCATCTACAAGCAGGATATTTGAGTACACTAAACCCTCCTATCACAATTTCAGAGATGCCGTGCAAGGAAAAGATGGATGGTGGTGGTACAAGTTAAGAAGCAGAAGATGATTCTAGAGGAGGAGTTAATGAGTTTCTGCAGAAGTATGAAGTAGCCTACAGAAAGATGGGAGTGGAGCAGAGAATTAAAATGATAAGTCATTGGAAGCTGGGGATTTTCTGACAAACTGATCAGGGCTGATCCATACAGTAGTCAGCTAGCATGCATTTAATCTACCAATTTTACAAGAGACTGTAATCTCTGCTTGTAGAGTCATAGAGTTATACAGCACATGAACAGACACTTCGGTCCAACCAGTCCATGCCGAACATAATTCCAAACTAAACTAGTCCCACCTGTCAGCTTCTGGCCCATATCCCTCCGAACCATTCCTATTCATGTACTTATCAGAGTATCTTGTAAACGTTGTAAATGTACCCACATCCACCACTTCCTCAGTAAGTTCATTCCACACAGGAGCCACCCTCTGTGTGAAAAAAATTGCCCCTCATGTCTTTTTCAAATCTCTCTCATTTCACCTTAAAAATGTACCCCCTAGTCTTAAATCCTCCATCCTAGAGAAAAGACAACTACCATTGACTCTATCTGTACCCTTCATTATTTTATGAATTTCCGTGAGGTCACCTTTCAACCTCCTACACTCCAGTTGAAAAAGTCCCAGCCTATCCAGCCTTTCTTTATAACTCAAACCTTCTATACCCGGCAACATCCTGGTAGATCTCTTCTGAACCCTCTCCAGCTTAATAATAACCTCTTATAACTGGGTGACCAGAACTAGACACGATATTCCAGAATAAGCCTCATCAATGTCCCGTATGACTTCCCAACCCCTCTACTCAAAGGACTGAGCAATGAAAGCAAGTGTGCTAAATGTCTTTTTAACCCCCCTATCTATACGTGACACAAACGTCAAAAAATTATGTATCTGACCCCTAGGCCTCTCTACTCTACAACACTACCCAAGGCCCTACCAGTAATTGTATAAGTCCTACCCTGTTTGTTATACCAAAATTATCCGGATTTATCCAGATTGAACTCCATCTGCCATTTTTCAGCCCATTGACCCATTTGATTAAGATCCCTTTGTAATTTTAGAAAACCTTTTTCAGTGTTTACAATGCCACCAATTTTGGTGTTGTCTGCAAACTTACTAACCATGCCTTCTATATTTGCATCCCAAACAAAAGAGGACCCAGGACTGATCGTTGTGGAACGCCGCTGGTGACAGTCCTCCAGTCTGAAAAACAACCCTCCACCGCCACTCTGTCTCCTGCCGTTAAGTCAGTTATGTATCAATTTGGCTAATTATGTATCCAATTGGCAAGCTCACCCTGAATCACATGTGACCTAACTTTACGAATTAGTCTACCATGTGGAACCATAATGCAATATAGTAAAATAGAAGGAGTGGAGTCCTATGACCAGCAGTGTTGTGCAGGAATCAGTGCAGAGTCCAGTGTTGTTTGTCATTTATATAAACAATTTGAATGAGAATTTAGGTGGTGTGATTAGTTAGTTTGTGAATTAGACCAAAGTTGGTAGTATAGTGGACCGTGAAGAAAGTTACCTAAGATTATGAAGAGATCTTGATCAGTTGGGTCAGGAGGCTAATGAGTGGCAGATGGAGTTTGAATTGGTTAAATGTATTGCATTTTGTGAAACGAACAAGGGCAGGACTTAGACAGTTAATGGTGGATCCCTGCATAATGTTGTTAAACAGAGAGACCTAAGGGTTCAGGTACATAGTTCTTTGCAAGTAGTGTCACAGGTTGACAGGGTGGTTAAGAAGGTGTTTAGTAGGCTTGCCTTCATTGCTCAGATCATTGAGCATAGAAGTTGGGACGTCATGTTCAAGTTGTTCAGGACATTGGTGAGGTCACGTTTGGAGTACTGTGTATAGTTGAAGGACATTATTAAATTGGAGAGGGTTTAGAAAACATTTACCAGGATGTTGCTAGGACTGGAGTGTTTGAGTTATCAGGAAAGGCTGAATAGTTTGAGATTTTTTACCGTGGAGCGTTGGAGGTTGAGGGGTGATCTTATAGAGGTTTATAGCATTATGAGGGGCATGAATAAGGCGAATAGCAGGAATCTTTTCATATTTTGAAGGTGAGAGGAGAAAGATTTAAAAGGGACCTGAGGGGCACGTTTTTCTCACACAGGGTGGTTTGTATGTTGAGTGAGCTGTCAGAAGAAGAGGTACATGCAGGCACGGTTACAATATTTAAAAGACATTTAGATAGGTACATGATTAGGAAGGATATGGGCCAAACGCGGAAAGTGGGGCTAGTTGAGTTGGAACACTTGATCGGCATGGACGAGTTGGACTGAAGGGTCTACTTCAGTTCTGTATGATGCTGTGACTCTATATAGCTCCTATACTGTATGTTCTGACCAATGAAGGCAAGTGTGCCAAATGCTTTCTTCTTCACCCTATCTACCTGCGACTCCACTTTCAAGGAGCTATGCACCTGCTACCCTTGGTCTCTTTGTTTGGCAACACGCCCAGGACCCTACCATTAACTGTATAAGTCCTGCCCTGGTTTGCCTTACCAAAATGTAGCACCTCATATTTATCTAAATTGTACTCCATTGGCCACTCGTCAGCCCATTGTCCGATCTTATCAAGATTCCATTGTACCCTGAGATAATCTTCACTGCCCACTACACCATGTACTTTGGTGTCATCTGCAAATTTATCTTATATACTCGTGTAAAAGCTGAATTTTTTAGACTATTTCTTAAGGTTAAATTTATGGGGCTGACTATGATATGGATACTAATTTTGAGGGGCTGAAATTCATACTACAGTTCCAAATACTGTATTATTAGCAGAAGCCCAACTGATCTCGAATTAATAAAGAAGAAAACACCACAAATTACAGCAATTACCAGTACTTCTGTGATCCAGCACTGTGAAAGATGAACATGGCTGTGAGAGGCTCTCATAGCATCACAGCCCATGTGTGTTCGCTTATCATCAGCAGATAAGAACAAACAGATCGATTATTGTCCCTGTAAATTACCTGATTATTCACCTGATATTATATACCTTCACTGATTTATTCTTTCACAAAGTAACCCTGAATCTTTTCCATTTGCTTCCCTATCCAAAACTCTCTGTTGCCCTCTGTGAAACGGTAAGTCAGTGGATCCGAGCTGTCACAATGACTAGGTTCATTCTTTTGATACTCTGAGAAAGGAATGCCAATGAAAATAAATCTGCTGTTAAAATGTGACACTACCCTGGAGTCAAAAACAAAATCCCACCAAACCTGGGAGACTGGATGGCAGCACTTTATCTCCACCTGCAGGTCACTAACATATTATTGTTTGAAAATTAAAACACTGAACCCAATTTTCATCCCCATCATTGGAGTAGAGGTGCACTTTGGGGAGATGAGAACGAACACCATCCAGCACTTGCCTTAAAATCCAAATTATCTGTGAAGAACTGGGGTTGGCTTTTACACAGGATGAAAGGAAAATTCAAGATTTTTTTCGCCAAAAAATAAGGGTTTGACTTTTAATCGAGATTGACTTTTACTCCAGTATATACGGTGGTAACCATATCTCCTGTATTCAAATCCAATTCATTTGTATAAATGATAAAAAGCAGTGGACCCAGCACCAATCATTGTGGCACACCACTGGTCTCAGGCCTCCAGTCTGAAAAACAACCCTCTGCCACCACCCTCTTTCTCCTACATTCAAGCCAGTTTTGGATCTGATTGGCTAGCTCCCCTTGAATCGCATGTGACCTAACCTTACTAAGCAGTTTACCATGTGGAACCTTTTTGAATGCTTTGCTGAAGTCCATTTAGACAATGTCTACCTCTATGCCTTCATCAATCTTCTTGGTCACTTCTTCAAAAAAGGCAATCAAAATTATGGCAAGCAAAATTGTCATGTGAAATCTAACTTTTAATGCTCTCTGATATTTTTTGTTTTCTATTTTCAGGTTCTGAAACAAAAACCCCAGCATTTACTTTTGATTTTTAATAATATTACTGTCTGTATTGATTGCCCATTAACAAATTAAAATGCCATGGTAGAATTATAATTTTATCTGTTCATTTAATTGCAGGTAAAGTGTAAAACAATTTACTTCTTCACTACTGTTCTCACTAACCAGCTGAAGTGTAACTGGTTTAGATCACTTGTCAGAACTGAAATTTTGCTTTCTAAGCCATCTCCATTCCACGTTCAAGCTAAGCTGAATTGCTCATTCAGTAAACACCTGACTAGTAGCTGCTTCCAGCTGAGTGAATTCCTGTAAATTCTGGGAGCGAGGTTGGTGGCTCAAGAACACGTAGACATAAATAACGAATACATCCAAATGTCAAGTCGTTCTCAATAGTTCTTTCTGTCGTTTGGTAAGCCAGAGCATATTTCATTTGGTTGCACTATACTTGGACAAGCAATCCATCCCTCTTGTGATATATTTTGGTGCTGCCAATTTTGTTGGAATGCTGAAAATTTGTTTGTGGTTCATCTTGGTAGAAGGAGAAACCCTTATTGTAAACTCTGCACAAAGCAGAAGAGAATTGACAAGATAATTTCAAATTTTACTGAACGAAATCCAGAACTTACAACTTCTGTTGGATGTTTTTCACTTTGTTTTGGCACCTATAAGCTCCAGTGTCCTGATATCATGATAATAACTGTATTGTGCATCCATATAACAAGTCATTGCCAATATAGAAAGAATTAATTGGGGTAAAATTATAATTGGGCAAGCTACAGATTTGTGGCAATGAGTTGCATATTGCCTTTCAACCTTGAATTCTGGGTTCTAGTGCGCTATGCCCTTCATGACTCCATGCTGCTGGACGTTTATGTTTGATGTTGTATTTCTCTTTCATTTATTGATAATCTGTTTCTTGGCAGTTAGAAAATGGATTATGCTCTTTCACATGACCCCTGAAGGGGGTCTTCACAAGATTTTATTTCCTGTTGTATTTTTTATGCTGTCATGTTATGTGTGCAGTTAACCACCAATTTGGGGCTTAATACTGAAAACATATTGTTCTGTTCCAAACCGCCTTTACTGTTTTGACTTGACTTGGAACTTCTTAAAAAAATTGTTCTTGTGGGGATTGTGTGCTGCTGACAATGCGGGCATTTGTTCCCAATCCCCGTTTGCCCTTGAACTGATTGCCTGTCGATGCTATTTCAGGAGGCAGTTAAGAGTCACCCATATTGCTGAGAATCTGGGGTTACACATAAGCCAGACCAGACAATGATGTTGGATTTCCTTCCTTAAGGTTAATCAGTGAACCAGATGGGTTTTTATGACGATCAGTGTAGTTATATGGTTGCCGTACAACCAGTTTCTTCATTCTAGATTTTTATTGAATTAAAATTCTGCTGTCTGTTATGGTAGGACTCAAACACGTATCCGAGAACTTTAGCCTTGTGCTCTGGCTCACTGGTCCAGTGAAGTGATCACTATGGCACTACCTTCCCTGATTTAGCTGTAATTGTACAAGAAATGGGCATTTGTAACATGCCCATTGATGTCTCCTACCTTTCACAAAACAAGGTAAGGTGTTGGTTTTCTGATAATAGCAAAATATTTATACTGGGTTTTAGTGACCCCATCCTGACTAGAATCAAACCAGCACAGCATAAGTGAAATGTCTTTTTAACCTATTTAGATTCCTACTGTGCTTCTATTTCCTTGATACCTGACTGCATGAAACAGTTATACTGTCTACATGATTACTTCACACTGTAATTATTTTCCAGGATGTTGATGAGTGGAATATCAGTCGTTTGAATACAATTTTGGATGTGGTAGCAGAAGAAAGCGGCATTGCTATTGAAGGCGTAAATACACCATATTTGTACTTTGGCATGTGGAAAACAACATTTGCTTGGCATACTGAAGATATGGATCTGTACAGCATTAACTATCTGCATTTTGGAGAGCCAAAATCTTGGTAGGTTTAACAGCATTTGTTTTATTTCTTGTTTATATGTATTGAAGTCCTGGCAAGATCATGTTTCTGTTTTGCTTCCCTCCTCGTAAAGATGTACTGAACATGCTATACATTTAATCCAATGATATTGAGGAGAAATAATATTCCCTTAATTCCAAGATGCCCTGCTTACTTCGTTATAAGAACATTAGCAATCGGAGCAAGAGAAGATCTGGACTGCTCTTTGAGCCCGCTCCGTTCAGTATGACCAAGGCTAATTTTGGGCTTCATTTCTACTTTCCTACCTGCTCCCCATATCCCTTGACTCCCTAAGAGATGAAAAATTGTCTGTCTCAGCCTTCAATATGTTCAGCTTTGACATGTCCTCAACCCTCTAGGTTAGAAAATTCCAAAGATTCACGTGTCCAGTGAAGAAATTTCTCCTTATTTCATTCCGAAATGACCATCTTATCCCGAAACTGTGCCCCCAGCAGAAACACCACCTCGGTTCTACGGTGTCAAGCCTTTACATAATCTTGAAAATGATGTGATCACCTCTCAATCTTCAAAACTCCAGAGTATACACATTCCATTCACTCAGCCTTATATCATGGGATAACTCTTTCATTCTGTGGACAAGTTTAGTGAATCTTCACAATACTAACTCCAATGCAACTTTCTTAAGTATAGTGCACAGTATTGCAGATGTGATCTTGCCAAATGCTGTACAATTTATATTCCTAATTGCTTGCTATACTCACTTGCTAACTTTTTCATGTTCTTTGTGCAAGTACATGCAGATCCCTCTGAATACCAACACTTAAGCTTTATGCCTTTTCTTTAAAAGTAAATCTACTTTTCTATTCTTACGACCAAAGTGAATAACCTGAAACTTCTCCACATAGATGGGGTACAATCCTCTTGTGGTTCATTCACTTAACCTTTCTGTTTGCAGGTTCATTTGTGTCCTGTAACAGCTTGAATTCACATGTAGCATTCATTTGTATCATCAACAAACTTGTATACGTTATTTTCTCTGCCTTAGTCTTCGTCATTTGTATAGATTGTACGTAGCTTAGGCCTCAGCATTGATTCTTGCGGCATTCCACTCATTACAGCCTGTTGTTATTGACCGGACCAGACCAGACTAAACCCCCTCAAAATATATTAAGAAGACACCTAGACCCTAACTTTTCCTTATTTTAAAGGCAAGTGCCAGGCGTTGCTTTCCAGATACAATTCAGTTGGTCAAACTTCAAGTCTTGAAGCAAAACACACTTTATTCATATGCTATAATTAAAATACAATAAAAGAAGGAATAAATTGGAATAACAACTCTGTTGGAAAACTTAACGCAATAATAGATTATTTAACTACTAAACAGTAACCAGTCCGATATAGTAATATCCCATAAACACATACTTGGCAAAGGCAAATTTAGTACAGTAGATTGTTTCACATGCAATTCCCCAGTCCAAGAGGAAAAAAAATCAAGAGAAAACTGAGATAGTAGCAGGGAGAATAATTTTGCAGCTGCTAAACCAACTTCAAGACCCCAGCAACTGTTACTAAAATTTCTAGTTTTGTGACCCCCACCCATTCAGGCTGCTTCTATTATTCCAACTTTAAAATAAAAGCCCAAGGCCTCACAAGCCATTTATTTTGTGGGTTCTGAGTAGAGTGATCGGTACCTCTGTCTCAACTTTTCTTCATAAAAAAATGCCAGGACAAAATACACCTCTAAAAGCCATTGCATTGTCATTCTGTCAACTTGAAAATGCCCCATTTATCCCAACTCTCTGCTTCCTTGTCCGTTAACCTGATCTTTCTCATTGCTAATGTATCATCTCTACATGTGCTCTTATTTTGTGTTTTAACCTATTTGAGTGGCACCTTATCAACCGACTTTTGGAAATCCCAAGTACGCAGCATCTGCTGGATTCTCTTTATCCTACCAGTTACAGTTTCAAAATGTCTAATAAATGTATTAACTGTAATTGCCCTTTCATTAAAACAGGTTTGACTTATTAGAATCACTTTTCTCAGTATATTGTTAAGACTGCCTTATTAATAGATTCCAACTCTCTCCAGATGACTGATGTCAAGTCAACTGGCCTGTATTTCTCTTTTTTTTTCTTCCTTTCTTGAATATAAATGTTACATTTAATAACTTACAATCTGTTCAAACTGTTCCAGAGTTTGAGGTATTTTAGAAAATCATAGTGAATATGTGCACTATCTCAACAGCTATATTTTCTTGACTTTTAGAACTCTAGAATGTAGACCGCAACTTGAGATAACCGCAGGAAGTGCTACACCTGCCCCCACACCTCCTCCCTCACCCCAATCCCAGGCCCCAAGAAGACATTCCACATCAGGCAGAGGTTCACCTGCACATCTGCCAATGTGGTATACTGCATCCGCTGCACCCGTTGTGGCTTCCTCTACATCGGGGAAACCAAGCGGAGGCTTGGGGACCGCTTTGCAGAACACCTGCGCTCAGTTCGCAACAAACAACTGCACCTCCCAGTCGCGAACCATTTCAACTCCCCCTCCCATTCCTCAGATGACATGTCCATCCTTGGCCTCCTACAATGCCACAGTGATGCCACCCGAAGGCTGCAGGAACAGCAAATCATATTCAGCCTGGGAACCCTGCAGCCCAATGGCATCAATGTGGATTTCACAAGCTTCAAAATCTCCCCTCCCCCAACCGCATCCCAAAACCAGCCCAGCTCATC
>JAHRHZ010000024.1:31752378-31777666 GCA_024137785.1 Ginglymostoma cirratum
AGCAGCATCATAGGAGCAGGAAAGCTTGATGTTTCGGGCCTAGGCCCTTCATCAGAAATGGGATCTACGCCTGAAACGTCAAGCTTTCCTGCTCCTATGATGCTGCTGGGCCTGCTGTGTTCATCCAGCTCCACACCTTGTTATCTAGGTGTATTTGGGACTTTGAGTGGTGAGGAGGGAGGAAGTGAATACACAAGTGTCACGCCTGCTGTGATTGCATGGGAAAGTGCCATGAGAAAGCTTGAGGAATGATGGAGGAGTAGACGGGGGTGTCCTGGAGGGAATGATCCCTGTGGAATGCTGATAGTTCAGGGGAGGGGAAAAGTGTTTGCAAGTAGCATACTTGATCCGTGTGAGCAAAAAGCGGAAGATGATCCTTTGAAAACGGAGGTCAATGGGGTGGAAAGTGAGGACAAGGGAAACCCTGTCATTTTTTTGGGGAGGAGGGTAGAAGTCTGGTAGCTGTGGGCCCTGTTGACTGTCGTGGGGAGGTATCCTTTGTTGATGAAAAGGATACATTGGAGGCAGCCCAGTGGAAGGTGGTATAGTTAGATCAGATGCAACTGAGATGGGCAAACTGGGTCAATGGAATGGGTCTAGGCCCGAAACGTCAAGTTTTCCTGCTCCTATGATGCTGCTTGGCCTGCTGTGTTCATCCAGCCCCACGCCTTGTTATCAATGGAATTGAATCCTTGCAGGAAGCAGGGTATGAGGAAGTCAAGGTGACTGTGGGAATTAGTGGGTTTGTAGTGGATATTGGTGGACTGCCTGTCCACAGAAATAGAAACTGTGGAGTAGGTGAAGAGTCACGGATGGATGGATCAGTAGGTGAAGAGAGAAGGAATGATAGTGGTATCTGAACCCGTGTGCCCAAGTCAGAGCTTCTGGATTTACCAGTGCAATGACAAAATTTACCGCACTATTGTCTCATCCATTTAATGATATGGCAGTCTGGGCAACATTCAGTTACTTCTGTGACTGAAATGACTGCCAAACTAGCAATGCCTTGATTTTAACATTTTCATAGTTGTCTGAATCTGTCCATTGTCTTGTCTCTCTCTATCTCTAGCCGTACTATGCTCCAAGATTCTTATGTTTCTACAATCTTGGTTCATTAGCTCAACCCTAGCCTCCACTGCACCACAGGTGACCGTCCCTTTAACTGCATTGCCTTTAAACTCAGAAATTCCCTCATTGAACCACTCTGTTCTCTAAGTTGCTCCTTTAAAACTCATCTTTTTTACCAGTCATACGTTACTGTGGCTTGGTGTCAAACTGTAATGCTGCCGTGAAGGTCCTTGAGAAGTTTTATTGTATTGGAGGCTTTATATAAATGCAGGCGCTGTTGGTTAAGTACTTTAGAGCTTTCTCGGATGAGTATGTTGCAGCTGACATCAGTGTTCACCAACAAACATAAAGTTGGTGAAAGATTGTATCAGATCTGACCTTTACTCAGTCTTGAAATGCTCAAGATGTAAATAAATGCAAACGTACACTTTCTAACTCAGCCACCTACAGTGGATGTCTTTAAAACAAAAGTGCTTTATTCACTGTATTGAGATATGATGCGTTATGACAAATCTCTAGGACAGGTGTTATTGGAGCTTGGACTTTCTGTCCCAGAGGAAGGGACTCTACCATTGCACCACAAATGTCCTTAACAGCTTTTTGTGTATATATAAACATTTTTTCATCAACCTGTTTATAACACAGCTCCATGGCAGGTGGGCCTTGACCTCTCGTGCAGGTTAGGGAGGCAGTCATTGTTCTATAAGACACTCTTAAATATTTCTGTGCTCAAGTGATACTTCAATTAATGCCCATGACCTGTATGTA
Organism: Ginglymostoma cirratum; assembly: GCA_024137785.1. Taxonomy (NCBI): domain Eukaryota; kingdom Metazoa; phylum Chordata; class Chondrichthyes; order Orectolobiformes; family Ginglymostomatidae; genus Ginglymostoma; species Ginglymostoma cirratum. Next base: position 31,754,215 of record JAHRHZ010000024.1, read on the forward strand.
ATTATATTCTTTTAATATACATTTGAGAGTCAGCATCTTAAGGTGAGAGACGAGAGCTTTAAAAAAAAAAACCTGAAGGGCAAATTTTTTACATGGGGTGGTTTGTGTCTGGATTGAACTTCCAGAGGCAGTGGTAGATATGGGTACCTTTACAATATTTAAAAGACGTTTGGTATACATGAATAGGAAAGTTTTGGAGGGATATGGGCCAAGAGCAGGCAGGTAGGACTAATTTAGTTTGGGACTATGTTTGGTATGGACTGGTTGAACTGAAGGGTCTGTTTCCGTGCTGTATAGTTCTATGCCTCCGTGTGCTTTTATATTCAGAAGCAAGAATAATGGGTCAGGATATAATACAAATTTAACTTCTGGTCCATACTTTTTTATCTGTTGATATTTACTGATTGCGTTGCACAGAATACATGTGTAAAACCAAGTACCACACTTGTTATAGAAAATTAGCAATAGCTTTGATTACAACAAATTACACAGACATGTGAGTTATATCTTTTTGTTCAGTGTCTTTGGAGAATGTACAGGTAGTTCTGCTCTAATGCGTGTTTCATTAACCCGAATTGGCTGTAATGCGATTGATAAATAGTGGATGCTGTTTGGACAATGCGAACTTTCTGCTGTGCAGGTTTTTTTAATGGTGATTTCCCTGTAATGCGATTTTCTATAGCGAGAAGTCATACAAGAATGCCACTATTGTGTCATAGCAGAGCTATCTGTATACTGAACTACGTTGTTTCCTGTTGAAAGTGTATATTACCCTGATCTTCGAAATATTGTCTCCCTGCCCTCTTCTGGATGGTGATGATATTACATCTTAAAACAAATATTTTGTTAAATCCACTGAAGTACCTTTTGAAGTACATGCTAAGTGCATTATGTTTTTACATGGAAAATAGTTTTAAAATATTTTGTTTGCAGTTTTATTTCCAGCCATTGTGTTGAGAAGCACAACTTGCTGCATCACAAAAATGCCACAAATAGTTCAAAAATATCAATAATGGAAAAGAGCAGCTTTTTTCCACTTTGTACTTGATGGGGAGTTTACCTTGGAATTCACAATGTGAAGAAATGCCAGTCATTAATTTGCTTCTGCTATCACACCACCTATTATCATGTACAATGGATGAAAGACACTGTCAGGAGCACCAGGCACCATTTCCTTTTGTTGTTGCTTGAATTGAAGAGGCATGACCAAAAAGTGAGAAATGCTTAATATACTAGAAAAAAATAAAATCCCACCAACACGAGCCTCTGTAGAGGAAGCAGTTGAGTAAATATGTTGAATAAATAAATAGAACAGAAAGTGCTGGAGAAACTTGGCAGTTGTGGAGAGAGGAATCGAGTTAACATTTCGAGTTGAATGTGGTGGTTCTTCTGAACTTCCATGAGTCATTGTATTTGTTTTAATATCAGCAGTAACTCCTACTCCCTCTGAAGTTGCTGCCTGATCTATTGAGGGTTTGTCACCTTTTCTGGTTAGTTTACCTGAAAGACGATTTACAGTGTTGCATTTAAGGAAAACTGTATTTCAAAAGCAAAGTTTACAGGTGATGTAAATGTGAACAGAAATCAGAAATTGGAGCTTATACCTGGCAGGTTATACAGTCCCTGTTTCATATTGACCTTTTATTACAACTAGAACATGTTAAAAACATGGAAAACCTTTTAAGCAAATCTAGGGAGAGGTGAAAATCAAAACAAAAAATCTATGGAAGCTGAGAGTGATTAGATCACAAAAGAGAGAGGGTATACACAAAAAGTGGTAGTAATAGGTCAAATAAAAAAAATCTGGAGGAGGTGTAAATGGCATTAACAGGATCATTAACAGCAGCTATCTCTGAAAAAATGGCGAAAAGAATATAATTTGAAATTGTCCAACTCAACATTGTGTCAAGAAGGCGCTTGCACAGCTGCTGTGTGCCTTGCATGTGCTGTACCCTTTCACTTGCCTAACTTTTACTGTTTTTTGACTTTTCTTTCCCCTTTGAACCCAGCTGTTCACAACATATATCAGTAATTTGGATATGGGAATCATGTAATGTTTCCAAATTTGCATAGGGTGCAAAGCTAAGTGGGAATGTGTGTATTGGGAAGGAGATGATTACTTGTCCTTTCAATGCTTCAGAATGTGATTTTAATGTCTAAAGCTTTAGAGTAGATTTGTAGCTCGGGTTGTGGTTGGTTGGCTTGCCGAGCTGGTTCGTTGTCCTGCAAACGTTTCATTATCCTGCTGGTTAACATCATCAGTGCAGCCTCCAATGAAGCGCAGTTGTGTTTTCCCACCTGGTGTTTAAACTCTGGAGTCCGTTGAGCTAGATTACCTCACTTCTGTTTTTCCTTTGCAATGGAGTGTATACGGGGTTGAGTTCTGTGTTTGTTGATGGCTTTCTTCGTGGAGTACCAGGCTTCTAGGAACTCCCGTGCCTGTCTCTGCTTTGCTTGTCCCAGGATCTTAGTGTTGTCCCAATCGAGTTGGTGTTCTCCTTATCCATGTGGATAGAGAGGAGTGAGTATTGGTCATGTCTTTTTGTAGGCAATTGGTGAGACATGACCAATACTCACTCATCTCTATCCACACTGCACAGAACATAAGCCAAGTGTGATCAAGGTGTGGATTTCTCAGCAATACCATCCCCCATCTCCCATATTAATAGTAATGTGGATCTGTAAATTTCATTAAAACTTCATGAGGCATTCCATTTGTTCAGTTTTAACAATCTATCCTTGAGATTCTCGGAAGCAGCTCAGTCATGGACAGCCTCAACAACTGCTCAAATTCTGCTGGTTCACCATTGTTGCCTGGGACTACACTGTCCTGGATCTTGAAAACTACTGTCCACTTACTCTCAGGCAGAAGTCCAGTTTTTAATAAATAGTGAGCTTCAGCCAGTACAGTGCTTTTGTTTGTTTCCTGAGCTGTAATCAGTTGCACAAAGCAATTATGTTTATGGTTTGCTTCATCATCATTCTCACGTGTACTGAACTATTCATTTTGTAATAAACACTGAAAGAACTGTGGATGCTGTAAATCAGGACCAAAAACAGCAGTTGCTGAAAAAGCTCAGCAAGTCTGGCAGCATCTGCAAAGAAAAAAATCAGAGTTAATGTTTTGGTCCAGTGACCCTTCTTCAGAAAGTTCTGAGGAAGGGTCACCAGACCCGGAACGTTAACACTGATTTTTTTCTTCACAGATCTGCCAAATCTGCTGAGCTTTTCCAGCAACTGCTGTTTTTATTCATGATGTAATGCTTTCCTTGAGCCCTCTCAGGATTTTTTTCAGAGCCCTATCTGTAACACATAGTTGCCTACTGGCTTTTGGAACTTACAAAGAGTTCTGATTACACAGAGCCACCCAACTGTTCTTGACTTTTCACTGAGTCGCAACTACACAGACACATTGTAGTTTGGTTGCCTTTTCAGCAGAACAGCTTTACCATTCTTGTTTGCATGGAGCTTGCTTCTGATTCTGTCTTCTCCAACTAATTATGACCTGGAACTGTTCTTCACTGAACCCTGAAATGTTTTAAGGGACCATTTGAAAACATTGAAATAAGCATCATCCTTGTTCCTGGGCAGTACTAAGTGTAATTAATATTTTGGAGCACTCAAATGTAATAATCAGCAATGGGACTTGAATGTAACACCCCTTGGGATTGCCTATTGCCTGAATTTTACAATATTCACTGAGAATTGGCTCCTGCAACACAAATTGATACAACAAAAATGGAATTCATCATGTTATGAGCTAAACTTCTTGGTTTAAGTGAACGCACAACTTGAGAAAAAAAAAACTTATCAACCTATCATTAGCCTTTTGTCCTGTGATATCATTCCTTTATTTCTTTTATGTCAAATATCTGCCACGCCTCACATTCTGTCTGTCATCTTCTCTTCTCTACTTACCCTGTTACTTTTATGTTCTTTTCATAAATGTCCTTAAGCCATAGTTAGGGAACATGATTATGATGTTTGTAGATCACATAAAACTCAGTAATTTAGTAGGTAATGTTCAGGATGGCTGTAGGCTTCAGGATGCCAGAGAGGATAGTGTATTCGGGAGAAATATGGCAAATGGCACTCCAAGTATAGAAGAGTGAAGTAGTGTACTTTGAAATGAATTATCAGAAAAAGCATCTTATTATAAATAGCGCAAAATTGGAAAATATAGGTGAGCAGAGAAATCTTGTTGGCCGTTTGCGCCAAGTTTTACAGGGCAAGCTGAAAGATGGCACTTGGCTTACTTAAGTTTATAAATTGTGGAATAGGGTGTAGAAGCAGTGTGATGGTGCTAGAACTTCACATATCACTGGTTAGGCCTCAGCTGGTGTATTGTGAAACCACTTGCAGTCACAGTTCAGGTAAGATATTGCCATTTCAGAAAGAGTATGTGGGAGGTTCATTCAGATATTACTAGGAGTGAAGGTCATGAGGGGACATTGGGAAAGTTAGGATTTATTTTTAGATTAAAGTTGCAGAAATGATCAAGTGGAGGATTGCAACATGCTAAGAGGTTTGGGAAAAGGAGATGAAACCAAGTTATTTCCTCTAGCGAGTGGATCAGTAACCTGAAGATACATTCTAAATCATTGGAAAAATATGTAGAGAAAAGGCAAGATGAAATTATTTCATTTGGAACTTGGTTGGGCTCTGGAATACTTTACCTAAAAAGGGGGTGAAATTTGATCCCGTACATAGATTTAAAGGCAAGTTGAACAGTTATTTTAGCTGAATAAAGTGTAGGGATACAGGATTTAGGAAAACACCTCTTTCAAAGAGTTGCCTAGACTCGAAACATTAGCTTTCTGTCTCTCCATGGATGCTGTCTGACCTGCTGTGTTCTCCAGCATATGTTGTTTTCAGTACAGATTCCAACATCTGCAGTAATTTGCTCCTCTTTCAAAGAACCAGCACAGGCATATAGGTGGATTGACTTAGTCTCTCTGTGATGTAATTATGTATGATTCTATTATTGAATTGTGACATGGTATTTGAAGAGTTACTGGTTTGGGGCTAATGGTTATATTTGTTGGGAGCACCCAAGGGTCAAGAATCTTCTGGAATTCTGTGCCCCAGAGACTTGCGGACCCTCCAATTTTAAAAATACTTTAAACTGAGTTAGGCATTCTTTGTCTCTCAGAGAATTGAAGGATTAGGGGAGGTACTGAGAAAGTGGAGTTGAAGTTGAAAATCAGCTATGATTATATTGAATGGTGGAGCAGGCCATGTGGTCTACTGTGTCTCTTAGTTCTCACCTTCTTAACATGATAATGGTATGATTGAAAAGTGAGAAGTTTTCATTTGCCTCTCTTCCAAACTTGTGCCTTGTTGTCGTGGAAGGATGTGGTTGTAAGGCACAGAAACTGGAAATAGTGACCCTGCTAGAACACTGTATGTAGGGCAATAATGGCCTGCAGGCAAGGTTAATGGCCACTGTTGTAGGATGTTGGAAAAAACAAACAAAAAAACAAATGTATTCATAAATCACTCTGTCATACCTTTACCACATTTTTCCAGTTAAAAGCAATTGATTTGGGAATGCTTTTACTGAACTAATACCTATTAAAGAATAAATAATGAAGTTCGCCAAGTTGGTGCTAGATTAAACTTTGCTCTGAGTGGTACATGACTCCATGGAGCCGTATCTGTTAATACTTCAACTTATTGAATCTAATTAAGCGTTATAATTGCTACACATGAAAAATGGATGGTACAATTCTTCTCGATCATTTTTTAACACTTATATGATTGGACTCTCATTTATAAGTGGCATATGGAAGTATAGACTGGTCTTGCAATTTATGGATCCGTACATCCAGTCATTATGACTTTGACTTGATAATGATGAAAAATATTGCTGTATCTTTGTTCTAGTTGTTTTTATTATACCTAATTTTATGTCTGCATTAAAATTACTTGGTAGCATCCTAGGATCCAAAAAGGGCAAAATTGATCCATCCATTCTTTTGTTTTCAGGTATGCAGTACCTCCTGAACAAGGGAAGAGGTTGGAACGTCTTGCACAAGGTACTTAATTTGATATGTTGTGTACATCAAATTTCCAGCAGCAACGTATTACTTTCATCTTAGTTGAAATAGTGTCGCTTTGGCTCTTTATTGATGTGAGGCTATAAGGATTAGTAGAGGCAGGTGTAGATGGGAGCGTTGGATTGGGCATTTCTCTTTTTGATGATTTTGATCATTGTAATCAATGCAAATCTTATGCATAAAAGCACCAATTATAATTAGATGGGATTTTATGACAAGCTTGTAAATTTGTTTGAATTTACATCATAGAAATAAGATGAACTTGGTTTTGTAAAATATATTATCCAGGGATAAAAGATGTGTGGTAATCAGTGACACTTTAATGTTGCTTTTTGCTTGCTACAGAAGAATGGAAATCAGTGATCTGTGACCTGTGTGTCCTCCATTTCCCATTCTTAGTTAATAATATGCTTTCTTGGCCCAGAGGAAGTCCAGTAGGGTGTGCTTCCTCGAATGACACTTATTTTGATGCCTGAAAATTTGGATGAATTTATAATGGTTTCAGGATTAGCGTATGGCACTACACTACAGCAGAAAATCTATCAAAGAATATCTTTATATTTGCTAGCCTAACATTTAAGAGGAGCATTCAAATTCTGAATAGTTGAGAGTGGAAAATTGATATGTTGGTAGTTAAATAAATATGGCTTTATTAAGAATCTGCAGTTTTTGTGTAAAATAAAAAAAAGTTGGATAAACTTTATAAAACTGAAAATCAGGAATTGGATATTTATTGGGAGAACTGCTGGTTGTTGGAATTATAATCAAATCTAAATTTGAGAACTGAATTTTCACTTCCCACTCCAATTTAATGTCTGAATTTTAGCTGATTGGAACAAGGAAGATAAAATTCAAAGCACTTTTCAAAACCTCAAAGTATAGTAATGTGCCGTGCAGCCAATTAAGTACGTTATGAAGTGTGGTGCAATTGTATTGTAGAAAACACAACAGTCAGTTAGCAATGAAGTATTGGTCAGATATTTTACTGCATGTTTTGATTGAGGCATAAGTATTAGCCCGGATACCAGGGGAATTGCATTTGAATTTTGTTAAAGTAATTGCAATTGGATCATATTCCTCTACATCGGAGGGTAGATGGATTTTCTGTTTAATTTCTTATCAGAACAATGGCACTTCTGACATTCGAGAACTCCCTCAATGACACAAGAGTGCAGTTTAGATTATGTGCTCAAATCTTTGACCAGAACTTGAAATTACTACTTTCTGGCTCTTGCGACAGTGTCAACTCTGAGGCACAACTAAGACATGTATGGAGCGGTTTTGCATGAATAATTGGCAGTCTTTTAACTCACTTCTGCTTCATTTGGTGGTCACATAAGGAGTTTTTCTTATCGATGCTGACTGGAGGCTCGAGTGGAACAGAACGGTCAGCGGACCTGGAACAGGGACGGTTGTTGGACTGGGGACCGGTGTGGGTGGTCAGCAGTTTGCGAGCCCAGCTAGGTGATGTGTGGAAGCCCCCTGTGCTAATCTACTGCAGGCCCTTTATAGAAAGACTGCAGTGCTTATCTTTTTAACTTTATTTCTTATTTTTCCAACTTATACTATGAGTAACTGTAAGGTGATGTCACTTTTTTATTTTTTTCTCTATTTTACATCTAAGATTTGTACCTCGGTTTGTTGCACCTAAGATGGCACCAGAGGGGCGACATTATAAACTTTTCACTGTACTTGTGTGCCTCTGTGCTTGAGTACACGTGACAATAAAGCAAATTCTGAATTCAATTTGATTGTCCACCGTCAGAAGTATGTTACCATGGTTTCAAATCATTCCCCAAGTCGTGAGCTTATTTTAAAATTTCGTTACAGCCAACATTGTATTCTCCTTCCCTGAATGGGTTATGAATAAATTTGAAGTTTCACATTCCTATCACTTACACATTGTTATTAAAAAGTAGCTTCCAAAAGCCTTAAATAAAATCAGCTTGTAAGTGTGCATATGCATATGCAGGCAAGCTATATTTTTCTCTGAGTCGGAAGACCATGAGTTCAAACTGCATTCTAGAGATTGTCGTGCCTTATCAGTGTTAAAAATAACAGAAAATACTGGGGAGCCTAAGCAGGTTTGGCAAAATCTGCAGAGGGAGAAATGAAGTTAATGTTTTGCATCCGATGTGACTGTTCAGAACTGAAAAGGGCTGGAAGATTATGGTTTTTCTGTTGTTGACAAAGGAGAAGGAGAGAATGGAAAAGACAGTGAGGGCATCCAGACAAAAACCAAAGGTAATGATGATGGTGGTGGTAGAGGTGAGATAAGGTTGCAACATAGGTGCTAATGGTAGGGTTGAACAGTTGAAAATTGGTTTTAAAACCCTATTGAAAGATGGCACCTGTAACAGTGCAGCACCCAGTTTGAACTGCATGAATTTGTTATAGCTTATTGAAACAAGAAATATAGACTTCAAAACATTTCTCAAGACCTCAAGGTATTGTAATGTGCTGTGCAGCCAATTAAGTGTGTTGTGAAGTGTGGTCATGATTTGTATTGTAGGAAACACAACAGTTAGTTAGCAATGAAGTATTGATCAGATATTTTGTTTCATGTTTTGCTTGAGGCAAGAATATTAACCCGGATACCAGCAGAATTGCGCTTGAATTTGAACCAGGAGAATTGTGCTGGAGAGTCAGCCTTGATTTCTGCATTCAGGTATTGAAGTGGGACATGAATCCAGAACCTTGTGACTATGGCAACAGTGTGATTAACAGCCATTTTTTTGAGCCATGGTTGACACGTCATATTTTCCATGATTCTTTCGAAACATAATTTTAAGAAACGTTCCCTCAGTGCATTCGGGAAATACTTGGATATTTGACTCTTTCAGTAGAGGTACAATTTGAAATCCAGAGTTTCAAAAATGAGCAAAACCGGAGCAAAGAGTCTTCAATCAGATTTTGTTAAAAATAGTATAATTAAATGTCGTTTGTTGCATTCCCTATCTAAAGGCCACATTTCTTTGTGATTGCAAGTATTACGTGGTATTTTTGGCTAGTTTATAAAAAGAGATGGATTTACATATTGTTAGAAGATACAGTCTGCTGAAGTTTTTTGTCTTGCACTCATTAGGATCTTTGCAAGAATACATTTATACTGCATGCAAGGAACGTGCTTATTGGATGGCAAGTGGATTATGATTTCTAGAGACATTGCTGTGGAGAAGGTGCCCATTAGCGCTGATTGACTGTTAACTTCTCGCACGTGTAAGTGCACCGACGGCCAATCCAAAATAGGATGTCTGTGTAATTCTTTGGATACATAGGATCATTCAGCAAATATTGTCTACTTGCAGAATCACGTCTAATGATGGACACGGTGTTGTGAGCTTTACCAAGTGTATGGGCTGTACATCTGAATGGCTGGTAAATCAAGCAATGTATATTCCTTAGGCTGTTCATGACAAGCCAGGGATTGTCTACACCTTGTTCTTGTAAAACTCTATACTACCAAACGACTATAACAATTATTATTACCAAATTCATTTAAAAATTATTTATTATCTACAGGTTTCTTTCCAAGTAGCTCCCAAGGATGTGATGCTTTCCTACGTCACAAGATGACCCTTATCTCTCCATCCATACTCAAAAAGTATGGCATTCCTTTTGATAAGGTACTATATATATTAATTTTTACAAAAGGCATGCAAAATGGTAATTTTTATGGAGTATTTCTACTTGCATATTGTTGTAGTTATCCTATATGAGTGTATTTATAATTAAAGTGCACTACCTTTTAAGATTTTGTCACTTGCATTAGCTAAAATTAAAGAATAATTTAATTAGATATGTTATTATGTTACTTAATATTATTGTTTATGTCCAAGTTGAGAGATTCTGGTAAAAGATGAAGTATTAAAAACTTTGGTTTCAAAGGTTGTTTTGATTGTGTTATCTTTCATTTGCTATATTCTGGAAGACATTACACAGTGTATTTCTCACATTTTAAATTATGTTTAAATTATAGTTTCGATTGCAGGTGTTGAACAGTGTAGCACTTTCTTTGCTTTCATGTTATATAATAAGGAAATTCGTGTACTTTGCCAAGAACATACAATTTGTAAATTATCCATGTAAATAGAGGATATCAAATTTACAAGCAGAACTAAATTATTAACCTCTTTAAATCTACTGTTCTTCATTTGATGAGGTTAATGCATAGGAAATTCTTTAACTTTGTAGATGGACTTAAAATATTAGTTGTTTTGGCAGAGATGCTGTTGACAATATTTTTGTGTTTGAAAGGCAACTTCAAAATATTTTAATCTCAGAATGGAGAAGGACTCATGACTTGGAGCAATGTAGACTTATGATGGGTTTTCATCTCTCAAACTTTGAGGGAGATTTCAGAGAGAGAGAGAGAGAGAGAGAGAGAGAGAGAGAAAGACTGTTGTCCCTGTGACAGTTTCTCTTTGGTTGTTAGTTTTAAAATTCCAGTAGCTTTATTACACCCACAAAGTAGGTCAGCTATCCTCTCTCTTGGAAAGCTTCATTGCCTTGATGTCTTCATTGAAGCTGCTTGTGTTTCTTTCATTTGCAGCTGTGGCCTTTGTCCTCTGAGAAGTGTTCTTTCCAAAAGATTCACATAGTCAGCTGATAAGGCCATATATTAATAAAACAGCACTTTTAGACAAAGACATCATAAATTAGTGGTTCAGGTAAAACATCTTCATAGCATTAATGTTTTAATATTGGAGATTTATTAAATAATTTATTTTGTCTTTTCAATTTATACTCAAACCTGGTAGGGAAAGAATATCAAATGAACTGGGAATAATGTGCCCATTCGAATTACACAAGTGTGTTGTGAACAACATGCCCACCTAAGTTTAGAATGGCTAGCATGTCAAATTGTTGCACAGATAATGTGCGCTGTCCTTCCTCGTGTGCCTCATTTTTACTGCACATTTTGGTATCTGTGAAATTGACAGATTTTATGTCGGTAGGAAAACCAACTAAAGAGGTTAATAACAGCAAGAGTTGTCCACAATACTGCACTTAGTGAACTAATGATAGGGAAGAGTTGAATGCTTTATTAGCCAAAATCCCTGCTCAGTAGTCATAGAGGTGTACTTTCAAATATTTTGATGATGTGAGGAGGTATTTCAGTTAACTTAAGTGACTGATTTTTCAATTTTGATTGGAAATATAAAGAAGATACAGAGATGTTTACCCACTTTCTGAAAGCTTCAAGGGACTAGAATTAAGAACTAAGTAGTCAAAGCCTTTTCACTCTAAGGGTAATGTTTGATTTGTGGAATTTGTTATTATAGAAGATAATTCAAGTGGACAATATAAATTGAGGTAAAAGACAATTATCTAGGTTTTTGGAAAGAGAAGGGTTTGAGGTACATATGGGAAGACAAGTAGAAGTTGTTGAATTCTGTTGATGAGACAGGGTTGTTATATCTAGAGATAGTAGGAACTGCTGATGCTGGAGAATCTGAGATAACACTGTGTAGAGCTGGATGAGCACAGCAGGCCAAGCAGCATCGGGGAGCAGGAAAGCTGATGTTTCGGGTCGAGACCCTTCTTCAGAAAAATCCATGTGTTATATCCATGTGTCTTTGATAAAGCACTGCCTGATACATCAAGTTATATTAGAAGTTTTGGTTATATTGCAATCGTGTATTAAAAACAAATTGAATAACTTATCCCAAGAGAAAGTAAAACAGGAAATAGTGAAATACTTTAAAATTTGATTAAAATATAATGTCAAATATTAAAAATGAACAATGGGTTCCCACTTGCATTTCTGAATAAGAAGAAACTGAGAACAACTGCGAGTTAACTGTAAGCTGTGGGTTCTCATTACACTGAAACAAATGTGTTGAACTCTGATAAGTAATGTTGAGACAGTACTTGAGGACCTCATGTTTTTAGAGGGTAGAATGTGAGAGGCCAGGCAGGTGTGCATTAGAATAATCAAATGTAAGCAAATGATGTCAATGAAACTCCTGATTGCTTGGTTTGTTTACTTCTACAATCTTGATGCTTTTCTCATTCAATGAAGAGCATGACAACAGTAACGCTAATGTACTGCTGGTTAAATGATTCCTGTTGGTGGTTGATATAACTGAAAGCTAGAGAAACAGCATTCCCAAGTTTCTTGTATGTTCACTGTATGCATAACAGCAACCATTGATAAAACAAGTTTCAGTAATTTTCTCAAAAAAGGAAATTTATTGAAATTCACATTTTGTTTCTTTTATATAGTATAGCTGTCCATCCTCTTATTCTTTTATTTTGTAGCATGTATGTATTGTCAGTCAAAACTTCTGCTGTGACACAATCCTTAAAGAAATTCACAAATTAGATAGATAGGTAGAAATTTATTACTAAATTATGATTCAATGATATGAATTCTGAAATTAAATTGAATAGTCCTCCAACTCAATCTACTTTACTCTTTATTTCATGCAGATTACACAAGAAGCAGGGCAGTTCATGATCACTTTTCCCTATGGGTACCATGCTGGCTTCAATCATGGGTTCAACTGCGCTGAGTCAACAAACTTTGCGACCATTCGATGGCTTGATTATGGAAAAATAGCTAAACAAGTAAGTTGCATTAAGGAATGCAAGTGAAAAAAAGTAATTTAAACTTTTGTGTCCTTATGGGATATCTAAAGAAAAGTTGAGATCACAAAGTATTAACTACTCTGTGACAATCATATCTGCTGAATCACTGTGCTCACTGAAATAGGAAGATATATACACGAAGAACATTTGATGCTGATCTTTTAGGTCTGTCTTTCAACTTTGTGTTAGGTTGCTCCATAAATTACGGACGTGCTTAGTAGTTCTTACTTTCTCCATGTTGTCATTTTTCCCATGTTTATAAAAGAAACATTCTTGATGTATAAGAGGCCCAGGTGGGATTCCATCATCTTGATAAGATCAGCTGACCTTTATAAGCTTCCTTCCAGGTATTTTCCTTTCCCATTCCTGTACTTCATGTTGTTGATGTCCTTGACCCATAAGCACATATTCTAAATGATACTCAGCCTTAGCACAATATGCATTGAAGGTGTCAGTACTGCCCACCATTGCATTATGACCAAGCCCTGCGTGGCAATCCCTGATTCATTACTGTTCCAGACATATACCCCAAACCATTAAACTGCCAGGACAGGAGGTATGGACTGAATCCCCTCCCCTCCCCTCCCTTCCCCTTGGATGCAACAAGTTTAATTTAGGAATAAAAAGGGGACACTGCTGGGAGTATATTTTAGACCCCCAAATAGTCAGCAGTCAATAAACGAGCAGATATGTAGACAATTTGCTGACGTGTGCAAAAATACGACTAGGGAATTATATTAGGGGATTTTGGCTTCTCCACCATTAATTGGGGTAGACATAGTGTAAAGGGTTGAAAGGGGCAGATTTCTTGAGATGTATTCAAGAGAGCTTTTTGTATCAACATGTAAAAGTTCCACCAAGAGATGGTGCAGTGCTGAATGTGACTCTAGGGAATTAAGCTGGACACCATGTTCAAGGTGGCAGTGGGTATTGCATTTTAGTGATTTTGACCACAACACTGTATGTTTTACGTTTGTTACGGAAAAGGAAAAGGTTGGTCTGCAGAAAGAGTTTTGGATTGGGGGAAGGCAGGTTTCTTTTTAAATAAGGCAGGATCTAACTAAAATAGATTGGGAACAGCCACTTGAGGGAAATCCATAGCAGAACAGTGGGACACATTCAAAAAGAACTGGGGAGATTTCAGACCCAATATGCCCACTTCTGAATGAAATGTAGGAGCAACAAACCCAGAGAACCCTGGATGTCTAGGAATATTTAGGACTGGAAAGGAAAGAAGAGAGGCTTTTAACACTTTGCCCTAGTGGAGTGCAGAAAGTGCAGTGGGTCTTGAAAAAATCAGGAGAGCAAAGACAGGGCATGAGAAAACACTGATGGGTAAGATTAGGGTGAATGCCAAGATATTCTCTAAGTATATCAACAGGAAGAGGATAACCAGGCAAAGAGTGGGCCTTTTCGAGGCCAAGGGGGCAAACTGTATGTGGAACCAGAGAACATTGGTAGGGTGTTAAACATCTGCTTCAAATCTGTATCAGAGATAAAAGGTACTGCAGATGCTGGAGAATCCGAGATAACAAGCATGGGGCTGGATGAACACAGCAGGTCAAGCAGCATCATAGGAGCAGGAAAACTCGACGTTTCGGGCCTAAACCCTTCATCAGATCTGTGTTCACGCAGGAGGGGGAGGATGTAGATACAAAATTTGAAAAGATGGAAGTGAGGTTCTTGAGCAGACTGACATTGAGGTAAGGAGGTTTTGATGGGCATAAAAGTGGACATATCCCCAGGGCTGGATGAGTTGCCTCCCAGGCTGCTGGAAATTACAGGGGCTCTAATTTAAATTTCTAATTCCTGTCTGGCCACAGGGGAGGTGCCAGAAGACTGAAAGTCAGCCAGTGTGATTCCATTTTTCAGGAAGGGTGGTAGGAATAAATCAGGGAACTACGTGTGTTTTTGAGTGGGTGGTAGGTGAGCTATTGAGGGAATTTCTGACTGAGACAACTAATCTCTGCTTGGAGAGGTAAGGTTTGATTAGAGATAATCAGCGTGGCTTTGTCAGAGGAAGGCTACGCCTAACAAATCTGATTAAGTTTTTTTGAGGAGGTAACTGGGTTTTGTAGAAGAGGATAATGTAGTTTAAATGCATCTCAGCAAAGCCTTTGAGAAAATCCAAATGGAGGACTGATGAAGAAGGTGAGCACACATTGAATCCAGAATAATTTGGCAAGTTGAATCCAAAATTATTTTCCAGGTAGGCCACAGAATGGTAGGTGGTAGATGCTGTTTGTGTGACTGGAGCCTGGTGTGCAGTGGCATATAATATGGATCAGTGCTGGGTGCCTTATTCTTCATGAAATATATAAACAATATAGGGGAAAATGTTGGGGGAATGATAAGTAAGTTTGCAGATGACAAAGATTAGCTGGATGTTTGACAGTGAAGAGGAAGGTCTTAGGTTACTGGAGGATATTGACAAATTGGTCAGATGGACAGATCAGTGGCAGTTGGAATTTAATCTCTGGAAGTATGAAATGATGTGCTTTAGAATAATGAATAAGACAAGGGAGTACTCATTGATTCCAGGACATTAGGAAGCTCAGAGGAACATAGGGATCTTGCGCTGCCTGTCCACAGATCCTGAAGGTGGCAGGCCTGGTTAATACAGTGATTAAAAAAAAAAGCATACAGGACACTTAGCTTTATCGATCATTACGTTCTTTTGTTTAAAGCGGATAAGGCAGAGATCAGATCTAAGTGAAGTGTCTAAGATCATGAGAAGAGTGGACAGGGTGAATAGGAAGCAGCAGCTGTTTCCTTTAGTTGAAGGGTTAGTATTTGACGGGGAACGGGGGAAGGCGGTGGTGGTGGAGGGTTGGCACAAGTTTCAGGTGAAAATAACAGATTTAGAGGAAACTTAAGGAAAACATGCTTTTACCCAGTCAGTAGTGGGAATCTGGAAGACACTACCTGGGAGGATTGTTGAAGTGCAAAACTTCACAACTTTTCAAAAAAGTAGAGATAACACAGTGTGGAGCTGGAGGAACACATGCTACCTGGCCTGCTCAGAGGAGTAGGAAAGTTGATGTTTTGAGGCAGGACCCTTCTTCAGAAAATTTGGTCAGTGTAGTCTTGATTGACTGAATGGCCTTTTCTGTACTGTATGAGTCTATGAAAGGTAAATGAATTGTATTGTTGTTTCACAAACTAGATTGAATGATACCGATGTATATATCGAGGATGGAAGCAGAGATTTGAATTTTTTCTTTTAAAACCTTACCAAACACCAAAATCTCCTCTTCATTCCTAGACCTCTTTGAACATGATTGTGTAATTTCCTTTGGTGATAATGCTATCAAAATAAAATAATAGATTTGAAATTTTCACTTTTCAATTCCATGTTTGGTCTTTTTGGATAATCAGCATGTGTATTTGATCAATGGCTATAGTTTGTATTTCATTAGTGTTGTAACTAGTTAGATAAGATGCAATTTTGCATGCATAATCATTTCCTAGAATTTGCATGAGGGAGATATTGCTTTCTGTCTGCTGTGCCATTGTTTTACTAGCCATATTTGAATATAATTTCCAATTTTCCCGTGTTCCCCAAAACCGCAGAATTTCTCAGCTGAATGCTGTTGTAGTTTCTATCTGCTTCTATTACAGTGTTCGTGTGCTGGCTACTAATTTGGGAGCAGTAATTTTCAGTCTTCACAGTAACGTCTTACAGAAACATAAAAACATAAAAAATAGAATCAGGAGTAGGCCATTCAGCCCTCAAGCCTGCTCTGCCACTCAATTTGACTGATCGTCCATCTCAGTACTCTGTTCCCACTTTCTGTAAAGTATATAATTGATGGCAGGACCCTTATGAGCATTGACATACAAAAGGGTCCAAGTCCATAGCTCCCTGAAAGTGGCAACACAAATGAATAAAGTGGTAAAGAAGTTGTACAACATGCCCGTCTTCATTGGTTAGGGCATTGAGTATAAAAGGTAGCAAGCCATATTGCATCTGTATAAGTTTTTGATTAGGCCACATTTGGAGTATTGTGTGCATTTCTGGTCCCCATGCAATAGGAAGGATGTGGAGGCTTTGGAGAGGGTGCAAAAAAAGGTTTACTAGGATGTTGCCTGGCTTGGAGCGTTTTTGCTGTAAGGAGAGATTGGACAAACTTGGATTGTTTTCACTATGGTGTCGGAGGCTGATAGAAGTATATAAAGTGATCAGAGGCATGGATATAGTGGATAGTTTGGAGGCTTTTCTTCCCAGGGTGGAAATGTCAATTACTAAGGGCTTGTAGATTTAAGGTGGGGTGGGGGAGGAGTCGGGGTGGTTTTTAAAGGAGATGCGAGAGGAAAAATTTTTTACATGGAGGGTGGTAGGTGCCTGAAATATGCTGCCGGGGAGCTGGTAGAAGCAAGTACCTTAGCAAAGTTTAAGAGGCACTTAGACTGACATGAACAGGCAGGGACTAGAGGTACATGGACCATATGCAAGCAGATGGTATTAGTTTAGAATGGCATCATGGTAGGCACAGACTTTGTGAGGGGAAGTGCTGAAGGGCCTGTTCCTGTGCTGTATTGATCTATGTTCTTTGTTTTTCTTTAAAATAATCGATGTCCTTTGATTATTTTAGCCATAAACACTTTATCTGACTCCTTCTTGAGAACATTCAATGTTTTGGCCTCAATCATGCTCTATGGCAGAGAATTTCCCAGGCTCACCACTCTCTGGATGAAGAAATTTCACCTCATTTCAGTCCTAAATGCCCTATCCCATATCCTTAGGCTTATCCCTTATCCCATATCCCATGACCCTTGGTTCTGGACTCCCAGGTAATCAGGAACATCTCTCACTCAGAAATTGTATGCAGAATATTCTCTCAGCTTATTTGGCAAGTTATCAAGGAGAGTGCCTTTCACTGAAGTAGAATTATAGAACATTTAAAGTGCAAAAAGAGGCCATTCGGCTCATTCTGTACCACCCTCCGAAGGGCATCCCACCCCAGTCCACCCCCACAAGTGAACAGCAGATAATATGATACTTTTATACACAAAGGGTGGGAAGGATAAGCCAAGGACCTACAGGCCAGTGAATCTAATATCATTGGTAGGAAAACTTGGGAAAAATTATGCATGACAGAATTAATCACCGTTTGGATATGCAAGAATTAATCAAGCAATTAACGCAAAAAAAATCACCTAAAATGTGTAGTAAAGATTAGAATTATTGTCAAGAGCTTAGCCTAATGGGTAAATGTACTTCAATCTAGATCATTGCAGATTTGATTTGTGTTGTGTGAAATATTTCATCCATGATGGCAGTAGGATTGCTATAGTTAGTTATAAGGAGGGAAATCTTCAGTATTGTCTCTACTCCGAATCATGGAGTGCTGAAAATTGGTCAAACTGTGATAATCCTTTGCCCACGTGGCTTATTGATACTCATCAGCAATGATAATGTGTGAAGTGAGGAAGAATGAAAACTGAATTTAGTTTCATAAAGCAATAGAATGATGCATCGGCTTGAGTTAATGTTTTTAAGGTGGGGGGAAGAGATTCATGGGCAGGAAGAAGTTTTCAGCAGTTTTTTTAATCATTTGTGGGATGTGGGCGTTGCTGGCTGACCAGCATTGATTGTCCGTCCTTATTTCCCCTTTAGAAGGTCGAGGTGAACTGCCTCTGTTATCTGATATCTCTTTTCAGAGTGAAAGACACAAAAATCTTTCTAGTAATGTTAGAAGAAATAATAATGGTAGAAAATGAGAAGGCAGAAATGATTGCTTTAGACTCCCAATCACTATCAACTGAGAGAAGTACTCGGAAAACAATTGTGATCAAAGACTCACTGAACCCCTGTATCTAATGGCCTATGTTTAGGGTCCAAAAAGAGATAGCTGCAGGGATGGTGGATGTGTCAGTTGTGATCTTCTGAAATTCTCTAGATGCCAGACAGGCCCAAGCAGATTTAATAACCAGATTGGTGATGCCTCAATTCAAGATAGGAAAGAGTTAGAAAGCAAAAAGCTATAGGCCAATTACTTTAACATCTGCAATTGGGAAAATGCTATAATACATTGTCATGCAGGCCTTTTAGAAAATCTTAATACAATCAGGCAGAAACAATATAGTTTTATGAAAGGCAAATCATGTTTGGCAATTTACTAGAGTTCTTTGACAATATAATAGGTAGATAACTAGAATGTTGAGAACATAATTTGGTCCCTTTCTTAGTTACTTCTAAGTAGCAGACTTTAAAATGTGTGTTGATAACCTATAGTGGCAGTACCCTTGGGATTGCCCCTCATGATCACTGGGCAAAATTCTTCTCCAAGTAGATCAAGGAATAAAGCATATGCTGCAACATTACTCAGTCCATTCAAGAAAAGAGAACTAAATCAGATTGAAAAAGTGAATAAGTTCTGCGTTTGTAATTTCTGAATTTCCATTATTTCAGTTATCCAGGTGGATA
Organism: Ginglymostoma cirratum; assembly: GCA_024137785.1. Lineage (NCBI taxonomy): Eukaryota > Metazoa > Chordata > Chondrichthyes > Orectolobiformes > Ginglymostomatidae > Ginglymostoma > Ginglymostoma cirratum. The sequence goes on from JAHRHZ010000024.1 coordinate 31,773,298, forward strand.
AAGAAGTATTAATAGATATTCTGTACTTTGGATTTTCAAAAGGCATTCAATAATATGCCCCATCAAATGTTATCTACACAAGATTAAAGTCATGTCTTGAGGGTAATATTAGCTTGGATAGCAAATTTACTAAATTGAGTCAATTTCTAAATAGTTGTCAAAAATACGTGACAAATATTAAGTTACAATACTTTTTCTGTTTTTAACGAACCTCTGTTAATCTATGATGGATTAACCAAAGGATTATTTTTCTTGATACTTGAATTGTATGCTCATTGCATTAAATTTCAGCGTAATGTTAGAGTTAGAAAGGCTATCAAATGAGGAAACTGTTTTCATACCTCCAGACTTATGTCATTTGTTTTCTTTTGAACAGTCTCCACATTGTCCCTGACATGCCATCAGATGGTCTGCAGCACTAGGATGTAGTTGATTGACAGCTTTCTGATTTTTAATCATTATTTATAACTAAATGAAAATTATTTATCTAACTGTAAAACTCAGGGCTAGGTTCTTAAATAATTTACTCTTTAAAAGTTAACAGTTATGGAAGTAATGTATTTGCATCTAAGCTGTTGTACTGTTGCTGATAGTCTGCAGAAATACTGCACGAAACTGATGACAAACACCTCCGTCTGCTTATTAGCAGTGGTGTTTGTTTCTAATTTGCGTTGTGCACGTGCATTCCATAAGTGCAATGATCGTATCAGAGACTTTCACGACTGGATTCCTTTGTGGTTACATCATAATTTTGAAGCACTATATCTGCCTTTCCTTCAAAGTGTGCGCTCAGAATTTGCAAAAATCCTGTTTTGCAGTTGACAGTTGACTACTTATTTTTAGAAATTTGGTAAATTAAGCAGCAAAATTGCTTGCAAATTGAAAAAAATAAATATCTAGTATAAATTAACCATACATAGCAACATCAATATTCGGATAACATTGCAACCATGTTGTAAATTTTACCAAATATTTGTCATGAAATCAGTAGATCTTCAGACATTACAATTGCAGAATTTATACCCTTTTCAAGTGCCTCAAATTCAATTTGATTTCGTGGACTGAGCAATGTTGCAGTGTATGCTTTATTTCTCGATCTACTTTGATCACGAGGAGCAACCACAATAGCATTGTCACTACAGGTGATCAACATACTTTTGAAAGTCTACTGCTTAGAATTTGCCCAAATAGGAACTAAATTATGCTATTTCTACAGTACTGTCCACATTTTCATTTCTTATTTAGTGCCACATTAAGTGCTGCCCTGTTAGGGAACCTAGTGTGCTCTTTTGTTGCTTTTTGCTTCTTTGTGGACAGGATCTGTTCTGGAATAAATGGTGTTTTACAGGGAAGGTATGAAGACTGTAAGCTGTAGTTAATTCTGCTTTGCCTCTCCAGAAGTTACTTTTGCTTCAATGTATCAAGACAAATAATAAACTTTTTCCTTAAACCTTCTTTATCTTGTGAAAGTATTTTTGTGCAACTTTCTTTTACTTCCCATATCCACAGAAGAAATGACAGCAAGTTTGAAAAAAACTGCATGGCCTTGCCGCAGGTTTTATTTTCCACAATAAAATTTGATATGGCACCTTCTCAAAAGACTCCTGGAATTTGAAGTATAGTACATTTACAAGTTCTCCTTTATTTACAGCATTTTATTTATTCAAAAATTTTCCTTTCATAAAATCGGTTTACTGTTATCTGTTAAGCTTGAATTTTTTTCAAGTGCCAGGTATTTTTGGGGTCATTCCTTGGAACATTATACACTATAATATTATTTCTTAAGTTTGAGAATGCCATTGTCTAATTTTGGATCCTGAGAGTGCTATGTTTAATATTGTGTTTGTGCCAGCTATTTGTTTTCCATCTCTTCAGTTGGACTAGACGGAGAATGTTGACCATGGTATGTGGAGTTAAGCAAGTGAAACATAAATATTTATCTTTACATTAGTTGTAACAGGTAACATTTTAGTCTGTCGATCTTATTTCTTATCCGTTTTCTTGACAAACCAAGTTTCTTAAGCAGTCATATTGAAATTTTTGCTATGGTATATCTTGAATAATTTTGTGACCGTTGTTAAGTCTGTTTTCCAAAATTCTTCATGTTTGCATTTTGATTATTTTCAACAAATCTGAAATAAATAATAAATGAAAAATTTTGCAGGAGGAAAATAATGTCATATGAATGCCCTTTTAAATTGAGGTGTCTCAGCTTACCAAGGTACAGTGCCACATTTGAGGAGGAAGATTATACATTTGAAGTAATGTTTTGCTAAAATTACCTCCTTTATGAAATAAAATCTCCACCCTTAATGTTGGTATAATGCAAAAGGTAACTTTATTTAAAAATTATAGTTGTGTTAGAGTCCTTGCTGATTTTTCTTTATTTGAATTTTATTCTTTTATAATTTTTTGATTTGGAGCAGTGAACTGGGAACTATAAGCTAAAGGTGACTTTTGGACTGTGAGCAACAGCTTGTGTAAAAAAGCAAAACGGACCAAACAAGCTTCTGTTTGTTTTTGATGCCAGGCCCAGAAGTTAATTGCTGGTTGGTTCCAGATCAAAGGTTTTAGCAGACTCTTCATTGCCAGGGAAGAGCATTGTGTTTAAACAGAAAGCCAAAGTTGGCTATTAACAAGGTCAATAATTGGGAATTGATTCCAGCATATCAAGAAAAAAACCTTATGCTCAAGTAGACCACTGATGTTGACTGGTAACTGGGATCTTGCAGAGGAGATGGTCAGTCTGTCAGGGATTGGTTAGAGTTTGCTATGGATTTTGGACTGTGTTTTCTGTGAAAGTGAATCTGGCTGTTGATGCTACAGTATGGAGATCTGAAAGCTCCCCGCCTAATATCCCTTACCAATTCTTGGAAGTTTACAGAATAGCAAACTAAGATACAAGTATTATTGCCTTTGTCAGAGTGAACCTGATCAACATCTTCAGAAAATCAACCAAGAAACCATCATCTATGCCTGGACAGCAACACGTCATGAAACCGCTGAAATAATTAGGCCAGTTTTGTAATTTTCTTTTATTTATCCCTTAATTATGTGTGTTTGTATTTTGTGTGAATGGGGCTGAAACAGATGTCCTTTGGTTTATAGCATAGACTAGTTAGAATACCTTGTTGTTTACTTTTACTTTGCTAAAGTTACTGTATTGTTATTGAATTGCTAAGACTTGTTTAAGATGCAAACCAATGTCTGGAATTATTTATTTGCAAACCCTGGAGTTAGTTGTTAAAGAAATTCTGTTTAGGAACCGTTGAGGCCAATTTTCAGGGTCTTTGAAGATTTTACTGGGTTGAGAGTACAGAGGTAGAAAGGCTGATTTTAATTGGCTGTCTTTTTGTATCATAATGGTTGGAACGCCTACATACATGAACAAGACATTTTCCTGGAATATTTTATATTTACCTTGCTTCAATTGTTCAATTTTGTCATGTTACTCTATAGTTTTCTTGTCTTCAAAATAAACTTTACGTGTTAAATTGCTTTCATACATGCGTATGAAACTAACAACCTTCAAAGTAGGATTGCACGCAGTGTTACAAAAGTGGCCTGACCAATGTTCTGTACAGCCATACATGACCTTCCAACTCCAATGCTCAATGCACTGACCAATAAAGGCAAGCATACTGAACGCCGTCTTCATTAATCTTTCCACGTGCGACTCCGCTTTCAAGGAACTATGAACCTGCACTCCAAGGTCTCTTTGTTCAGCAACAGTCCCCAGGAACTTAGCATTAAGTGTATAAGTCCTGCCTTGATTTGTCTTTCCAAAACGCAGCGCCTCACATTTATTTAAATTAAACTCTAAGATCCCATGTACTATTGAGATAACCGTCTACACTGTCGACTACACCTCCAATTTTGGTGTCACCTGCGAACTTACTAACCATGCCTCTTATGTTCACAATCAAATCATTTATATAAATGATGAAAAGCAGTGGAACCAGCACCGATCCTTGTGATCGACTGCTGGTCACAATCCTAGAGTCTGAAAAACAAGTCTCCACCACCACCCTCTGCTTTCTACCTTCGAGCCAGTTCTGTATCCAAATGGCAAGGCTGTCCCTGTGTTTGAGGTTATGAGTGAGCAAATTGTGTGGGCAGTTCATTGCACTTAAACTTGTCAACTGGTATTTGGAAATGCTGATTAGAATAGTTAATTTAATACTTACTAACGTACAAAAAGTGAAATAGATCAGAGAAGGGGATAGTAGGAACTGCAGATGCTGGAGAACCTGATCTAACAAGGTATAGAGCTGGATGAACACAGCAAGCCAAGCAGCATCAGAGGAGCAGGAAGGCTGACATTTTGGGCCTAAGGGTCTAGGCCCGAAACGTCAGCCTTCCTGCTCCT
>JAHRHZ010000024.1:31778066-31800168 GCA_024137785.1 Ginglymostoma cirratum
ACCTTGTTAGATGAGAGAAAGGGCAGGATTCAGCAAAAGAGGTAAATGAAGACAAAAACTGAAATGATTTGATATCTGATTTTTTTGTTCTGCATTTAATAGACATTTACCATGGTGTGCATATATTTGAGTACCTAGTTTCTCATTGAGGTACTCTTGTAGCATAGCTTTGAGGAGCGGGGGATCTTGGACAACAGCTTCTAAATTTCTACACATATTTTCATGGATGAGAACACTAAATGAGCGCTGATGGTCTTGCTGTTATTTCTGCTGCAAAACGTATTGTTTCCAACTTTCCATTTTAAAAATTGTTGATGTTGACAATATTACTGAAGTTTAAGACTTCTTATCAAATGTACTTGGAGATTTTGTGCCCGTTGTATTATTTATATGTAAATTTATGAGTATTACGCTTGTGAATGAATTCTTAAATTTTGTCCATTCCCATCTGCTTAGTTCTGTGTCCTATTAGCTGTTTAATTAAGACTTGGTGCAGTTTGTACTTTTAATACAGTCCTTGGTTTGTTTGGTCATTGATTGTCGCTTAAGGATACTTAAAATGCGCCTTAATCCTTACTGCATGTAGCCAAAGGATACAAGTAGGTTTCTAAATCAATGGTTTGGGTCAGAGTTTACCAGTGAAAGAGACAGTATGGGTATAGAAATCAGGGAAAAGTTTATGATACATTTAAAGAAATTAATATTGAGACAGTTGAGGTTCTGAGTTGTCTGGTAGGCTTAAAAGTGAATAAATCTCGAAGACTTAATGAAATGTATTACAGATTGTTGTGTAAGGCAAAGGAGGAAATGGGGTGCTTGTAAAAACTTCAGTTCCTCTCTGGCCGCAGGAGAGGTGCTGGAGGATTGGAGAACAGCCAATGTGGTACTCTAATTCAAAAAAGGAGCAAGGGATAAATAATTAGACTACAGGCTGGTCAGTGTAACCTCGGTGGTGGGAAAACTATTGGAAGGAATTCTGTGGACAGAATTAATCTGCATTTGGAGCAGCAGGGATTAATCAAGAACAGCCTGCATGGTTTTGTTAAAAGGAGGTCATGTCTGATTAACTTAATTGAAATTTTTGAAGAGGTGACCAGATGGGTGCATAAGGGCAGTACTTTTGATGTAGTCTACCTGGATTCCAACAAGGCTTTTGATAAGATCCTGCATAGATGACTAATAGCAAAGATAAGAGCTCATGGAATCCAAAGAAATTTTGCAAGTTGGATCTACAGTTGGTGGAGTAGCGGGAAGCAGATGGTGATGGTTGAGAAGTGTTTTTCCAACTAGAAGTTTGTGTTCAGTGGCGTCCCTAGAGGTCAATGTTGAGGCCTTTGCTATTTGTGATCGATATAAATGATTTAGACTTGAATATAGGAGGGTTGATCAGTATTTTCTCAGATAACACAAGAATTGATGGGATGGTTAATAGTGAGGAGTAGTAAAAGTGATTATAGACAAGATGGTCGGGTGGGCTGATCAGTGGCAAATGGAATTCAATCCAGATAAATGTGAAGTATGCACTTGTGTAGGGCAGACGAGGCAAGGAAATACATGAAGTAATGTAGGACGCTGGGAAGCACTGAGGATCAGAAGGATCTTGATGTGTGTGTACGCCAGTCCTCTTGAGATATCAGGACAGCTGGGTAAAGTGGTTAAGAAGGCATGTGATATGCTTGCCTTTCTTAGTTGAGGCATAGGGTTTAATAGCGGGGAGGTTACGCTGGAACTACATAAAACTTCAGTTAAGTCATTGAAAGAATATTGTTTGCAGTTCTGGAATCCACATTATATGAGAGATGTGATAGCACTGGAGACCGTGCCAAGGAGATTTACCAAGATGTTATCTGTGCTGGAACATTTTAGTTATGAAGAGGAATTGGACTCATTGGGGTTGTTTTTCTGAGAGCAGATTGAGAGGGGACAGGATTCAGTTATATAAAATTATGTGGGGCATAGGGTAGACAGAAAGAAACTTTTACTCTTGATGGGTAGATTAATGACCCTTGGGGTATAGATTTAAGGTCAGAGGAGATGTGAGGGAAAGCTTTTTCACCCAGAAGATGATGGGAACCTGGAACTCATTGTCTGTAAGGGTGACAGAGGCAGAAACCTCACATAATTTAGGAAGTATTTAAATGTGCACTTGAGATGCTCTTGCATGGAGGTAATGGGCCAAGTGCTGGATAATGAAATTAGAATTGTTACATTGTTTGCTTTTGACTGCCATGAACACAATGGGCTGAAGGGCCTTTTTCTGTGCTGTAGGTCTCTGTGATTTCTAAATTGCTTGTAAACTAGATTTTTTTTATGAGAGAAACAATGCATACATTTATTGTGCATTTTTTTAGAACAGTGTCTTACTTTTCACGTTGTTTTATTTTCCCCCTCTCCTATGTAAAGCATATTTATTTTGATGTTGGATTTGATTGATTTGTTCATACCATTATTCATTAATTTCTCATCAGAAAACTGGCAGGCTGTAAAATGGAACTTTGACTTAGATTTTCAGCTTGAGTGTTTGGAGACATTTTCCAAGATATGTTGTTTTTATGCATCAGCAGCTTTTGGTCTCAGTGTTGGCTTAAAAAAGAAGAGGAAAAGCTATTTACTATGTGAACTCTATGGAGAAAAGCTGCAGGGAGACCTATATTGTGGTTAGAGAATTGGGAACGTAAAATGAAAGAAGAAAAATTTTACACTGAGACAAAATACTTCGAGATTGTCCCAGAAATTAAATCTGTATTATTTTGTTTGACTGGACCATACAACGTAAAAACTAACCAAACAAATACACAAACCTTAAGTTCTGGTTTAGAAAGCCATTTCAGACGGATTGGTCACTTGGATGGTTGCAAGCTGTTTGTAGTTAATAATTCTGTTGCTGCAAATGTTTTGTTGTTTGTAACCTCATAAATAAACCTGTCATGATGAAAAACTAGCCCAGCTGAAGGATCACAGTTATCAATGGAACTGTATCAATGTTTGAACTTAATCCAGTGTGCAGTCCACGTTGTTAGCATTGATATAATTGTTCTGTGAAGCTTGTACACAGGTCATTGATTCTGTCCCTGTTTTGTGGTTGTACTCAATTTAGGCCAATTAGAGATAAATGTTTACATTTCTATGCCTACGGTTGCAGATTTTCTGTTTCAGCCCAGATTTAGAGATGTGGAAGTACAATTAAAAATGGAAAGTAGAGAATGCTGGAAATATTCAGCAAGTCTAGCAACATGGTGGAGAGAGGAGGAGAGTTAACATTTCAGGTTGATGAAATTAAACCCTACTAGGCTTTTTCCTTTCTGCCAAGTTCGTCTGCTGCTCTTGAATTACTTTGGAAGATGAGCATGACCTCTGACAGCCACCTGTGTCTTAAAACCTTATTCCTTGCTCAACTTGTCATTCTTTCCAATCCTTTCTTGACTGACCAAGCATTTTTTCCCTTCTATCTTTTGAGATTGTGATGTTTTTGAATGCTGAAGTTCCATTTTAATATGTTGCATTACTACAGAAATTGGAAATGGTTGGAAGCTCACTTTATGAATTTGTATGGCGTCCAAATACATTCTATTTTCTATTCAGCTGACTTGCACAGAAATGTCAAATTTTATCAGAAAACAAATCAAAGTTATGTCTGCTAGATTGATAGCATAAATTTCTGCCTTTCCATTAATTTTCTGGCTTTGATTTAGCTGATATGATGCTTTGGAACTCTTCACAAAATTTCTTTTTGTTTCTCTCTCTCCCCGTCCCACTGTACACAACCACCCTGTTCATGTACTTTTTTTAACAGGTGTTGAACTTGTCCCATATTGCAGGTGTGCTTGTGCAGAACAGTGAATAATGGGTCAATTTCAATGGTCCTTGCTGTTGTGGAAGAAGTAGTCAGGAGTATCAGATTGTCTTTTAGTTGCAGTGTTTCAATGAAGCTAGAGGAACAACACCTCAGTTTCTGTTTAGGCGTGTTACTGCCTTCAACTCAATGTTGAGTTCAACAGATTCAAAGCTTGAACACCGTCCTCCATTTTGATTACCCCACCCCATGCCTATTTTGTATCTTGAAGACTTCGCTCACAGCAGAGCTGATTTACTTTATCCTATTCCAACATAATGTTAAGGTCTATTTTATTGTTTTACATCTCAATCCCTTCTTTACCACCATTCGCCTAATGGTCTGAGGACCTGGCTTCGAATCCCCCCAAGACAGATGTTGAATTTGAATTGAGTTTAAAAAAAATCTGAAATTAAGAATTTACTGATGACCATGAAATCATTGATTTGGTTTTTGAAAAACCCATCTGTGTCACTCATGTTCTTCAGTAAGGAAATCTGTCATCCTCACCTGGTCTGGCCTACATGTGGCTCCAGACCCAGAGCAATGCCATTGACTCTCAATTGCCCTCTGAAATGGTCTAGCAAGCCATTCAGTTGTATCAGTTGCTACAAAGTCTCAAAGAAATGAATAAAAACCAAAAGAACTGCAGGTGCTGTAAATCAGGAACAAGAACAGAAGTTGCTGGAAGAGCTCAACAGGTCTGGCAGCGTCTGTGGAGAAAAAAAATCAGAGTTAATGTTTCAGGTCTGGTGACCCTTCCTCAAAGAAATGAAACTGGACGGAGCACCTAGCATCACCCTCGGCACTGGAAAAGACAATGGCAGAAATAGCCCTGTTGACCCTGCAGGATCCTCCTTACTAACATCTGGGGACTAGTGCCACAATTGGGAGAGCTGTCTCACAGACTAGTCAAGCAACAGCCAGACATAGTCATACTCTTAGAATCATACCTGACAGAAGATGTCCCAGACACTACCATCATCATCCCTGGATATGTCCTGTCCCACTGGCAGGACAGACCCAGCAATGGTGACAGCATAAACGTGTACTGTTTGGAGGGAGTTGGCCAGGGAGTCCTCAACATTGACTTCGGACCTGATGAAGTCTCATGGTTTCATGTTAAACATGGATAAGAAACCTCCTGCTGATTACCATGTACCATCCTCCCTCAGCTGATGAATTGATACTCTTCCATGTTGAACAATAAGGGCGCAAAATGTACTCTGGGTGGGGGATTTCAATGTCCATCACAAGTGGCTTGGCAACAGTACTACTAATTGAGTCCTAAAGGATATAACTGCTAGACTGGGTTTGTGGCAGGTAGTGAGGGGACAAACAGACTTGACCTCATCCTTACCAATCTGCAACCTGCAGATTGTCTATGACAATATCGGTAAGAGCGACCACAACACAGTCCTTGTGGAGTTGATGTCTAACCTGCACCTGGAGAATAACCTCTATTGTGTTGTGTTGCATTATCATCATGCTAAATGGGACAGACTTCGAATACAACTAGCAACTCAAGACTGGGCGTCCATGAGGCCATCAACAGTGGTAGTATTGTACTCCAATACAATCTGTAATCAGTACAATACTGCAATCTCATGTCCTAGCATATCCCCCACTCAACCATTGGTATCAAGCCAGAGGATCAGTCCCGTTCAGTGCAGAGTGCAAGAGGGCATGCCAGGAGCAGCACCAAGCGTACCTGAAGATGAGGTGTCAACCTGATGAAGCCACCAAACAGGACTACTTGCATGCCAAACAGCATCAGCGGCAGGTGATAGAGCTAAACAGTCCCACAAACAATGGATCAGTACTGCTGCATCTGGTCGTGAGTGGTAGTGGACAGCTCTCTGGAGGAAGTGGCTCCACAAGTATCTCCATCCTCAATGATGGAAGAGCCCGGAACATCAGTGCAAAAGATAAGGCTGAAACTTGCGCAACAATCTTCAGCTAGAAATGCTGAGTGGATGATTCATCTTGGCTTCTTCCAGTGATCCCCAGCATTACAGAAACCAGTCTTCAGCCAATTCAGTTCACTCTACGTGATATAAAGAAATGGTTGGAGAGACTGGATACTGCAAAGATTACAGGCCCTGTCAACATTCTGGCAATAGTACTGAAGCATTATGCTCCGGCACATGCCGCTCCCCGAGCCAAGATATTTCATTACAGTTACAACATGGAATCTACCTGACAATGTGGAAAATTTCCCAGGTATGTCCTGTACATAAAAAACAGAACAAATCCAACCCGACCAATTATCACCCATCCGTCTACACTTAATCATGAGTCAACTGATGGAAGGTGTCATCAGCAGTGCTATCAAGCAGCACCTGCTCAGCAGTAACTTGCTGAGTGATGCATGGTTTGGGTTCCACCAGGGCCACTCAGCTCCTGACTTCATTGCAGCCTTGGTTGAAATATGGACAAAAGAGTTGAATTTCAGAGGTGAGATGAGAGTGACCGCCTTTGACATCAAGGAGCCATGCCAAAACTGGAATCAATGGTATCGGGAGCAAACTCTCCACTGGTTGGAGTCATACCTTACATATCAAAAGATGGTCATGGTTGTTGGAGGTTATCCAGGGCATCTCTGCAGGAAATCCTCAGGGTAGTGTCCTCGGCCCAACCATCTTCAGCTGCTTCATTGATGACCTGCCCTCTATCATAACGTCAGAAGTGGGGATGTTCTTGGATGATTGCACAGATTTCAGCACCATTCACGACACCTCAGATTCTGAAACAGTCCATGTTCATATGCAACGAGATCTGGACAGTATCCAGGCCTGGGCAGACAATTGGCAAGGAACATTTGTGCCACACAAATGCCAACTATGACCATCACCAATAAGAGAAAATCTAACCACCACCCATTGACATTCAATGGCGTTACCATCACTGAATTGTCCCAAAATCAACATTCTGGGGGTTATCTTTGACCAGAAATTCAACTAGGATCACCACATAAACACAGTGGCTACAAGGGCAGGTCAGAGGCTAGGAATATTGCAATGAATAATTCACCTAAGTCCCAAAAACCTGTTTACCATCTACAAGGCACAAGTCAGGAATGTGATGGAATACTCCACCCTTGCCTGGATGAGTGCAGCATCAACAGCACTCAAGAAGCTTGACACCATCCAGGACAAAGCAGCCCTCTTGATTGGCACTACATCCCCAAGCATCCACTCCCTCCACCTCCGACGCTCAGTATCAGGATCGTGTACCGTCTACACGATGCACTGCAGAAATTCACCACAGATCTGCAGACAGCGCCTTCCAAACCTGTGACTACTTCCATCTAGAAGGACAAGGGCAGCTGATACATGGGAACGCCACCTTCTTCAAGTTCCCCACCAAGCCACTCACCGTCCTGACTTGGAAATATATTGCCATTCCTTGGCTGTTGCTGGGTCAAAATCCTCAAATTCCTTCCCTAATAGCATTGTGGGTCAACCCATTGCAGGTGGACTGCAGTTCAAGAGGACACCTCACCCACCACCTTCTCAAGGGCAACTAGGGTTGGGCAATAAATGCTGGCCAGCCAGCAATACCCATCTTCCACAAATGAATTTAAAAAAAAACATTCATTATGTCTTCTGCTCTGGGCACCTTCACAAATTGAACTACTCCCTCCTCTTCCTGTTCCAATCAGCTTCTATCCTCCTTCAAAGAGCCTTTGGGCTTGGAATGTTGTTTCTGTTTCTGTCTCTGTCTCCACAGGTGTAGCCAGATCTGCTAAGTAACTCCAGTATTTAGTGGGTATTTAACATCAAATGTGCGGCAGATTTGCATTTCTGATTAAAATAAGATAGAATAAATTACATTTGTAACCTCATTGCTTCCAGTATTTATGGAGAATTTGATCTTTATTTTGTATTTGGAGAGTTTGTGTTTAATTTAATCCACAATGTAAAAGCCCATTGCAACATTTTAGAAATTTCCAAAGACTTCAACTGGATTTGCTGAAGACCTAGAGTAAGAGTAGGGAAAGGTGTAGTGGATAACAGTAGAGCTGGGTTGCTGTAGGGCACAAACAATAGGTGCTTTTACACAACACTGTTAAGAGCTGGCAAAGACCGGATACTGGCTGTAAATATTCTGAACTAAGTTCGGAGCCAGGTTTTAGGTCTAAAAGTGTAGCCCACATAACCTAACATCTGTTAGCTTCAGCTCACACTTTAGTTGAGGGTGATGTAGCTTGGAATTGCCACGTGCAACCAGCAACACAATAGTATTGGCAGGATCATAATACGAGGTCTCTAGTCATAGAGTCTCTACAGTGTGGAAACAGGCGCTTTGGCCCAACAAGTCCGCACCGAATCTCTGAAGAGCATCCCACCTAGACCCATCCCTACCCCTTTGCCATGTAACCCACTTAATCTACACATTTCTGAACACAATGGGTAATTTAGCATGGCCAATCCACCTAACCTGCGCATCTTTGGACTGTGGGAGGAAACCGGAGCACCTGGCAGAAACCCACGCAGACACGGGGAGAATGTGCACACTCCACACAGACAGTCACCTGAGGTGGGAATCGAACCCAGGTCCCTGGCACGGTGAGGTAGCAAAGCTAACTGCTGAGCCACCATGCTGCCCTGGGAAAGTAAGGCAGTCATTTTTTTTTTAGTCAGGTGTCTTCATGTGCTGGATGGCCAAGTGCCTAAAGCAAATACAAATGTATACATTACTGAATATTATTGTAATGTATCATCAAAATAAACTAGTTTAATGTGAATGGTATCTAATTCATAAAATTAATTGCGCGCTGACATGCTGACAGCCTGGCACCTCTGGAATCTGGTGTAAATCACCTTACAGAAATGTCTGTTCCTTGTCACTGCAATGTTAAGTCATTTGATTCTTTTAAGATTCTATGTGTAGGTGAGTAAATTGAATATTTAATGATTTGTAAATCAACTTTAACTAATGTGGTATCTTATATAATATGTATAATCTTATGGGAATACTCTGCACTTTGTCATATTAAGGAGTTGTTTTGTGCTTAGTCACGTCTGTTGAGCTCTCCACAAAATGTCATACTGCTAGATGTCCTATTATAAGTAATAATACCATTTTCATTCTTCCACGATTTATAGTGAACATATAATTTCACAAACCCGTAGCAGCTTTGATCTGACATTGCTAATTAGTTTATCTGTCTTTATTGCTCAATGCTTAAAATGTTCATTTTGAAATTACAATGCAAGTAATAATGTTTTTTGAAAATGCAGCAAACACCTAAGCAGCTGATACTTGTCACAATGATGTAGTTATTAACAAAAACTGACTTTGTGTATATTGAGGCATAGAGTCATACAGCACAGAAACAGACCCTTTGATCCAACTGGTCCACGCTGACCAAATTTCCCAAACTAAACTAGTCCTACTTGTCTGCGTTTCGCCCACATCCCTCTAAATCTTTCCTATTCATGTACCTGTCCAAACACCTTTAAAATGTTGTAACAGTACCTGCAACTACCATATCCTCTGGCAGTTCATTCCACTGTGTGAAAAAGCTACTTTTCGGTTCCCGTTTAAATCTTTCTCTTCTCACCTTAGAAAGATGCCCCTGAGTTTTGAACTCCCCCACCCTAGGGAAAAGACCTTTGCTATTCACCTTATCTGTGCTCCTCATGATTTTATGCTCCTCTTGAAAAAAAGTACCATTCTATCCAGCCTATCCTTATAACTCAAACCCTTCAGTCCTGGCAACATCCTGCTAAATCTTTTCTGAACCCTCGGCAGTTTAATAACATCCTTCCTAAGCAGAGCGCTGTAACTGTAGACAGTTCTTCAAAAGTGGTCTTGCCAATATCCTGGACAACCTCAACATAACATCCCAACTCCTTTACTCAAAGGTCTGAACAATGAAGGCAAGCATGCGAAATGCCTTCTTAACTACCCTGTCAATTATGCAGCTGAGATAGAATTTGGTGTGTTGAATTGAATTGAATTGAATTGAATAGAATAGAATAGAATATCCTTTATTGACCTCCTGAATCTAAATTTTCAGTTTAAAATCTGATGAACTATGACACAAATTTTCTCTGGCTCATTCATTTGCTTATCAGCATTAAGTTTTTTTTTGAAAAGAGCATTTGTTTGAAGCTGTACGAGCATGTTGCAGTGAAATTGCAGTTATATACATGTTCAACTTTAGAGGGCAGTAGAATTCTTCAGTTAGCTTTTGTAGAGGAGTTTCAAAGCCAAATTTGATTTCATCTGTTTTGATTTTTAATTTTCGTAAGACTGTCACTGAATGAAAACAGCATTCTGAGTTGGATTTTTCTACCAAGATAATTATTTTTGAAAAGAAATGTAATATTTCCTAAGAAATCAATAATTGATTATATCCTATAAGGAAAACAAGTTTTGGGAAGATAATTAAAATCCAGTTCTAATAATGAAAGTATGTCTTAATACAATCACATCCTTTTAAAGGTTGATATGTGTAGTTTGCATAATACTTGTGAAATGATTTGAAATTTCAGATTTTAGATTGTAAACTGACCTGTTGGAGTGTTTCAGTGACTCAAAACTAGAGTTTAATTTTTAATTTTAACTGCCTACTTTTTGCTCCTGAAGCCTAAGCAATTAATCCTTGTCTTAGATGATATTGAAGATTTCCTCTTACCACTCCATTGTGCCTTGTGCCTCATCACTCTTTATTTAATCTCTCTGCTTCCACCTTATCATAAATCCTTCTATTGTTCTTGCCCACTATATTATCACCTCTTTCTTTGCCTCTGTCCCTGCTTAACTATTGGATCTAATTTTTTTTCAGTATTAACTAACCTGTAACGTTAATGTTTGCAGTTCTTCAATGTTTAAATGTTAAAGTCTTTCAATGTGGTATTGTCTACCATGTTACTTCCCAAATCCTTCTCCCCTTCCTCTGAGTTCCATATTTGAATTCCTCTAGTTAGATTTCTGCTCCTGCAATGGTTTTGAAACAGTTCTTAATAAAGTTACAAATGTGATCCAGTGTTACTGTGGCAAAGGTGAACTTCCCCTCCATACTTTTCACAACTTGTTTGGAGCCTTTGACAAGGCTGAAAGCACCAGCCTCTTCCAAAGCTTCTCCACTGTCATCAGCTGGTTGGGACTGCTCTCACCTGGTTCGATTCATAATGATTTAACTGTGGTCAGAATGTTACTTGCAGTGGCTACTCTTCGTGCTCTTACATTGCCTCATATGTCCCGCAAAGATCAAACCCTGGCCCCCTTCTCATCTTTATGCTACCTATCAACTACGCTGCCTGAAGATATAGTGTTTTCACATTGTGTCATACAGCATGGAACAGGCCCTTATGACCCAACTTGTCCACGCCGACCAGGTTTCCTAAACTGAGCTAGGCTCATTTGCCTGCATATCCCTCTAAACCTTTTCTATCTATGTACCTGTCCAAATATCTTTTAAATGTAACTGTTCCCACCTCTACCACTTTCTCTGGCAGTTTGTTCCACATATGCACCACTCCCTCTGTGAAAAAGTTGTCCCTCAGGTCCCTTATAAGTCTTTCCCCTTTCCCCTTTCACCTTAAACCTGTGCTGTCTAATTTTGGACTTGCCTGCACTAGGGAAAAGACCTTGGCTATTCACTCTATCAGTGTACACTGATGACATGCAACATGAGCACCATTTCTTTATTTTTGCAAAATAATCAGATCATTTAGCAGCTTGAATGAGAAAAAACTTCTTTGAATTAAACGTTAGGAACATTGAATCCATGAGCTGCTGACTCCCATTAATCATCGTGGCAGCAGTTTGAAATTAGGTCAGTCTGTTTGCAATCTCGATGTCAAGATTTGACCCTGAGATGAGTCTCCAACTTCATTCTCATTCCATTACTCGGATTTCCTATTGTCCCTTTGTAACATGTCCCAACATTGTCCTGTCTCTCTTCATATGCTGAAATCCTCGTACCTTTGTTACCTTTAGAATTGACGATGTATTGTCCCTGGCCATTATTTGCTAATGTGTATACTTGTCCACCTAGGAAATTCCATGTCACTAGTCATGGATTCTATGGGTTCTTGAGAGGCTGGCGAGCCTGATCCTAAAGCTACATCTCCAACCACACATTTGTAGGTGTTTCTGGGAGGTAGAAGTGGTCATTGGTCTTGAAATGATTGGCATTCCTTACTTTGATTTCTATTCCATACTTCTTCATGCCAATAAATCTTCGCAAACAACTGCGTTCCTGCATACAGGAGTTTCCTCCAAGTCGGTTTCTTCTGAAGGAGAAGCGTTGACGTTTATGTTGTGTTCTTTGAGGGAAGCCTTCAGGGGGTCTTTGAAATACTTCCTTTGTCGTCCTGTAGTTCCAGTGCTTTCCTTGAGCTGGGTGAAGAAGATTTTCTTTGGCAGTTGGAACTCGGGCATTCTATGTATGTGGCTGACCCAGCCAAGATGGTTTAGGATGATCATGGCCTTGATGCTGGTGTTATTAGCTGCTGCAAGGATGCTGATGTTAGTATGGCTGTCCTCCCAACCGATGTGGAGAATCTGTCTCCAGCAGTGTTGATGGTACTTTTCAAGAATCTTGAGGTAGGGTGTCGTCCAAGTTTCAGAGCCATGTAAAAAAGTTGGAAGGATGACTGCCTTATACACATGGGTCTTGGTGTCAGCAGAGATGTTCAGAGAGGTCCGAAGGCAGCACTCATAGATTGGATGAGATGTCAAGTCACCGCATCAGTGTCAGTCTTAGATAAGAGGTCGCTTCACAGGTAAGGGAAACATTCCATGTTTGGAAGGATTCCTCTGTTGATCTTAATGGAGGGATGGACCGGACTTGACCTGGGATGGATTAGTAAGAGATTTAAGTCTTCTTGAGATTGAGGCTGAGGCCACTTCTTCAGTATGCTTCTGTGAAGGCCTTTAGTAAGGCTTGAAGATTCCCTTCTGAGAGAGCAGAGCTGATATTGTTATCTGTGTGCTGCAGTTTCACAAGCAAGGTTGATGCTGTTTTCTTCTTAGATTCCATCTGGTTGACTTTGAAAAGTTTTCTGCTCATCCTCTAGACATGCTCACACCACTAGGAAGCTTGTTCTTTACAAATGCAGAATGGTGATGTTGGAGAAAACGGTGGGAGGGATGACAAATCCCTTCTTGACTCCTGCCTTGACCTCAAAGCATCCTGCCATATTATTGTCGATGATGACTGTCACTGATGTCTTATTGTAGAGGAGATAGAGAATGATGATTAATTTCACTGGACAGCTGACCTTTGACAGGGTCTTCATTAGCACTTCCCGATTGAGTTGAAAGCTGTGGTCAGATCGATGAAAGCCATGTAGAATGATCGGTGTAGTTCTGCAATTTCTCTTGAAGTTGCAGGTCAGTGAAAGTCATATCCACTGTTCCATGGTTTGATTGGAAACCACACTTGTTTTCAGGAAGGCTTTCCTCAGAGACTGGGAAAGGTGCCTTACGAGGATTCAGGCAATGATCTTCCTGGCGATGGAGAGTAAAAGAGATTCCTCAGTGCTTCCCACAATTCACTTTGTTTCCATTCTTGAAAATGATGACAATGGCAGCATCAGTGAGATGAGCAGGGATTTCTTCTTTTTCCCAGAATTTTAGGAATAGTTGATGGAGATGATGGGTAAGCTGTGGTCCTCCAAATTTGAAAATCTCCTTCGGCTTTTTCATTCTTCATGTGTCTAATGGCGCTTTAACTTCTGCCACACTAAGTGGGAGTCCAAGATCATCATTGATAGAGAAGTGAGGGATTTCCTCAAATATGTCCATGTCACTGATTGTATTGCAGTTCAGGAGTTTAAGTAGGAGGCATTGGGCTAGTGGTATTATTGCTGGACTGTTAATGGGTTCGAATCTGCCATGGCAGATGGTGGAATTTGAATTCAGTAAATATCTGAAATTAAGAATCTGTTGATGACCATGTATCCATTATTGATTGTCGGTTAAAACCTATTCAATAATGTTCTTTCCTTTAGGGAGGGAAACTGCCGTCCTGACCTGATCTGGCCTACATGTGACTCCAGACCCACAGCAATGTGGTTGACTCCTAATTGCCCAGAGGGCAGTTAAGGATGGGCAAGAAATGCTGGCCTAGCCTGTGACGCCCTCATCCTGTGAACAAATAAGGGGGAAAAAAGGCTGCTTCAGTATCTGAGAAGTCACAAATGGTGCTGAACATTGTACAGTCATTAGCAAACATCACCACCTTGACCTTATGATGGAAGGCTCAGTTTTAACTGTTTGTCACACCTGCTTTATTTTTTCCTCTCCCTAACTCTGTCCTCTCCATTTGCTGCTGTTATGCAGACTTTTTCTGTTTGAAAGGTTGACCTTAGCATTGTCTTTCTAATGACTATTCTGATGTTTGTTTATTCTATAACTGGGATCAATGATACGTGCCTTGCGATCAGTCAAGTGGATGAAGTTCACTGGTTTGACTTGTTAATGGAAGGAGGGTATACATTTGCCAATATGTTAATTCTTGGAGTGGTTGTGCATGGTTGGGATGATTGAACTGCCTCTCTTTGGAATGATATTGGGTCATTACCTCTCGATTTATGCTTCCTTATTTCTCCATGCAGAGGTGATTGCGGTTGTAGGGTAGGTACCAATATCTTGCAGACATTTTTATTTTTAGTGAAGAAGCTCATGCTATAACCAATGGTCATTGCATCAGATATTGCACAGAATCATGCTTTATCAAATCCATGTCTTCTTTCCGTGGAGCAATGAGGTCCTTTCAACTCCTTGGATCTGTGATTAACCTAAAACTACATGTTGCTTGTGTCGAACTCTTACTCATAAACATATTGTTGTGCACAAAAAATTCAACTTAGGCAAAATGGAGGCTAACCAATGTTGTTGGACCATTTTCCTATTGAGAGTTGTTTCTGTTCAATATTGGAAAATAATTTATTAAGAAAACTCAGTGAAATTTACATAAGCATTTCTTGAGAGTTGTGGATAGAAAAATAAGTATTTGTTCACAGGATGATTTTTTTGCTTCTGACTTGAATCTGAACAGCTACTGCTGTCTTTAACATCAGACTGTGTCAATCAATCTGGTATTTGCAACTGCTTTACTCTGGTCTGTTCCAACTGAGGTCAACAGCATGAGAAAACCTAATATGCCCAAAGCAAGTCAAATGTGTCTTGCAGAATAAAATGTGCATGTTAAAAAATTAATAAAATTATGAATTCCGGATGCTGGAAATCTAAAACGAACAAAAACGGAAATTGCTGGATAAACTCAGCAGGTCTGGCAGCATTTGTGAAGAGAAAACAGAGTTAATTCTTTGAGTCCAAAAACAACTCTTGAGAACTGTTTGTGCTTGTTGTAATATCCTATGGTCTGAGATACGCCGTCTTAAGAATCTGGAGTTGCGCAGTGGTTAGACCTCAGTGGCACAACTCGAACACTGAAGTCCTGTGTGAGCTGGATAAAGCATAAAAATGAGTATTTAAAGTTACAGGTCTAAAGGTACCAATTGAGGAGGAGAAAGATATTGCATTTTGGTCGATATGTATTCATACATCTTTTTTTCCACTTTTGTAACATTATTAACATTGTGCACTCGTCTTCACATTTCCATGAAGTGCTGTGGGTGCACTCTGCATGAAGGCTTCTGTAAATGCTCCATACTGCTGCTTACCTGGACATTTTTTAGCAAGCAGGAGTGGCATTCTTCTGTGACTTTTCCCTCCCCTACTACTATTTGCCATAGGTTAATCCAGTCAGGAATTGAACAGAACAGGTTTGGCAGTGTTGCATCTGCCTTGCTTTATTTTGATAAACTCCTGATTACACTTGAAACTGTTCATTAACAAGAGAGACTGTTGCTGTGTTAAGAGGTTTTCGTTTCTTAGGGGCTGGTACAAATTGTAGATATAGTAAAAATTTAAAAGCTAGATATCATATCTAAGGATGCCTACCCTGAAGAAGTTACCCTCTCCCCTCCGGACAAACCTCAGGGGATCTCTCTCCCACTGCAACTCTCTCATAATCTCTTCAGCCTTGAAACTGCTCGACCATGTCCTGAAGCAAACCAGGTACTACAGCCACATCACCTTTCTTAGTACCTGCCTACGGAACCAGATCATCCCCAATGGACTACAATCCACATTCAAGCCTTCCCAATTTGGCCCCAACCGTGACAATATATACATTCAGAACATTTGAGACCCTTCAGAAGTGCTTCTCCCTGCGACTCCTGAAACACACACCTGCAGCAATGCGCAGGCATCTCCAGGTACTACAATCAAGACTACCCCAGCTCAGAGACTCCCTCTCCCAGACCTGCAAAGGACCTCTCCTGTTTTTTATTCTTCCTAGGATCCACAACCTGAACTCACAATTCTACTCAGCTTTATTGGACACTAAAAACCGTAAGTACAGTAAACTTACTGGTGCCCACCACCCAAAATGGGCTTCCTCCACCTCCCAGATCCCCAGCCGTACCCAGGACCTCCCCCACAATGTACCTGCCGCCATTGGCCACGAGGCCACTGTCGGAGAACCCACAGATGACGTCACATCTGCCACCGCTGGGTACACCACTTCCGGGACAGCGAACGCCACTGCTGCTGAAACCACCGCCTCCATCTCCAAGACTAACACCACTGACACTTACCGTCACCGCTGCTGCCTCCGCCCACCGCCGACGCAACTCCGCCCAGTGCTGACGCCGATGCAACTCCGCCCACAGCCGACGCCGACAACACTCCGCCCACTGCCTCCACAGCCAGCAGCTCCAGAGGAGACAGCAACACTGAGCCCTGCTGAGTCTTCACCGTCCCCCAGTCAGTCCTCAGTAAAGGGCTCACCTTTGTCCCCCTCCACCCACAAATCAACGAATACCGCTCACGCTTGGACATTGAGCATTTTTTCCGCCGCCTCCACCTCCACACTTACTTCTTCAACCGCGAATCTAACCCTCCCTCTACTGACCCCTTCTCCCGCCTCCAACACAAGCCCTCCTCCTGGACACCACCCCAAGGCCTCCTACCCTCCCTCGACATCTTCATCTCCAACTGTCGTCGAGACATCAATCGCCTCAACCTCTCTACCCCTCTCAAACACTCCAACCTCTCCCCAGCAGAACGTGCAGCCCTCCGCTCCCTCCGCTCCAATCCCAACCTCACCATAAAACCCGCGGACAAGGGAGGCACAGTTGTAGTATGGCGCATTGACCTCTACATTGCTGAGGTCAGGCACCAACTCTCCGACACCACCTCCTACCGCCCCCTGGATCATGACCCCACCCCCGAGCACCAAACCATCCACAACCTCATCACCTCAGGTGACCTCCCACCCACTGCCTCCAACCTCATCGTTCCCCAACCCCACACCGCCCGCTTCTATTTCCTTCCCAAAATCCACAAACCTGAATGCCCTGGTCAACCCATTGTCTCCACCTGCTCCTGCCCCATCAAACTGAGCTCCACCTATCTCGACTCCATTTTCTCCCCCTTGGTCCAGGAACTCCCTACCTACGTCCGTGACACCACCCACGGCCTCCACCTCCTCCAGAACTTCCAATTCCCCGGTCCCCAACACCTCATTTTTACTATGGACGTCCAGTCCCTATACACCTGTATTCCCCATGCAGATGGCCTAAAGGCCCTCCGCTTCTTCCTGTCCCGCAGACTTGACCAATCCTCCTCCACTGACACCCTCATCCGCTTAGCCGTACTCGTCCTCACCCTCAACAACTTCTCTTTCAATTCCTCCCACTTCCGACAGACAAAGGGGGTGGCCATGGGTACCCACATGGGCCCAAGCTATGCCTGCCTCTTTGTAGGTTACGTGGAACAATCCCTCTTCCGTACCTACACTGGCCTTAAGCCCCACCTCTTCCTCTGTTACATTGATGACTGTATCGGCGCCGCCTCGTGCTCCCACGAGGAGCTCGAACAGTTCATCCACTTCAACACCTTCCACCCCAACCTGAAGTTCACCTGGACCATCTCTAACACTTCTCTCTCCTTCCTGGACCTCTCTGTCTCCATCTCGGGTAACCATCTAGAAACCGATATCCATTTCAAGCCCACTGACTCCCACAGCTACCTGGAATACACCTCCTCCCACCCACCTTCCTGAAAAAATGCCATCCCCTGTTCCCAATTCCTTTGCCTCTGCCACATCGGCTCCCAGGATGAGACATTCCACTCCCATACATCTCAGCTGTCCTCATCCTTCAAGGACCGCAACTTCCCCCCTACAGTGGTCGAGAACGCCCTCGACCATGTCTCCCGCATTTCCCACAGCTCATCCCTCACACCTCGTCCCCGCAATAATAACCAAAAAAGAATCCCCCTTGTCCTCACGTACCACCCCACCAACCTCCGGATCCAACGCATCATCCTCCGACACTTCCGCCATCTGCAATCCGACCCCACCACCAAAGACATTTTTCCCTCCCCACCCTTATCTGCTTTCCGGAGGGACCACTCCCTCCGCGACTCCCTTGTCCGCTCCACACTCCCCTCCAGCCCCACCACACCCAACACTTTTCCCTGCAATCGCAGGAAGTGCTACACCTGCCCCCACACCTTCTCCCTCACCCCAATCCCAGGCCCCAAGAAGACTTTCCACATCAGTCAGATGTTCACCTGCACATCTGCCAATGTGGTATACTGCATCCGCTGTACCCGTTGTGGCCTCCTCTACATCGGGGAAACGAAGCGGAGTCTTGGGGACCGCTTTGCAGAACACCTGCGCTCAGTTCGCAACAAACAACTACCCCCCCCCCCGCCGTCGCGAACCATTTCAACGCCCCCTCCCATTCCTCAGACAACATGTCCATCCTGGGCCTCCTGCAATGCCACAATGATGCCACCCGAAGGCTGCAGGAACAGCAAATCATATTCAGCCTGGGAACCCTGCAGCCCAATGGTAACAATGTGGATTTCACAAGCTTCAAAATCTCCCCTCCCCCAACCGCATCCCAAAACCAGCCCAGCTCATCTCCACCTCCCTAACCTGTCCTCTCACCTATCCCCTCCTCCCACCTCAAGCCCCACCCCCATCTCCTATCTACTAACCTCATCCCGCCCCCTTGACCTGTCTGTCCTCCCTGGACTGACCTATGTCCTCCCTACCCCCCCACCTACACTCACCTTTACTGGCTCCATCCCCGCCTCTTTGACTTGTCTGCCTCCTCTCCACCTATCCTCTCCTCTATCCATCTTCTATCCGCCTCACCCTCTCTCCCTGTTTATTTCAGAACCCTCTTCCCCTCCCCCATTTCTGATGAAGGGTTTAGGCCCGAAACGTCAAGCCTTCCTGCTCCTATGATGCTGCTTGGCCTGCTGTGTTCATCCAGCTCCAAACCTTGTTATCTATCATATCTGTTCTACCTGTTTAAAAATAGCTCCTTACTAAACAAAATCCAAAATCTGTGCAAAGCAAATGCTTTTGAAGTTGCTTCTGAGTTAGAAGTTTGGAGAATCTCTTCTACAGAGTTGCTCATTTTCGTCCCCTCTATCGCCGCATGCTTTGAGGAGGAGCAAAATGTCGAGAGTGAAGTCACCGTTCTGTGAATAACTGATATTGTTAAAAGTAAATATGAGGAGTTTGATATTTGGATAACGCAGTGCTAACTTACCTTTGTTAAACAACTTTATTATCATTACACATAATATCATTCCTGGTCTGGGACAAGATTATGCAGTGCATTTGTACAGAATGGTTGAGAGCTATGTAAAATGAATTTCCAATCAGTGTACTATGCATATGTTTATGATCAGGCTACTGTAATCATATGCTTCAATATTACACTGATGTTGGATATTCCTGTCAATTGTGTATTCATTTTGGATTTTCTTGTAAGGTGACTTACAACTAAAGCAGATTGCACCACTATTGTGACTGGCTAGCTTTATAGTTCCTTTAATACTAATAAACTTTGTGTTGGGTTAATTATATTTGCTTGTTGATGGACAAAGTATCTACTGTAGTTTTTCGTGTTAAACGATGCCTATACTTTGTGACAGCTGATAAAGAATTAATTTCCATTTAAAATTCCCTTCCTAGCTAAATCTATTCGAGCGTGATATGGAAATTTTATTTTCTGCATGTTCGCTCAGGCTATAGTCAGATGTCATTTTTGCTTTGCTATCTTAATGGAAGTAATCTCAGTCCTGCTGGGTTCTTTGACATTTTTTTTGAATCGAATCATCGCTCTTACTGATCAAGCAAGCACTTGGATGAAAATGGCATCTTTTCTCTGTTAGGATAATATATGAGTTGAAGGAAATGCTTGCAGTTAGAATTTGGCAGTAAATTAAGAAAAAATGCTGCTGTATAGAAATCCAAGTATAACCTGCAGTATCTGGCTGACAGGAAATTCACATTTTATGATATAGTCCAGCAAAGAAAACTCGGTGTGGGGGTCTCAAATCTTCTTAACGTTGATAGTTCTATTTCTCTGAACTAAAAGAAATTGGAGATAAAAATGCAATAATACTTTTCATGGATCAAATTGTAAATCAGGGTGATGAATATGTGCAAACAATGATGGAAATTCTTGCATCAAACGTGGTTAACTCACTGAGTCAAATCATGTGTTTCAGTGCAATTGAGAGCAAAACAATTTTTGTATTGTTGTGAATGATATATTTCAGGATAACGTGGGAAAAAAACTGGAAGTCCTTGTATTATTTGGACAAGTGTTCCTCCTAAGTGATTTCTCGGAAGTGATGGCAGCAGCTTAAACTGTGCTGTGGCTTACCTGCTTTGTACCGGAAATCAAGTGACTTTGAATAACCAGTTAAGCAAAGTCTCTTATTTCTGCCTACCTAGCCAACCTGAAATGGTAGACTGCAACCAGTTTACAACGAAGTTGATTGGACTCAGAGCTGGATATTTATCATCAAGCTACAGCTGTCAGCAATTGAACTTAATCAAGAGAAAATTCAGCTGATGTAAGAAGTTATTATTTGCATCCCATGTCACATGGGGATTTTTTTTCACTTTTTAAAAAAATTATAACTTCTGCAGAGACTGGTCTTTTTGTATTGTGTACATGTGCTTGTGTGTGGGATTAAGGGGTTGTAGATCATTGCTTAGGTGTAACCGGAGTTTTCCACTTCCTTTGAGAATAAGATTTGTTCATAATAAACAGACTATTTTGAGTTCATTCAAGAAGCCGACAGAACATTTCCTTTTTTATTTTGATAGGTACTAAAGAGGTAGCCATTTTGGTGAATGACTCAACACTTGTACACCAATAGGCCAACTGGTTGAGAGATGAGGTTTGATTGTTAGCACATTCCTCTGTCACTGTCATAGGGCTACTTGTTCATGATTGAGCATTGTTGGGCCAAGCATCGCTAGACCGACTAACATTTATTATTTGTTCCCAAATGCCAGTGAGAAGATGGTGCTGGGACACAGTCTTAAAACATTACAGTCATTGTGGTGTGGGTATATTCACGGTGCTGTCTGAAGTGAATTCCAGGATTTGATTTAGCAGTGAGGGAATGGCAATGCACTTCTGAGACTGGATGGTGTATGCCTCGGAGAAGTTGTAGGTGTTGGTGTTCTGATGTATCTGCTGCACTTGAATTTCTAGGTAGTATAAGGTTTGGAAGCCACA
The DNA here is from genome assembly GCA_024137785.1 of Ginglymostoma cirratum. Classification (NCBI taxonomy): domain Eukaryota; kingdom Metazoa; phylum Chordata; class Chondrichthyes; order Orectolobiformes; family Ginglymostomatidae; genus Ginglymostoma; species Ginglymostoma cirratum. The sequence continues at coordinate 31,799,496 of JAHRHZ010000024.1, forward strand.
GTTGAAGGAACTTGATGAGTTGCTACACTGCACCGTGTACACAGTACTGACTGCTGCCATTGGAGATTTATGTTGGAGGGCTGATGAAGTTATGCCAATCAAATGGGTTGCTTTTCCGTAAGTGGTGTCATGTTTCATGAATGCCTTTGCAGCAGAAATCGTTTAGTCTGTGGCATACTAGTTACAGAGTTAGTCACCGCAGAGTTCCGAGATTCTAACCTGCTCTTGCAACTACAGTATTTAGATGGATAAATGAATAAGTTTCTGGTCAATACTAACTGTCATGATGTCAATATTGGGGGATTCCGTGAAGGTTACGCCATTGAACATCAAGGGAAGGTGTTTAAATTCTCTCTTGTTGGAGATTTGTAAAGGAACAAAAGTCCCAGCACCATTTTAGGATTGTGGTGGAGAAATTGTTCATCCCATGCAGTTCAGTGAAAATTGGGCCATACTAGTTTAATTGTTACCTAATTTTAACCTATAATATTGCCTATAGTTTACATAGAACTGGAGTTTAAAACAAAACTGGTTTATAACTGGGATAAAAGGAACTACAGATGCTGGAGAATCCGAGATAACAAGGTGTAGAGCTGGATGAACACAGCGGGCCAAGCAGCATCATAGGAGCAGGAAAGCTTGACGTTTCGGGCCTAGACCCTTCATCACAAAT
>JAHRHZ010000024.1:31800568-31849402 GCA_024137785.1 Ginglymostoma cirratum
TGATGAAGGGTCTAGGCCCGAGACGTCAAGCTTTCCTGCTCCTATGATGCTGCTTGGCCTGCTGTGTTCATCCAGCTCTACACCTTGTTATCTTGGTTTATAACTGGTCCTGGCTCAGAACATTTACCATCTATGTGCTTTTAAAGCAATTCCCATTTCGAAAATTAACAGGAATATCTCTCTCTTAATTGATACTGTCCTGTTTTAATTCCAATGGTAGTCCTTTCTGGTATCTATCTTCTTTATCTTCCTTTGATTAAAATAATTTGAGGCAAGGTGTTTATTTACTTTACCCACTCCCTCATTCTCATGTACACAAAGGCTGTATTTAGATCCAACACCTCTTCAGCTTTGATCATCGTAATACTTGTCATATCGGTTTATAAAAGCCCTGATATTTCTCTCTTGTATTGGCTGATGATCTTCATCCATACTCCATCTTGCATTCATCTATACTTTTGCATATTATTCTCTTTAAGGCTTATAACTTAACCTTTAAATTTGGCTCAGATCTCTCTATGAAATTCTAATTTTTATGCATCTAACTTGATACATTTCTTATTTAAATATCTCCTGCTTCTGGCTTACGTTTTCCACTTGTGTCTCAGATATAGTTTTTTGCTGTTAAGACATTATTTTCTGTCCTCTTGCATTTGTTGATAATCCTCATAGGAAATGTGCTGTGTTTGTATTTGCATGATTTCCATTTCTAGTGTTTTTGTTTGAAATGGCTGTACAACTTGAAACTGCAGTTTTTTTTTTCTGTATGGCCGAACTTAGAAAAAACCGGTTTGAAGTATCACTTGAGATTTGCAAAATAATTCAGCAAGTCATTCAGCAGTATAGAACTTGAGCTTGCTGAAAGAAGACACATTTTGTCAGTTTTCCATATTGTACTCATCAGCACAATTCACAAGAATACGAATTCAAAGGAAAAAAACTAACATTTATACTGTATGAGAGGAGGATGCTAATTGATTGCTAAGTGGACTCTGATTGATAGTGACATTTCAGTGGAGATTGCATGTGTCTTTTCTCATCAAGTTTATTTTGGTGCGCACGGAATAAAACACTAGCGTTATATATTAATGTTATTCTGTTACTTGTCTGTCAATGACATGTCAAATCTCTTGAAGAAGCTAAGTTATAGTCAGTATAGCTTAGTAGGGATGTTTCGGGAATAATTTAGTCCTTTCCTGCCTCATGAGGATAGTCTGTGTAAGATCTGATATTTGTAGCGAAGTCCTCTTTGTGTCATACATGATATAGTGCTGTATAATATATTTTGATTATCCCTTTTAATCTTGCCTTGAAAGTTGCCATTACAATGGACTGGGTTTGTTTTTAACTAAAGAAAAGCTTGTTTTTTAGTTTGGCCAGTTGGAATGTTGGTGGAAATATTTTCAAAATGTGAGGAATATGGCAGGTGGAGGACAACAGAATTGTAGCAACATGAGGGAGATGTTTCAGTCTATTTTTACTCGAGCTTTCGTCCAGGACTTTAGTCATTTGGATTAGGGAACCTTATACAAAGGGAGTTCGATGCTCTCAACTGGGTGTTTTCTTTTGAGTTTTGCATCATCTGCAAGCTTGAGGATACAACTCCTTCACAGTGGTTTTAAGTTGCTGAGTTAAGCTTAATAGCTGACCAGTGATTGAGGCAAGTGGTTGACTGGTGCTTTTCTTCTGTAATTAATGCTGATGTTGAGTCCTCGAGACCACGAACAAGGAGACATGAAAGTCAAGGTACTTGAATTGCGTTTTTGGGATTTGAATGCTCAGATCATTTACAGGACTTTTTCATTATTCATTCAGATAATGTAAGGATAATCATGCAGATTAGATAAATGGTGAACACAGAAGCTGACCCAAGACTATACATTTGTTTAAACTAAAGTCAAATGTGGACAAGAAAACTTCCTGCTGAACATGTCCTCTTTCACTTGATGAATCAGTACTCTGTAATGTTGAGCAACACTTGGAAGAAGCACTGAGGGTAGCAAGAGCACAGAATTTATTTTGACTGAGGCAGTCCAGTATGTATCACCAAGCATGATTCAGTCGCATCGTGAATGTTGACTGAGTCTTGAATGATTTAGCTGCCAAACCAGGCTTGGAATACCTAGGGACATGTCAAAACATGAAGAACAAACCTATTTAATTTTGCAACAAAACAGAAGTTGCTGGAAAAGCACAGGAGGTCTGGCAGCATCTGTGAAGAAAAGATCAGAGTTAACGTTTCGGGTCCTTCCTCAAGAAGTGATGGTAGCTGGGAAAACGTCGGTTTATATGCAGAAAATAGGGAGGGGGTAGGGTAGGGGATAAATGATAGGACAGAGCCCAAAGAAAGAGAAGAGCAGTTGGTTAGACAAAGGAGTTGATAGCGATCTGGCTGGGAGGGTGAGTAGCTGCTAATGTGGACTGTTAGTAACTAACACTAGGTAGTGTGTAATGGCAGGCTATGTGGTAACAAGGCCTGGTGTGTGGGGTAGGGGGCTAGGACATGGGAGAGCTCCGGGTCTAAAATTATTGAACTTGATACTGAGTTCGGAGGGTTGCAGGTTCCCTAAGTGGAAAATGAGGTGTTGTTCTTCCAGCTTGTGTTAAGCTTTGCTGGAACACTGCAGCAAGCTAGAGGCAGAGATGTTGGCTGGAGAACAGGGCAATGTGTTAAAGTGCTGGCTGCAGGTAGCTCAGGGTCTTTGTTGCAAGCAGAATATTGATGTTCTGCAAAGCGGTCATCCAGTCTACGCTTTGTTTCCCCAGTGTAGAGGAGACCACATTGTGAGAAGCGAATGCAGTAGAGTAGATTCTTAGAAGGGCAGGTGAAGTGTTGCTTCACCTGGAAGGTATGTTTGGGCCCTTGGGTAGTGATGAGGGAGAAGGTAAATGGGCAGGTGTTGCACCTTCGCCGGTTACAAGGGAAGGTGCCTTGGGGTTTTGGGGGCGTGTTGGGGGTTAAGGAGGAGTGGACCAGGGTGTCCCAGAGGGAACAGTCCCTGTGGAAGGCAGACAAAGGAGGGGAGGTCAGAAATCATTTGGTGGTGGCATTTCGCTGAAGGTGGTGGAAATGGCGTCAGATGATCTTCTGGATGTGGATGCTGGTGGGATGGTTGGTCAGGTCAAGGGGAACCTTATTACAGTTGCGGGAAGGAAGAGACGGGGGGGGTGCGGAGGGCGGAAATGTGGGAGATCGCACCTGGTTGAGGGCCTTGTCGACAACAGTGCTAGGCAATCTTCGGTTGAGGAAGAAGTTGGCCCCATCTGAACATATGCGACAGAGATGGAGGAACTGAGAGAATGGGATGGAGTCTTTACAGGAAGCAGGGTGTGAGGATGTATAGTCCTGATAGCTTTGGGAGTCAGAGGGTTTATAGTGGATGTTCGTGACCAGAAATGGAAACACAGATGTTGAGGAAAGGAAGAGAGGAGCCAGAGGTAGACCAGGTGAAAGTGAGGGTAGGGTGGAAATTGGAAGCGAAATCGATGAACTTTTCTAAAGCCGTATGCGAAAGGGAAGCAGCACTGGTGACATCATCGATATATCAGAGGAAAAGTTGTGAGTGGGGGACAGAATAGGACTGGAACAAGGAATGTTCCATGTGCCCCATGAAGAAACAGGCATAACTGGGGCTCATGCGGGTATCCATGGCCACCCCTCTGACCTGAAGAAAATGAGAGGAGTTAAAAGAGACATTGTTGACGGTGGGGACTGCTCAGGTATTTGCTTCAGGAAGAGGCAAAGAGCCATAAGGCCCTCCTGGTGGGGAATGGACATGTAAAGGGATTGCAGATCCATGGTAAAGAGGAGGCAGCTGGAACCTGCAAACTGGAAGTTTTCAAACTGGCGTAAAGCGGAATTTTATCCTTGCTAATCTACTTTTCACAGCTGCATCTGTCAATGATAGTGTTGGTAAGAGTAACTATCGTACTGTGTGGAAACAATTTCCTGACTTTATACTGAGGTCACTCAAAATTGTACTTGAACAAAAAATAATACGGCACAGGACAATGTAACCATAGTAGCCCAAGCCAAACATAGACATGCATGGGAATTTCTAGAAGCATAGCTCTCCACCTGTAATGCGATCGACAAACATATAGAATGGGATCCTGTATTCAAACCCATACAGATCAAAACTGGAAATGACATTACTCGCCATAAGGGTAGAGACAGTATAAATTCCAAGCGGAGTAGGACAATTTCGCTTCATCGAGGGCCTCATTGATGATGTCACCTAACATGGTTACGAAACATCTGAACAAAAACAAGCCAGCTTGGCAAGCAAGTCCAACACCTTCAATCCTCCTTACTATTCGTAACTCCACCAGTCTTTGTATCATCCGCAAACTTACTAATTAGACCAGCTATGTTTTCCACCAAATCATTTGTGTAGATCATGAACAGCAGAGGCCTCAGCACTGATCCCTGTGGAAAACCACAAGTCACAGCCTTCCGTTCTGAAAAGCATCCTTCCACCACTACCCTCCATCTCCTACGACTGAGCCAGTTCTGTATCCGCCTTGCCAGCTCACCCCCAATACCATGTGACTTCACCTTTTGTACCAGTCTGCCAGGAGGGACTTTGTCACAGGCTTGATTGAAGTCCACGTAGACAACGTCAATGGCTTTTTTCTCATGAATCAACTTTGTCACCTCCTCAGAAAACTTGATCAAATTTGTAAGGGACGACTTCTCCCACACAAAACCATGCTGTCTATCACCAATAAGCCCACCTGTTTCTAAATGCTTATAGATCTTGTCCCTGAGAATCTTTTCCAATAATTGCCCTGCCACTGACATGAGGCTCACAGGCCTGTAATTTCCAAGATTATCCCTGCTACCCTTCTTAAACAATAGGACAACATTGACTGTTCTCCATTCCTCTGGGACCTTACCTGTGGACAAAGAGGATACAAAGATACAAATTGCTCCATCCATTTGTTCTCTTGCCTCACGTAATATTTTGGGATAGATCCCATCAGGACCTGGGGACTTATCTACCTTAATAATACTGTTTGACTGTACCATCATGCTGGATGGGATAGCTTCAGGACAGATCCAGCAGCTCAAAACTGTGCATCCTAGAGTCACTGTAGGCCATGATCAACGGCAGATTTGTCCTGAATCATAATTTCTAACCCCACAGTCTGGCATGCCCCTCACTCTACCATTATCATCAAGCCCTGGTTCAATGGCGAGTTTGGAAGTGTGTCACTAATAAAAATATCTAAAAATGAGGTGCTCACCTGCTTAAGCTACGACACAAGCCTGTATGCAAAAGACAATAGAGTTCACAACCAATGGATCAGATCAGAGTCCTACAGTTCTACCACATATCATAGATAAGAAGAAATGGCAATTCAGCAGTTACTTGCATTTATATATCGTCCTTAATCAAGCAGAACTTTTGAAAGTACTACATAGGGACATTACAAAACAACACCACACAGCGTCATATAAGGAGCTATTATGGCAGTTAACAAACTTGGTCAATACAATTTGGAGGAGGAATGAAAGGCAGAGAGGCTAAGGGTTGGATTTACAGAGATTAAGGCTTTGGCAGAGGAAGGCGCATCCACCAAATGTGGAGTGATTACAATTGTAGATCTTCATGGAGCCAAAAATAGAAGATCACTAATATCTTGGCAGATTGTGGACTTTATGATGATATAAAAGATCAGGAGAGTTGGGGGCCTTTGAAAACAGGGACGTGAATTTTGAAATTGAGGCATTGTTTACTTGACAGCAGTCTAGGAGCACATGGGTGAATAAGGAATAGGACTTGATGGGAGGTCTTGTGCAGCAGAAATTTCGATGACCACAAGTTTACAGATGGTAGAATATGAAATACTACTCAGAAGTGCTTTGGAATAATCAAGCTTAGAGGTAACAACAGACATGGATAAGAGCTTTAGCAGTAGCTGAAATCAGGGAGCATAGGCTTCATGAGCATTCTCGTACTCATTGACTGCAGAGATGTTATTACAATCCTGTGGAGCTGGTAGAACTTGAATGGAGTCTCCAAGCTCAGGTAAGGACACTTGCCACTTCCCTCCCAGTTCCTCAGGGTATGTACTTTGAATTAATCTGTTTTGAGATGAGCGGACACATCTCTGGGGCAGGCGAGCCTTGAACTCAGCCCTCCTGGGTCAAAAGCAGAGACACTATCACTGCGCCACAAGACACCACTAATTCCTCAGGGTAGATACTTTTGAATTAACATGTTCAGAATGTTATTATACACACCTCTGGAGCAGGTGTTACTTGAACCTGGACCTTCTAGTTCACAGATGGGGGCACAACCAAGACACCACAAGAGCCCCGGCATGTGAGTGCATAAGACAAGGCTTAAGCATTTATAACCAGCTTCAATTAGAAGTGCAAGGGGGACAGTAAAAAATTACTGAGTAGACTTGTTGAGCTGAATTGTTGAGCTCCAGAACTAGTCACACCTCTAGCCAAACTGTTGTAGTACGGCTACAGCACTGGCATCTATCAGTCAAAGTTGAAATTGCGCAGCAATGTCAAATTCTGATAAAATATTATCAACTTGAAACTTTAACTCTGTTTGTCCTCCGATGCTGCCAGGCTTGCTAAATATTTCCAGCATTTTATGTTTTTACTTTTAGATTCCAACACCTACAATCCTTTCATTCTGTCTGGTAATGGCTATGCCCAACAAGAGTGAATTTCCACTTCGACCTCATCTTCAATGGCATTAGCTTTACTAAATCTTTCATTTATGTATGGCATCTGGAGCACACTGAGCAGAAACTTAACTCTAACTGCCACATCAAATATTGTGACAAGAGTAGGCAAAAGACGAGAATTCTGTGACACATGATTCATCTTCTAATTCCCCCAAAGCCTTTCGACCATTAACAAGACCGAGCTCAGGATGGATATTTTCCACTTGTCCAGATGAGTGCAGCTCCAACAACATTTGGGAAGCTTGAGAAAGCAGCCCATTTATTTGGAAAACAATAAAAAATTTAAGGTTCCCTTGTTCCATTTTGGTGCAACATGACTGCCTTATGTACCATTTTGAAGAATTACTGTAACAACTTGCCGATATTTCTTCAATAGCATTTTGCAAGCCCACAACCTATACTGCTTCGAATGAAACAGGCAGCAGACACATTGAAACACCTATACCTCCAAACCCATGTCCCAATCCTGCCATCCACAGTCACCCTCTGTTGTGTCTTGGAAATATGCTTCCTTTCCTTCAATGGCACTGGATCAAAGTTCGAGAACTTTGTTCCTGACAGAACTGCAGGTGTACCTTTGCAATGTGGACTACAGAGGTTCAAGAAGGCAGCTCACTACCGTCTCCAAGGCATTTAGGGCTGCAGGGAACGTTGGTGTTGTCGGGGCAATCATGTCACATGCATATATTAAACAGAGAGTTCACTATTGTAGGAGTAGTCTTTGGATGATTGGTAATTTGCTGGCCTGAATCCTATCCCAAGTAAATGTAAATTATCTTTTCACTGTTTTAAGACAAACATGGTAGTTCTCCCAAGTAAACTGATTAACACTTACCCATGAATCAATTTTACCAAAATAAAAAGACCTAGTTATATAAATAATTGCTGTTTGTGTGACTTAATGATTGGTAAATTGGCTGATTTTTTATTTGCATAACTTTAATAATTAAGTACTTTTTCGCTAACTGGAACGCTCCAAATGCCAGTACCCTGGTTTCCATCATCATTTCCTCCTCTTCTCTCCTTTCCTGTCATCTCCTGTCGTGTCACTCATCTCCCTGGTCTCTGCTCCCCTTGCCTCTCTGGCTCTCTTGTCTTTGCCTCTCCTCTCCTCACCTTTCTGGTCTGTTCTCACCTATCAGCTCCTCCTCCCATGACCACTCCACCTTCTCCTCCCGTTAACACTCTGCTCTCTCTTGTCTATTCCTGTTACCTCGTTCTTCTCCCCTTACCACACCACACAACCCACCACTTGCCTCCTCAAGTTATTCCTCCTTGTCCATTTCTTCAAACCCCTCATTTATCCACTCAATGCACATGCCCCGCCTCATAACTTTTCCCATTCTTGTCTCCCCCTGTTCTGCCTTGACTCATCATTTATTGCCATTAGCTCTTGCCTTCCTTGGCTTGCCTTCTCTTCCTTCACAGCTTCTCACCTTGCCTTACTTCTCTGCTGAATTGTGCCCTTCACCACCACCTCACCCCTCTTTGCCCTCCTTGCTAACATCCTCCTCTCCCCTTTCCTCTACTTGAGCTTCTCCTGTCCTCTTCTGTCTCCTCTCCTCAGTACAGGCCCCATACAGGTGATATCTGATTAAAATTGTATAACTTGATGTCGTGCCAAGAAGTTGTTATTTAACGATGATCATTCTTCACGCATCACCTTGACATGATTGTCCTATTTCTCACTATCCAGAAGATTCTATTCATTTTTATTTGCAAGGGAGTCATATGGAATAATTGGCACACTTTGCAAACATTATTATCTTGGTGTGACAGATAGGGGGGTACTTGTGCTCCCAGTTGATCTCAAAATTAGATAATTGAACAACCAATGTATGCTAAGACACTATACTTTGCTAACATTTTCTTGTGTGTGATGGACTAATGGAGAAAGAATTCCACAGAGACCAAGTGAGAAATGTTTGGACATATTTTACCAAATTCCCTTGAACTTGAGGGTCTGACCCATTGGCTGCGGTTGATCGATAGTCTGTGTCTGGCTTCTAGCATGCTAATTTGAGGTATTTGATAGAGAAATTGTGTGCTAGAAGTAGAATAAAAACATCATATTACACTGACATTATTCAGCTTGATGTAGGAACAAAATAGCCCCCATCCCACATAAGAAAAGCCAAATACATATCACACTTCATTCATCCATTGATTAAAAGCAGAAATTACCTGGATTCATACTGTGACCCTACATTTTATATGTGAAATCATTTAAAGCCTTTGTTGCTGAACATCTGACCATTTTCAAAGCAAAACTAGCTTGTAGTGCCCTGCTGTGTATATTTTTCAAACTTTTTACTGCAAATGAATTTTCAGTATGTGGTTGAAAATTGGCTTAATTGTGCGTTAAACATTTGAAAAGATATTGATCTAGTTGAGTATGATGTTGTTCAGAAGAGATGAGAAGCATATACATGAATTGGAATAGATTGAAGAAATAAAGGGGAGAACATACGTTTTAATGGGACCAATCTTGTTTTCAGGAGCTCACAAAGCACTCTGTAGCTAATAAAGTACTTTTAAATAGTTAACTGTTGTCATCTGGCACCTTTAAGGAGCTATTGTGGGGCTGTTTGGTCTCTTTTGAGATCATAATGAAAGACAACTATGTCATTCTTTGCTGGAAAAGTTTTGTAGAAGATTTAGTACGTCAGTGCATAAAACTGCTGACGGCCATAGTCTTTGTGGCCAACGATTTTTTTTAAAGTTGCTAACAGTTGATATCTAACGCAGAATCCTGTATATCAATTAAACGATGAACATTCTGGTTTTGATCCACCCAAATCATCAAATATTGCATTTAAAACCAATGCCCCTAGCATGCTGCTTGTATAAGACACTTTTTCCTGAGAAGACATGTCCATGTATCAAATCTGCACACTTAAATTATAATGTTTTCTTGATTGACATTCAAATTCCACAAAAATAGTATTTTTCAATGCTCAAAAAGGATTCTAATGTCATTTTTTTTTTTTTAGCTTTAAGCAATTTGAAGAGAAGGTCAAAGAATAAATCTGCATACCATTGAAATTTATCTTGTTCTGGTCTTCCTAGAGAAGAGTAATAATTGAATAGCTTAATGGCTAGGCTGTTAATGGAAGGTAAAGGCATAACAATCAAATCTTGCTAAATGTTATTTTTTTCCACAAAGTCAGCATGGTAGTTGGCAGTCAGTTGGAACTTTAATTTCTTTGCATCATTTGGCAGAAAACAATTTTTGTTGTTAATGATAGGACTAGGATTGTGTTGGGAATTCAAATACAGAACCTTATTAAATTCCAGCCTTTACAAGCAAATTTTCTTCACTCTTCCTATGAAGTACATTTAATAAATTGTATTTATGTTTAACAGACTATCTTATTTTAAATGTTGACTGCTATTTAAATGTTTGACAGTTTATCGATGCATATGCACAAAATATTTTTGCATTATCTTCAGTAAGTAAAGTGCCTACATTGTAAAACTAAATGAAGACAGCAATAATTCAGGTTCTTGGATGGTTGAAAATATTAAATGCTTACCAGTTTCTTGTCGTCTGAAGTTTTTCGAAGTTTACACAATGACAGTACTGATTTTAATTTGCAGGAAGAAAATTGGATTGTTTTGTGTTATCTCAGGAGACCTCTTTTCATTAATTTTAGTTTTTTTTTCAAGCTGGTAATTTAGTATTTTATATCCCAAATTGTATTGAGGAGAGTTTAAAAGGAATAGAAGAAATTGGATTGTCATCTTTCCCAGGTGATATTTTTGAATCTAAGGATATTTAATGAATCACTGTTCCTTTTTTCCTCTTTCATCCCTTCACTTTCCTCCTTCCTTTTCAAATCCCTCTTCTTAACGTGTTTATCTTTGTTTGAAATATGGCTGTAGGGTGATGGCAGCCCTTAAGAACCTCACCAAATAACCATTACTATTATTTGAAGTTAAATGATGGTTGTCAGTATATTGGAACACAGATGACATGTTACTTCTGTATTCTCTAATGTGGACTTTGGAGGAGGAGTAGTTAGAAATAGTATACTCTAGAGAATTTTTGTTTTATTCTGTAGTCCAGGATTGTTGAGGCGAATTGAAGTACCTCAGTCATTATTAATTATAAATACTAGTAGATGCTGAAGGTCTAAAAAGCCATAGTTTTTACTTCTACAATAATCACCTATTTAATTTATCTGAATGGTGTAGGATTTGCTTTTATTTGTTTGTTTTGAATGGTTCGCTTTCTCTTATCCAATGTTACAATATTCTTGAAGAATTTCAGACATAGTGCTTTATTTTGTGAGGTCATATTTGCTTCTTAAACTTTATTTTATTATGGTTAATATTATTGAAAATAAGACTGTTGTTGGTTCATTCTGTAATTATGAGCCCTTCTATTCACCATTAATTAATTATTAATTAATCACCATTATTAATTAATCCTCAACCAGATGTGGCACATTTCCATGCATAACTTGGACAGAATGATGCATGGAAGTCAGCTTTCAGCCAAGTGTTTCAGTCGTTGTTACCATAGTTCTCCATGTACCAGGACTTTCCAACTTGAGCAATCTGACAAATAAATCCATTAATATCACAGGACTATTTTTACTTCCTGTTACCTTTAACCTCTCCATTCATCCTGATGCTTCCTGCTGTAAGATGTAGGGAGGAGCAGAAAGGATTGACTTTACTAAGACTTTACATCACCAGTGCTGCTCCCCTTTCTCATCTGGAATTGGAAAAATTCATCAATTGTGCTTTCAATTTCCACCTTGCCCTCACCTTCTCCTGGTCCATCTTGGACTGTTCCCTTCCCTCAGAGATAGAAACAACTGCAGATGCTGTAGTCAGAGATAACAGTGTGGAGCTGGAGGAACACAGCAGGCCAGGCAGCATCAGACGAGCTGGAAAGTTGACATTTCGGGTCAGGACCTTTCTTCAGAAATGGGGAGAGGGAGGGGAGCTCAGAAATAAATAGAGAGAGGAGGGGTGGGGCTGGGGAAGGTAGGTGGGATGGTGATAGGTGAGTGCAAGTAGGGAGTGGTAGGGGTTGGTCAGTGAGGTTGGGAGGGGCAGGTAGGTAGGAGAGACATGTCACCCAGGGAGTGGGAGTGGGAGTGGGAGTTGAAATGGTTCATGACTGGAAGGTGTTGTTTTTCGCGAACAGAGCACAGATGCTCTACCATGCAGTCTCTGAGCTTCTGCTTGGTCTCACCAAAGTAGAAGAGAGGAAGAAGCGGAGGGCTTTTAGGCTATCCACATGAGGGATACAAGTGGAAAGAAATTGGATGTCCATAGTGAAGACCCGGCCAACCCATTGTCTCTGCTTACTGCTGCCCCACTGAACTTATCTCCGCTTACCTTAACTCTGTTTTCTACCCCACCGCCCCCCCCCCCCGGTCCAGGAACTCCCCACCTACGTCTGGGACACCACCCATGCCCTTCACCACCTCCAAGACTTCCAATTCCCTGGCCCCCAACACCTCATCTTCACCATGGAACAACAGTCCCCATCCACGCGGTTGGCCTAAAAGCCCCCTGTTTCTTTCTCTCCCGCAGGCCCAACCAGTCCCCCTCTACTGACGCTCTCATCTGCTTAACCGAACTTATCCTTAACAACTTTAACACCTCCCACTTCCTGCAGACTAAGGGGGTGGCCATGGGAACCCACATGGGCCCAAGCTATGCCTGCCTATTTGTAGGATACGTGGAACAGTCCCTCTTCCACTGTTACACTGGCACTATCCCACACCTCTTCCAACACTACATCAATGACTATATTGGCGCTGTCTTGTGCTCCCATGAGGAGCTTGAGCAGTTCATCAACTTTACTAACACCTTTTACCCCAATCTCAAATTCACCTGGACCATCTCCGATATCTCCCTCTCCTTCCTGGACCTCTCTGTCTCCATCTCTGGTGACCGCCTTGAAACCGACATCTATTTCAAGCCCACGGACTCCCACAGCTACCTAGACTACACCTCCTCTCACCCACCTTCCCACAAGAAGGGGATCCCCTGCTCCCAACTCCTCCACGTCCACCGCGTCTGCTCCCAAGATGGGGCATTCCACTCCGGAACATCCCTGATGTCCACCTATTTCAAGGACTGTAACCCCCCCACCCCCACCCTTCTCCAGTGGTCAAAAGTGCTGTCAACCGCATCTTTTGCATTTCCCACTCCTCTGCCCTCACATCCCCTCCCCCCAATAAAAACAAAGACATAATCTCCCTTGTCCTCACATATCACGCCACCAAACTCTATATCCAACGTATCATTCTCCACCACTTCTACCATCTACAATCTGACCCCACAACCAAAGATACATTTCTCTCCCCGCCCCTATCTGCCTTCCGTAGGGACTGCTTACTCTGTGACTCCCTTGTCTGCTCCACACTCCCTACTAGCCACACCACCTTTCCCTGCAACTGCAGGAAGTGCTACACCTGCACCTATACCTTCCCCCTCAACTCCATTCAAGGCACTAAATAAACCTTCCACATTCAACAGAGGTTCACCTGCACATCCGTCAACATGGTTGATTGCATCTGCTGCTCTCGATGTGGCCTCCTGTACATCGGTAAGAGCAAGCGAGGCTTGGAGACTGCTTTGTAGAGCATCTGCATTCCCTTCGCGACAAACAACAACACCTTCCAGTCATGAACCATTTCAACTCCCCTCCCACTCCCTGCGTGACAAGTCCATCCTGGGCCGCCTCCAGTGTCACAATGATGCCACCCACAAACTGGAGGAGCAACACCTCATATTCCACCTCGGGAGCCTACAGCCCAATGGCCTAAATGTGGATTTTACCAGTTTCAAAATCTCCCCATGCTGGTTTCATCCCACATCCAACCCTCCCTCTTATCTCCACCTCCTTAACATGGACATGTTGTGTCAGGTACTCTCCCACCTAACTGCCCTCCCAACCTCACTGACCAATCCCCACCACTCCCTACTTGCACTCACCTATCACCATCCCACCTATCTTCCCCAGCCCCACCCCTCCTCTCTATTTATTTCTGAGCTCCCATCCCCCTCCCCATTTCTGAAGAAAGGTCCCAACCTTAAAAAACAACTTCCCAGCTCGTTTGATGCTGCCTGACCCTGCTGCGTTCCTCCAGCTCCACATTGTGTTATCTCCTCCCTTCCCTTGCTTGATATCTATGCTTCTGTCTCTGGAGTTGGGCTGGCCACCAATATCCACTAGAAACCCACCAAATCCCACAGTTACCTTCACTGTACATCTTCACATCCTGCTTCCTGTGAAGACTCTGTTCCATTCTCCCAGTTCCTCCATCTCCATTGCGTCTGATCTGACAATGCCAACTTTGACAAGGGATCTTCTAAAATGTCTTCCTTTTTCCTCAACTAAGCATTTCCTGCCACTGTGGTTGACAGGGCCTTCAGCTATGGCCGACTGATCTCCCGCACTTCAGCTCTCAGCACCTGTCTTCCCTCCCACAAAAGTGGTAGGGCCCCCCTAGTCTTCACTTACCATCCCACTAGCATCTATGTTCAAAGGATTGTTAGCCATGAATTCTACAACCTTCTGTAGGATGCCACCACTAGACACACATTCCCCTCACCTCTCCTCCCTCCTCTGTCTTCTGTAGGAACTGTTTCCTCTGGGACACCCTGATTTCACTCTTCCTGCACTTGACATCTCCCCACACCACCATCCATGCAATCACAGAAGATGTAACACCTGCCCGCTTACTTCGTCTCTCCTCACTGAATCTAGTCTACAGTATTCACTATTCACAATGTGGTCCTCTCTACTTTGGGGAGACAAAGTGCAGTCTGGACAACTACTTTGCAGAACACCCACATACTGTCCACAAAAATTACCCTGACTTTCAGTTGCCTGCCATTTCATCACAATACTGTGTTTCCCAGCCAAAATCGCTGCCTCCAATTGCAGAGCTTCATTGGTACTACAGAGCCCCAACCCCTACACACTAGCCATTGTTATTGCTTGGGCTGCTGCAATTAAATGACTCATTGTCAGCCGCTAACAGTTCCTATCAGCAATTATTCATTCTCCCAGGCTGACCTTTATTCATTCATTTGTCTGCCCAATTGTTTTACTCTCTCTCGACTCCATCTCCACCTATCATTTACTCCTTCCCCCTCCCTCCACCTCTTCTCCAACATATTACCAATCTTTTCCCAGCTATAATTAGTTCTGAAGAAGTATCACTGGACTCAATGTTAGTTCTGTTTTCTCTGTACAAATACTGCCAAACCTGCTGAGTTTCTCCAGCAGTTTTTCGTTTTTTGTTTTCGACTTTACTAAGGCCTGTGGAAATATCATGGAATGAACCGGTTTACTCTGTTCCCTAAATTCATATGTGAATTCCTGAAATGTTCAGCTGCAAGACTGTTATGCAGTTGTGTTAATTTGATGTAAAGATTGTAGATACTACATCCAAATTTATTGCTGTCTGGACTTTTTTTTTTTTGCCTTTCCCTCGGTGTCCCTGTATACCTTTGCTATTTTAAACAGATTAATTAAAAAGAGTGCATTACATGGATCATGAAACTTTTACTGCCTGTTTGATTAAAAGCAGGATTATTGCCTTCTGCCAAACCTCAGAATATGTAAATATATTGGCTCAGCCGGCAGCCCCAATTTCTTTGCAGACAATATGAACAAACAACTGCATTTAAAATAACAGCAAAATAACATCATCTTGCTTTTGTGGTTGTTTACCTGGAATAGACTACCATTAATTAGATAACAGCCAAGTACTCCTCGATGGACGATCATCCTCTTTTCAAAGCTTGTCTGCTTTAAGTCCCACTGATAGGCCTGCAGATTCTTCTAAATTGGCATGGTGGCACAGTGGTTAGTACTGCTGCCTCACAGCACCAGGGACCCAGGTTCAATTCCACCCTTGGGCGACTGTCTGTGTGGAGTTTGCACATTCTCCCCGTGTCTGAGTGGGTTTCCTCCGGGTGCTCTGGTTTCCTCCCACAGTCCAAAAGATGTGCAAACTAGGTGGATTGGCCATGCTAAATTGCCTGTAGTGTTCAGGGATGTGTAGATTAGGTGGGTTATAGGGGGATGGGTTTGGGTGGGTGCTCCGAGTGTCAGTGTGGACTTGTTGGGCTGATGGGCCTGTTTCCACTCTGTAGGGATTCTATTCTGTTCTAAGTTGGCTGGTTTCACTTGTTAAAGCAAGTGTGCAAAAACATTTTTTTAAACTTTCACTTAAAATATACAATTTGACGAAACACTTGCAGAACTAAACAATTTAGTTTGCTTGTGTATAGGATCCTAGTCTGTCTGGCTCCTTTGTACTGTTTTTCTTAGGGCAATGCAGATGATCAGAAATATGCTTGGAAGGTGTTAGGCCACAATCCTGCTTTCTTACCAAAAAGTTTCCAGAGGTCAGATAAGTGGATAAATTCAAGATTATATTAATGAAAATAAAATTGATTCAATTCGAGCAGTTTTTGTATAGGAACTCTTGAAGTTTAGTCCTACTTGAGCCCCATCACCAATGGGTATGATGCCAAGCTTTTTCAAATAGCAGGGACCCAAAATCATCGATTGCAGTCTGGCAAATGCTGGGAGACTTGTTTCCTACTTTTGGCACATAATATTTACAGCTGAAATTTCTGGGACCTTTATAGCCCTTCTGACATTGACCCCAATTGGAAATTGACCCCCTTGGTCATGATATCTGAAGAGAGAGACAGTGACTCTGCCTTACCATGCATAATTTTATGTGTATTTCGTGATTCAGGAATATTAAAGATGTAAATGTCATATTTGTAATATGGGTAGCCTTTGTAAGAGTTTCCATTATGTGCATTTATAAGTAAAGATTAGAAAAAGGCATATTTAATCAAAATTTTCCTGTTGCTTCTTCATTACAATTTGCAAGAAACACCAAAGCAAAGTAAAACAACATCTAAACTGTATGATGGAAGGCTGATGATTTGTTGGCAAGTTGACTCTGATTGGTAGAGGTGTTGCTGTAGACCATATACCAGTTAACTGACTGATGGTTAACTGCCAAGCATTTAAAAAAATTAACAGGCAGCATGACTGATTAGTTATCCTGAGAAATGAAGCAAAGAATAACTCTCATCCATTTCATTGCACTGAAGTAGGCACACCATACAAAATAAAAACCGAAAGAACTGCGGATGCTGTAAATCAGAAACAACAATAGAAATTGCTGGGAAAGCTCAGCAGGTCTGGCAGCATCTGTGGAGGAAATCAGAATTAGCGTTTTAGGTTGAGTGATACTTCCTCAGAACTGATGAAGATAGGGTTGGGGGAGGCGGTAAGGAGTAAATGATAGGTGGGGATAGAGTCCAAATAGAGGGAAAAGCAATTAGACAGACAAAGGTGTGGATAACGATCTGGCTAGCAGGCTGAATAGCTGCTAATGGGGACTGTTAGTGGCTAACAATGGGTAATGAGTAAAAGCAGGGCTCTGGGATAACAAGGCCTGGTTTTGGAGGTTGGGTTAAGAACATGGGGGAGCTCAAGTCTTAAAGTTATTTCAACACATCACCCTGTTTCCTGGCCAACATCTCTGTCTCAGGCTTGCTGCAGTGCTCCAGCAAAGCACAGTGCAAGCTGGAAAAACAGCACCTCATATTCCACCTGGGGACCCTGCAGCCTTCTGGACTCAATGCCGAGCTCAATAACTTTAGGATTTGAGCTCTCCCATATCCTTACCCCAAACCCCGCAACCAGGCTTTGTTATCACATGAAAACTGAAAGAACTGCGGATGCTGTAAATCTGGAACAAAAACAAAATTGCTGGAAAAGCTCAGCAGGTCTGGCAGCATCAGTGAAGGGAAAAACAGAGTTAACACCTTGGTTCTGAGGAAGGGTCTCTGGACCCGAAACATTAACTCTGTTTTTTCCTTCACAGATGCTGCCAGACCTGCTGAGCTTTTCCAGCGACTTTGTGTTTGTTGTCATATAGCCTGCTATTACACACCACCCATTTTAAGTCACTAACAGTCCCCGTTAACAGCTATTCACCCTCTTGGCCAGACCGTTATCCACTCCTTTGTTTGTCTGTCTGACTGACTGCGCTTTTCTCTCTCTGTGGGCTCTATCCCCACAAATCATTTACTCCTTACCCCTTCCCCCCCACCCCCACCCTATCTTCTCCATATATACTGACATTTTACTAGTTACTGTCACTTCTGAGGAAGGGCCACTTGACCTGAAACATTCGTCCTGATTTCTCTCCACAGATGCTGCCAGACCTGCTGACCTTTTCCAACAATTTCTATTTTTGTTTCACACTATGTACGTGTTCTTTCTGTCTCCAAGAACAAGTTTATTCATCCGGTATACAAGGGTGCCACACTGTGAGCCTGATTGACAAACCTGACATCCCAATTGATTGTCAGTGTAATTCTTTGCACATTTAGGATTATGTAGCAAATATTATCTAATTGTGGAACACATCTAATGATTGACACTGAATTGTGAGATTTGCAAGTGTGTGTCGTTGGGTACAGTTCACTGAACAGTTTTATAAGAATGTGCGTTTCTGTTCAACTTTTCAATAAATCGTATGCTAGTACTCCTGGATCAGAAATTACCGGTATTATGCGTGTTATTATTTGATTCATCAGTAAATTGGTTCCAAAATATTTACATTAACCAAGTGACACACATTTTCATTTACAATTACTTCAGAAGAGTGATAACTGATCAATTCTGGCCATCTGGTATTTGATTAAAATAGTTTGCAGTAATTGTCAATTACAGATTGGCATTGGTAGTGATAGTGCATTTATGATTTGCAAAGCAGCAAAAATATCAGTACAATGAAATGAAATTTTATTTCATAATTGACATTTATTGTTGACTCAAAAGTCTATTCAGCATCTGCAAGGCACAAATCAGGAGTGTGATGGCATATCTTTCACTTGCCTGGATGATTGCAGCTCCAGCAATACTTAAGAGGTTCGACATATTTCAGGACAGAGTAGTTTATTTGATTCACATCCCATCTACTATGGTTATTCCATCACTGGTGCTCAGTGGCAGCAGTGTGTACCATCTCCAAAATGCATTGCAGAAACTTTTCAAGCTCCTTCGACCGCAACTCTCGAAACTTACACTGTTCCATGTACCCGGACAAGGCTATCAAATGTACAAGAACACCACCATCTGCAGTTTCCCTCTGAGCCTCACACCAACCCGACTTGGAACTATACCTCTGTTCCTTCACTTTCACTGGATGAAAATCCCGACGTTCCCTTTCTAACTGCATTGTGGGTGTCCCTACACTCTGACTGCAGTATTCAAGAAAGGAATTCACTACTACGTTCTCCAGTGCAAACATAAATGGGCAATAAATGCTGGCCTGGTCAGCGATGCCCATAACTGATAACCAAATAATAATAATAAAAATATTGCCAGTTGTGAGTGCCTTAGTTATGGCAAACATGTCGTACATTCCAGCTGCATTTGTTCCTTATTCTCCATGTGTTGAATTTTATAGGGTCTGAGGAAGTGAACTTTGCTGAGATTTGAGGTGGGATTGGATGCGAAGTCTGATGAGGTCTCTTTTGACATCGAGCAGATTGCACCATCCTTTGTGTTTTAGAAGTAGTGTGCTGAGTTTCTCACAAGACACCAGTGTGTTGCCAGTTAAGAGGGATTATTACTTGTTAAGCGATGTTGAGGACTCAATCCACCTCATTAATATTATGCTTTCTATCTTACCAAACTATCCAAACAAGCTAACTGTTGAGAAAACTCAGCATGGAAATCAGAAGCGTTTGCTTGCTCTCTTCATGCCTTGTTACTTAGTACTTATCTGGATGTTCATACTTTTTCTTTATCTATTTGTGGGTATATGGGTGTTGTTGGCTGGTCAGTATTTATTGCCCATCCCTAGTTGCCCTTGAGAAGGTGTTGGTGGGCTGCCTTCTTGAACCGTTGCAGTCCACCTGCCGTGGGTTGACCACAATGCCATCAGGAAGAGAATTCCAGGATTTTGAACCACCGACAGTGAAGTAACAACAGTATATTTCCAAGTCGGGATAGTGAGTGGCTTGGAGGTTAGCTGAGGGAGGACGGTATGTGGTAATTAGCAGGAGGTTTCTTTGCTCATGTTTAACCTGAAGCCATGAGGCTTCCTGGGGTCCGGAGTCAATGTTGAGGACTCCTAGAGCAACACCCTCCTGACTGGACACCACCTCTGTTGGGTCTGTCCTGCCGGTGTGACAGGACGTGTCCAGGGATGGTGATGGTGATATCTGGGACATTGTCGGTAAGGTATGATTCTGTGAGTATGACAGTGTTAGACTGTTGTTTAACTAGTCTGTGAGACTGCTCTCCCAAATTTGGCACTAACTCTCAGATGTTAGTGAGGTGGACTTTGTAGGGTCAGCAGGGCTGTTTCTTCCCTTGTCTTTTCCAGTGCCTAGGTCGATGCCAGGTGATCTATCTGGTTTCATTCCTTTGAGACTTTGTAGCGACTGGTACAACTGAGTGGGTTGCTAGGCCATTTCAGAGGGCAATTGAGAGTCAACAAACATTGCAATTCAGGATGACCAGTAAGTGCTGGCCTAGTCATTGACACCCACGTCCCATGAATGATCAAG
Source organism: Ginglymostoma cirratum (assembly GCA_024137785.1). Lineage (NCBI taxonomy): Eukaryota > Metazoa > Chordata > Chondrichthyes > Orectolobiformes > Ginglymostomatidae > Ginglymostoma > Ginglymostoma cirratum. The sequence goes on from JAHRHZ010000024.1 coordinate 31,820,879, forward strand.
TAAAAGAAAGATTTGTGGGGAGAAAGGAAGATTATTATTGAAGAGCAAATAATTTAAATGAAAACCTAAAATAAGCCATAGCTGAAATATAAGATTGTTGTTAGAATTTCTTCATGAACAATAATTGAACTGAATTTGAACACCTAATACTCACAGTTTTCAAGACACTAAAATGAGAATGAAATGAATAGCATATCATAGACAAGTTTGTAGTTTATTCATTTCCTTCAAGTATTATAAGCCCTGTCTAATACAAATTTTTGTATGGTGAGTTATTTTCCAGTGAATGAAGTTCATAGGTAATTATTTGCTTGACCTCTAGATTGAAGATATTGTGTCGTCTTTGTTGTGATAGCCTCATCACTCCTTGTAGTATTTCTTTGATTATCAGTGGTGATTGGTGTTTGTCACAATGTTCAGAAAGATTTAAAATTTCATTAAGGCACTACATTGATGCTATCAGTCTGCTCATTTTATTTTTTTTTTTCCCCCACATAGAGCTCCATGTTTCTCTTCCATCAATAATTTTTTAAGAAAAGGCACAGTTCATGCAGTGGCTTATGTTGTTAACATTCTGATTTGTTTTTATACCAATACAACCTTCCTATTTTCCTTGTAATTAACCATTGAGCTAATTGTAATTATCTGTGTCGCCGACTGTGAATTAATTGTCAACCAAAAAAATCAAGTGCCTTTTGAAGAAGCACACACATTTGGAAATTGTAATACTTAATCATGCATCATTTATATCCATTACAGAAATCTTGTAGCAAGCACAATGTCTATTGGTTAACTAGTAATGAATGTGCCAGGAGTCAGCTATGAAACTGTCGAAAAGTTTATTATCTATGGGAATAGAGGTCAATAAATTTTGAAGCCATTCACATTCATTGTTTAATTTCATTATCTGCTGTTCAACCACAGGTTAATCTTTGAAATATCGACAAATTTAGTTTGAAGTATATTGAGATATAGTCATAAATACATAGTTGATGCTTTAGCTGGCTTCACTGACTAGTGAGGGATTAAGATGTATTGTTTATTTTGTGTGATGTGGGCATTGCTGGCAGGTCGAGCATTTATTGCCCATCCCTAGTTATCCTTGAAAAGATACTTGTGAGCTGCTGTCTTGAACCCTTACAGTCCATTTGATGTAGACATACCCATGGAGCTATTAAGGACAGATTTCTAGGATTTTGACCCAGTGACATTGAAGGAATGGCAATCTATTTCTAAGTAAACATGGTGAGTGACCTGGAGAGGAATTTGCAGGTGGTGGTGTTCCCATGCATCTGCTGCGCTGTTCTTTCGAGATAGAAGAGATCATGGGTTTGGAAGGTGCTACCTAAGGAACCCTGATGAATTCCTGCAGTACATCTTATCGATAGTACATGCTGCTGTCAGTGAGTGACACTAAGTAAAAGTTGTGAAGACCATGTCGTTTTGTTTTTGAGCTTTCTAAAACTGTGGACTGAAGAGAGACAGGTTTATTTGAAAACCAGGGATTTACAAAGATGGCTGCATGTTTTGGAAATGAAGAATTTGTTATATATTTTGAGTTTTATATGTGTATTTTTTCATTTTAGCCAGATGCAATGAACTAGAGTCATGCTGTTTTTTCACAAGTGAAGCTGATTGGTTTTGTGGACTAGGGATTGATCATCAATGACAAGGTACTTCTGCCTGCCAACAACTATGTGATTGATTGTCAGATGTCAGGTAGCTGAACATCTTGGGCTGTGAATAAAACAGAGAGCTGTTTTGTCAGACCAAATAGAAACCAGCAGGTCTGCAGCATCCAAGAATCTTGTGTCTTAGTTCTTTACAATAAGCCGTTTAAAACTAGAAGGCAACCAGATTAACTTTGCTTCAGCAGATGTGCAAGTTCTGACTGAGTTGGATAAGTCGGACACATTTTGTAATTGAACCAACTGATCTATGCCTTTTGCAAATTAGTGGAAGCGTTCAGAAGCAGGAAAGCTGAAGAGCAAGAACCAACCTAAGAGATCTAGTGAACAAAGATTATCCAAGTGTTTTCCACCACTCATGTATTTTTGTCTTTTATGTTTCTCTGCCAGTGTGTGTGTGTAAGTCAGTAAGAGGGAATTTATAAAGAGATTTAGAGGTTTAAGTTATAGAGTTTACTTAATTTGGGTTAATTGTTTACCTGTAGCGAGAATCTAATAAGTTGTAATCAATATTATTTCTTGTTAAGTACAGAAACCAGGTCCATGTTTCCTTTCAACCTGGATCTGAAAATCAGGTAGTTTGGAGATGTGTATTTCACTTAAAAATCTTTAAGTCTTGGGTTGAGTCTAGGAACAGTGGGGCTTGATTTCCAGCCTTCTACAAAAACCCAGTGTGCCATGATAGTGTGGTGCCAATTGAGCCTGATGGTGTGAGACTTCTTGAGTGTTGTTGGAATTGCACTGATCCAAGCAAGTGGGGAGTATTTCATCACAGATGACTTGTGCCTGGTAGATGTTGAAAACTCTGGGAACGCAGGATGTAAGTTACTTGCTGTAGGATTCCTAGCTTCTGACTTGCCTCTTTCAGCTACTGTATTTGTATGGCAGTTTCAGCCTCATTTCTGATCAGTGGTAATCCCCAGGGTGTTGATACTGGGGGGGATTCAGACTGTCAAGGGATTCTCTTTTGTTGGAGATTATCATTACCCGGCACTTGTGTAGCTTTAGTTGCTGGCTATCAGACCAAGCCTAGATGTTAGCCGTGTCTTGCTGTGTTTGGATATGAACTGCTTCAGTATCTGAGGAGCTGTGAATAGTGCTGAGCACATTGCAGTAATCAGTGAATGTTCCTACTTCTGATCTTATGATGGAGGGAAAACCACTGACATAGCGGTTGAAAAGGGTTGGTTTGATAACACCACCCAGAAGAAATCCTACAGTGATATCCTGGAGCTGAGATGATTGACCTCCAACAGCTTCCTTTATGCCAGGTACCACTTCAACCAGGGAGAATTTTCCTTGATTGCCATTGTCTCCAGTTTTGCTCGGGTTCCTTGAGGCCACTCTCAGTCGAATGCAGCCTGGAGGTCAAAGGAAGTCAGTCTTATCTCTGGAATCCAGCTCTTCTGTTCATGTTTGAACTAAAGTTTTGATGAGGTCAGGAGTCAAGCAGTCCTGGCAGAACTGCCAGCAGGTTATTGCTAAGCAAGAGATAAAAGGTACTGCAGATGCTGGAGAATCCGAGATAACAAGCATGGGGCTGAATGAACACAGCAGGTCAAGCAGCATCATAGGAGCAGGAAAACTTTGACCTGCTGTGTTCATCCAGCCCCATGCTTGTTATATTGCTAAGCAAGTGCTGCTTGATAGCACCGTTGATTCTAGTTTCCATCATTTTACTGATAATGGAGAGTAAACTGGTGGTGTGGTGATTGGCCAGTTTGGATTTGTCCTGCTTCTTGTGGATAGGTCATACCAGGGCAATTTTCTACATTGCTGAGTAGATACCAATGTTATAGTTGTACTGCAACAGCTCTGATTGGGGTGCAGGAAGCTCTGGAGCACAAGTCTCTGGTATTATTGCTCAAATGTTGTCAGGGCTGATGGCCTTTCTTGTACCTAACTGTTTTTTTGGTATCATGTGAAGTGAATCAAATTGGCTGAAGACCAACATCTTGGAAACCTCTAGAGTAGATCAAGGTGGACAATCCACCCAGCACATCTGAAAGAAGAATGTTGTGACTCTTATGTTTTGTACTGATGTGCTGGCCTTCCTCATTATTGAGGATGAGGATGGTTGTGCAGCCACTTCCTCCAGTGATTTGTTCAGTTGTTCACCACAATCATGATTGGATGTCGCAATACTACAGAGCTTAGATCTGATCTGTTGGTTGCGGAATCACTTAGCTCTTTCTTTCATTTGCTGTTACGCGGTTTGGCGCACAACTTGGACTGTTTTGTAGCTTTACCAGGCTGGCACCCCAGTTTTAGATATGTCTGATGCTGCTTCTGGCATGTTCTTTCGCACTCTTCGTTGAATCGGTGTTCATCCCCTGGCTCAATGGTAATAGTATAGTGGGAGATATTTTGGGTCATGTAGTTGCAGGTTTGTTGGAATACAGTTTTGTTGCTGATGGCTCACGGCACCTTATGGATGCGCAGTCTTAAATTGCTAGACTTATTCGAAATATATCCCATTAATACAGCATTAATGCCACATAGCATAATCTAAAGTACTTTCAGTCTGAAGTTAGGAATTTGTCACCACAAGGACTGTGTGGTGGAATTGATACTGTTATGGATAGGTGCAATGGCAGCAGGCAGATTGGTTAGAATGAGGCCAAGTATGGTTTTTCTCACGTTGGATCCCTCACCGCCTGCAGCAGACCCAGTCTAGTAGCAATGTCCTTTAGGACTCGACCAACATTATCAGTCATAGTGCCGCTGAGCAATTCTTAGTGTTAAACTTTGAAATCCCCGCAACTAGAGCACATTCTGTGCCCTTGCCACCCTCAGTACTTTCTCCAAATGGATGCTCAACATGGAGGAGCACTGATTCATCAGCTGAGGGAAGATAGTATGTGGTAATCTTCAGAAAGTTTCCTTACCCATGTTTGACCCGATGTCATGAGACTTCATCGGTTCTGGAGGCGATGTTTGCAGATGCTGTTTGCATAATTCTTTGAAATGGAGTCGCAGGTGGACAGGATGTTGAAGAAGGCTTTTGACATGCTTGCCTTTATTTGTATAGGAGTTGGGATGTCATGTTGTGGCTGTACAGGACACTGGTGAGGCCACTTTTAGAATACAGTGTATAATTCTGGTTGCCCTTGTATAGGAAGGATGTTGTTAAACTTGAGAGGGTGCAAAAAAGCTTTACAAACATTTTGCTGGTACTGGAGGTTTGAGTTATAAGGCGAGGTTGATTAGGCTGGAGCTTTTATCCCTGGAGCGTTGGAGGCTGAGGGGTGACCTTATAGCGGTTTATAAAATCATGAGGGGCATGGATAAGGTGAATAACCAGTGTCTTTTTCCTAAGGTGGGGGAGTCTAAAACTCAAGGGCGTAGGGTTTAAGATGAGAGGGGAAGGATTTAAATAGGACCTGAGGGGTAACTTTTTCACGCAGAGGATGGTGCGTGTATGGAATGAGCTGCCAGACAAAATGGTGGAGTCAAGAACAATTACAACATTTAAAAGGCATCTAGATGGGTTTCTGAATAGGGTTTAGAGGGATGTGGGCCAAATGCTGGCAAATTAGAGTAGGTCGGATTGGGATGTCAGGTCGGCGAGGATGAGTTGACTGAAGGGTCTGTTTCTGTGCCGTATGACTTTCTGACTCTCTGAATGTGACTGTAGGCATTTATCACTCAGTTTTTATTTTAGTTTCTTCTTTCTTCATTCTTTTCCAAATTAACGTGAACTATGAAGACAGTGATTGCTGTTTTTTTTTCCCATTAATGTGCAGAATTTTCTATCTGAACCACTAAATCAGTCACAGAAGCGAACCTCTAAATCCTTTTCTTTGCTTTTCAAAAATGTAGAAGTGGAGGTAATGACCCAGATTTTGTGGTCAGCGCAAAATAAGAACATTTGCTACTGATTTTGAAGAACACTACTTGAAAGGATCTTGTGAGCTTTATGGAGTGGTTTTCAATTTTCCTCCCTCAAATTTCATTTTGGCATCATATTTAATAGCCAAGAAATAGTAAATTAGTTTCAAAGACCAGAGAAGTTTTATTTTCCCCTGTAATTATGAATTAGTCCATCATTTAAAAAAAAAAGACCCACTTACAGTTCATTCAAGAAGACAAAAGATTTTCAAAGGATTAGTAGTAGGATTAAAAAAAAATTGACGTTCTGATCAATTCTGTTGCCTCCATGTCCTCAATCTGAGATGTACTTCAGCAACACATTTCATGAAGCAGATAAATCATTGACAGCAACTTCTGAATGTGTATGTTAAGTGCTCATTTGGCGATGCCAAAAATTGTCTTCCGTTTGACAGAACAGTGATGATGACTCCTGACAGTTTTGTCATCTCAACACCACCTCAGTTCTACAGAGTATTGTATTATTTTCCAGCACTGTACCTTGAAAGATATCTGGCATTTGAAGGGGTACAAATCACATTCATTATAAAATTTCAGGGTTTAAAGTTTAGGTTATGTGGCTAAATTGCATAATTTTTGCTTGTATTCGCTTGAATTTAAAAAGCTAAGGGGTGATGTAATTGAGGGATTAATTGATTTGGTAGGTTAGACATGGAGGGGTGTTTTTAATGTTGCCGTACCAATGAGGTACGACGCCTGGGCTTTGTTAAATCCAGTGGGAAGAGCCCACTTGCCATTAATTGCCCACTTAAGAGCTTATCCTGCTGCTGCCACAATTTAACTATAAGTGGGAGAGGTCCCATGGCAAGTGACCAACTCCAAAATTCTCCTCCATAGTTTATTAATCACCATCCCCACCCCCTCATTGGGACCTGCCAGTTTGGCACATAACATTCTCCCAAACTCTTCATCGCTCCACTAACAATGTAGGATATTTGTTAAATTTTAATTGTGCTTTGTTGACAGCACCTTGCAGTTCTCCTCACTCCCACATGATTTTTCACTGCTGTTCTCACACCCTTACTTTCCTACTGCTCTGTTCACACCCTTCCTTTCCTTCTGTTCTCCTGCACTCTCCTCACTTCTCCCACTCTTCTGCTTTCCTCCCTCTTTTCGCGATCCCTGCTTCCTTGTTTTGCCCCCCCCCCCCGCCCCCCACACTCCCCCATTTCCCCCTCTCTCGCCCCTCTACCCGGTGGTTTGTGGTATTTGAGGAGAAATTGACTTGGAATTGAATCAACTGTTGATATTTCATGTGGCCATTTGATTGAGCAGTATATTTACATTGAGATAAATTAAAAATCTATAATATTCGACAGTATAATACAGTAAGCGTATTTGAGGTTTGTAATTTTTTTTTGGTTTATCAAGTGTACCAGTTCAAAAGGTGCTGGTTAAAACAAAGTTTGCTGCACGTGTGCATCGTACTCCTCTCATCACCATCTTTAATATTGGCACAAACATAAAAGGCAAAAGGCAGTTTCCAATATCCTAAATGAAATTCCCTTAATCTGTTCATTTCTTTCTATGTTTGGAACATTGTGGGAGAGCTCGGAGGGTATGTGAACAATTTTTGAACGTTTCCCTGTTCCTCTGTAATTTTCTTTGAGTAGCAAAATTGTTGTAGAACCTTGAACTTCTTTTGGACAAAGGTTTTTTTTGGTTAAATTGCAGCGATTTACTGACAGACTTTTTAGAAACATGCAGTAGCAAGATAGAGGCTACTTTTTTAATACAATTTTTCACTGTACATTTCAGCTTGATTGGTTTCTAAGGTTCAAGTGCTATCTCAAGTGTGCAGAGTCTGGAATAACAGAGGGTTGACTTTGAAGTGTTGAAGGACTGTGAAGCCAAAACCTGTTAGCAAAAAGAAGATCATCTTGTTGAAACTTTTACACTGAGTGCAGTCTTCTGAAAAGCACTCATTTTGTTGGATTCATTGGGCGGCATAGTGGTCAGCATTGCTGCCTCGCAATGCAAGGGAACCAAGTTCGATTGCAGCCTTGTGTGGAATTTCACGTTCTCCCTGTGGCTGTGTGGAATTCCACCAGATGCTCTGGTTTCCTTCCACAGTCCAAAGATGTGCAGGTTAGGTGGATTGGCCATGGTAAATGTGTCCAAGGATGAGTAGCCTAGGGCGGATTAGCCATGGTAGATATAGGGTGGGGTTCTGGGTCTTGGTGGGATGCTCTTCAGAGGGTTGGTGCAGACTCGATGGGTCTTTGTCTGCACTGTAGGGATTCTATGATATGATTTGATGATTCATTCTTTTCACTAAGTATAGTAATTAGTCACTGTGTTTTGTGTCTATGTATCTCTCTGTTGTACTGTTAATACTAAACATAGCCATGGTATACAAAAGAACATAGATAATTACGTTTTCAATGTAATGTTTGTGGGTCCATTTCAGTTTGAAACCTGCAGTGTATGGATAGGAATGTAATAAAAATTACTGTTGTAGAGAAATTGTTCATCTGTAAGAGGCTAAAAGCGTATGAGGTAATGTAAAGAATAATATTAATATTCACTCTTCATTAAAATTAAATCGGAAGTAGGTTTTTAGGCAGAAAACTTTTTTCTAAAGCACAGAAGCCAACAGCTCAAGTTTTGTCAGTTGTTCATAGTTGGCCATTACAGCTAATATAAATGTGGAAAAATACTTGTTGAAGCTGAACCAGAAGAACTTCCTTAAGGTCCAATCACCCATCTTTGAACTTGTCCCTGCAACAAGCTACAGTATGATAATTATCCTCTACACCAACCCAGCAGGAAAGCGAGTGACATGAGACAGCAGTGTGTTCACAAAATACACCCTAAAACTATGAACAAGGAACCAGAGTAACCATTTGGCCCTTCGAGCCTGCTTTGCCATCTGATAAGATCATGATTAATCTGATTTGACCCCTGCTGTACATTTCTGCACATCCCCAATAATCTTTCATCCCTTTCGTTATCAAGAATTTATTTACCTCTACCTTAGGGATATTTAAAGATTCTGCATCCACTGCCTTTTGAGGAAGGGATTTCCAAACACACTCAACCTTCTGATCAGAAATCTTGCCCCCTCATGTCTCTTTCCTTCCCAAGGCAATCACAATGCAAATGGACACTAGTTTTAAAGTTGAGGCACATTCACCAACACTAAACTCAGTCACGTATGATATATTCTGTAATGCAATGCAATATATGAACTATTAACATAACGTAACTGTAAAACAGCTGCAAATTTTTAAAAAATATATAGCTTGGGGACCAAGCTGCACGTGTGTTACCCTGTTGTGGATTTTAATTGGATGGACGAAATCCTAACAGGAAAATTGGACAAAAGCCATAACTAGAAAAAGGATGTGAAAGCTAAAACATTTACATGTTCCTAAATGCCACTTTTATCTCCATCGTGATGTGAGCTATAAACTATCATAAAACAGCTGTACTTTTCACTAGCAACTTGCGTCATATGGGAATTCATGTATGAATAAAGAAGCCATAAGTTGCCTGAGGGATCAGAAGAGCCTTGCAAGCTAAATTGTAGAGCAGTATTTAGTTACGAGCTGGCAATGGCATTGAATACTTGCTGCCTTAGCAATTGTGATTTAAGAAATGAAAATATGATGAAGTGTTGCTTCTTTTTCTTTGTTAGATATTCATGATTATATTGTGCATGCGAACCTTACAAATATCCCCATAAAAATGCTGTAATGATTCAGTGATGCACCCGGATGGTTTACTCCAGTTTCCATGCTAAAGACAAAATGAAGTCTGGCATAGGAGAGATGGCCTCTGCTGGAAAGATGAAAATTTTGAGAATTAGTAGCTCGTATTGTAGTGTTTGGTGATTGAGAGTCAGTCTGGAAGGAAAAAATACATTTTTTGTTAAGGAACTGGCCACTACAATCTCATTTGTTTTATTACCAGTTTCATATAAAGAAATATAAACCAGCAACAGAGCTCTCTCAGACTGAAAGAATTTTGAAAAGCTCTTCTAATATAATAGATTTATATTAGACCAAAAAGCCAGAATTTTCAGTATTGTGCTTTGTCATTTAATCTGTCCCTTTTTTGCCTGTTACTTAGCTAATCTTCCATCCAGGCTAACACATAATTCACAACATCGTCACCTCTGACAGTGTGTAGAGTGGCCTTCTGTTCATACCTAACAGAATCCTTTTTGGAAATTGAAGTATACTACACCTCAAAGTTCTCTTTACGTACTCAATTTTTTCCATTTTTAATGAGCTCTAATTAATTTGACAAACACTATTAACTTTCACAAAACCACATTGACACTGCCCAATTGTATTGTGATTTTTCTAAATGTCCTCCTAATGTGTCTTTAATGTATTTGAACATTTTCCCAATAATAGATATTTGACTGACTGGCCTTTAGTTTCTGCCTGCTATCTGTTGTCATCCATTCTTGAATAATGATATTACATTGGCTGTTTTCCAATCCAATGGGACACTTCTAGAATACAGGGAACTTTTGGAAGATTACGACCACTATCAACTAGCTGTGCAGCCACTTTCCTTAAGCCACTAGGTTGCAGGCCGGCGGGTCCAACAGACTTGTCAGCACTAAGTTCCATTAGTTTTCCAAGTATTTTCTATTACATAATTGTTTTAAATTCCTCCATTTTCTTTTGCCTGTTAATTTTCTACGATTCTTGGGTTATTTTTGTGGTTTCTGCTGTCAAAACAGGTTATTTCCTGCAACTCATCCCCCATACCCCCTACCTGCTATAATAACCAAAACAGAATCCCTCTCATCCTCAAGTACCACCCCACCAACCTCCGAATTCAACGCATCATCCTCCGACATTTCCGCCATCTGCAATCTGACCCCACTACTAAAGACATTTTTCCCTCCCCACCCTTACCTGCTTTCCGGAGGGACCACTCTCTCCGTGACTCCCTTGTCTGCTCCATACTCCCCTCCAGCCCTACCACCCCTGACACTTTTCCCTGCAACTGAAGCAAATGCTACACCTGCCCCTACCCCCGTCCCAGGCCCCAAGAAGACCTTCCATATCAAACAGATGTTCACCTACACATCTGCTAATGTGGTGTACCGTATCCGCTGTTCCCGTTGTGGCCTCCTTTACATCGGGGAAACCAAGCGGAGGCTTGGGGACCGCTTCGCGGAACACCTGCGCTCAGTTTGCATCAAACAACTACACCTCGCAGTCGCGAACCGTTTGAACTCACTCCCCCACTCCTCGGACGACATGTCCATCCTGAGCCTCCTGCATTGCCACAATGATGCCACCCGAAAACTGTAGGAACAGCATCTCATATTTCGCTTGGGAACCCTGCAACCCAAGGGTATCAATGTGGACTTCACAAGCTTCAAAATCTCCCTTCCCCCAACGACATCCCAAAACCAGCCCAGCTAGTCCCCACCTCCCTAACCATTCCTCCCACTTCAAGCCCCACCCCCATCTCCTACACACTAGCCTCATCCCGCCTCCTTGACCTGTCCGTTCTCCCTGGACTGACCTATCCCCCACCTATATTCACCTTCACTGGTTCTAACCCCGCCTCTTTGACCTGTCTGTCACCTCTCAACCTATCTTCTCCTTTATCCATCTTCTATCTGCCTCCCCCTTTCTCCCTATTTATTTCAGAACCCCCTTCCCCTCCCCCATTTCTGAAGAAGGGTCTCGACCCGAACCGTCAACTTTCCTGCTCCTCTGATGCTGCTCGGCCTGCTGTGTTCATCCAGCTCGACAACGTTTTACCTCAGGAACAGCCGATGCTGGAGAATCTACTATCTCTCTTAAAAAAAAAAAAATCTACCATTTTCCTTGTTTCCTATTATTAGTTTTCCAGTCTCATCCTCTAAAAGACCTCTAATGCTTACTTTAGGGACTCTCTTCCATGTACTTGTGGAAACTTTTAATATATTTTGTCATTCCACTTTAGCCAACTTCGATATTTTCATGCCACCTTAATTGCATTTCTTTAAATTTACAGAATCATAGAATCATTAGAACAGCAAAGTACTGTTGTTGCTGTATATCTGAAATAAAACCAGAAAATGCTGGGGAAACTCAGCAAGCCTGGAAGAACTTGCAGAGGGAGAAACAAAGTTAACATTTTGAGTCAAAAGACTCTCTTACTGAACTGAATCATTATAGTGCAGATAGACATAATTTGGCTCTTGCTGTCTGTACTAGCTTGCCAAATGAGCAATGCAGTGCATACCAGTTTCCTGTCTTCTCTCAATATCCTTGGTTGTCACTTCTTTTCAAATAACAATCTAATTACCTTTTTAATGCCACATTTCTGGCAGTGCATTCTAGACCCCTAATCACCTGTTGTTTGAAGAAGCTTCCCTCCAATAATGTTTGTTTTGTTTTTACTAGCTACTTTAAATCTGTGCTCTCTTATTTTTGACTTTTCTTCCACGGGTACGTTTTCTCCCTGTCAACGCTGAATGGACCTTTCAGGACATCAAATGCATCTACCAGGTCTCCTCTCAATATTCTCTAAGGAGAACAATTCCAAACACTCCAATCTGTCTAGATGACTGAAATTCCTCACCCCTGGAAACATTTTCATAAATCTCATAGCACTGTCTTCAATGCCTTCGCATCCTTTCTAAATGTTTAATTAGATCCCACAGATATCTTGTGAAATAAATGGTGCTCTTTTTAAAAAAAAAAAATTGCCCAAGGTTCCAAGAGAGAAGACCTGTAAATGTAGTTTGTAGTGCTGCATTTTCACCTCTGGTCTCTTTCTTACACTAGGATAATGTAAGAAATTACTTCGTTTCTGTCAAATACTGTTGAAAAATGTAATCCAAAATATAAAGCTGGTTGCACCTGGCATGAGATGACTAATCTGAGTGAATTTTGATGCCTGCTGCAATAAATAAATTTGGCATTTATTCAGTGGGATATTGGTACTTACCCACATTTGACATGGTACAAAGTAGAATTATGTCCTGTTTTGCAACTGCTTGTTATATTTGCCTGGCTATGACTGCTTAGTGGTGTAATTTAAAAATTATTTAATTTGCAGCACTGATATTTCAATAAACATGAATTATCAAGAGGAAGAAACTGGACAATGCATACAAATTTATATTTAACCCTGGTTTGTGCATAAGATTTGATGTGTACCTCAAAAAGTATTCAAATATAAACAAAATGCTGTATGTGTATATCTGGTCCATCAACATCTGTCAAAATGAAATGTTAATAATTGTTTAAAATTGACTTGTAACATCACAATGTTTGTAAACGATGATGATTTTTAAACTAAGTCTGTAAATGTGTGGTTTTAGTACCATTGCTACAATTAATGCCAAATATGTTTAGGTGGATATCAGTGTAGAACTTGCAATAAAAATCAGGTTGCTAACGAAGATTTCATCTGGATGATATATCATGCTGAATTAAGTACAACGTAACTTTAGCCAAACTAATTTTCTTGTCACATATTAGATTAGAGCAAATAAATTGACAAACTGGGACATTCTACTTGTGTATGTATGATTACTAACTTGAAGAAATAAATTTAAAATATCTTGCTTGGGGACAGTATTTGGCAAATGTAAATTGCTGTGAAGAGTTTAAACCTGTAATCTCTTTTGTTCACGATTATGCAGAGACAGATATTGTTAAGTGTTGCAGAGAATAGTTGCAGAGAAGTGGAGGAGCGGATTGGGAGGCAGATACTGGAAAGGTGCAGAAGTCGCAGAGTTGTAGTCACGGGTGACTTCAATTTTCCAAATATTGATTGGAACGTTTAGTTGTAATAGTTTAGATGGAGCGGATTTTGTCCAGTGCGTTCAGGAAGGATTCCTGACACAATATGTAGATAGACCAACACGAGGAGTGGTCACTTTGGATTTCGTGCTTGGCAATGAACCGAGCCAAGTGTTAGACCTGTTGGTAGGAGAGCGTTTTGGTGGTAGCGATCATAACTCTGTTACTTTTACAATAGTCATGGAAAAGGATAGGTACATGCAGCGGTGTAAGGTTTATAATTGGGGGAAGGGTAATTATAATTCTGTTAGGCAAGAACTGGGTAACATAAAATGGGAACAGATGCTGTGAGGGAAGAGCATGATAGAAATGTGGAGATTGTTTAAGGAATGCATACTGCGTGTGCTCGATATGTTTGTCCCTAGCAGACAGGGAAGATGTGAGGGAGCCTTGGTTCTCGAGAGAGGTCGAACGACTGGTTAATAGGAAGAAGGATGCTTATATAAGGTTTAGGAAACAAGGATCAGAAAAGGTTCTGGAGGGATACAAGTTATCCAGGAAGGAGTTGAAGAAAGGGCTGAGGAGAGTTATAAGGGGGCATGAGAAAATCTTGGCGGATAGGATCAAGGAAAATGCCAAGGCTTTTTACACGTACGTGACGAATAAGAGAATGACCAGAGAAAGAGTAGGGCTGATCAAGGATTGTGAAGGGAATTTGTGCACAGAGCCTAAAGAGATAGACGTCCTTAATGAATTTTTTTTTCAGTATTCACAACTGAGAGGGAACTAGTTGTAGGGGAGGACAGTGTGAAACAGGCTGGTAGGCTAGAGGAGGTCGATATTAGTAAGGAAGATGTACTCGGAATTTTGAGGAACTTGAAGATAGATAAGTCCCTCGGGCCTGATGGGATTTATCCAAGGATTCTATGGGAAGCGAGGGAAGAGATCGCAGGGCGTTTGGCGATGTTCTTCTTGTCCTCACTGTCAACGGGAATAGTGCTGGAAGATTGGAGAGTGGCAAACGTCATTCCCTTGTTCAAAAAAGGGAATAGGGATAACCCTGGAAATTACAGGCCAGTTAGTCTTATTTCAGTGGTGGGCAAATTATTGGAAAGGGCTCTGAGTGATAGGATTTATGATCACTTGGATAGGCACAGTTTGATTCGTGATAGTCAGCATGGATTTGAGAGGGGTAGATCATGCCTCACAAACCTAACTGAATTCTTTGAAGAGGTGACCAAACACGTGGATGAAGGTGGAGCTGTGGATGTGGTATACATGGATTTAAGTAAGGCGTTTGATAAGGTTCCCATTGTAGGCTCATGCAGAAGGTAAGGAGGCATAGGATAGGGGGAAATGTGGCAGATTGGATTCAGAATTGGCTGACCCTTAGAAGACAAAAGGTGGTAGTGAACTGAAAATATTCATTGTGGTGCTCAGTTACGAGTAGTGTACCACAAGGATCTGTTCTGGGTCCTCTTCTATTTGTGATTTTTGTAAATGATTTGGATGTAGGAGTGGAAGGGTCAATCAGTAAGTTAGTGGACGATACGAAGGTGCGTCGAGTTGTGGATAGTGCGGAGGGTTGTTTGAGGTTACAAAGTGACATTGATAGGATGCAGAGCTGGGCTGAGAAGTAGCAGATGGAGTTTAACCCTGAAAAGTGTGAGGTGATTCATTTTGGAAGGACAAATTTGAAAGCAGAATACAGGGTTAACGCAAAGATTCTTGGCAGCGTGGAGGAGCAGAGGGATCTTGGGGTTCATGTCCACAGTTCCCTGAAAGCTGCCACCCAGGTGGATAGAGTTGTTAAGAAGGCATATGGTGTGTTAGCTTTCATTAATAGAGGGATTGAGTTCGAGAGCCGTGAAATTATGCTCCAGCTATACAAAAGCCTGGTTTGGCCACACCTGGAGTATCATGCCCAGTTCTGGTCATGTCATTGCAGGAAAGATGTGGAAGCGTTGGAAAAGGTGCAGAGGAGATTTACCAGGATGTTGCCTCGAGTAGAGGGAAGGTCTTCCAAGGAAAGGTTGAGAGAGCTAGGGCTTTTCTCTTTAGAACGACGAAGGATGAAGGGTGACTTGATAGGGGTGTACAAAATGCTCAGAGGTATAGATAGAGTGGGCAGCCAGAGAATTTTTCCTAGGGTGGAGGTAGCTTTTACGAGGGGGCATAGTTTTAAAGAGAGTGGAGGTAGGTAGAGAGGAGACGTCAGAGGTAGGTTCTTTACTCAGAGTGGTAGGGGCGTGGAAAGCATTGCCGGAACGGCTAGTGGAGTCGGCCTCATTAGGGGCATTTAAGCGGCTATTAGGTAGGCATATGGTTGATAGTATAGGGTGGGGGTGGAGGTTAGGTAGACCTTAGATTTGGGATAAAAGTTCGGCACAACATCGTGGGCCGAAGAGCCTGAATTGTGCTGTACTGTTCTATGTTCTATTAACTGTGTTACCATGACTAAACGGTGATATTTTTAGTTATAAAATGCATTCAGTAACATTGAAGTAAAATATTTTACACACATATGGTGGAAGAGAACTGATCTGTATCACTTTGAATTTAAAAATTGTTGCAAGAAAATTACTATATCTTTGCCTGAAAATATTTCACAACACCGTCTTAAGAAGATGCTGTTTCGTCATTTTCAAGTTTCAAAATAATTGATTCTGTTTCTTTATGTATTATAAGGGACGTTAATAATCATTCTTTTTTGGTGTGTTCAATGATTCTCATGATTATTCGATAATTTATTGATTTTTTTTCAAATTCCTCGACTCGTCCAAAACAGTTCTTGGATAAACTATTAGCAATAAGGCTGTGATTTTAAAATTCAGTGCAACTAGACAAGGAGCACAGAAAGACTTTGCTTCTTGCAGTTTTTGTTCTTCATACTCTCCTTTTCTGTTTCTCTTGCTCTTCTTGTCATTTGTCTTATGTTCAGATTTCTGGTTTTCTGTGCTGCATGGCCTTGCCTGATAGGGTTTTGTTTTACTGCCTTTTGACTGAGATGAGAGGAGTACGCAATATCTCTCTAGACCTACTACTACATGTGCCTCGACATAAATGTAACTTTTCATCCGTCTCCTGATATTGTTAGTTGTGTGTTTTTTTTCTGTATTAAATCTAAAGATCCATAACCAAGTTACCTAATTAAAAAAAACAGCTTGTTCAGGAAACACGGTATCAAGGATTGTCTTGGGTGCTGTTCAGGAGAGCAGTCAAGGTTCAGACTTGGCCACAGCTCCAGGTTTTCCAGAAACAGCAGAGCCAAGCTGGGAGACTGTCTTTCCTTCCCCAGGCTGGCTACCAACTGAAAATTCCAAACAATCTGCAAAGCTGCAACCTAACAGTGGTAACCACAGGCAGGGGGTCTGCAGTAAGCAAGCAGCTATCACAAGCCATTTGTCTTTCAAGAAATGCCTTGTTGGACAGTCGTGTTCCTCTGTCATTTCATTGACTTGTTTATTAGAAAAAAATCCAGGTAACCCCAAATCTTAAAATTCAGATCAAAGATAATTAAATATGAAGCCACAGAAATGCCTGGCTCTTGCTCAGTCATAATTCCTGTACTGAACCAGGAAAGATTTACAAGGATGTTGCCAGGGTTGGAGGGTTTGAGCTATAGGGAGAGGCTGGAGAGGTTGAATAGGCTGTGGCTATTTTCCCTGGAGTGAGGGGTGAACTTGTAGAGATTTATAAACCATGAGGGGCATGGACAGGGTAAGCAGACAAGGTCTTCTCCCCAGGGTGGGTGAGTCCAAACCTAGTGGGCATATGTTTAAGGTGAGGGGGGAAAAATTGGAAAGGGCCCTAAGGGGCAACTTTCACGCAGAGGGTGTGTGGAATTGACTGCCAGAGGAAATGGTGGCGGATGGTACAATTACAACATTTAAAAGGCATCTGGATGGGTGTATGAATAGGAATGGTTTAGAGTGATATGGGCTAAATGCTGACAAATGGAACTAGATTTATTTAGATTGGCATGGATGAACTGGACCGAAGGGCCTGTTTCCATGCTGTACGTCTCTATGACTACTAACTCTTTTTGTTGCATCATCGTTAAAGCCTTCATATCCTTCCTAAAATGGGAAGCACAGAATTAGCTGCAGTACTCCAGTTCAGGCAAAAGCAAGGTTTTATGAAGGTGATTCATAATTTGTTTCCTTTTTGTACTCCATGCTTCTATTTATAAAGCCTATAACCTTGTGATCTTTTTAACTATATTCTCAACCTATGCTATCATAATAATGAATTGTGTGAATGTAATCCCAGGTCACTCTGTTTCTGCATGGATTTTAGAATTATTTCATTTACTTATGCAATGAAGGGAGAAGAGGAGCACCAAACACCTTCTCAAAAGCAATTATTGATGGGCAACAAATGATGGTAGTGTCTGTGATGTTCACATCCCATGAAGAAATTTAAAAAATGCACTCAGCATTCTTTCTAACGTAAATCACAGATGCTTGCTTTTACAGAGTTTTCAATTGTTTTAATCCAGTTTTTTCATTGTCGTCTCAGTGTACCTGCCGGAACGACATGGTAAAGATATCTATGGACATCTTTGTGGAAAAATTTCAACCAAGCAGGTACATGTTGTGGAAACAAGGGAAGGACATTCAAACTATTGATCACACAAAACCCACTCCAGAATCAACTCCTGAGTTGGAGGCTTGGCAGAAACAAAGAAAGGCTACTCCAAGGAAATCTGGAATGTCTTTGCGGAGGTAACCTTAACTCATTCAACTTCTCATTAAACTGGAAATGTGTAATACATGTCGGTTATGGAATTAAAGTTTTTCAGAGTCAGTTAATTTGCTTTTAAGGGGGGCTAACTAATTTTGTCACCCCTGACATTTTTCTTGAATGAACTTTGCTTTATAAATTTACAGGTATTTTATGTAGTGGGTAATTATTATGCAAACATTAAATATGCAGCTTGAAAGTATTCATTACTGGCCATTAAAGTTTGAAATCTTAGTTAAAATTCACATTAGGATGTATCTATTTTAAAATATTATAGAGCTAATGACATGTTTTAATATGGAGTTGCCAATAGCAATAAATAGATACAATTCAATATTAATTAATTCATGTGGGCATTGCCCGCTAGGCCAGCACTTATTGCCCATCCCTAACTGCCCGTAAGGTAGTTAAGTATCAACTACATTGCTGTGGATCTGGAGTCACATGTAGGCCAGACCAGGTAACAATGGCAGTCTCTTCCTCTAAGTTTTTTCAACAGTTGGCGATGGATTCATAGTCATTATTAGACACCTAATTCCAGATTCTTTGTTGAATTCACATTCTACCATCTGCAGTGGTGGGATTTGTACCCTGTTCTCCGGTACTACCACTGGGCTGTCGCCGCCACTGGATTATTTGGTGAGGGAGAAAGTTTGTAAGGGTACAGATACATAAAATCCAACCTGATTGTCATATCTTCTTCAGTCTGTATCAGTTGAGAACTCGATCTAAAAAGCTAAAATCTCCAGAAGATGAAACAGCATCAAGCAAGCCCATGACTAAAGAAGCAACTGCAACCGAGACATTTGCTAATGCTACCAATATTAAAGAAGAGCCCAGGAGTGGAGCACAGAACGAACAGACTAGCAATACAAAAGTAACGAGTACTGAAGAAGATAGTGGTGTAGCAATCCAGCTGGATCAGAAACTCTTGGATAAAGATCAGCTACTAGGTAAGACACAGACTGGTGTCTCCCTTTCCTTCTATAACCAGTTCAAAATCAAGAATCATTGGTAGAGATTGGAATATCAGGTTATCTGTTTCACAGTGCCTTTAGTTAACCTATATAAATGTTCTGAATGTGACTATTATTTTCACTGAGTTGGTCAGTTATTGTATGGCTTGATATAGGAACAGGTATAAGATCTCTGATTGCCTTATTACCATGTGCTGGGTTCCTTTTTTTTTCATCAGAGAAGCAGTTAGAGTGCTGCAGTTGGCATTAATGTTGTTTGGCCTGCTACAGGAAAGTGCGCGATATGGTTTGCTTTTGACTATATCCTACAGCCCTTTCTAGAAATACACACTACTGGATGCTGGATAATGGCAAGGTCAAGATTGCATTGCCTCGTACAGTTGAATAAGCTCTTATAATCGCAACTGAGTTCTGGACAAGTCAGATTCCAGAGTGAAACCTGGCTTGATAGATCATTAGTTTAAATATTTACAATTGATTACTGTAGTGGTTAGTTACTGAATGTATTGACATAAATTAATGCAAATTTATTATGCAAGAACAGAAACAAACACAGGCACATGTACAAGATATTCATAAGGACCATAACATAAACAGTAAAAGAAAGTTTCAATCTGTTTCCTGGTAATATCCATGGAAGATCCTTAAATTTCAGCAAAATATCACTCCTGTCTTGACTCTAATTTCTTACTTATCTGTCAAGTTTTCCTACTTGGACTGCTGAGGTGGTGTGATGGTTGATTTTCCGATTCCCCTTCTTGGACTGGTGGTCTGAACCTGTTTTTGGTTCTGACAGATTGAAAACCTCTCTTTGAGCTCTCACAGCTTGCAGACTTCACAAACTAAAACTCTTCTGCTAGGGTGAACTTGTTTGGAACTGAAGTTCTGATTCTCCTGCGCTGAGGTCAGAATAAAAATTCAAGGTCTGTTTTCTCTGTCTGTCATAAACTCAGCAGTGTATACATTCAATCAATTAACATCATAAGTATCCTACTGTACACTTGGCCTGCTTTCTTTGAATTACTGTTTTAGGTCACAACTCAAAATGAATATTTTGACTTCTTAAAACAGCTTATATTCTCAGAAGTGAAACCAAAATTCATCTGCTTGTTTTAGAAATTTAAACTCAAAAATGATAATATACTAATTAATCACAAAACCAGTTAACACTCAATTGAAAAACAGTCACTTGAACAAGATGGTGCAGGACCACTATCAGTTGTATAGCTATATCCCTTCATAAGTTGTCATTCAATAGTGAAGTCAAGGACTAAAACATGGAGAGCAAATTCAGAAATTCTGACATTAATAGGAAGCAATATTGATTAGTGATTTGTATTCATGGCAGTGTTTGACTGGATTTATAACATCAGAAGCCTTACTGAAAACTGAAATCACTGGGTGTCAGGGACACTCTGCACTCATTGGAGTCATGTTTAGCTTAAAGGAAGATGTTTGTAGTTGGGAGAGGACAACCATCTCGGGTCAGGATATTGCTGGAGTTCCTCCAGGTAGTGTCCTAGGCCCAATCATTATCAACTGCTTCATCCATGACTATTCCCTGTGTTATGGTGTAAGAAGTGGTCTTGTTACCAAAATATTGCGTAATGTTCAGCACCATTTGTAATTCCTCAAATATTGAAACAATCAGTGTCTGCATGCAGCAAGACTGGACTCCATGCAAGCTTGGGCTGGTAAATGGCAAGTGATACTCATGTCACACATGTGCTAGATAATAACTGCCTGTTACAGGAGAGTATCTAAATATCTTCCTTCGACAATTCAAAAGCATTGTCATCATTGAATCCCTCAACATCAGCACCTTGGGAGTTAATGTTATTGTTAACATGGACCAAAAACCTAACTGACTTTAACAGTGAATTCAAAGTCAGCAGACGATTGCAATAGTCGTGTGTCAAGACGAAAAGCACATAATTGAGGTTTTTGGTAGCAGATAAGCAAAGATAAATGATGTTACAGTGACTGTTCATGATGGAAATGATACGGAATTAGCAACTTAGGTCAAGATCAAATGGAGTTGCAGTCAGTCAGTTTAAACTTGCTGGACAATAGTAGGTGAGAAATCTGATGAAGGGTCTAGGCCTGAAACGTCAAGCTTTTCTGCTCCTATGATGCTGCTTGGCCTGCTGTGTTCATCCAGCTCCACACCTTGTTATCTCGGATCCCAGTGTTTAACTACCAGATGGGAAAGCACAACAGCGCTTCATTGGAGGCTGCATTGATGATGTTACCCAGTAGGGTAATGAAATGTCTGCGAACTAACAAACCTGCTCGGCGAGTGAACCAATCACAGCATCCACAACCTGAAATATAAATCTACTCAAGAACCTTAGAGGCTCGGTTATGTATGGGTGACAGCATAATAGATGGTTTTGAATGCAACATAATTGTAGGCAATCCTTTGTTATTTGGAACATGATTATCAAATTGATGAAAAGCCAAATTCTGCAAAAGCAGCAATTGACTTAGCCATCTGTTTACATTTTAAAAAAAGCAATTGATAGGCTTACTAAGCCCTCATGAGAAGACCACACAACTTTACAGTTAGTGAATATATTAATGATTGAGACGCATGGATATATGGTACTTAATTGTGTTTTTTTCTAGTCATTTCCCTGTAATATACGTGGCAAAGAGCAGTTATTCTTTTCTTACTGGCGTATGTTTATACTGCATCAGAGATTGTTAAACTATGTGGCTGGATGCAAATGTATAATCAAATCAGCTCATGTTCAAAATGATGAATATTACACTCCATTAATGATATTAGCTATAAAAATTGTTAAGGTAACCAACATTTGGTCATAGTTCACCTACCATTTAGAACAAAACAACCCAAGGTAATATTTCAGCCATTTACAATGAATCAAACATTTGCTCATTTGCTTAATATTTTTTCAAATGTATTTCCTTCTTACTTCAGCACACACTATAGCTCTAGATTGATCTCAGCACACATATTTTTGAAGACTAACTAATAGGTTAGTGGTATATCATCACTGTGAAAAAAAATTAGATTTGCATCAGAAATTAATTTTTGAGTATATGTTGAAGCAAGTTATAGTTTTGTTGAGAAAAGGTATATTTTGTTTAACTGACACTTTCTCCATGGCAGCGATACTACCAAGCAGAGTTCCTATTTCTACGAACTCACTCTCTTCTTCTACAATGTTAAGTATTGTTTCACATTCATATTTATTGTAAATTGTCCTGATGAGTGCAAGATGAAAAGCCTTGTCAAAATATTGTCTTTTCAGCAGTACTCCCAAATGCTGTAGTATTGGATTTGGATAAAGAAAGTTGTGGTACACTTCAATTTATTTGATACCAAGAAGTTAAAACAGAGGAACTGGGTTTTCTGCCTTGTTAGCCTGTGACACATTTACCTTCCAGCCAAACCAACAGTTCTAGTCAAATCTGTCCGCTCTGGTTTTACTTCTCTTCAACTTTTCTTTCATCTATGTAGCTGTTTGAAATCTAACATGTTTCTACTTCAGCCATTAACCATAGAAGTAAATGTCATGTTCTGAAAGAAATGCAAGTAAGTATTATTTTGCTGTTCCACATTTTGAATCTGTGGGACTTTATTCTTGATTCTTCAATTCCTGGAAATAGGCTACTTTGTCCCACCCTGTAATAGTTTCAAATACTTTTATTGATTGAGCTTTTTGAGAAAGTTACTAAAAAGATTGATGATGGCAGAGCAGTAGATGTTGTTTATTGGAATTTAGTAAAGCCTTCAACAAGGTTCTGCATGGTAGACTAATTAGTAAAGTTAGGTCACATGGGATTCAGGATGAGCTTGCCAATTAGATACATAATAGTTTAATGGCAGGAGTCAGATGGTGGTGATGGAGGGCTGCTTTTTGGACTGGAAGCCTGTGAGCAGCGGTGTTCCGCAGGGATTGGTTCTGGGTCCTCTTTTGTCATTTATATAAATGATTTGGATGAGAATGTAGAAGACATGGTTAGTAAATTTGTGGACAACACCAAAACTGGTGGCATAGTAGATATTGAGGAAAGTTTTCTAAGATTATGAAGGAATCTTGATCAAATGGATCAATGGGCTGAAAAATGGCAGATGGAGTTCAATTTCCATAAATGTGAGGTATTGCATTTTGGTACAACAAACAAGGGTAGGGCGTACACAATTAATGGTAGGGCGTTGGATAGTGTTGTAGAACAGAATGAGCTAGGGGTGCAGGTACATAATTCTTTAATGTTTGTGTCACATATAGACAGGGTGGTTAAAAAAGCGTTTGGCGTGCTTGCCTTTATTGCTCAGTCATTTGAGTGTCGGAGTTGGGAAGTCAGGTTGAGGTTGTACAGCATATTGGTGAGGCTTCTTTTGGAATACCGTATAAAGTTCTGGTCACTCGGTTATATGAAGGATATTATTAAGCTGGAGGGGTTCAGGAGGAATTTCCCTTGATGTTGCCGGGTATGGAAAGTTTGAGTTATAAAGAAAGGCTGGGTAGGCTGGGACTTTTTCCACTGGAGTATAGGAAGTTGAGAGGCAACCTGATAGAAGTTTATAAAATAATAAGAGGTATAGATAGAGTCGATGGTAGTTGTCTTTTTCCTAGGAGGGGGGATTTCAAGACTAGGAGGCATATTTTTAAAATAAGAGGAGAGAGATCAAAAAAAAGACATGAAGGACAAATTTTTTGCGCAGACGGTGGTTCGTGTGTGGAATGAACTTCCCAAGGAATTGATGGATTTAGGTACAATTGCAACATTTAAAAAGTATTTGAATAATTGCATGAATACGAAAGATTGGAGAGATTTGGGCCAGGAGCAGGAAGGTAGGACTAGTTTAGTTTGGGATTATGTTCAGCATGGGATGGTTGGACCGAAGGGTCTGTTTCTGTGCTATATAACTTGATGACTGTATAATTACAAAGGTAATTGCCTCTAGATTGCTAACTAAGCTAAGTGAAAATTGGCAAAGGAACAACCGATTAGAGGTTTAAGTATATAGCTGAAAGAGTGCTTGGGATGTAAGAAAAAAAAATCAGGTAAGGGTAAATTTTAAAATTAAGGGAAAACCAAGGTTGTAGAGCAGAGTCGTGATCTGAGTAATGTCAGCTGCATGTGTTGGGAAGCTGCAGATTTTTAAGCATCATAAAGGAGATCAGTGACTAAGGTTTCACCAGAGAAAAATAACATGTTAAAATGGAAGGTGCTATCCCTGGTTGGAGAGTGATCAAGTACAGGAACTATTCCAAGGTATTGATGTTTAAAAAAGATGGACAAAATTGAAAATATATGGGTTAATTTTGATGATGGATGAAATAAAAGCTGTAATGAGAATGAAACTTACTTAGAAAATCAAAATGTAGAACCAGTAAAACTGGAGCTAAGAAATAACAATAGACAGCAAACACTGATGGGTGTAGTTTTTAAGCATACTATCAAAATCATAATGTTGGAGAGGGGTATATTAGGGATTTGGACATGGATGTAACAAGGGTGGTACAATTGTTCTTTAATCTTATTATAGACTCGTCAAACAAAATTGAGAAAAATAACTTGGAGGATAAGTTCACAGAATGCTTTCAAGGCAGTTTTCTGGAAAACTGCATTAAGGTAACAACTGTAGAAGCAAGCTATTTTAGATCTATTCTAATGAATGGGACAGTATGTTCGTAATTTTATTGTAAAGGATCTTCTGGGGAAGAGTGATCATAACAGGATAGAATTTCCTAAGAAGCTGGAGTAAGATTCAATTAAATTGAAACTAAGATCTCAAATTTAAGCTGGGGCAGGAAATTGGCTGAGGAAAATTGGGATGTTAGATTAAAAGATAGGACACAAATAATGTCAAATATGCAAGGAAAAGTTCATAGCTGTAAATCAATATGTAATATCCTTGAATAACAAAAACTCAATGGAAAAGGAAAACTGCAATGGCAATTGAGATGAATTTAGATTTAGGGATTTTAAAAACCTTCAAGGAATGACCAAGAACTTGATTTTGGGGGAGGGGATGAATATCAAGAAGGAACGATGAAGAAGTCTAGAAACAAGATCTCCTAAATTTACTTCTGTAAAAGAGAAAAAAATAGGCAAAGTAGATTCCTTAGGCTCAAGGCTGGATAATTAGTTTAAGGGCAGTAAAAGAAATGGCAAAGATTTGTGATAAATGCTTATCATCTGCTTTTTACAGAAAAATTCACAAAGGAGAAACTGTAAAAGCTCAAGAATCAAGAGTCAAATGAATGAGAAATTTGAAGCAATTAATATTGGTAAAAACAAAGAAATAGAGAGTGGGGCTAAAGTTACCAAATTCTCTCTTTGATAACTTGTTGTGTCTTCTAAGTCTTCAAAAGAAATCCAAATTTCCAATTCATTAAGACCCTAGAAGTGAGGGAATTCTGGATCGTATCAAATGTAATGCATCTGTTCAAGAAAGAATAGAGAATGAAAGCAAGAAATGTAAGGCTAGTTAACTTGACAATAATAGTAGGAAAAATGCTAGAGCCTACAATTGGCCATTTGGAACATCACTAAACAATCAGAGTTAGCATGGCTCATGAAAGGGAAATTATATTGGAAAAATCTGTTGGTGTGTTTTGAGGATGCAGCCAGCATAAATGGAAACCAGTGGAGATGTGGTAAAAGTTCACACTTTTAGAAGGCATGCCTTGAAATGTTGTACAAGATTAGAGCTGATGAACTGATGATTGGCTAATGGGCAGAAAACAGAGAGTAGGGCTAAATTAATCGATTCCATTGTGGGAGTGAGCAAATACTGGAATTCTTTCAGAATTATTTACAATGGTCACCAATGACTTAGATGAGGGAACTGAATACAATATATCTTACTTTGTTGACTGTACAGAACTAGTTGTGAAAATAAGATCAATGGACAATATTAATACATTAGAAAGAATGTTGACCTGTTAAGCAAATGCGCAAGAAGATGACAGGTGAAGAATAGCGTGAGCAAGTGTGAAATTATTGAAGTTTTCATGTCAAAAAGGGAAAAACCTGACTCTTCAGTTTAAAAAAAAACAAATCCATCACGGTCTGCGATGAAAACATTCAAAGGTAAGTATGTTTCTATATATGAAAACATCAAGACATTTGGTGGGGTTGTACCAAAGAGGTTAATATTAAGTCAAAGCCATTAATGCTACAACTTTGCAATGCTCTGGTTAGAGCACAAGAATATTACATCCAATTCTCGTCACCACACTTTATGAAGCATGTAAGAATCTTGAGAGGATGCAGAAGAGATTTACCAATTGATTCCAGAAATGAGAATTTTAGCTTCAAGGTTAAGTTTGAGAAACTGGAGTTCCCTTTGGAGTGAAGGAGGTTGAGGGGAGATTTGATTGAGTGTACAAGATTATGACAGATTTGCATAGAAAATCTGTTTCCATTTGTTGATGCTACAATGACTAAGGAATGCAAGTTTGAGTTTTGAGATTGCACAAGAAGATTTGAGATTTGAGATTGAGTTTGAGATTGCGCAAGAAGATGGCAGGTGAAGAGTAACTGGGCAAGTGTGAAATTATTGAAGTTTTCATGTCAAAAAGGAAAACCAATAGTTTATTTGGCCTTTATTTCAAAATGATTGGACTTTAAGAGTAAAGAGCCTTGTGGAATTGATCATTAGCGATAGTTTTACAAAGTGCATTTGCTCAGTGATGGCCTGCTCACTGATGCCAGTTTCAGTTCTGTTAGAGACAGTCAGCTCCTGACCTCATTACAGCTTTGGTCCAAAAATGGACAAAAGGGCTGAACTCCAAAGGTGAGGTGAAAGTAACTGCCTAGAACACCAAGGCAGCATTTGACTGGCAATGGTGTCAACAAGTCCTAGCAAAGCAGGGATCAATGGGAATAGAGAAAAAAATTCTCAAGAGCTTGAACTCAGTCATACGAACGGAGAGGAAGATGATATGATTGGAAATCAATCATTTCAATCCAAGGAGATCATTACAACAGCTGTTTAGCATTGTGTCCTAGGCCCAGTAATCTTCAGCTGCTGCATCTATGACCATCCCTCCATCAAGAGGTTAGAAGTGGGGATGTTTGCTGATGATTGTACAATGTTCAGCACTATTTAAACCCCTTAGAAGCTGAAGAAATCAATGTCTATATTCAGTATGACCTGGAAATATTCTGGCTTGCACTGGTAAGTGGAAAATAACATTCGCGCCGCCCAGGTGCCAGACAAAAGCCACCTCCAACAAGAGAGAATCTAGCCATCACTGTAGTATTATCATAATTGAATGCCCCACTGTTACCATTGACCAAGAACTGAAATGGATAAGCTTTATAAAATATTGTGGCTGCACGAGCAGGTCAGAGGCTAGGAATTCTGCAATGAGTAACTCTCCTCCTGTTTTCCCAATACTTGTCTCCCATCTACAAAACTCAAATCAGGTGTGTAATGAAATAAAAAAATATGCTGCAGTAACTCACCAAGGCTCCTTTGACAGCACCTTCTAAACCTACAACTCTACCATTGCAAAGGAGTAGAATGGCAGATGCACGGAAAGAGCACCACCTGTAAGTTCCCTTTAAAGTTACAAAGATCTAGACTTGGAACGATACCACAATTCATTCCATATTGCTGGGTCAAAATCCTGGAACTTTCTAACAGCACTGCTCGGACTGCAGCTTCACTACCTTCGTAAGGGCAATTAAGGTTTGGAAATACATCCTATTGTAGCTGGTGATACTCATGTCTTGAAAACAGATAAAAAATATATACGGATCTTTGGTGGGATTACACCTTTCACACTGTGTGCAATTTTGGTCTTCTAATCTAAGGTTGTGTGTAATTTTAATTAATGAAATGCAATGAAGGTTCACAAGACTGAGTCTGAGGTGTGAAAGTTCTCATTTCAAAAGAAGTTGAGCAGACTGGGCGTGTATTCTGAGTTTTCAAAGAATGAAAGGTGCTCATTGAAAATATAGAGTCCTGAAAGGAAATGATAAAGTGAGCCCTGAGAGGTTGCTTTTCCTTAGTTTGAAGACTATAAGTTGGGGCCATAGTGTCAGAATAAGGCGACATATATTTATGACTGAGAAGAAATATTTTTTGACTTAAAAGATTGCACATATTTGGATATCTCGACTTAAGTGAGCTGAAGATGCTCGGTAAGACTTGTATATTGAGATTAGTGGACTTTTGGGCACTAAGAAAGTCAAGGGATAGAGCGAGAAAGTTCAGACCTGGTCTTCCCAAATATCCTAGAGAATCGAAGAGTCATTCTGCTCCTGCTTCTGTTTCTCACATTCCTTTGTCAGCCAATCATCAATGTTCTAACGAAAAATGTCAGATTCTGTTTTTGTAATCCTTATCAAACTACTTTTTCTCAGCCAAGACACCTCAAAGTGACCTGACATTGAATACGATAGAGATAGTAGGAACTGCAGATGCTGGAGAATCTGAGTTAACAAGGTGTAGAGCTGGATGAGCACAGCAGGCCGAGCAGCATCAGAGGAGCAAGAAAGCTGACGTTTCGGGCCTAG
>JAHRHZ010000024.1:31849802-31920118 GCA_024137785.1 Ginglymostoma cirratum
CTAGGCCCGAAACGTCAGCTTTCTTGCTCCTCTGATGCTGCTCGGCCTGCTGTGCTCATCCAGCTCTACACCTTGTTATCATTGAATACAATATGCCACTTTTCAATCCTTTCTCCAACATTTTGATTTTATTTTGCTGTTTCGTTTTGTTGTGTGAGGAATTAACTGTACTGCTATTTTGATATGATTTTCAGATTTCGACATCACTCCTTGTAGGCCTGTATTTCGTCCATGGTACTTGTTGAAATTTGAGATAGGATACCTGAAGGCACTCTTGTTTGAAATTTGTTGGCTGAGTACCCTGCAACTGTTCTGTCACGCACACTGATACCACAGTTGATTTGTTTTGCATTCATGCCAGATAATATAATTAGGGTTCCCTCTATGTTCGTTTTTTTCAACATTTTAATGACTTCAGTTATTTCACTGGCTTTCTGCCAGCTGACATGGTTCATTGCTGATTTATGGAAATAGTTATTTGAAGTGGTGAAAACAATATCCCTTTACAATAAGTACAGAACATGTATAGTCTTTAGTTATGCAGTTAACATTTGGTTTAGCTTTATGTAACAATTCATATCAATGTGTTTTTTTTCTCTGCACAGAGACTGATACCAATTTTGCCAGCACCAAATGCAAAAATAAAGGTAATGGAAAGAGAAAACTGGATGACAGTTTATCACTAACATCAATGGATACATTTGGTGCAGTCAACAATTCTTCAGAACGTACAAATTTTGGCATTAAAGTGGACAGCAGCACAGCCAAGGATCCGCCGCCATGTAAACAGGAAGATGTGTTCCATGAGAAGGCCAAAATATGTCAGAAATCATTTGATAATATTGCCACAGATATTGAACAGAGCTGCTGGAAACAACGTGAAACTAGCAGTGTCTCCACAGAGGAGGAAACTAGCGAAACAGAGAGTGGAGAAAATGGCTTAGAGCCTGGAGAAATACCAAGTGTAATAATACTTTTAAGAATATGTCCAAGAAGTGTCTGTAGTGAATTAATGTATAACACATTTTTATTCCATAATTCAAATTTAACAATACAGTATGGATAAGAGTTGGTAAATGTAGTTGGAAAAATCTGCATTGGTGAATCATTGGATTCTTCAGGTGCCATTTTTCCCAGAAAACCTACATAATGGCAATGAAGAATTTAAGTTAACTCTCAGTTGAATGAATATTCTGGTCATGGATCGTACATTAAGTTTGAGAAGATAAGTAAAGACTGGGAAGGTGTAGATCATTGGCTTAGCAACTCGATGCCACTTACCTTTTATTACATCAATGAAGGTACATCGTAAACTGCCAATTTCAGTGCTACAGTTAGCATTGTTAATCTATAGGTCTGTGTTGTTCTGCATTGGTGCTAATTCTCAGAATGCGTAATCAAAGAAAAAATCGGGAAACCAATAGTTGATAAATTTAGCAGGCCCTGGACCAATGTATCTAAAGCAGTTTTTAAAATTCATTCGTGGGATATTGTCATCACTACAAGGTCAGAATTTATTGCCTGTCCCTTGTTTCCCTTGAAAAGGTGGAAGTGAGCTGCCTTTTTGAACAGCTGCAGTCCACTTTCAGTGGGTTGACCCACAATGCCATTTGGGAGGGAATTCCAGGATTTTCACCCAGCAGCAGTGAAGGAATGGTGATTATATTTCCAACTGAGGATAGTGAGTGGCTTGGTGGGGAACTCGTGTAGGTGGTGGTGTTCCCATGAATCGGCAGCCCTTCTAGACGGAAGTGGTTGTAGGTGTGGAAGGTGCTGCCTGGTAATAACATTGAATGTTAAGAGGCAGTGATTAGATTGTTTCTTGTTGGTGATGGCCATAGCTGGCATTTCTGTGGTGTGAATGTTACTTGCCACTTGTCAGTCTAAGTCTGGATATTGTCCATTTCTTGTTGCATTGTGACATGGCCTGCTTCAGCATCCGAGGAGTCATGAATGGTGCTGAACATTGTGCAATTATCAGCTAACGTCCCCACTTCTGATCTTATGATGGAGGGAAGGTAATTGATGGAGCAGCTGAAGCTGATTGGGCCTAGGACGCTACCCTGATGAACTCATGCAGAGATTGCCTGGAGTTGAGATGACTGACCTCCAGTTACTATGACCGTCGTCCTATTTGTTAGGTATGACTCCAAAGAGCAGAGAGTTTGCCCCCGATATCAATTGATTCCAGTTTTGCTCCTTGATGCCCCTGTCAGTCAAGTGCAGCCTGGACGTCAAGGGCTGTCACTCTTGCCTCACCTCTGGAATTCAGGCCTTTTGTCCATGTTTGAACCAAGACTATAATTTGGTCAGGAGCTGAGTGAGTCTGGTAGAATCTAAACTGGGTGTCACTGTGCAAGTTATTGCTGAGCAGGTGCTGTTTGATAGCACTGTTGATGACACCTTTCATCACTTTCTTGATGATTGAGAGTAGACTGATGGGGCGATAAGTGGCTGGTCAGATTTGTCCTTTTTTATGTACAGGGCATACCTTGCCAATTTTCCACATCGTTGGGTGAATGCCAGTATTGTAACTGTACTGGAAGAGCTTGGTCAGAAGTCACGCGACACCAGGTAGTAGTGCAACTGGTTTATTTGAAATCACAAGCTTTTTGAGCCCTGCCCCTTCATCAGAAGGAGCAGGGCTCTGAAAGCTTGTGATTTCAAATAAACCTGTTGGACTATAACCTGCTATCATGTGACTTCTGATCTTGTCCACTCCAGTCCGACACAGGCACCTTCACATCATGGAAGAGCTTGGCTAGGGAAGTGGCAAGTTCTGGAGCATAAGTCTTCAGTACTATTGCCGGAAGATTGCAGGACCCGTAGCCTTTGAAATATCCATTGCTTCCAACCGTTTCTTGGTATCACATGGAGTAACTTGAATCAGCTAAAGACTGGTATCTGTATTGCTGGAGACGACTGGAGAAGGCCACAATATGTTCATTCACTCAGCATTTCTGGCTGAAGATTACTACAATGTAAGCTTTATCTTTTTTCTCTGATGGTTTGGGCTCTTCCATTATTCAAGATGAGGATATTTATGGAACTTCCTCCTTCTTTGAGTTGCTTAACTGTCCACTATCATTCCTGACTGGATGTGGCAGGCCTGAAGAGCTTACATCTTATCTGTTGGCTGTAGGTTTGCTTAGCTCTGTCTACCACTTGCTGCTTACGCTGTTTGGTATGAAAGGAGTCCTGTTTGTTAAGTTAATGTCATATTTTTAGGTTTGTCTGGTGCTGCTTCTGGCATGCCCTCCTGCAGTCTACATTGAACCAGGGTTGATCCCCTGGCTTGATGGTAATGGTTGAGAGGGGGATATGCCGGACAATGAGGTAGCAGATTGTGCTGGAGTATGATTCTGCTGCTGTTGATTGCCCACAGCGCCTTATGGGTGCCCAGTCTTGAGTTGCTACTTATGTTCAAAGAGTGTTCCATTTAGCAAGGGGACAGTGCCACACAACATGATGGAGGTTATTCTCAATGTGAAGGCAAGACTTCATCTCCACAAGGACTATGCAGTGGGTTACTTTTAACTTTACTGTCATGGACAGATACATCTGCAGCCAGCAGATTGGTAAAGATGAGATCAAATATGTTTTTCCCTCTTGTTGGTTTCCTTTACTACCTACTGCAGATCTAGTCTAGCACCGATATTATTTAGGACATGACCAGCCCAATCATTAGTGCTGCTGCCATGCCACTCCTTGTGGTAAACATTGAAGTCTTCCACCCAGAGTCCATTTTGCACCATTTACATTTGTCACCCCCCGCCTACTCCAGTGCTTCTTCCAAGTGTTGTTAAGAAGAGTATTGATTCATTAGCTGAGGGAGGACACGAATTTTCCTTGCCTATGTTTAACCTGAAGCCATGAGATTTCACAGGTTCCAGAGTCAATGTTGAAGACTCCCAGGGCGACTCCCTCCTAATTGCAAATGACTGTGATGCCACCTCTACTGAGTTTGTCCTGCCAGTGGGACAGGATATATCAAGTGATGGTTAATGGTGGCCTCTGAGACATTGACTGTAAGGTACGATTCTGAGAGTATGACTGTGGCAGGCTGCTACTAGACTAATCTGTGAATCAGCTCTCCCAATTTTGGCGCTAACCCCCAGATGTCAGTAAGGAGGACTTTGCAAGGTCAACAGGGCTGTTTCTGCCATTGTCTTTTCCAGTGCCTAGTTGGTCTGTCTCGTTTGATATGTTTGAGACTTTGTAGCGATTGATAGAACTAAATAGTTTGCTAGGCTGTTTGGAGGGCAGTTGAGACTCAACCACATTGTTGTGGGTCTGAAGTCACATGTAGGTCAGACTAGGTGAGGATGGCAGAATTCCTTCCCTGAAGGACAACAATGAACCAGAAGGGTTTTTCTGACAATTGACAATGGATTCACGGTGATCATTAGATTCTTAGTTGCTACTTACTAGCATTAAGGCACTTTACCTAAATGCTCGTAGTATTCGTAACAAGGTAGATGAATTAACGGCACAAATCATCTTGAATGATTATGATGTGGTAGGCGTCACAGAGATGTGGTTGTAGGGGGTTCAGGATTGGCAGTTAAACATCCAAGGATTTACAACTTATCGAAAAGATAGGGAGGTGGGCAGAGGGGGTGGAGTTGCCTTGTTAGTTAAGAATGAAATTAAATCAATAGCACTGAATGACATAGAGTCAGATGACATGGAGTCTGTGTGGGTGGAGTTGAGGAACCACAAAGGCAAAAAAACCATAATGGGAGTTATGTACAGACATCCTAACAGTGGTCAGGACCAGGGGTGCAAGATGCACCGGGAAATAGATAGGGCATGTCAGAAAGGCAAGGTCACGGTGATCATGGGGGACTTCAATATGCAGGTGGACTGGGTGAATAATATTGCCGGTGGTTCCAAAGAAAGGGAATTCATGGAATGCCTACAGGATAGCTTTTTGGAACAGCTTGTGATGGAGCCCACAAGGGAGCAGGCTATTCTGGACTTAGTGCTATGTAATGAGCCAGACTTTATAAAAGATCTTAAAGTAAGGGAACACTTAGGAGGCAGCGATCATAATATGGTAGAGTTCAGTCTGCGGTTTGAAAGAGAGAAGGCAAAATCGGATGTAATGGTGTTACAGTTAAAGAAAGGTAATTACAGGGGCATGAGAGAGGAACTGACGAAAATCGACTGGAAGCAGAGCCTAGCGGGGAAGACAGTAGAGCAACAATGGTAGGAGTTTCTGGGCGTAATTGAGGACACAATACAGAGGTTCATCCCAAAGAAAAGAAAGATTATCCGGGGGAGGATTAGACAGCCATGGCTGACAAAGGAAGTCAGAAAATGTATCAAAGAAAAAGAGACAGCCTATATAGTGGCCAAGAGCACTGGGAAATCAGAAATTTGGGAAGGGTACAAGAACAAACAGAGGATAACAAAGAGAGAAATAAGGAAGGAGAGGATCAAATAGGAAGGTAGGCTAGCAAGTAATATTAGAAATGATAGTAAAAGTTTCTTTCAATACATAAGAAACAAACGAGAGGCAAAAGTAGACATTGGGCCACTCCAAATTGATGCTGGAAGGCTAGTGATGGGAGATAAGGAAATAGCTGAAGAACTTAATAAGTATTTTGCGTCACTCTTCACAGTGGAAGACATGAGTAATATCCGAACAATTAAGGAGAGTCAGGGGGCAGAGTTGAGTATGGTAGGCATTACAAAAGAGAAAGTGCTAGAAAAGCTAAAAGCTCTAAAAATTGATAAATCTCCTGGCCCTGATGGGCTACATCCTAGAGTTCTGAGGGAGGTGGCTGAGGAAATAGCGGAGGCGTTGGTTATGATCTGTCAAAAGTCACTGGAGTCAGGGGAAGTCCCAGATGATTGGAAAATTGCTGTTGTAACCCCCTTGTTTAAGAAAGGATCAAGACAAAAGATGGAAAATTATAGGCCGATTAGCCTAACCTTGGTTGTTGGTAAAATTCTAGAATCCATCGTTAAGGATGAGATTTCTAAATTCTTGGAAGTGCAGGGTCGGATTAGAACAAGTCAACATGGATTTAGTGAGGGTAGGTCGTGTCTGACAAACCTGTTAGAATTCTTTGAGGAGGTAACAAGTAGGTTAGACCAGGGAAACCCAGTGGATGTTATCTATGTAGACTTACAAAAGACCTTCGATAAGGTGCCTCACAGGAGGCTGCTGAGTAAGGTGAGGGCCCATGGTGTTCGAGTGAGTTACTGGCATGGATTGAGGATTGGCTGTCTGACAGAAGGCAGAGAGTTGGGATAAAAGGCTC
Organism: Ginglymostoma cirratum; assembly: GCA_024137785.1. Lineage (NCBI taxonomy): Eukaryota > Metazoa > Chordata > Chondrichthyes > Orectolobiformes > Ginglymostomatidae > Ginglymostoma > Ginglymostoma cirratum. The sequence goes on from JAHRHZ010000024.1 coordinate 31,856,075, forward strand.
TTTTTCGGAATGGCAACCGGTGACAAGTGGCGTCCTGCAGGGTTCAGTGTTGGGGCCGCAGCTGTTCACTTTATATATTAATGATCTGGATGAAGGGACTGGGGGCATTCTGGCGAAGTTTGCCGATGATACGAAGTTAGGTGGACAGACCGATAGTACGGAGGAGGTGGTGAGGCTGCAGAATAATTTAGACAGTTTAGGAGAGTGGTCCAGGAAATGGCTGATGAAGTTCAACGTGAGCAAATGCGAGGTCTTGCACTTTGGAAAAAAGCATACAGGCATGGACTATTTTCTGAACGGTGAGAAAATTCGTAAAGCCGAAGTACAAAGAGATCTGGGAGTGCTAGTCCAGGATTCTCTAAAGGTTAACTTGCAGGTTGAGTCCGTGATTAAGAAAGCAAATATAATGTTATCATTTATCTCAAGAGGGTTGGAATATAAAAGCAGCGATGTGCTTCTGAGACTTTATAAAGCTCTAGTTAGGCCCCATTTAGAATACTGTGTCCAATTTTGCGCCCCACACCTCAGGAAGGACATACTGGCACTGGAGCGTGTCCAGTGGAGATTTACACGGATGATCCCTGGACTGGTAGGCCTAACATACGATGAACGGCTGAGGATCCTGGGATTGTATTCATTAGAGTTTAGAAGGTTGAGGGGAGGTCTAATAGAAACTTACGAGATAATGCATGGCTTAGAAAGGGTGTACGCTGGGAAGTTGTTTCCATTAGGTGGGGATGACTAGGACCCATGGGCACAGTCTTAGAATTAGAGGGGGTTAATTTAGAACGGAAATGAGGAGACATTCCTTCAGCCAGAGAGTGGTGGGCCTGTGGAATTCATTGTCACAGAGCGCAGTGGAGGCCGGGACGTTAAATGTCTTCAAGGCAGAGATTGATAAATTCTTGATCTCGCAAGGAATCAAGGGCTACGGGGAGAGTGCGGGTTGGTAGAGTTGAAATGCCCATCAGCCATGATTAAATGACGGAGTGGACTTGATGGGCCGAATGGCCTTACTTCCACTCCTATGTCTTATGGTCTTATAGTTCCAGATTTTTTTTATTGAATTCACATTCTGCCATCTGCTGTGGCAGGATTCAGACCCATGTCATCAGAACAGTTTTACAGTACAGCTCAATTCTTTAAATATTTTCAGAGAAGTGCATTGGGTGAAATTAATTCTCAATGGAGCTGTTCACCTGCTCTGTGTCCCACAGAATTTATACTTGCATGTTTTATTGGTCCTGAACAATAAAGTCATACCACTTCAGGGATTCCTTTTAGGTGTTAGAAGCTAAATTGGCAGAGATTCCTGTTTTTGTAAGCAAGCTATTTATATGACGTTTAATGGCTTGTCTTGGATATGTTCCACACTGTGGCCCTTGACTACTGACCTTACCTGCTGAGTGTTTAGTCTAATTTCTTTCATGGTGAGGCCGTACAACCGGCTATTGAAGAACAGGTGTTTGCATATTCTTGTTTACAAATGCTGCTATATTTTGTATTATACTGGTTGATATAGAATTGTGTTTTTCTATTTTGATCAGTTGGATTTTTTAATAGAGGCATATGGTATAAAAAGCAAAGAAATGAAGCTGAATCTATATAAAGTCTCAGTCGTGTTCAGTTCTGGTACCACGTTTTAGGAAAGATATCATGGTCTCTGAGAGAGTGCAGAAAAATTTCTTGCTAAATGGTACTAGGATGAGAGAGCTCGAGTTCTGTGAACTTGAGAAGCTGGGATTATTCTCCTCAGAGCTGAGAGGTAATGTGGTAGAGGTGTTGAAAACTGAGACTTATTTTAAAGAAAAGAAAATGCTGTTTCCAGGGTTATAAAGGTCAGTAAGCGTCGGATAAAGATTTAAACTGATATAGAAACGAAGCTAAGATGACATGAGGAAACTTTTTTTGAACAAGTGAATTTGGAAATGCACTGCTTGGTCCAGGAAGGGATTGAATGAATAGTCAAGGGAAATCTTTTTTTGCAGCGTTAGGAGGAAAGAGCAGGGTAGCATGATTTATTCAATAACTATTTCAAAGAGGGATAATGGCCGTAAAGATATGTAGTGATGTATCATTCCATAATTTTATTCATTCACAAGATGTGGGTGCCTCTGACTAGGCCAGCATTTCTTGCCCATCCCTAATTGCAGTTAAAAGTCAGCAAGTTTGCTGTGGGTCTGGAGTCACAGACCAGGTATGGTTGACAGATTTCCTTCCCTGAAGGACATTAGGGAACTTGATAGGTGTTTCTGACAATTGACAATTGTTTCATGGTCATCATTAGACCCGTAATTCAAGATTTTTTATTGGAATTTGAACTCGGGCCTTCAGAACAGTAGCTGAGTTCTGGATTAATTGTCTAGCGATAATACCATTAAGACAGAGCCTCCCGATTATCTCTTTTAAGGACTATCAAGAGGTTATTGTTCCTTAAGGAGAAGTCCAACCTGCGACATCATTTAGTTATGCTCTATATACTTTATCGCAACATATTTCAATACTAGTTATAAAATCTTTACATTTGGGGGCTGTAGGGAGGCAATTCTGCACATATCCTAAAATAATGTAGTACTGATGAACAGAGTATTCTTAAAGTTGCTACAGGTGCTGGATATCTGAAAAAGAAAGCAAAGGTGCTGGAGAAATCCAGTAGTCCTGGCAGCATCTGTGGTGAGAGAGAGAGAGTTAACATTTTGAGTTCAGCATGTCCCATCTTCAGAGCTGAATCCTTTGAAACTCTCATTTGGAGGAAGTGTCATATTTAGACTCAAACTGTTAGCTCTGTTTCTCTCACCATACAATCTGTTCAAGATACTGAGTTTCTCTCGCACTTTGTTTTTTGCAACCTTAAAATGAGATTTGAATTTTTCCATTTCTACAGAAAAGACCATTTGGTGTCTCTGAAATTATTTTCTGATGAGTTTTCCATCCTTAATTTAGATGAGTCTGTTCATCATAATTTGATGTCTGATCTTTACAGTTAGCAGATAGTACTTGAGGGATAAAGGAAAATGTGCTAACCAGTCTCCTCCAGTCTTCCTTACCTTAAAACAGTTGTAAATATTTTAATTGGCTAATTCATTGTCAAAGCTACACTTAAAATATTGAGTGCAATTTTAAACAACCTGTTTTGTAAAGAACTTTCTGGATTGGAGTGAGTACAAATAAGGGAGACTTTGGAGCTTAAAGCCCCATTTGGAAAACCAACTCATAACATTGAGCTATATTTACTGGGGAATAAATTGGGAAGTTGAGAAAGGGGGAGATATTTAGTGTTCAAGATATTTAGGTTACAAGTATATGAGATATCTTTAAATTTAATATGATTGTATAACCACTAGTTGTGAGTACAGTATTGAAGTCATGGATCAGAGTAGTTCACTTAATATATGGAATAGTGTTTTATTAAAAGGTAGTTCACATTGTGGTAGATTAGTTCTGTATAGATGTAGATAAATATCTGGCTAAGAGCAGTGTTGAAGGTTAGGTATGGAAAGAAGTAAACAACTAATGTTTTGTGTGTGCTCTGGTAACATATAAATGCTGTTTGTAGAATACAAATGCTCTTGACTAAATGTTAAAAAGAATTGAGTTATCTAATCATTTGAAAGAACCTTAAGCCTTTTTATGGCAGCACAACAGCCCTTTTAAATACTCTGCAAATTTGAATTATCCAGCAATTTCGAGTTAACAGCAGTGGGCTATAACATTGGAACACTAATACTTCGGTAGCAAATAAGATTCCACAGATGTTTACCTTGATGAAGTGAAATGAAAGTCACCATAGTCTGAGGACCATAGGCTACTCTCTCATTAGAGAGAGACGACTGGTGGGAAGCTTAACCTGAGGGCTGGCAGACCTCGGGCCTTCATAATGACTTCAGCCAGTACAGGAATTGAAGTTTTAATAAATTCAGTGGCATGAAATTAGAAATTAGTTTACGGAAGTGTTTGGTTCATTTGGCTGAACACTTATCGAGTTCTTCACCCACTTTTCTTGTTATGACTGTTGTTACTGGGTCTTCATTGACCAACAGATTCCATTCTAGTTTATTAGATATTCATTGCATCTGAAGAATAGTAATCTCTCATTGGTCTAGTGTTTTAATTGTAAAATAATGACTAAGAACCTAGAAACAGTGGCCTGTCATTTCCACTATAGAGAGCCCCTCCAGGATTAGGTATTTAATAATATAAATGTAGTGAACTGTATTGAATAAAAAGGTAACTACTTTAGTGTAAGAAAAAAAAATTCAGTGCGTCACCTCGTATTTTCAGGGATAATGGACATAATGGATTTTCAGGTAGGAGCTCTTCATCAGATTTAAAGATATTATAAATTAACAAGATGTAAAAAGGTACAGAACAAGGAAAAATAGGGCAGACTTTCAACCATGCTCATTCTCTCCTGTCTTTGTATATTGACATTAATACCTCAAGATATTCTAAAATGCCTTATAGAAAAGCTTTTGAAATGTGTGACTGTTGCAGCATGAAAGAAGAAAAAGATGTCAGTGCTCACATTACATACGGATACCTACCACCAATATTAAAGTTGATTTTTTTTCAATTTGAAGGGATGTTAGTAATAGCAGGATTCTTCCTGTCTGAAGTCCCATGGCTTCATGCTTTCAAGTTGTGTAAGTTGATTTTTATCCAAAATCCTAAATTCAAGCCACACATTTCACGAATTTGTAGAAACAGGATGCATTGACTTCCCATTGTTACTCATCATTCAGTTTTGCTCTACTTTATTCGTCAAGTTTAAGGCACATTACATGACAGTTCAAATCAAACATTATGTAAAATGTAAGACAACCTACTTTCTTTCAAGACAATGTGTTATAATCTGAGGTGCCTCATGACGTTTTTAATTCTTTTATGGGATGTGGGCGTCATTGGCAAGGTCAGTATTGTGCCCACCTTCTTTAACTGCTGCAATCCTTCTCGTAAATTGCAGTTACAGCTTATATTTGCAATGTTGATTTCATGTCAAGTATATAAGCCTGAGGAGTTTTGCACAATTTCTAGCCCACATTGTCTACAATGTGATCCATGGACAATAGTGCTTCCTCTTGAGTCTCTGGACCATTATTTGCTAAGTTATTTGTAGAACTAAAGATCATAGTTGAAATTTTCTTTTGAGTGAAATAAGAATCTTGCTCACAGTTCCTGGTAGCCTCAGTAATGTGAAACTGGATGTTGCTAAACTGTTTATCTTCAGGGTGCATGTTAAAATTTAGTATTTTCCAGGCCATTGTTATTATTCTCCAGTGTAGAAGAATTGTCTAGAATTGTAGTGGCATGGATTTTACATTGTCTATCCTAAACTTAAAAATCATTCATTGTCATTGTATTCTGTCCCAGTAACATATAGAAGTGAACTTCGTGAAGCGGTAATTGAGTTCTTTTCTTTCCCTGTCAAGTCTGTTTTTAAGTTTTAGTTTAAGATTATGTAAAATGATTGCTTGACCGCCATTATTTATTATTTATTTTTTATTTATGCAAAAAAATAGAAGATCAAGGCTTTTGCTGGATTAGGGAGTCTTGTTCAGCAGTGATTCTATGCCAAGTGCTGCTAAAAGTTTGGGTCAATGCAGCCACGCTTTGGAGTGAATTAATATTTTTAATGCATCAGCTATGTACAATGTCAAATTCCTTCTCTAATAATCAACAGTATAGTCCAACATTATTGCCAGTAGATCTGTTAAAATGAATAGCAAAATGATGGAAGTTGGCAGTCTAACTGAGCAGCACTTGCTCAGCAATCATCTTCATGCTGTCAGCTTGGGTTCTGCCTGAGCCATTCAGCCCTGACTTCATTATAGCTTTGGCGGGTAACTCCCTTTGACATCAAGGCTGAATTTGACCCAGTGTAGCAACAAGGCGCGCTAGCAAAATTGGAGTCAATGGGAATTGGTGGGGCTGGGATATTCTTGACTTGTTCTAATCATAAGGATTATAGTTGTTGGAGGCCAGTCATCTCAGTCCTGGACATTGCTGCAGGAGTTCTTCAAAGTAGTGTCCTCGGCCCACCTATCATTAATTGCTCCATCAATGACCTCCTCTATTGTAAGTCAGGAATGTCCAGTGTTAGTTGCACAGTATTCACCATTTGTGATTCCTTAAATGCTGAACCCGTCTGTGTCTATATACCGCAAGACCTGGACAGCCTCTGGGTTGGGTTTCAGTTGAGAAGTGGCAAATAATATTCACACCACATAAATGTAAAACAATAGCAATCTCCAGTAAAATAATCTAACTATCTCCCATTGTCAATATTATCATAGCTAAATTTCCCACCATCAACATCCTGCGGGTTACTATTGACCAGTAACTGAACTGGACCAGCCACATAAATGCTGTGGCTGCAAGAGCAGATCAGGCTAAGAATTTTACGATGAGTAACTTGTGTCCTCATTCCCAAAGACTGCACCATCTACAGGGCACCAGTAAGGAGTGTGATGGCATATTGACTTTTTACCTAATGAATGCAGCTCCAACAACATTCAAGAAGTTCCATTTCATTCAGGACAAAACTTGATTTACACTCTCTCCATAATTAAAACAATGATAAAACACTCTTGGAGAGAACAACAGTGTTTAAGATCAGAGCCCTTTTGTCAGAGCAGCTGAATGACCATTGACCTGTGTTCCATGCAAGATCATGGACCATAAGATACCAGACTGTAGCTGTGGGCTGGAAGATGGAGGAGCCACTAGAGCAGAGCTGATTCACTCCCTACTCAACAGTCATGTATATGGTGTTCCTGACACGTGGGAACATCAACTGAGCTTTCCTCAACCCTTACCTTACCTTGAGAATAGTTATAGTGTCCTGTGCACTTTGCAACATCCTCACCCCAACTCCTGAGATCTCTGTGACTCAACTATCCACTGGTTAAGTATGGAGTGTCTTCAGTGAAACATTGTTTTAAATTTTTTAATGTCCATCTTAAGGATGCAATTGATAGTGTAGGTAGCCAATTAATCTCAGAACAGTTGAAATGAGCTGGGCCTTATTTAGTTTTGAAGTTTTATAAATTTGACAGAGTACTGTAGTATTGCAGTAATGTGCAGCACTGTAAATTATGCATGTTTCATGCTGACAAGGTAAATTATAGTGTGTGTTAAATACACAGCTTTATTTCATGGATAATTTGCTTTAGACTCGGTCATTTTATTTTATTAAGATGGTGAAATATTTTTCTTCTGTTTTCAGTTTCCAGAACACTTCATCAGAAATGTAGGGAAAAAGAAATCTGCCAAGAGTCGACGGCATCCATTGTGCAAACCACCTGCTAGATCTCCATCAACTCTGGTCAAACAAGAATTGATAAGTGATGAAGGTTAGCATTTTAGAGACCGCATTGACATGGGAGCTGTGAAATAATAATTATTACCCTTGTCCGTATTTAAATACATATTCAAAATGTTTACAGCATCAGTTAGAAAATGTTTTAATATCGCATGTGGTTTAAAACTTTCATAACCAACTGCTGCTGTTTTAAAGTTCATTACTGTGATATACATCTGTGAAAGGATTTAGATTACTGCCAGTGAGTCACCTTTAGTGATTTTCTGGAGTTAATATTGCCTACAATAGAGTAATTGCAACATCTTCAATTTTGTAGTGTTCTCAGGTTCGAGCTGAACAAATGTTCTTTACTCCCAGAGTTCACTTATACGTTGAAATACAGAATTTATTTATAATAACTTTAAAAGGTGATAGCCCATTCAAAAATGAACACTTCTACATGGCAGTAGGAGTAATTTCTTTGACCTGAGACTCTGCTTTTGCAGTATGAATGCTATATAAGCCTTAGTTTTGTGGTCAGCAGAAAAGGAATAGTGTCCACTGTTCACCTTATTAATGGTGAATCCCAGAGGTCTGACTGGCTTTAGAGTGAAGGCTACCTATCACAGAATATCTGTTGCCAGGAGTATGATGTGAGAAAGTGTGTTATAGTTGTTTACTTTGGCAGGAAGAATAAAACAAGACTATTATTTAAATGGTGAATGACTGCAGTATTCTGACAAAATTCTGCTGCTCAGTAGGAGCGTGCCCAAGACATTCCCAGTGTGTATGTTGCATCATGCTCTCTTTATTTTCTTGCTGGTTGCATGCAATCCTTAAGTCAAATGTTAATATAACCTATTTTCCCTTGCTATGTCGAGAGTTTATCATGAATTTGATGCACTAAGGCATTGGGCTTAATATGTGGGCTCATTGTTACGCTAGCAAGAACTGCAGATGCTGGAGTCAGATAACACAGTGTGGAGCTGGGGAAACACAGCAGGCCAGGCAGTATTCCTCCAGCTCCACACTGTGCTATTGGTGTTACGATATTTGCTTTTTACTGTATTTATGCAGATGTTGGGGACATGATCTGCAAGTTTTCAGATTATCCAATTAATCGAGTTACTCAGCATTATAGATGATACTTGACTGCTGAGGAGGATCTTGAAGCGCAGGAGATTAGGCTTGAGATATAGATAGGTATGTGTGCTTCAGGAAGATGCTAAACTGTATATACCTTACAGGAAAACAAGCTTCAATTCAAGTAGTGAATTAATGGTGTGCATTTAACCCATCCTGACATTAATATGTTGTAATGAAAATCCTGAGCCAGCTTTTTACCATTGGTCATTTCTTGTACTGTTGCTGTTGTTATACTTTTATTGAAACCTAATTAAGCACTTTTTAAGACAATAACTTTAAAATTGAAAATAAGTGTGGAAATGCAATTGCAAATGTCACACTAATGTTCCAAGTTCTCCAAAACAATAATTCATATACATTTTCTACTTCTGAGCTAATTAAATCAGGAATTGGACTTGTTGGATAATAGGATCATTGATGAAGGAAATTGACTTCTTAAAAAGTGATTAGCTGACTATTTCTACAGAATGATGGGTCACGAATACTCATGGACTCTAAAACCTTAATCACATGTTGCTAAGTCTGGGAACAGTTGTCCTCGGACTTGCCTCCTTCTGCTCCCATACAATGAGATATATCTTCCATAAATACTTCCCCCAATTGTCCAGATTCAAAGAGCCCTGCCATACTCTGCACACCCTCTTAATTGTGAGTTTAAATAAATTTGTAGTGAAGCCCAGAGGTTAAGTCAGTTGCCTCTTTTGGAGTATCAGTGCTGTTTTAATGTCACGATTTTCCTATTTTCTTTCTGGAACCTTGGAATAGCTTTAAGAAATTTATGTGCTGGGAAGAGTGCTGTTTACTATCATCTGTTGATCATCCCAGCTGATGGTAATAATGGATAAGTCAGAGTGAAACCTGGTTTGAGAGATCATAAGTTTTCTCTTGGAATTTGTCTACCTCAGTTACTGAACAATTGATCCAAGGCTGTAAATGTATTGTTAACAAAAGAACATCAAAGTTTCTTACGTTTGAACTGAAAATATTAGCTATATTGTAAGAACTGGTTGAAATCATTTTATTACTAATATTAAAAATAAAAATCCAGTCTTATTATCCTTGACAGCAAATTACAGAGACTGAAACCTCGGTGAAAGGTTACTGTTTCCATTTTATAGTTTCTGTTTGGCAAACTTCTGAATTCACTTGATGCTGTTATCTTTAGTTCATGTCCCTTTGTGGGATCCTTAAACGTGTTCCTTAAACTCATGTATTCTGCAGCCTTATACGATGCCTTTCTCTCAGAACCTAATGCCTTCGGTTTCTGGAGCTTTACCTTTACTAAATTCTAAACCACTCAGCGGTTATTTTCTTCTACCCTAACTGTCCTGGAGACTGCTAAAATGTACTGTTGCTGTTGTAGGACTTTTTTCTCGGTAATCTGCTTCTCTGCCTGAAAGAAACCTGCACACTCGCTAACCTTCTGGATAATCCTGCCTCCTTCACTAAAAGGAAAAGTGTTTCTGTCTCTGTCTGTCTGTGTCTTAGTAAATTTCTGTGTCTAAACCCATTTTTTTTCTCTCTTCTACCCTTGTTGTGTAAAGCATTGAACTATTCACCTCAACATTTTTTAAAGCCCCATTGAATGCATGCAAACAAATTTCTGGATAACGAAAAGAGAAATGCTGGTGAAACTCAGCAGGTCTGGCAGCATCTGTGGAAAGAAAGTAGAGTTAATGTAAGGACTGAAGAGGAGTTATACCTGAAACGTTGACTGCTCCTTTCCTCCAGATGCTGCCTGGCTTGCTGTGTTCTTCCAGCCTCCTGTTTGCCTGTCTTGGATTCTGGCATCTGCAGTTTTTTTTTGTTTCTGGAACAGAAGAAAAGCTGACTAAGTGATAATAACAGCTAAGAATAGGAGAGAATTAGTGAACTGTACTAGAAGCAATCCATATAATATGATTCTAGGCCTAGGTGTAGGTGAAAATGGGTAACAGTGCTAAAAGTAACCCAAGTATTAACAGGACTGGGTTTAGAGTGGGTAAAAAACATTAAGGAATGGAATCAAGCTGTGAAGTATTGAGCTCGATGTGGAGTCCTAGGTACTACAAACCATGTACAACTCATACAGAAATTGCTGGAAAAGCTCAGCAGGTCTGGCAGCATCTGTGGAGAGAAAGCAGGGTTTATGTTTTTGGTTAAGTGACCCTTCTTCAGAACCCGAGCAGATTTTCAGCATCTGCATTTCTCTGTTTTTTTTTGTCAAGCATAAGCCATGTTCCATTAAGATGCACATGCATAGCTGTCCAGAAATCTTAAAAGAATCAAGTAGTGCAATTGACAGACTGTGCCTAATACTGAAAATTGACTGGGGACATTGCTTTGAAAGATTTGGGTATGGGAAAATTTAATATGCAGGTGAGTTGTTGCTCAATCTGCAGAGCTTAGATGAGGTTATTTGGGTATAAAATGCTGTGTGAGACGTCTTAGTATGTAAATGCATTCGGAATGAATTCTTGCATTTTGGGGTACTTATGAGCTAGCATTGGGGTGTATCAGTGTTGCAGGAGGTTCAGGCAGTTTTAGGGGGAGTTGAACTGGATTTTTTTTCTTTATTCATTCAGGGGATGAGAGCGCCTCTGGCTAGGTAGCATTTATTGTCCATCCCTAATTATCCAGAGGGCAGCCCAGAGTCAACCACATTGCTGTGGGTCTGGTGTCCCATGTAGGCCTGACCAGGTAAGGATGGCAGTTTCCTTCCCTAAAGGACATTAGTGAACCAGAAGAGTTTTTCCGACAATTGACAGTGGATTCATGGTCGCCATCAGACCATGTCATTAGGTCTTAATTCCAGATATTTTATTGAATTCAAATTCTACCATCTGCCATGGCGGGATTCAAACCTGGGTCCCCAGAATGTTATCTGGGTCTCTGGATTAACAGTCCAGCGATAATACCACTGGACCACCACCTCCCGCATTTATGAATGCTTAGAAGGAGGCTGGAAGGTAGCACTGTAATAAAGAAGAGATGGTGTGGAGCAGTGTTTGTGGAATTGGGTCTGTTGTGTGTAGGCAAATCTAGTTCATCCCACCTAAGAGCCATGAGGCCATTCCTACTCCATATTCCCTGGCAGATGACCAAAGCTGCAATTGGCATGAAAAGATTTTAGGATTGTAACTCTTATTCAAAAATATTAAAGCTTTATCCAAAATATTTGAGTCAAATAATAATATTTATGCAGTAGATTTTCAGACATACCTATGGCATACCTGTGTGATTAATCTGTTTGGCTAAATTAGAAAGTTTTAGATTTTCAGATAGTTTGTCTTTAAGGAAGAAAATATCCATAAGTCTTTTAATTTCTTACTTTGTCTATTCCTGTGAACTCTGTTTCTGTCTCTCTTGCTGTCTGTCTGGCTCTGCCTCGCTTGCGCATCTGCCCCCACACCACTCCATCAGCACCTTTCACCCAATTAGTTATCTAATCTAATCCACCTACTATTCATAATTCTCTAATCAACGCTCAGAATGTGAAAATACAGTGCATTGAATTATTTTCTGACTGTATCCCTGTTGCTTCCTTTTAAGAGAGTACTGCCAGCTCAGTACAAATTTTATCTGCGTTGCGGCTATTAAGTTCACAAAAATGCAAGTAATAAATGCAAATTATTAAACTGTATGAGGTAGTTCATTTTCTTGAGGTTATTTAGTTGTGGAAAGAGGTTGAGAAGATCTTATTCGTGTCTGCAGTTGATCTGGGGGCACAGGACAGGCTAGGTTTCAGTGGATGTTAGAACAACTAACAGATTATAAACTGAGAAACACTTGACTGGCCACCGTGAGAGACAGACTTAGGAGACTGGAAAAGAGCACAGAAGTCAATTTGTACATTGGAATAATAGTGATGAGATATTTTTGATTCAAATGTTTCTACAGTCATTGTTGAAGCATAATTCAAAAGGCTGGAGATCAGTGCTGAATTTATTCAAGTTCATGATAGTAGGAAATATCAGTAATTTTCAGTACAATTTCAGAGGTGTCTGGCGATATCTTAGTGACCTCCTTCACAGATAGGTAGAATTGAAATTAGTGAAAGGACAAAATTTTAATGCAGTATTTTCAGTAATACTTTGTCATGTAATGATAAAGTATTTTGAATTGACGTAATAAACAGTTACTGAGTTAAAGATTCAATCTATTGTATTAGTATAATTTAGTGCATTTCATTATGTTTTTAAGACTCCTTTGGAGAGATAAAGAATTACTCCCAGTGAGGAGCTGGAGGAACACTGCAGACCAGGCAGCATCAGAGGAGCAGGAAAGTTGACATTGCGGGTCAGGACCCAAAGAAACAGGTGGTGGTTTTGGGAAGGAGATAGAAATGGGCGGTGACCTCCTTCTACCGCCCCTCGATTATGACCCTACCCCTGACAACCAAAGCATTATCTCTCAGGCTATTCATAACCTCATCACCACCACTCTTACCACCTCCCCCCCCCCCCCCCGCCACCGAACTCCCGCCGGTGTCCGGGACACCACTCACGCCCTCCACCTCCTGCAAGATTCCCCCTTGTCCTCACATATCACCCCACCAACCTCCGCATCCAATGTATCATTCTGTGCCACTTCCACCACCTGCAATCTGACCCCACAACCAAAGATATATTTCCCTCCCACCCTATCTGCCTTTTATCGGGAGTACTCTCTCCACAACTGCTCCACACTGCCCACTAACCCCACTACCCCCAGCACCTTTCCCTGCAACCATAGGAAGTGCTACACCTGTCCCTACACCTCCCCCCTCACCTCCATTCAAGGCCCAAAACAAACCCTTCATGTCAGAGAGGGGTTCACCTGCACATCCGTTAACTTGGTCTTCTGTATCCGCTGCTCCCGATGTGGCCCCATCTACCTCGATGAGACCAATGTAGACACGGATACCATTTCGTAGACCATCTGGACAACACCTTCAGGCCGCCAACCATTTTAACTCCTCCTCCCACACCCTGGGTGACATGTCCATCCTGGGCCACCTCCAGTGTCGCAATGACACCACCCGCAAAGTGGAGGAGCAGCACCTCGTATTCCGCCTCAGGCGCCTACAGCCCAATGGCCTAAATATGGAATTCACCAATTTAAAATCTACCCACCACTGGCCTCATCCAGTGAGCAACCCTCTCTCTCATCCCCGCCTCCTTGACCTGATACAACCTGTCCATCTTCTCTCCCACCTATCCGCCCCACCACTCCCTAACTGCACTCACCTATCACCATCCCACTGACATTCCCTCAGCCCCACTCGTCCTCTCTTTATTTATTTCCCAGCTCCCTACCCCCTCCCCGTTTCTGAGGAAGAGTCCTGACCCGAAATGTCAACTTTCCTGCTCCTCTGATGCTGCCTGGCCTGCAGTGTTCTTCCAGCTTTACACTGTTGTCTCTCACTCCAGCATCTGCCATTCTTGCTATCTCTGAATTACTCACAGTGATTGTTTTAGCATTGGATTGTTTATGACCTTTTTTCCTTCAGGGTTTCAGTCGATTTTTTAAAAAAAGGGTTTGATTTTCTGTGCCAATTCACTGGTGACATTTTTCACTACAGTATATCGTTTCCAAAAAGTAAAATGCATACTTATAGTTCAGGTGGGTCTTATCCCTCTCCCTCGTACATTTTCATGTTTGGACCTAATCTGAATGAAGTTGATAAGCAGCTATGTGATTATGCATTGCGTATGCAGCTCACCGTTTAGGAGGCGAGCAAATCCGAGTTGTGCATCACATTGTTTTAAGTTTGCGCTGCACCTTAAATAGGAGAGGTAGATTCATTGGAACTGAACAGTGCAATAGTTTCTAAGAGTGAAGAAACTTTTGTGAATCTCAGAGCACCAAGGAAATAAAATAATGAAATCCTTCTTTTGCATAAAACACACAACAGAGTGTAGCAAAAATAAGAGCAAAACCTCTGTCAGCTTTTGTGAACCATAGGTAAGGATCTGTTTAAGTCTTGCAGAATGGAACTGGCTCCAGACATGCACAATACATGTCTATGGATTCATTGCATGCATGGTGGTAACAATGCAGGTAGACAAAGTTGTCTCTGTAGTCCCAGCAGCGATATTTGACCTTGATATGAAGTAATGCTAACGTGAACCTCTGTCTATTTTTGGCTGGAGAGATAAACACCTAAATTGGCAGGATCTCCATTTACAGTTTTGCCCAAAGGCTTACCACAAAGATCAGAGCACCCCAGGTGAAAGTACTATTTACCTTAACAAATTAAAGAGAATTAGTGATTAGGGCCATATTATGTTTTGTTAGTTGTATGTTGTTTATCCCAAGATAAGTCAGAGCTTTCCCGGTATGGGGATAAACTCTATGATTGTGGGGACCAGGAGCATATATTAAGGCGTGACTTGTATGCCTAATTGTAAATATCATCAAAATCATATTCTTGTAAAAATAATAGCATGATGTGAATAAAAGTTTAATATGTACAAGTATAATTATTTAGCTATAAAAATGCATTGGGTTGCATTATTCTTGTTATTGTATGAATAAAATCTACTTCGGGATTTTCAATTAGTTGAGATATGCAATTGTGTTCAAGTTGTATTACTAATAGTAGTACTGGCTGTTTTGCTTGTGGAAGACCAATCTGGAAGTTCTCTCTCAGATTGTCAGTTTAATCCTTGAAGTGATGTAGAACTTGCTGGTTATAATCATGAATGACAAAGATCGATACTTGACTCTTCAAAATCAATAAATACAATATACCATAATAGAATCTTTAGAAAATAAATAATCAGTATTTTTGTTAGTGCTGCTGTGCATTGCCAGTAGCAATCATACTCTACTTTTTTTTAATGTAACCAGGTAAACAAAATGGGTAATAGTTTTGTTACAATTGAAAAACATGAAAGAAGTTGTTTGTTTTCGCCTTAGGTAATGCCTTCATTTGAAGAACGGTGAAAGATACACTTCTAACAGCATGAGTAGAATATTGAATTAGACTCCTTTGTTTTTATTGCTTAGGATTTCAGAGTTTAATTTGTTTAATCTCACTTCACAACATTTCTCAGCTAACATGAAATGATGGCCTTTTGAATTGGAATTCATGTGCTCGTGAGACGTTTGGATTCATCTTTTGTACTTGTGAACTAGAGCCTGACTTTTTGTCAGGTATAGCCTTTATGTACTGAAGTCTGTTTTATCTTTATCTATTTTAACTTGCTACATAACATTAATTGTACTAAATAATATGTAAGTAGGAGCAGCAAGACCAATGGTGATGTAGCACTTGAGGTTGCAATATGAGCCAAATTTTCTTGAGTGATTGCATAGGGAAAATAGTCATAGACTTGTTTTTTCACTTCAGTGGTGTAGGTGAAAAGGAACAAGTGAGTATTCAGGGACGTTTCATAGAAAGAGACAAGTATAATGCATATCTAGGTAGTTCTGAAACCTAAATGGTGGGAGGTCAGTCTTAACAGTTTTTCAGAAAGCATGCCACTAATGAGTAAATTGACCTACTAAAGTAACAGAGTTACAAAGTTTAGTTTCTCTTTTTCAGCTGAAGAAATGACTGAAAGTTAGGGGAAACAAGTTTTTGTCAACATTCTTTTGCTACTTGAAAATAAGTAGCCTACTGATTCAGATCTCTGATAAATGATTCTCACTGAAAGATAAATGTACATGAAGCCATTTGCGTAGCGCCCATTTCTAATTCGGAACCTGGTTTGTACTGTGGTATCATTACATTTCTGGAATTACAGACAATTCTGAAAGAAAAATGCTCAGACATTATACTGAAATTACTAAGAAGCTATCAAAGGCAAATATGAAGAGACAGTTAATAAAGTAATGATGATTTGTGTTGCCACAACAGAAGTATAAAGTCTAAAACAGTAAAATTTACAAAGATATTGGCAGTACTCCTTGATTCAGTATTTTAGTTGTAAATTTTATGCATTTTCTGGGTGGCAAGGTGGCTCAGTGGTTAGCACCTCTGACTCAGAGCGCCAGGGACCTGGGTTCAATTCCACCCTCGAGCAACTGTCTATGTGGAGTTTGCACATTCTCCTCATGTCTGCATGGATTTCCTCCCCTAGTCCAAAGATGTCCAGGTTAGGTTTATTGGCCATGCTAAATTGCCCACAGTGTCTAGGGCTGTGCAGGCTAGGTGGGTTAGCCACAGGAAATAGGGTTACAGTGATGGGCTACGGGGGTGGGTTGAATAGAATGCTCTTCAGAGGGTCAGCGTGGACTCGATGGGTCAAATGGCCTGCTTCCACACTAGGAATTCTATGATTCTAAGTTGTTTGTTGTAAGTAATTTATGATATTGAACGCACATATCTGCTCAAAGTTTACATGTACTTTGAACGTTTGAGAGTTCAAAGGACTTAAACAATAGAATTCAGTGCAGATTTGAGGGAGTGCCGCATTTTAAAGGTCATGTCTTTTGGAAAGACATTGAGCTTCCACCTGCCCCTTCACATCCCATTATAAATAAATGAGAAATAAATGACACAGTTTTCCCAATGTCCTGTCTAATATTATCTCTTTACCACCATCACCACTAAAGTAGATTGACTGAGCATTGTTGCTGATGATAGTGAAATCTTACTACACTCAGATTGGCTGCTGGGTCTCTGGCCAGATGGAACTTAGGACTGGAGTACTTTGGGACAGGTGCTGTGTAAATGTTTAAGGCAAGAACAATGAAGAAACTTTATTAAATTGTTCAGTGACTTTCATTGAGAGTTCACATACACAAATTTAAAAGGTGACAGTCAATAGGTTGTTTTAAATGAAAACGTGTGGAATAAGCTGAGGCATAAAGTACAAAAGCAGAAGGGTCACGCTTAGTAGTTAGGCTTAGTATAGTAGCCAATTCTGGGCATCATGCTTTAGAAACAAATTCAAGGCCCGAGAGGATGCTCTGAGGACGCTTTCTAGATGGATACCAGAACTTAAGGACTTAGATTATGTGGAGAAACTGGGAAGTTTGGGATTGGTTTACTTAGAGTAAAGAAAGTTATTTCCAATTATGGGAGGTTTTGATGGAGTCGGTACCAAGAAATTATTTCCTTTGGTGAGAGAGTTTGTAAACAGAGAACATAGATTTAAGATAATTGACAAAAGTTCAACGGGAACATAAGAGTTTTTCTTCTGTAGTTTTCTACGGTCTGAATAGTTTGCCTGAAAGGATGGTGGAAACAATTTCAGGGGCAACTTTCAAAATGTCCTAAATGTATATTTGAAAAGGTATGCTCTGCAGGTCTATGAGGAAGAGCAAAGGAATGAGATAATGAGATTCATTGCAATGTTATTTTAGAGATGCTGCAGACTCAATTGGTTGGATTTAATGGCTACACTAGCAGACTGGCGAGAAAGTGGAATCATTGGCTACTGTTGATACTGCATGAGACCTAGGAGGGAAAAGGTAATTGGAAGTATGGGAACCCAGTTCAATGGGAGGGTCTCATTGGGACTTGTCAGGCAGAACCTAGGAAAAGGATGGAGATAGCAGGAACTGCAGATGCTGAAGTCAGCGTCAATACAGTGTGGAGCTGGAGGAACACAGCAGGTCAGGCAGCATCAGAGGAGCAGGAAAGTGATGAAGGGTCCTGACCCAAAACGTCGACTTTCCTGCTCCTCTGGTGCTGCCTGATCTGCTGTGTCCCTCCAGCTCTATACTGTATTGACCTAGGAAAAGGATGCCTGTTTAATGGATAGAGGCCCTTCCTGCAAAGGCACTGTTTTGCTCACAGGGCCTCCATTGGACACAGTTCCTCCCAACCTGCTGACAATGGTATTGTATCTACACCAGCAGGCTGACGCTCTATAGTGGCCATTCATTAGCTACTTAAAGGCCTCAATTAGCCTAGAGTTCTGTCCTGCTTTAGAACCAAGTACCAGAGCAGGGAGCATTCAATTCCATCAGCAGTTTCTGTTTGATTTGAAGTAACTTCCAAAATATCAGTATTTCTGACACAATGAATTGAATATTGATGGTTCATTTTGCATTTTATGTTTTGTAATCTTCTTGTAGTTCTAATGAAGAAACTACAAAAATGAGGGTGCTTTATTTTCATGTGAGATTTTAGTTACTTGTATGAAATTTGTTTTTATGTGATTAATTTAAGCATTATTCACCCTTTTGAGATTAGTTATCCTTGCTTAACATTGTTCCCTGGGGTAGCTGGTGAGTAAATGGGCAACACAATTTAAGCTCGTCAGGTGTGCACAGGAGCACCTTAGACTTAACTGTCTTGATCAGCATGTACCTTTAATTCATCCTGTTTTTCCGCATTCCTTTTTTATTCCGTTATGTTTGAATGGATTTGATGGAATTGTCCCTGTGTTGTCTCCACAATTTGCTCATTTTATGCAATGGCTAACCTAACAAGCAAGCAGTGTAGCATGGATATAAAGGTCTTTTAAAATAAGATATCTCCCGTGGTTTAGGATTATGTAGTAGAGATTACTCAACAAAGAACCAGTTGAACAAATCAGAAGATTTATTAATTTTAAAATCTGTAGTTACATAATTTAGTATGGAAATTTAAATGAAATACTGTCCCACAATGGTCACCATGAAAAAGTGAGATATGTCACTAATGTGAGAGAGACCCTCAGTGCTGCTGTTTCTGCCTGAAATAAATAAAGAACTTAAGCTTTAACCGGTAACTTTGAAATTGATGTTAATGCAATGGATAATGACTATTTTTGAATGACATAAACTTCTGTTCAATGGAGATGTATTTTTTTGGTGGGGGACAGTATATTAATTTTATTCCTTGTTTTGTCTGATATTCATAACCATTACTGATGAAGATAGTGCGCTGTTGTGGATTGGTTGGGGGTGGGACGGGTTGGGGGAGAGAATGCAGATGATCTTGCCTAAAATTGGGGAAGGGGAAATTAGCGATTCTTGACCCTTGCACATTGAAACTGGCCTTGACAAATGTGGCTACATGATTTGATGTGAATCAGATGATTTTGGCTAAAAATGCCACTTGATCTGATGAGAATTGCATGTAGCAGGTGGCTTAACTAACATTAAGACAGTAAATTCAAAAATGAGCAGTATTACTCTCCAAGATGTTGATATGTACACAGAATTCTGGATTTTCATTTCATTAAGTATTTATAATAAAATTTTATAGCATTACAGGTGACAAATACCCCATGGTATAATTATTTGCACCCAGGTATTTGGAAGCATGACTTCTTGAATTATAACCTCCTTTATAAAATTGTTCTACAATCCAATTTTGAACTTAATTAAACTGAAACAATAAAAATTCATTTCACTTGTTTATTGTACACCAGGGTGTTTAAAGTGGGATATTATTTAGCTTTGTGAAAACATGCATAGAATAAAACAGAATTGACCTTCAACAATTCCTTGGATATGAATCATTTGAAAACTTCAACTCACTTATGTCTGAACATTGCTATTAGTTGCCAGTAAGCTTAAGCATTTAGGTGTGTGAGCGAGGTTACAGAATTTCATGTGGTCCCGGATTGATAATTGGAAAAATTACAACAAAATTTTCTTGTCTGATATATATTTAGTTAAGGAACTTAAGGAGTAGCTATAATCTATCTGGAATTCTCCTGATTTCAGAGGAAATTATGGCCTGGTGTTATTAAAAGATTCTGTCACCAAATGAGAGCGTGAAATGTCTTGGAGTTTCTGTTCAGATTAAATACTTACTCAAATAAATTTAAAAAGCAAAAATTGAATGGCGTAGCATGTCAGTTTAAAATACATCAAATCTTTAGTAAACCCTTCGATGTATATGTTGTACCAGTGGATTGGAGGAAAACCTATCAGTTTCACAGAAGAAATGGATGTATTTCTGGTGACTTTTGACCAGCCAATCCAATATTGGTATTGAGTGAGCAACTAAAGGCCATGATATGAGTCATAATTTATATTTCCCCAGAAAACCATGAATTAATAAGTACTAGCAACACAAATGTCTGAGGGAGCATTTGTGTCTGACAAATTATTCAATCAAGTTTAAATTCAGAATAAAATAGCACAACAGTAATTGTGGAATTAGCAATAGTAGAAATATTAGGGATAAAAGGCCATCCACAACCTCACCACCTCAGGTGACCTCCCACCTACCGCCTCCAACCTCAGTTCCCCAACCCTGCACCGCCCGCTTCTATCTCCTTCCCAAAATCCACAAACCTGAATGCCCTGGTCGACCCATTGTCTCCGCCTGCTCCTGCCCCACCGAACTCATCTCCACCTACCTAGACTCCATTTTCACCCCCTTGGTCCAGGAACTCCCTACCTACGTCCGTGACACCACCCACGCCCTCCACCTCCTCCAGAACTTCCAATTCCCCGGTCCCCAACACCTCATTTTTACTATGGACGTCCAGTCCCTATACACCTGTGTTCCCCATGCAGATTGCCTAAAGGCCCTCCGCTTCTTCCTGTCCCGCAGAACGGACCAATCCCCCTCCACCGACACCCTCATCCGCCTAGCCGAACTCGTCCTCACCCTCAACAACTTCTCTTTCAATTCCTCCCACTTCCTACAGACAAAGGGGGTGGCCATGGGTACTCGCATGGGCCCAAGCTATGCCTGCCTCTTTGTAGGTTACGTGGAACCATCCCTCTTCCGTACCTACACTGGCCCTGAACCCCACCTCTTCCTCCGTTGCATTGATGACTGTATCGGCGCTGCCTCGTGCTCCCACGAGGAGTTCGAACAGTTCATCCACTTCACCAACACCTTCCACCCCAACCTGAAGTTCACCTGGACCATCTCCACACTTTTTTGTCTCCTTCCTGGACCTCTCTGTCTCCATCTCGGGTAACCACCTGGAAACCGATGTCCATTTCAAGCCCACTGACTCTCTCAGCTACCTGGAATACACCTCCTCCCACCCACCTTCCTGCAAAAATGCCATCCCCTATTTCCAATTCCTTTGCCTCCGCCGCATCTGCTCCCAGGATGAGACATTCCACTCCCGTACATCTCAGATGTCCTCATTCTTCAAGGACCGCAACTTCCCCGCCACAGTGGTCGAGAACGCCCTCGACCGTGTCTCCCGCATTTCCCGTAACTCATCCCTCACACCCTGTCCCCGCAATAATAACCAAAAAAGAATCCCCCTCGTCCTCACGTACCACCCCACCAACCTCCGGATCCAACGAATCATCCTCCGACACTTCCGCCATCTGCAATCCGACCCCACCACCAAAGACATTTTTCCCTCCCCACCCTTATCTGCTTTCCGGAGGGCCAATCCCTCCGCGACTCCCTTGTCCGCTCCACACTCCCCTCCAGCCCCACCACACCCAGCACTTTTCCCTGCAACCGCAGGAAGTGCTACACCTGCCCCCACACCACCTCCCTCACCCCGATCGCAGGCCCCAAGAAGACTTTCCACATCAAGCAGATGTTCACCTGCACATCTGCCAATGTGGTATACTGCATCCGCTGTACCCGTTGTGGCCTCCTCTACATTGGGGAAACCAAGCGGAAGCTTGGAGACCGCTTTGCAGAACACCTGCGCTCAGTTCGCAACAAACAACTGCACCTCCCAGTCGCGAACCATTTCAACTCCCCCTCCCATTCCTCAGACGACATGTCCATCCTGGGCCTCCTGCAATGCCACAGTGATGCCACCCGAAGGCTGCAGGAACAGCAAATCATATTCAGCCTGGGAACCCTGCAGCCCAATGGAATCAATGTGGATTTCACAAGCTTCAAAATCTCCCCTCCCCCAACCGCATCCCAAAACCAGCCCAGCTCATCTCCGCCTCCCTAACCTGTCCTTCCTCTCACCTATCCCCTCCTCCCACTCAAGCCCCACCCCCATCTCCTACCTACTAACATCATCCCGCCCCCTTGACCTGTCCGTCCTCCCCGGATTGACCTATCTCCTCCCTACCCCCCTACCTACACTCACCTTTACTGGCTCCATCCCCGCCTCTTCGACTTGTCTGTCTCCTCTCCACCTATCCTCTCCTCTATCCATCTTCTATCTGCCTCCCCCTCTCTCCCTATTTATTTCAGAACCCTCTTCCCCTCCCCCATTTCTGATGAAGGGTCGAGGCCCGAAATGTCAAGCTTTCCTGCTCCTCTGATGCTGCTTGGCCTGCTGTGTTCATCCAGCCCCACACCTTATTATCGTAGAAATATTAGGTATGCTTTTGTATGCATATGTTGGATGGAAAGTTATGCGGTTTGATTTATATTTGCATGTGCAATACTTACAATGTTCAGGCGTGATGAATTGAGGATGACTAGTGATAACTTGGCATCTGAGTTTCAATGAAGAGTCAGTGAGTCATAACTCTTAAGAATTTTACAAAGCTGTTGAAAAAACAGATATGTGAAACAGGGAAGTCTTATGAGAAAAGACTATCACCTAAAAGAAATCAGCTAAAAAGAAATCTCAGACTTTTGCAAACACATCCACACAAAAAGGGTAATCAAGGAATGAGTAGAACTGATTAGGAATCTATAAGGTGATATACACTTAGAGGCAAGAGGCATGGCTGAGGTGTGAAACAAACGCTTGACATTTGTCTTTACTTACAGGCAGATGTTTCCTAGGCCACAGTGACACAGGAGGAAATCTGATCACTAGAAAGCTGTTGGTATTTAAAGTTGATAAGGCACCGGGACGGGATATGATGTCTGCAAGGATATTGAAGGAAGTTAGAGTGAACATTGCAGATGCTGGCAATCTTCTGTGGACTTGGGCATAGTGCGGAGGCTTGGAGAATTGCAAATATTATGCTTATGTTGAGAGAAAGATTATAAAGATCAGACCAGCAAAGGAAAAGTCATGTCTAGCTAACTTGCTGGTGAGACATGATGAGGGGAAAGCTGTTGCTGTGATGCACATAGACTTCCAAAAAGTGTTGGATGCGGTGACACACAACAGACTTGCAAGGGGAGCGATAGGTCATAGAATAAAAGAGATGAGTTACAATGTGGATCAAACCTTTTTTTTAAAACATTGTTCCTGGGATGTGGACATCGCTGAATAAGCCAGCATTTCTAGCCAATCCTTAACTGCCTAGAGGATAGTTAAGAGTCAACCACATGCTGTGGGCCTGAAGTCACTTGTAGGCCAGACCAGGTGAGGATGGTAGATTTCGTTCTCTAAAAGATATTAGTGAACCAGAAGAGTTTTGAGGGGTAAAAACAGCATAGTGGTTAATGGGTATTTTCTGGACTGGGGAAGGTTTGCAGTGAAATGCTCCAGGGAGTGGTACTGGGATTCTTGTGTTTCCTCACTTGCATCAATAATCTATGTCTTGGTAAGCTAGGCACAATTTTAGAGTTTGTGGATAACATAAAATTTGGAAGCTTTGTCAACCGAGATGACAGTGTACAACTTCAAAAATCATTGACGTGTTGGTAGAGTGGTCATAGAGGTGGCAGATGAAGTTCAATGTGAAGAAGTATGAGTTGATGCACTTCGGTAAAAGAATACGGAGAGACAGTTCTGTTTTAAAAATACAAAGGAGTAGAGAATGCATATGTACACAAGCCATTAAAGGTGGTAAAGAGAAATCAGTTAATAAAGTATACGGTATTCAAGGCTTCATAATTATGGACATTGAGTATAAGTGCAGGGGTTTATGATCAACTTGTATAAGACACTAGTTAGATCTCAGCTGAAGTGTTGTACGCTGTTCTGGTGCTAGACTGTCGTAAAGGTGTGAATGTGTTGGAGTGTGTGTGAAGAGGTTTATGAGTATGGTTCCAAGGATGAGGCACTTCAGTTATGAAGATACATTGGAGAGGGTGGAACTGTTTTCCTTGGAGTGGCAAAGATCAAGAGGAGATTTGACAGGAGTTTTAAAAGTCACGAGAGGCCTGTACAGAGTAGACAGGGAGAAAATGTTTCCACTTAAATGGATCAAGAACCAAAGGGCACAGTTTTGTAGTAGTTTGCAAATGATACAAAAACAAGATGAGGAAAATTAACCGCAGCGAGTATTTAGAGTATAAAATGCACTGTTTGGAAATATGTTGGGGACAGGTTCAAATGAGGCTTTCAGGAGGGCATTGGATTGTTTAAATAAAAACAATGTGGGCACCAATTTAAGACTGAGATGGGGATGAATTTTTTTTGAGTGTTGACAGTCTTTGGAATGTCTAGCCACAGAGAGCTGTGGGGGCAGAGTCCTTGCATACATTTAAAGCTATGATAGATAGATTCCTGATCTGTGGGGGAATCAGGTTATGGGGAAAGGGCAGAAAGTGGACATGAGATACTGTTGAATAGAGGAGCAGGCTCGAGCAGCCAAATGGCCATCTCCTATTCATATTTTTTATGGTCTTGTAATTTTAATGTGCAGCGTTATGGGGAATAAGCAGGAGAGTGGCACTAAGTTAGAATGCTGAGAGAGCAAGTGCAGATACAATGGGCTGAATGGCCTCCTTCTGCCTCTTTAGATGGTATGATGACTGTGGAGCCTATAGTTGTAACATAGTGTGAATCTTAGTGTTTAACTTTTCTAATTGAACCAATGAACAGCATGCCTAGGGCTTGAAACGTAACTCTAATGATTTAAACAGAATGAGTTCATCATTAGAATGGGTTATTTATTGAATATGCAATGTT
Source organism: Ginglymostoma cirratum (assembly GCA_024137785.1). NCBI lineage: Eukaryota > Metazoa > Chordata > Chondrichthyes > Orectolobiformes > Ginglymostomatidae > Ginglymostoma > Ginglymostoma cirratum. The sequence continues at coordinate 31,881,083 of JAHRHZ010000024.1, forward strand.
ACTTTCTTATTGAAATGATCTGTGTGAATTGCCATGTGTAGAAGATGTCCTCGGTTGTACCTTTGCAGAAGAAAGTGTGATTACTACTCTCTTGTTCTTTGAGTTGACCTGCTTTTACCTGCTACATCTTAGTGACATCTGTGTCATTAGCATTGGCATTTCCAGGGTATAAGAGCAGTGCAAACTTCAAGTACGTCACTTTCGAAGTTATCAGTGAGTGTTCTGATGTTCCAGATCTCAAATTTAATTTTGAGGGGGTGGGAGATGCCTTGGTGTAAATTCATTTAATGTGGGCTGGCTATTGCATACCAAGTACCAGTCAGTGCTGTTGAATCAAGGTCTTTGTCTGCTGGCAGGGGTAGCCAGGACAATAGAAAACCGGCCTCCGCTACATGGATGGGAACTATCATACACTGATCTTGCTGTTTCCTGATGCTTCCTGTTATAATGTTATAATGCACTGCTTTTATCCCTGCTGCTGGCCTCAGTGTTTCTTGCTTTCCCTTGCTGTGTTCTTGCTGCCTCTGTGCTGTTTTTATCCCTGATGCCCATCTCACTTTCTTTCAGCTGAGACCCTCAATGGAGTTGGCGAAGGCTTTTCAATCCTTCATCAGTGCATACATCCCAACTCCAGAGGTGAAGGAGGAAGTCTATTTAGCTTGTTCATATGCTGTCCTGCACCTCAAAGGGAGATGAGCTGATTTTCCTTGGTGATTTCAATTCCTGATTTGGGAGGACACAACTTCTGGAAGGCTTGAGTGTCTAAGAAGGGATAGGAAGTGCAAACACTAACAGAATCCTCCTCCTGACAGTATACCTAGAGCATGCCCTGATCATAATGCACAGCCTCTTTCATCTGAAGGGCAAATGAAAGATCTTGTAGTAACACTCTCGCTCCAGACATTGTTAGCTGCTTGACCATGTTTAGTATCCCAACAAGGCACAGCGTGGATGTTTGCATTACCTAATCTGGCTTGCAATCTCTGTCATTCTGGTCTAAAAACAGAAAGTTGAAGTCATGGACTAGAGAATAATATCAAGAAAGACCTACTAAGTCAATGGCTCACAGTTAGAATGTCTAATTACATAGTTTAACCTAAAATCCAGTATAAGCAGTCCTTATGAAGAGACTGTACCAGAAAACATGAAGACTAGTTTGACAAGAATGACCAGGAGACACAGGAACATAAGGTATTTCTGAACTGGAAGCACCACCTGAAGTCAAAGTTTCAACCAGGGCTCTCAGACAGATGGTGGGCAGAAAGAACACAAAATCCAGCAACATTGGATCGAAATGGATTCCTTAGCATATTCAAAACCATTTACAGCCTAGGTACCAAGGACCTACGCTACTGAGAGCTGAGAATGGATTGGCACTCACCAAGGGCAGAGAGGCAGTTGAGTTTCTGAAATGGATGAATGGGTGCCAGATGTATTTGATTTAAACTCCTTTTATTGAATCTCTTAGGGGACAAAAAGAACAAATAGTTGGCTGTCAAGTCAGGCAGCTTCAAAAACTCCATTGCATTGATCTTGAGGGTTTACATATTCAGTTCTACAATGGAGTCACATTATAAATGGCTGTCTAAATTTCAAATCCCATAATGGATTTAGCTCAGCCGACATTGTATACACAACTGTGGAGGGAACTGAAAATTATGTTAACAAGTTAATGCGCAGCTAATAGATACAAATGGATGAGAGAAGTTTTTGATTCTTTTACTTTAATAGATTTGCAATCGTTTGAGAATCAAGATTTTAGGGGGCATTTCAATTAGAGTGTTTGATTGTAAGTTTTATATGCTTCTAAAAGGAGCATTTTTGTTCAATACGAGTTTTAATGAATGAACAATTTACTTATTTCAAGAGCAATTTAAGGACATTCAAGGATTATTATAGAAACAATGGATTCTGTCCATAGTGGATATTGGCTGAATGTTGGTGTGGGGACTTGAGAAATATGAAGGAGCATGAAGGTGTGGATGGGTGGGAATGATCATGAGGTCAAAAGGACTTGACAGTCGTCCACAGAACTAGGTTGATGTTCCATGAACTGAGGCTCTGAATAATAGCACTCGCTGCCATCTCCTCACCCTGCTTCTCACATCCTTGTGTATTATTTTATTAATTTTGTAGAAAACATTTAAACAGCGTATGCTTTAAGAAATATGCAAAGGTTATTGTGAATAAGTAGAAATCTAATTTTCCACAAATAACAATGAATTACAGGGAAGAATGGTGGAGACGGATAGTTGAATTTAAAGCAAGGAAAATATTAGAGATATAAATCTGAGAAAGTAAATGAAATGCAAATAATGGGTAAAAGGTTCAATTTAATATTGTAAATGTATGTAATATATTTTCCTGCAAGAAATGCCTTTTGAACTCAACTACGCATTTAATTTGATTGTAAACCTAGCATGATAGTAGTGCCTTAAAAAGAAATACTTTTTTCTGAACATTAGTAGCATTTGCAGCTGTATACAGCATGGATCAATCAAGTGAAACATCAGAGTATGAAATAGAGATAAACGTTTTGAAGATACAGCACATATACACGCCAAAACTAATTTGTTAGATTTAACTTTCTTGTACAGAAAATGTTGACTGGTCCTCAGAATTTTGGGCTGCAGTTGTGCTACATTTGGTGAGAGCTTGGCAGTCTCTTGATATTACACTGCTATAAATATTGACCAGAATGTATTATTGCTTAACCTGTTTGAAAGATCAGCAGAATAATTTCCTCCTGTATTTTTTAATCACCATTCTATTCTATCAATCTAATTGATTACGAGTTATTGAATTGCTGTGACTTTGATGTTCAAGCCTCACTTTACGTACAGAAATGGCCATGTGGAATTAAGTTTATTTGAAGGTCACTATACTAGGAAAGAGAAACTTTATCTTATACTTAGATGTTAAGTAATCCTGGTACCATAGAATCTAGTGTTGCTGCAATATTTCAGCAGACAAATTTTCCTTATCTAGAATCTGCAATGTGCCATTAGAAAGTGGAATAAATGCCAATGTTTCAATATAATTGATTCTTTTGGAAAGCAAAAAGTGAAGGTAAAATGATTTTTTTTTTTAGAATTGGTTGATTCCACATCGAATGAAGAAGAGGTAAATGAAACTCAGCCTTGGGCCAAACCTCTTGTCCAACTCTGGCAGAATAAACCACATAATTTTCAAGCAGAGAAGGAATATAATGAAGAAGTCTCGAAAATGGAACCATACTGTGCCATTTGCTCACTTTTCTTTCCTTATTACCAGGTAAAATGCTGTTTCTTTTGAAAAAGTAGTTGATAGACGATGAATCTGAGCACTTTACACAGTTCACACCCCCCTCTCCCTGTGATTGTGACCATGGATCTTCAGTGTTAAGTCTCGAATTAAATTTAGGAGCCACAGGTATTGGAACAGCTATTAAATCTACTAGGGAACAACATTTGGAGGGTGATGACAATTTGGAATAAAGCAGATAGCACGGATGCTTTTAAAGGGAATCTAGAATGTCACACACAAGAAAGAAATGGAGGGATCTTTTGGATTTGATGAAGAGGGTTGGATGAGACTTTTATAGAGCTTAAACACTTACGATGACATATTTGGCAGAATTGTCTATTTCTGTGCTTGTATGTACTATGTTAAACTATTCAATAGATTGTAGATGCAGACTGTCTTACCATACTTAATGGTCTCAAATCAGTGAGTGTTTGAGGGTGATAGAGGAAAGAAGAAACTCACTTGAACAGCATCAGCAAATTGTCTACTTTTAACACTTAAAGACAGGATCATTTAACGAAAAGATACTGGTCTGAATTAGGAAATACTTTAAAACTTGAAGAAATGCTTATGAATCACTGCCAACATTTTAGGCTAATAATTTAATTGGTCATTCTTTGTCCTTCAAAAGCACAATGATTCACAGAAGTCTGGCAGAATATTTCCGATCTGAAGAAGAGTTGCACCTGAAATATAATTTATTTAAGAGGTATTGATTGATCTGTACTTGCACTATTTATTTGAGTGTGCAATGAGTTAGCAAGATGCAAAAAGTTAAGAATCAATCAGATCATACTTTTGAACTGATTGACTTATCAATTTATATAGAGCATCGAGGTTTGCAACAAAGAAAGAAGCAACAGATTATATGTATGTGCACATCTGTAATGTAGCTAGTAAGGTTGGTCAACTGCAGGCATGAGTTACAATATGAGATTTCTGACGTGGTTGCATATGTATCAAACAAGACCAAGAATGGATTCTTCTTATTCCTGTTTACTGATTATTGTGAAATGATAGAGAAGGAAACAGAAGAATCTGTATGCGAAAGCATTTATTAAGAATGATGTAATCATTTTAAATAGAAAGAATACATGAGAGAATATAACGACTGAATCTTTTAGATTTGAGTAAAGGAACAGAATGCAACCTGATTAACATTGAGCACAGCCTAATTCAGTTACGGGAAGAAGACAGAAAGTATCAATGTTAAAATACTCAACTGGAGAAGCTAGTATCTGTGATTTAAGCAGGGGAAGAGTATATGTAGATTGGAAAGGCAGTTGCAGGGTTGAGCAGTAATAGAGAGCATTTAGCATGGAAGTAGCTTAAATTTAAACAAGCTGTCTTATTTGAAAGGGGCAAAAAAGAGTGCCTGAAGCTGAAATACCCTGGATAGTAAAGAAAGTGAAAGATGAAATAAAACCTAGAACAATCTTATAACAAATGTCAAGACCAAAATTCATTTTAACAACAAAATTGTTGGGCATTCAGGAGGGAATTGGAAAAAGTTAACACAGGAAACAAGGGAAATTTACAAGATAAGCTTAGACTTAAACTGAACACACACATTTTTAAACATAAACAGTGTCTGAAGTTTGCCAGGGAAAGGCTGTTGCTACTGAGAACCAGTAGATCATGGAATCTCTATAGTAAAAAAGAGGCCCTTTGCCCTGTTGAGTCTGCACCAAACCACCAAAGACTATCCATCTGGGTGATGGAGGGATGGAATCAAAAACACAATTGAAATTGCCACAGGCATGCCCTGACCACAAGTGGCTAATTTTCAACACAACAGCTTAACTGAAATGGTAACATTTTTTCAAAGACCATGAAGCCAGCCAAAAGGTCAGGATGGAGCACAAATGCCCTTGTATTCTATCTTAATTGGCAATTTTGAGAATTTCACATGTTGGATATGAAACCTCATCTACAATTAACAAGCCTAAAAAGGTAACTTCTGCAAACAGAATATATACACGTTCTTTCCTTCCAAGAAGTTGCTTTTGGCAGAAAGGTAAGACTAAATATAGGATATAGCTCTAAACCTGAGGAAAGAAATAACATCCAGTGCCAATGCATGTTAAAACTCTAAAGGATAACCCCAACTATTCACTATTGTGGATGACCCAAGGCATCAGCAACACGACTGTGGTCTCAGGCTTACACCTCAAGTACACTCTTGGATTTTAAACTGTATATTGCTTTGCAATACTTTATGATTGACACTATCCCTTTTTAAGTATGTATGTTTGTGTGTGAGGGGCAACATAATTTCATTGATGCCAAATGCTTCTTTTGTTTATTCATGGTTAGCAGGCAATAAAATTGCTCTTTCTTTTGCTTTAGAAAGCCTTGTCATTCGCTTCATACTACTAGAGTAGAAATTAGTTAAGTACATTTTAATTCAGCCTTGTGCTAAAAAGGACATGAATCCTTTGTGGGGAGTTCAGAACTAATCTTAGTACCCAGCTCTTTCTCCATGATCCAGTATCTTAGGCTGCTTCATATTGTAAACCTTTTTTCTGGAGATTCAAGAATCTACACCTCAGTCACTCTCTCTGGTAAGCATCCCATTCTCTAGCATTCTTCTTTTATTCTTATTTATTCTTTGATAGTTATTCATATAAAACAAAATAATGTTAATACCTCTGTGATAATTTAACATTGAACATCCTTCCTCACCAATTCCTTAGGTAGAGGAATTAAGATCATAAATTGTTGCAGTAACACATCTATCAAGATACTGAATTGTCACTTGGAATTTATTTTGTCCCCCTCATCACACATCTTTGTGCCGCAAGTGAGCAGAACCTTGTAATATTAATGATGCCATGATTTCAGTGAGGCATCTGAAACCTCATGAACATTAGGCTGAATATTCCATTTCCTTAACCATTGAAAGAGAGGTGGAGAAAGGAAGCATTTAACAGGTGGGAAGGAAATATGAAAAATTGAAGTAAATTTTAAAAAAAAAGGAAGTGAAATGGCAAGAGAATCGATTAAGAAGAACGAGTAATACATTTATAAAGAAACAGAAGAGAACACAGTTTGTAATTAAGTTTTGTTTGTAAAATGCTGGCGAAACTCAGCAGGTCTGGAAACATCTGTGGGGAGAAGGCAGAGTTAATGTTTCAAGTCCAGTTCTGATGAAGAGTCACTGGACTCGAAACTTTAACTCTGCTTTCTCCCCAAAGATGCTGTCAGACCTGCTGAGTTTCACCAATAATTTATGTTTTTGTTTTAGTTTTCTAGTATCCTCAGCTCTTTGTTTTATTTATTATGTTTGTGTATAAATTGTAGCTTTGCTACTTTAGTGATTGTACGATTGGCATGCAGAGTTCACAAGCATTTTTCGCATAGAACTAAATGGCCTGCCCATAGTGGTCAGGAACCATGAATGAAAGATCCATTGGATTCACTTCTTTTAATATTTTTGTCGAGGTGCAAGAATTTCTGTGGGATAGCAAATTTAAGTCCCTTTAAACGGCCTTTTGAGATCCCGGTAATTGCATGATATAATGATAATGGAGCTGTTGATATATAACAGTTGATCTCTATCAATTAGTTTATAGCATTTTATGAACAACTGTCATACATAGACGACCTCCTTTACAGTCAAAATACTGCATTTCCATTTCAATTATTATTAGTAGTGCATATTGTTGAGGCATTACTATTTTCCCAGGAGTTGGATGTCTTTAGGCTTTTTCTTGTCACTGTCAAAATCTCCTCAGAATTTTAAAACTTAAAAATAAATTTCCTCTTTCAGTAGTTAAATGCAGATAATTTTAAATGTCTGTAATTAAATGTTTTAATTAGAAATTAAATTCACTCATTTTACATTGTGTGCTTTAATTACTTTATATCCTCCCTATAATGAGGCACCCAAAACTGCACATGGTGACATATCTGGGCAATAATCAACAATTTGCATAAATTTATCATGATATCTTTACTATTTTTAAAACTGATTTTATTACCCTGCATTTTTGATGTTTTCTATGACTTTTCTTTTATTATATTTTTATTAAAATTATACATTTTCGCCCCTAGGTGTCTCTGTTCACCCACACCATTTGGTGTCACTTCGTTATGTGGTAAAATCATCTACCACATTTGCTCAAAATGTATTGCCTCACACTATTCCACATTAACTTGCATCTACCACCTGCCTACTCAGTCGGCTAACCACCTATGTGTCAATTTGAACAACTCTCTTCCAAGTCCTCGAATTTTTGTTTCAGCTGCATCTCTTCAAGTCGAAAGCTTCTACTTATGGAAAACACAGTGAACTTGGTTTAGAATCCTAGCATACATCTTTCTAACCCCTTTCCTAATCCTAGTAATGCCTATTGATCTAACTCTTGGTTTCCTATCTTCATGCTGTATATATTGCATCACTTCGACTTGTTCAGTCATGTCTTTAAAATAATGCTTCCTCAAATCGGTCAAACAGATTTACTTTTTGAAAGTCCACACTGACTCTCTTGATGAATGTAGACATTGCAAAATATTCATTTAAATCTGAAATTATGGCTTCTAAGTGTTTGTCCAAAATTAACAGCAGGCTCTCAGGTTTTCTATGTTTAGATCCATCTACGGTAATGTGTTGGGCTGTGCGATATCAGTTATTTCTGTAATATTTCTGATGATTTTACTTTTGTGGAAGCTTACGCCATCCTATAACTGCATGATCTAGAAGTATGAATATTGTACTCCCGTAACACCAAGTGTACAGTCATATCGTTTGCACCTGCACTTGAATCATTGTCCAGATAGCTCAATAAACACTTAGAGTAATGAGGCCAAACAGGAATGTTAAACTCTTCTTTTTGGAAGGACAGACATGAAAGCAGAATACAAGGTTAACGGAAAGATTCTTGGCAGCGTGGGGGAGCAGAGGGATCTTGGGGTTCATGTCCACAGTTCCCTGAAAGCTGTCACCCAGGTGGATAGAGTTGTTAAGAAGGCATATGGTGTGTTAGCTTTCATTAATAGAGGGATTGAGTTCGAGAGCCATGAAGTTATGCTCCAGCTATACAAAAGCCTGGTTCGGCCACATCTGGACTATTGTGTCCAGTTCCGGTTGCCTCATTACAGGAAAGATGTGGAAGCATTGGAAAAGGTGCAGAGGGGATTTACCAGGATGTTTCCTGGAATGGAGGGAAGGTCTTATGAGGAAAGGTTGAGAGAACTAGGACTTTTCTCTTTAGAATGACGAAGGATGAGAGGTGACTTGATAGAGGTGTACAAAGTGATCAGAGGTATAGATAGAATGGACAGCCAGAGACTTTTTCCTGCGGCAAGGGTAGCTATTATGAGGGGGCATAGTTTTAAAGTGAGTGGAGGTAGATATAGGGGAGACGTCAGAGGTGGGTTCTTTACTCAAAGGGTGGTAGGGGCGTGGAATGCATTGTCGGAGAGGGTAGTGGAGTCGGCCTCCTTAGGGGCATTTAAGCGGCTGTTAGATAGGCACATGGATGATAGTGTAAGGTAGGGGTGGAGGCTAGATAGGCCTTAGGTTTAGGGTAAAAGTTCGGCATAACATCATGGGCCAAAGGGCCTATACTGAGCTGTACTGTTCTATGTTCTTTTCCTTCAGTAGGTAAATATATACAACAGTCGCGATGTTCAGATTTATTTTTTCATTCAACATACAACATATTTTGCATAATACTACAAAATAAAGAATACATCACACAAACCCAATTGACTGAACTTGCACACCAAACACCTATTAGCTATGCACCAGCTTTTCTAACCTTTGAAATGTTACGGTTTCTAAAGCCTATCTTTATGGTCTCTGTTTATTCTTCGCCCTCCTATGCAGGTATAAGTAGTTAAAGGAATGTAGAATACAATTAGTGAGGGATGTTTTTTGATTGTCTGGACAAAACAGTAAATCACCGTTATATAGATCGGAAATACTCAGTAGATCTGGCAGCATCTGTGGAGAAAGAAACAATGTAATGTTTTATGTCAACATTCAATCAGAGCTGTGAAAAGTTTGCAATGTATTAGAGCTAAAGCAGGTGAAATGGGGGAGGGTTAGAAAAAGATCAAGAGGTAAAGGCTGTGATGAGGTGGAAGACAGGAGAGATTCAGTGACAGAGGAGTTACCTGTGTAGAGCCAAAGGGAGTGGTAAGCGCAAAAAAAAACAAAGTGTCTTGAGTGCGCATGGCATGAATGATGAACAGTTGCCATCCTAAAGCAAAAACAAGAGAAAAATAAAGACTGAAATAAACAAAGAAAAGAGGACAAAACCAGTACAGCGATTACAGTCTGAAAATGGCTGATCGAGTCCAGAAATAAATAAATTGCTTATTATTTAGACAATGTGGAAAATATTCCTTTGTTGCATAAAAATGTATTTCTGTGAAGAAAACAGACAAAGCAATCCCAAACATGATTCTTGTTTTATTCTTGTTTTATTCTTTTTATTCTTCTCCACTTCTCCCCTCTCCCGTGCCTCGCTGTTATTCAACAAAGGCACTGTATTCTCTTCTCCAGTCCCAATACACAATTTGGTTTATTGTGACCTTTGTTTCTACTAATACTTTCTCAACAATGAACCGTGTTCCCTTACATATTTCCTTTTATATTTAAATTTCTTTCATATTTCTTTCTGGCCTTCTAATCCCCTGTTTATATTAAAAAGCTCTCTGCAGTGCTCTCCACCAGGGATCTAACTTGAACTGTAAATAAGATTAGCCCTTGGTGCCAGTTTTTTTTTGAAGAATCAAATCAATTTTTATTCAAAGCAAAAAAAGTATTAATTAGAGAAAAACGTAATCTCTTGTCCAACTCTACTTTCAGCCTGAACTTTTGGTATATCTAAATGCACTCACTGTGCTCGCTTCTCACAGGTTTACTGTGTAAAATAATAAAACCTTTTCTTAAATATTGGATTTTTGTATCTGTAACTAAATGACAGACTGGCTTTCTTGTCTAATACTTGGTTTCACATCTAGTAAAGATGAACAGATTGAAAGTTTTCCGGCTGAAATAGCCCTTTATAGAATGAGCTCAAATGATTGAATATGTCATGCCTTTGGCTGTTTTGGAGCTGTCCAATTAATCTGTGCTCTTTCTTCATATCCCCAAATTCATTTTTTTTCTAGTATTAATCCTATTCCTTTTCAATGTTACTATTAAATATGCTTTCTTCATCTTTTTTCTAGCAGTGCATTCCATAGCTTACTGACTTGCTGTGTCAAAAAAATTCCTCACGCTGCTTTGGTTCTTTTCCCAAACACCTTATATCTGCAGCTTCCGTTACTAACCTATTTTGAGACAGTTGCAAAGTTTTCATTTAGTACCTCCTCTATGCCCACAAGTGTATCTCCTTTTGGTGCCCACCCTTTGTTTGACCAGCTGTTTCTGAAAGACATTGGGGTCTTTTTAAATGTTATTTTCTAATCAATTCTTATGCACTCTCTTTGCCCATTGCTACCCTTTTTATGGCTCTCTGTGCTTTCTGTCTGTAGCTTGGTGTTCTAATGTATTATAAACCGTACAATTCTCATTAGCTTTTTTCTGTCTCTTTTCAACTTCTTATATCTTTAATAAATCACACAGCTCTAGTTTTGAGTGGCCTGCAACCTTGTCATGAGCATATTTTGTTATGCATCTGAACCATCTCCCCTTTGGAGACTTCCTGTTGTACCATTACTGTTTTGCATACCAGTTTTTGATTCACAGCCACCTGGCTCAGATCCCTTTTCAGGTCAATGAAGTTAGCTCTCACCTGGTTAGATGCTTGATGATACCTTGTCTTTTTCCATGACTGTTCTAAATCTAATGATATTATGTTTGATTTTCTTCAAATACTTCATTACTGAAACATACTGTACCCCATTTTATTCCCCAGAACTGGATCTACCACTACTTCTTTCACTTTGAGCTAGAAATAAGCAGTCACAAGAATTCTTTTCCTTTCCTTTGTCATTTATTTGGTTACTAGTATACTCTATATTGGACCACTGAAGTCACCTTATTATCACTATTTTGTAATTCTTGCAACTTTCTGTAATTTATCTGAAAATTTTCTCCTTTTTCTCTTCCAACAATTTGGTGGCCTATCATATATTCCCACTAATACAGTAGATTCTGTACTATTCCAAATTCTAACCAAACAGACTCTCTTTGTCCCTGCACTTGCACAAGTGTTATAACGTTGATGTGTTATGAGAATTTCTAGAACTGTAGGTAATGGCCTAAAACACAAAACTGTCCTTCATTTTATATTACTTAGCAGTATCATTGTGAAGCAACAGGATAGCTGCTGTGGTAAATGGAAATAAAACATTACACTGGTACAGCTCTTTGAAGTTGGGGCTCAACACGTTAGACCTCTATTCTGCTACTGAATGTGTTATGCGTTGCTACTGACCTTGGTTGCCCACCACTAATTTCTTTTGTCATGATTGCAATATTTTGGAACATTTTTAAAAGGAAAAAAGCAACAGGTAATTAATTGTACAACATATATTTTTCACATACAGCCTGATCATCTCATGGAAAGCAAATCTGAAATCAAAACTGATACAACTGAATTGTCACCATCCAAACAACATAAAACTAAACCGCTTATTCCAGAAATGTGCTTTTCATACAGTGAAGAAAATAATGATCTCTACCCCACCAATTCATTTATTGAAGAGGATGGAACTAGTTTGCTGATATCCTGTACAAAGTGCTATCTACAAGTTCATGCAAGTAAGTGTTACTTCCTTGGTGCTCATTTGTATTGTTGACTTTAGGTTTGGAATAATAGTCATGTCACTCTTCTTTGATCTATAGGTTGTTATGGTGTTCCTGTTCATGAGATCCACGACGGTTGGACCTGTTCTCGTTGTATGATTGGTGCTTGGACAGCAGTAAGTATTTGTAATGATATATTCAATAATTTTCCCTTCAGCAGAAGACAGGAATTACAGAGAATGTGAATAGATCTCTGGAGTGCTATTAATAGGTTTCAAATCTATTTATTTAGTTATGAGGATAGATTGGTTAGGATTCTCAACTTGCAAGCAAAATCTTCTCGAAAGAAAACATTCATTTCAAAATGGCAGTTATCAATTTCATGCTAATTCTTTAGAAAATTTGAATAAGAACTTGAGAGGGACCTCTTTGTCTATTGTCTATCTTCCTCCTGAAATTATACTCATTTACTTAGAACCCAGGTTTTTTATCTAGCTGTTAATTGATACAAGTTTCATTATTCCTTAATTGGAAACAAAGGCCGGGTACTAGTCTGCTTTTAACCTTTTGGTGGGTGATAAAAATCATTTTTCACTGAAGTGTTAGCTTTTTGAATGCTCCATGAGATCTGTCTCTTGACAACTCTCAGGAATCTGCCTATTGGTCATTTGTGCTTGCTCTGTGCAATAGTAGAAGGAGATTTTCCTTACGTGACTGAACATAATCCCTACCCTTTTGAAATGATGTTAATTAGTTAAACTTTAATTAATGGTTGTAATCTGTTTGACAAGGTATTGATTGCTATACAAATAATGGAAGAGGAAGTAATTGCCCCCTCACTTATTCCAGTAATGCCTAGAATTAAGATAGTTTTATGAGGATAAATGTGACACAGGAAAAGGGAAGGTCATGTTTTGTGGACTGCCAGAGTCTAAAATAGTAGCATAATTCTTGGCCTCCCGTCTGTTTATTAATTCTGTCAGTTGCTCATCGAAGATGATTTGTGTTCAAAATGTGGTCCACAAGTTATGATCCTAGTTGATGTTATTGCTCAACTAGTCCACATCCAGACCAAAATCTGGCTTGATAGATCATATTTGCTTTTTTTTTTTGTTTTGTCAAGGTAGCCTTTCACTAAAACACAAACTTATGATGCTGCAGATTCGGGCTTACCAATATTCAAAATTTTACTACATGAAAGAAATGAAGATAAAATGCGGTTTACATGTAACATGTTTAAAGATTTCGAAACACAAAAAATAAAAATACAATCCCATTAATCTGAACAGCAGAGAGAATGTCCTCCTTTATCCCACAATAGGGTTTCATTTCTCTGTGGTTTCAATTTCCATTTGTGAAAATATAATTGATTCATCAGTATAATTGAGCTAAATTTCCTTAGCTTCAATTAACATCTCCAGTTTCTTAACCAAATATTTCTGGTCTGGAACTTTTAAACTAAATTCCTTACACCGAGGTTACCTATTTTTACTAATTCTAATGACCTTCTCCCTTTTTCAAGAGCAATTGGTTTACGCATACAAATTCAGCCAAGAACTCTGCAGAACTACCCAAACTGAAACTTCTCTTTTCAAGCTAGTTTCCCCTAAACCCCGCCCCCCAAAAGAAAAGTTCCAGAATCTTCGATCTGAAAGCTTAATACACCACTATTCACTTTGTTCACTCGTAAACTCCTCTAATGTCAGCAAATTCCTAGTAGACTCCAATACTGACTCCCTCAGACTTTTTTAAAAACAAGACACAACCGTTGGTGCAGAAATGTTTGGAAGTTAACAATTAAACCCCTAAAGATATACAGAAAAACCATATGCCACCAGCTCAAATTCAAGCAGTGGAGGCAATGAGTCTTGAAATGAATCGATGGAATATCAATAGAACATAGAACATTACAGCGCAGTACAGGCCCTTCAGCCCTCGATGTTGCGCTGACCTGTGAAACCAATCTGAAGCCCATCTAACCTACACTACTCCATTATCATCCATATGTTCATCCAATGATCATTTGAATGCCCTTAAAGTTTGGCGAGTCTACTACTGTTGCAGGCAGGGCATTCCACGCCTTTTCTACTCTCTGAGTAAAGAACCTTCCTCTGACATCTGTCCTATATCTATCACCACTTAATTTAAAGTTATCAAGTGGGCTGTTTATCCTGGTGTTGTCAAGCTTCTTCAGTGTGGATGGATATTCACTAATTCAGACAAGTAGTGCAGGGTGTTTCATCACACTCCTGAGTTAGTCCATAAGTGAGATAACAAGCATGGGGCTGGATGAACACAGCAGGTCAAGCAGCATCATAGGAGCAGGAAAACTTGACGTTTCGGGCCTAAACCCTTCATCAGAAATGGGAGAGGGGAAGAGGGTTCTGAAATAAATAGGGAGAGAGGGGGAGGCGGATAGAGGATGGATAGAGGAGAGGATAGGTGGAGAGGAGGCAAACAAGTGGAAGACTTGTTTTCCTGCTCCTATGATGCTGCTTGACCTGCTGTGTTCATCCAGCCCCATGCTTGTTATCTCGGATTCTCCAGCATCTGCAGTACCTTTTATCTCTAATCCATAAGTGAGTTTTTTTCATAAAATCCTCAGCCTCTGACCTGCTTCTTCAGCCATAAAATTTAAACAGCTGGTCCAGTTAAATTTCTGGTCAATAATCAACATCAGGATGTTGATGAGGAATTCAGATATGGTAATACCAAAGGACATTAAGGGAAAATGGTTAAATTCTCTCTTGTTAATCAGGATCTCTGCCTGGTATTTGTGTAATATGAACAGCACTTACCACTCATCAGCATATGCTTGAATGTTGATAAAATCTTGCTGAATGCTGGCACAGGCTGCTTAATACTGTACATTGTGCAATCATTAAGAAACATTCGGATTACCGAGGTTAGATGGTAAGTCATTAATGAAGCAACTGAAGATGTTTGGGTCTAGGACACTACTCTGATGAGTAATGACACGGCCTCCAAAGCTGGCCATCGTACTTTGTCCTATACTTTTGGCTGTAACTCCAACTAGTGAGAATCTACTTTCCCAAGGCAATAATTTCTGGCTTTTATCTTAAAAAAAAGCCTCATTACCGAGCATCCATTGTGGCAGTGAAACCTATCCATCCCGATGATAGAATTGTGCAACTATTGAATGCAAGAGACTAAGGAGTTTCTCTGCCACTTTTGATGCTCGATAAAAAGATTTCCATCACATTAAAAAAAAGTTATGATGCATTCAGTGCTGTCTGTAGTTTGTAATTTGTGTCTGTGGTTTAACCGGCAGTTAATACCTATAGTAATGGAAGTTGTTTGGGACTGTACACAAGTGTCCTTTTGGTGAGAGCTTTTCGTACTTGTTTCATTTTATGCATTATGGCACTGACGTGCTCATTTATCATTTTCAGTTCAAATGTCTGGACTATAATTAGATTTTGCAGCTACCATAACCTGATTCATTACTCTTGATCGTTCCTCCTTATAGTCTGATGTTATGGCTCCATGCCACCACTGAACAGTGTGCTAAATTTTTTATTTTTGCAGACTTATTTTTTGCTCCATTGTACATTGAGTTTCGATTTGATTTCACTGAGGGCCCCCTAGTCTGATATCAATTTCCCAAAATGAAATTACTGATTTTTACAACTTATAATCCTTACATTTAATTATTTTGCAATTGCAGTTAAATGTATGCATTTACTTTGTCTCTAAATATCTTCATTGAAGTGTTTACTTGAAGGTTTCAACCTCTCCCCAAAGCTTGGCCTAGGAATTGATAGTTTTACAACTCATAGTTATGTTTATATCGATTCTCATCGATCTCCCAGAATTTCTGTCGCACTCATCACAATGATTCAGATGATGTGAGATGAGGTTGTGAATACTGGTAAAAGCCTGAGATGGCCTGATCCAGGAATGGAACTTGGATGCCAAGTTAGAGCCCAATAGAGAGCATCAGATAACAACTAGTGAGAAGCTCAGTTGCCATCCGCCATGGGCATTTCTATAAGGAAAACAAAGTTTAGAAGTAGTAAGCATAGGTTTTGATGGCCTCAGTGCTGTGGTGTCACTTTATTTGTATCGACACTACATTTCTTGAATGAAAGCAAAAGTCAGACATATAAAATGTTTTATTCTTATTTTTTGAAATCAGCATTTCTTGACAGTACACTGCAGTAATATGTCAATGAATATTATGAAAATCTGATTCAGTAGTCTCAAACTACTTCTTTGAAACATGTACCACCAGAAATCTCTCAGCTGTACAATAAGTCTGAGTGGAAATTTTTTTTCTTTGCCAATTGTTTCTCTTTCTTTTTGCTCCTCATTTAACAAATGTGAAGCAGTTCATTTCTGGTTTGATCTGGTAATTGCTCTTTCAAATTAGGCACTGTGTCGAAACATAGCTATCTCATTCTGTATTGTTAAGGTGTTTAAATGTTTGACATTTTTGTCTCCATGATAGCAGGCTTGAAAGGAAGTCAAACACACACATTGTATTAAAGAAGATCCTGTGATTTTTATTTCTGTCTCACTGGTAGCAAGTGACTGTAAATTTTTGAATGTGGCTTTCAGTTGGAAATTTCTGATAAGACTTCATGATAAGTTAAGGTGTTTATACCTCTTGAGTATTAGTCATAGGTTTCCAGATATATTTTAGTTAACTTCTACAACTTTAAAGTAAAGGAACAGGAGGAATTTTGCGGATGTTCAAATTGCAGAGTTAATTTCCTTAATAAAACTATAAATTCCAAGGCAGGCTTTTGGTTGAGGCTGAAATCTTCAAATAAACACTTCAATACTGATATTTAAAGACAGGAAAATTAATACATAAATCTAATTGTTATTGAAAAATAATTAAGTTTTTGAGTGTAAGATGAAACTAAAATGTTTGGATATTGGAAATTTAAAGTTAATTAAGGGAAAAAGTATGTTATTTTGAAGAACATTCTGAGTTTTCATTTAGTTTATCCAACTGTGATACTGAAGTATTAAAATACAAAATTTAATTATTAATGTTTGCATAGAAAGTTTTCTTTGTGAGTATTGACCTAAGTGTTGAGCGGAAATCTATAGTGCACTAGATTTTTAATGACATATATGCTTATGGATTTTTTTAATGAATTGTCATGCAAAAAAGACCCCAAAGACATGAAAGCAGTATAAAATTAAATTTAACACATAATGATTAATAATCCATGGTCATTTTAATCACAATAGAAGATACAGTTTCATATCTTCTCTTGGGATGAATCCAAATAAGGACAGTGGAGTGGGAGAAGAGGAGCGAAACATTGAAAAACATTGGTGACAGTGAATTAGAATAAAATTGAGAACAGGTCTGTTGAGAAGGAGCACAAGATTGAAGAAAGGGGACAGAAAATAAGGGTGGAACATGGCAGAAAGAACATGATATTAAGCCATATTTAAAGAAAATCTCTGGTAAAATAGTCACCAAGGTTGTCTGTAAAATAGCATAATACTGGGGGCAGTGACAGACAAACAGCACAAGGTGGAGAAATGGTAATGAGGAAAACAGCATCATATTATTGGGGAGTGAAGAATGAGAGAGCCAATATAATTGTAGATTATGATTGGATGGGGAATGGTAGGAAGACAGCCATACTATGTGTTGGCACTAGAAGGAGAGGTACAACTTCAGAAAATAGGTTGGAAAATGATGAACATAACTTGGGACAATGGGACAAATGAAGAGCATCAAAGTGGGGAACAAGATCGGAGTGGCACAGTATCTGAATGGAGAAGATGAATGGGTATGGTGGACATCAGAAAAATGGGAGAAAAAGAAAACTGGGGAGTGAGAAACGGAGAGCACATTCAGCAATATTTGTGAACAAAAAGCAACATTGAGTGCAGGAAAGAGCTTTCAGGTCAGAGAATGAGGTAGAAGGAGTTCTGGCAGAATTTTGGAAAACTGGGTAAAGAAAGTAGTAGAAGCTAATCTTGACCACCACCTCTGAAGCATTTAATCTTTACTGTTGGCTTCATTTTGAGCTGACCAATACTGGTGTTAAAGCTCAAACTCCGTGCTTAAGCCATATTATATTTTGCAAAAAAAAAAATTTTAAAAAAGGATGGAAAATTTTACTTTGAATCTACTTTTGTGGATTTCTTGTGTTACAAATGTTATTTTCAATAGTGATTTTCAGCTCGGTGTAAATTTTAAGACAGAGGCTCCAACCAACTTCTCAAATGTTGGAGCTAATTAAGTAATTGCTCTTCTTTATTGATGAGCTTTGCCCCTTGCATTTGCTGGATTTGTCCCATTTTGTATGCCCATAATAGTTTCTTGAATCAAGTTTTGAACTCCCCCACTTTCAGTTCAGATTTTCCCAAATTTTGTATGTTGTAATTAAGTAACATAAACCAGTATTTTCATTTTAGTTATACAACAATGCACAAATTTTCTGTTATTACAATAAAGCACTTTCAATTTAGTCCCCGTATCGCAAAGAAAATATATCATATTATTGTTCCTAATGTTCCTGGTGGTGCAGTGGACAGTCAAAAGGTTACCTCAGAGTGCAATGGGAACTTGACCAGATGGGCCGATGGCCAGGATGGCAGATGGAGTTTAATCTAGATAAATGTGAGGTGCTGCATTTCGTGCAAATCAGAACAGGACATAGACACTTAATAGTAAGGTGCTGGGGAGTGTTGCTAAGCAAAGAAACCTTGGAGTGCAGTTTCATAGTTCCTTGAAAGTGGAGTCGTAGGTAAACAGGATAGTAAAGAAGGCATTTGGGAGCTTTGACTTTATTGGTCAGTATGTTGAGTACAGGAGTTGAGAGGTCATGCTGCAGCTGTAGAGGACATTGGTTAGGCCATTTTTGTAATACTGCGTACAGTTCTGTTCTCCCTGTTATAGGAAAGATGTTGTGAAACTTGAAAGGGTTCAGAAAAAATTTCCAAGAATGTTGCCAGGATTGGAGCTAAAGGAAGAGGCTGAATGGGCTGGTGCTATTTTTGCTAAAGTGTCTGAGACTGATGAGTGACCTTACAGAAGTTTATAAAATTATGAGGAACATGGATGGGTGGCTTATCCAAAACTCGAGGGTATAAGTTGAAAGTGAGAGGGGAAAGATTTAAAAGGAACCTAAGGGGCAACTACATCATGTAGAAGGTGATGCATACATGTAATGAGCTGCCAGATGAGATAGTAGAGTCTGGGGAATATGCCAGGCTATGAAGTTGCAGATTGTGCTGGCCCACAGGCCCACAGCACCTCATGATTGCCCAGTTTTGAGTTGCTGGATCTATTTGAAATCTGTTCCATTTAGCATAGTGATAGTGCCATACAACATGATTGAGGTTATTCTCAATGTAAAGGCAGGATTTTATCTCACAACGTGGCATGGTGACTCAGTGGTTAACACTGCTGCCTCACAGCACCAGGGACCTGGGTTCATTTCCAGTCTTAGGCAACTGACCGTGTGGAGTTTGTAAATTCTCCCCGGGGGCTCCGGTTTCCTCCCATAGTCCAAAGATGTGTATGTTAGATGGATTGGCCATGCTAAATTGCTCTAAGTGTTCAGGATGTGCAGGCTGGGTGGATTGGCCATGGGAAATGCAGGAATGGGGTGGGGGCATGGGTTTGGGTGGATGCTCTTCGGAGGCTTGGGTTGGTGTGGACCCGTTGGACCGGATGGCCTGCTTGCCCACTGTAGGGGTTCTATAGTCCTATTGACTGTGCGGTGGTCACTCTTGCTGATAGTGTCGTGGAAGATGCATCTGCAACTGGAAGATTTGTAAGGGATGAGGTCAAGTATGTTTTTCCTTCTTGTTGGTTTCCTCACCATGTGCTGTAGAACCTGGTCTAGCAGAGTGTCTTTTAGGACCTGACCTGTTCAATCAGTAGTGCTGCTGCTGCTGAGCCACTCTTGGTGGTAGCTATTGAAATCTCCAATTAGGAGTACGTTTTGCAGCTTTGCCACCTTCAGTGGTTCCTCCAGGTGTTACTCAACATGGTGGAGTAATGATTCATGAGCGGGAGGTACGTAATAACCAGCAAGAGGTTTCCTTGCCCATGTTGAACCTGAAACCATAAGACTTCATGGGGTATGAAGTCAATGTTGAGGTCTCCAAGGGCAACTCCCGACGGTATACCACTGTGCTGCCACCTCTACTGCGTCTGTCCTGCTGGTGGGACAGGACATATCCAGAGATGGTGATGTCTGGGACATAGTCATACTCAAGCAGTCATCTCTTACAGACAGTATCAGGCTGCTGCTTGACTAGTCTGTGAGACAGTTCTCTCACTTTTGACATTAGTCCCACATGTTAATAATAAGGAAGTTGCATGGTCAATTGAGCTGTTTCTGCTGGCGTCTTTACTGGTGCCTAGGTTAATGCCAGGTGGTCTGTTGAGTTACATTTCTTTGTTGGGACTTTGTAGTGTTTGATACAACTGAGTAGCTTGCTCAGCTACTTAATAGGGCAGTTGAGAGTCAACCGCATTGCTGTAGTTCTAGAGTCATATGTAGGTCAGACCTGGTGAGGATAGCAGGTTTTTTTCCTGAAGGACATTGGTGAACCACATAGGTCTTTCCAACAATTGTTTATGGTCAGCCGTAGATTCTTAATTTCATTTTATTTTATTGAATTCAATTTCCACCACTTGCAATAGTAGGATTCGAATCAGGGTCCCCAGAACATTAGCTTAGTTTCTGGATTAATAGTCTAGTGATAATATGACTCGTTCCATCACCTCCCCGTGTGTAATTTCTTTGATTAACTGACAGGCTGAATGCAGAATGCCTCCTGTTTGTAAAACAAACTTTGTGGCATCGTACTGAAACAACCGTAAACTACACAAATCCTGCATTACCAACTATCTAATGCAAACTGACAGTGATTTTTGCAAGAAAATATTTGTGATGAGTCTGCTTATTGGAATCATTTTCATTGTGATTTTCAATATAATGTTAATAGCTGAACAAAGAACCACTTGTTTTTAAACTACTGATTACATTTATAAGTTAATGAATGCTACTCTGACAAAAGTGTTTGGACACCCTAATGATGGGGCATAGTGATTGTGATCAAGGGAGTCAGTCTGATTTCTAGCAATTGGAAATCTCAGGACCTCTGAGCTTCCTGCACATTTTCCCATGGGATGTGAATGTCATATGCAAGTTTAGCATTTTAAAAAGTAGGGCTAAACTCAGCATTTTCAAGTTGGTAGCCTTATAACTAATGGAGTGCTACAAAGATCAATGTTGGAGCCTCAGCTATTTACAATCTATATTGTTGATTCAGACACAGGCAGAGACCAATGCATCTAAGTTTGCTAATGATACAAAGCTAAGTAGGGATGCAAGTGCTTGAGGGGGACAGAGAGGCTGCAAAGAAATATGAACAGGTTTAATGAGCAAGTAGTAAGGTAGCAGATAGTTATCCATTTTATGTTCTAAGGTTCATCACAGTGGTCATAAGAATAGAGCAGCATTATTTTTTTAAAAGGTGTGAAACTTGTTTAGAGAGATCTGGGTATACTTGTACAGGGAAAACAAGTTAGCATGTGCTTACAGTAAGGAATTAAGAAGACGAGAGACATGTTGGCCTTAATTGCAAAGGAACTGGAACAGGAATAAAGAAGTTCTGCTGCAGTTACATCGGACTTGGCTGAGAGTACGCCTGGAATATGGTGCATAACTTGGGTCTCCATCTTTGAGGAAGGATATATTTACATTTGAGGCAGTACAATAAAGCTTTACTAGATAGGACAGCCTGCATATTCCAGGGACCAATCATGTGATATTGTGTAAACTGTGCATATAATCATAGTGTTTGGAATAATGCAAAGTGACCGTTTTGAAATGTACAAGATTCTGAAGAGGCTTGAAAAAATAGACAATTTAAGAGGTTGTTTCCCTTGGCTAGGGAATTTTTGAATATGGGGACATAGACTCAAAATAAAGAGTCAGTTAATTTAGATTTGAAATGAAAATATTCTTCACTCAGTGGCTTCTCTACTCCAGTTGGATTGCGGATACCCTATTGTTGAACATATTTAAGGCTGAGATAGACAGATATATGGTGTCTCAGAGAATGAAGGGGTATTGGGAGCAGGCAGGATAATGAGTTTGGAACTGAAAGCCAGTTATTATTGTATCGAACAGCAGAACAAACTCGATAGGCTATAAGGTCTTGTCCTGTTCCTACTTGTGGTGTTCTATGCTACACACTGCTACTGTGATGTGCTGGTGGTGCAGAGACTAAATGTTTAAGGAGTTCCATTCAAACAGGACTGCTTTGTCCTGGATGATGTCGCATATTCCTCCCACAGTCCAAAGATGCACATGTTAGATGGATTGGCGATGCTAAATTGTCTCTGGTGTCCCAGCATCTGCAGGATAGGCAGATTAGCCATAGTAAATGTGGGGCTGTGGGGATAGGATGGGAGCTGCATCTAGATGGGATGCTCTTCAGAGGTCTGTGCAGGCTTGATGGGCCAAAGGGCCTCTTCTATCACTGTCGAGATAATGTGAAATTCTGAAAGAAAAATCCTGTACAAGTTACAGACTTAGGAGAGACAACTGCCTGCAAGTTACCCAATTTTTAATAATTTAAAATTGCTTTTAAAACCTTAGCAGAATCACTTACTTGTTATTGCCTGGTTACAGTAATCAGTTCCTTTTTAAATTAAAAATTAAATTGCAAAGCTATTACATATCCATTCTTATACTTCCATGCAAGGAACGGCTTACATATTAGAACATCTGCTCTTCTGTATGTACAGTACAATTACTGAAAATGTGCCAGTGCCAATTTTGTGGCTGTGACTAGAATTTAGCACAATTTTTAAACCTAACACAAAAGGTCATTGAAACTTGATTTGCACAGAACGTAATTTGCACTTAAATGTCCATGATGTTTAGTGCTAGCCTGGGTTTGATTTAAGATGATTCTCACCAGAAACATAATACAACTCCTTGCTGGCGCCCTGTTTTAAATTCTTAACTTCAAACTTATTTGTGATACAGACTTTTCAGAACTTGGCAGTGCTTTATAAGAATTTTGTTTTCCTGTTTTTCTCCAATGTAAGATATGTATTGTGGTAACTAGTGACCTCTTATCTAAGTCCTTCTCATTTTGACCACTCATTCCTCAAAAGAATTTGGTGTTTTAACCGTATTTGTTCTAAGTCGATGTAGGCAATGGGGTATCTACCAGTGCATTCGATGGATGATTAGTTGCACTTTATAACTTGTGTATTTTTTAAAATCTTGTCCGAATGAGCAAAACCTTCTAACTTTTCACAACTGTGAAGAACGGTTTCCTTAGAGGTTTTCATTGAAATACCAGATTGTTTTGGGATAGATTCACTTAAGCCAGGCTGTGGAATGCCTGATTGTTAGCTAGTTTACAAACTTCTAAATATTTTAAGTATCAGTAGAAATTGGGAATTGTTACTTAGTTGAATCTGTTCAGCTGACAGAGAAAGTCTTGAGGAGTCAGATGAAACATTTCTAGCATCTCCTCTAGCATTTTCATTGATTGGAAAACATTATTACAGGCATTTCTAATGTACTTTGCGTAGCTCTGTAGGTCAGTTTAAATATTTTCACGTTTATCTGTGATTTAAAAACCTCATTAATGCAATTTCTTGTCTAAGTGAGAATCCAAAATGACTCAAATTACTTCCCAAAGGTTATTTTCAGTTATGATTTATTTTATTTGTGGTGTCAGTTATGCTTACTGCTTATTCTCTTCCCTGTTTATACCTGACTCTTAATTTACCTATTCAATTTATTGTTGTTTGCTTTATGTGAAAATTGAGTTAATTAATTGCAAATGACATACGAACTTTATGGAACTTTACCAGTGGACAGGCAAAATATATTTCATTTTCTCAATTTATTAGCGGTTATGCCATAATTTTTTTTATCAGATTTGGAAGAATTTTCATCTATCTCTACTTGAGAATTGCTGAACTCACTTCATGATGTTGCAGTATTCCAACTTTCAATAATTTATATTGGATTTATATTGGATTAATCTTGGCTTGAATGTGATATCCACATTTCATAAATGGGGAAATGTTTTGATCGTATTTGTACAAATTTAATGTTTACCAGCTGGAGTATTTTCTATCAATTTGAATATGTAGCTGTAATAACACCGCATTATGTATTGTTACAACCATGTAATTTGTTATATTAAAGCTATTTCATTGAGATTTGCAGAAATAAAATCACAGCCACTGCTATTTTTATAATTGACATGTATATGAGAGAGAAAGGATTGACAAGATTAATTACTTAATGTTTTCCCCATTTCCACAGGATTGTTGCCTGTGTAATTTGAGGGGTGGTGCACTTAAGCAGACTACTGATAAAAGGTAAGCTAAAACTACAGTATTGTGAGACTTTTTTTCTTATTGATTGAACTAATTCAACATTTATTCTAAATTTGTTTCATAAAAAGACTTGAAGCCAGACTGTAGTTTTAAAGTGCAATCAAAATTTGAAATAGAATATTTTCACACTCATTGTGTCCCTTGGGCTATTTTGGAGCAGATGTGGAGTTATAATTATAATTATAATAATTAACGATCTTTTCAATTGCACCAGCCTGCTATTGACGAAACCTGCATACTTGACTAGTGTGTGCATGAGGTCAATCAAGTCTCACAGTCTCTTAATATTTTCCTGCTTGGAACTAAGGAAACAACAACACGTGTGCATTACAATGAGACTTAAATTTCTTACTGTTTCAAAATTGTAACTTCATCTTTATGATTATCTTTGAAAGATAACTTGTACCATTTATTTTATTGCATGAAATTTGTTGAAAGGCGAGCAGTTGATAAGTGCGGCACCGGAGATCATAAGAAATAGAAGCAGTAATAAGCCATCTTGCCCAGTAAGACCATGACTATCTGATTGTGCACTTAATTGCGCTTTGCTATCTGTTCCTCCATAACCCTCCACTACTGCCAGATAAGAATTTGTTCATCTTAGCCTTGAGTATGTTCAGTGACCCAAGCTTCACTACTCACTGAAGAACAGCATTTTACAGGTAATGACTCTCTGAGCAAAAAGATTTTCCTCATCAATGACCCTATATTGTTACAGCTATTTACCATTGTTTTTGATACCGTGTTATGTTTTAATAAGATCACCTTTTGTTCTTCTAAACTCCAAAGAGTATGAGTTCAACTTTTCTTCAGAAGAGAAGCTCTTAGTTCCATATTTAGGCTGGTGAACCTTCTCTCAACAGCATCCAGTGCAAATTTATCCTTCCTTAAGTAAGGAGACAAAATCTACACAGTACATCAAGTGTGGCTTTACCAATGCCAGGAGTTGTCATAACAAGACTTCCATAATATTATACTCCATATTTAAGAGCAGATCAGGCCTGGGAATTCTGTAGCAGGTCACTCACCTCCTGTACTCCCAAGGCATGTCCACTTTTTAGAAAGACGCAAGTTGGCAGTATGATGGAATACTCTCCATCTGTCTGGATTGGTGAAGTTCCAACAAAACTTAATAAAGCTCAGCATCATCTATTACAAAACAGCACCAGATCCGTCATCTTCCACATTTACTCCCTTCCCATCAGTACACCACAACAGCAGAACTAGTTAACCAGGTGAAGTATTTTCTCCCTCCATAACTGGCATGTAGTAACAACAGTGTACACCATCTACAAGATGCACTGCAGTATCTTGTAAGATTTCCATTGACAGCATTCCCTATTTAGAGCTCTACCACCTAGAAGGACAAGGGGAGCAGATGCATGAAAATATCATTACCTGGAAGTTGGGTCAAAATCCTGGAACTATTTTGCTAATAGCACTATGTGTCCCCCTACATACCCAAAGATGGCAGTTTCAAGAAAGCAGCTCTCCAACATCTTCACCAGGGAATGTTTATAGAATCATACAGTCGTAGAGATATACAACACGGAAACAGACCCTTTAGTTTCACTTGGCCATGTCGACCAGGTATCCTAAATAAGTCTAGTCCTATTTGCCAGCATTTCGCCATATCCCTCTAAACCCATCCAATTCATACACCTATCCAGATGCCTTTTAAATGTTGTAATTGTACCAACCTCCACCGCTTCCTCTGGCAGCTCATTCCATACATGCACCACCCTCTGCGTGAAAAAGTTGCCCGTTGGATCCCTTTTCAGTCTTTTCCCTCTCACCTTAAACTTTTGCCCTCTAGTTTTGGACTCCCCCACCCCAGGAAAAGACTTTGTCTATTTACCCAATCTGTGCCCCTCATGATTTTATAAACCTGTATAACGTCACCCCTCAGCCTCTGACACTCCAGGGAAAATAGCCCCAGTCTATTCAGCCTCTCCCTATAGCTCAAACCCTCCAACCCTGGCAACATGCTTGTAAATCTCTTCTGAACCCTTTCAAGTTTCATAACATCCTTCCTATAGCGGACAGACCAGAATTGTACATAGTATTCCAAAAGTGGCCTAACCAATGTCCTATACAGCTGCAACATGACCTCCCAACCCCTATACTCAATGCACTCACCAATAAAGGCAAGCATACCAAACACCGCCTTCACTATTCTGTTTACCTGTGACTTCACTTTCAAGGACCAATGAACCTGCACTCTAAGGTCTCTTTGTTCAGCAACTGTCCCCAGGACCTTACCACTAAATGTATAAGTCCTGCCCTGATTTGCCTTTCCAAAATGCAACACCACACATTTATTTAAATTAAACTCCTTCTGCCACTCCTTGGCCCATCGGCCCATCTGATCAAAACCCCGTTGTACTCTGATGCAGCATCCTTTGCTGTCCACCCACACCTCCAATTTTGGTGTCATCTGCAAACATATTGATCATATCTCCTATGTTTACATCCAAATCATTTATATAAATGACAAAAAGCAGTGGACCCAGCATTGATCCTTGTGGAACACCACTGGTCACAGGCCTCCAGTCTGAAATGCAACCCTCACCACCTCCCCCTGTCTTCTGCCTTCAAGCCAGTTCTGTAGCCAAACAGCTAATTCTCCCTCTATTCCCTGTTCTTATCTAACCTTGCTGACCAGTCTACCATGAGAAACCTTGTCAAAAGCCGTACTGAAGTCCATATAGATGATGTCCACTGCTCTGCCCTCATCAATCCTCTTTTTGTTATTGCTTCAAAAAACTCAGTCAAGTTCATGAGACATGATTTCCCACGCATAAAGCATGTTGACCATTCCTCGTCAGTCCTTGCCTTTCTAAATACATGTAAATCCTGTCCCTCAGGATTCCCTCCAACAACTTGCCCACCACCAGTGTCAGGCTCACTGGTCTATCTCTCCCTGGCTTTTCCTTACCATCTTTCTTAAATAATGACACCATGTTAGCCAACTTCCAGTCTTCTTGCGCCTCACCTGTGGCTGTCGATGATACAAATATCTCAGCAAGGGCCAGCAAACTCTTCCCTTGCTTCCCACAAGCTTCTAGGGTATACCTGATTATTTCCTGGGGAAATATCCACCTTTATGCATTTTAAGACATTCAGCACCTAATCCTCTGTGATATGGACATTTTTCAAAATGTCACTGTTTATTTCCCCATGTTCTCTATCTTCCATATCTTTCTCCATAGTAAAAACTAATGCACAATACTCGTTTAGCATCTCCACCGTCTCTTGCAGTTCTACAGAATAGGTGGCCTTGCTGATTTAAGGAATCTCTTCTTTCCCTAGTTATCCTTTTGTCCTTAATATATCTGTAGAATCCCTTTGGATTCTCCTTCACTGCATTTGCCAAAGCTATCTCGTCCCCTTTTTGCCCTCCTGATTTCCCTTTTGTGTATGCGCCTACTGCTTTTATGCTCTTATAGTCAATCACTCGATTTCTGCTGTCTGTTATAAAGCAGAGGTTGACCCCTCTGAGAACTAAAATTGAAACACCCAAAGAGAAGCATCTCATCCTGTACTCTATAAAAGGAGTGTGAAAGTCCTCCCACCCACCCTCCTGCAAAAATGCCATCCCCTATTCCCAATTCCTTCGCCTCCGCCGCATCTGCTCCCAGGATGAGACATTCCAATCC
The DNA here is from genome assembly GCA_024137785.1 of Ginglymostoma cirratum. Classification (NCBI taxonomy): domain Eukaryota; kingdom Metazoa; phylum Chordata; class Chondrichthyes; order Orectolobiformes; family Ginglymostomatidae; genus Ginglymostoma; species Ginglymostoma cirratum. Next base: position 31,909,122 of record JAHRHZ010000024.1, read on the forward strand.
CGCACATCTCAAATGTCCTCATTCTTCAAGGACCGCAACATCCCCCCCACAGTGGTCGAGAACGCCGTCGACCGTGTCTCCCGCATTTCCCGGAACGCATCCCTCACGCCCCGTCCCCGCAACAATAACCAAAAAAGAATCCCCCTCGTCCTCACATACCACCCCACCAACCTCCGGATCCAACGCATCATCCTCTGACACTTCCGCCATCTGCAATCAGACCCCACCACCAAAGACATTTTTCCCTCCCCACCCTTATCTGCCTTCCGGAGGGACCACTCCCTGCGCGACTCCCTTGTCCACTCCACACTCCCCTCCAGCCCCACCACACCCGGCACTTTACCTTGTAACCGCAGGAAGTGCTACACCTGCCCCCACACCTCCTCCCTCACCCCAATCCCAGGCCCCAAGGAGACTTTCCACATCAAGCAGAGGTTCACCTGCACATCTGCCTATGTGGTATACTGCATCCGCTGTACCCGTTGTGGCTTCCTCTACATTGGGGAAACCAAGCGGAGGCTTGGGGACCGCTTTGCAGAACACCTGCGCTCAGTTCGCAACAAACAATTGCACCTCCCAGTCGTGAACCATTTCAACTCCCCCTCCCATTCCTCAGACGACATGTCCATCCTTGGCCTCCTACAATGCCACAGTGATGCCACCGGAAGGCTGCAGGAACAGCAAATCATATTCAGCCTGGGAACCCTGCAGCCCAATGGAATCAATGTGGATTTCACAAGCTTCAAAATCTCCCCTCCCCCAACCGCATCCCAAAACCAGCCCAGCTCATCTCCACCTCCCTAACCTGTTTTTCCTCTCACCTCAAGCCGCACCCCCATCTCCTATCTACTAACATCATCCCGCCCCCTTGACCTGTCCGTCCTCCACGGACTGACCTATCTCCTCCCTACCCCCCTACCTACACGCACCTTTACTGGCTCCATCCCCGCCTCTTCAACTTGTCTGCCTCCTCTCCACCTATCCTCTCTTCTATCCATCCTCTATCCACCTCCCCCTCTTTCCCTATTTATTTCAGAACCCGCTTCCCCTCCCCCATTTCTGATGAAGGGTTTCGGCCCGAAACGTCAAGTTTTCCTGCTCCTATGATGCTGCTTGACCTGCTGTGTTCATCCAGCCCCATGCTTGTTATCTCGGATTCTCCAGCATCTGCAGTACCTTTTATCTCTGAAAAGTGGTGTAACTTGTTTTCCAGCAACTTCTCGTTGTGAATTAAAATAAAGCCCTGACAGTTACTTTAAGATCAACAATTTATTTATTTAACTCTAACAGTGAAGAAATTAACTAAACTATTAACAAATGGAATAAATCCTTTCTAACTACTAACTACTGTTGAATAAAGCAGGATTTTAATGGTATGCTGTTCCAATAAATATAAGTCCCACTGGTATGAAAAAAAAGAGTTTAGTCTTGAAATTACAACTAGTTATATGTCTTCCGGAATGTTCTGTGCCTTCGGCGGCACGGTGGCACAGTGGTTAGCACTGCTGCCTCACAGCGCCAGAGACCTGGGTTCAATTCCAGCCTCGGGCGACTGTCTGTGTGGAGTTTGCACATTCTCCCCATATCTGCATGGGTTTCCTCCCACAGTCCAAAGATGTGCAGGTTAGGTGATTGGCCGTGGTGAATTGCCCGTTGTGTTCAGGGAGGTGTCGATTAGGTGGGTTATAGGGGGATGGGTCTGGGTGGGATGCTCTGAGTTTCGATGTGGACTTGTTGGGTCAAAAGGCCTGTTTCCACACTGTAGGGATTCTATGATTCTCCGTCAATTTTTCAGTCGGAAATGTATTCTCTGTTGATTCTTTTGTCGGGAATATTAACTAGTCGTGCCGTTGGTACTGTTGTTATTTAGATGGTGCTTTCTGTAAGACATAAAGGAGGCTGAGAGCCAGCGATTCTTTCTCAAGAGCTGAGTCATTTTCTTAGGCATATGACAGCTAGCTGTGGGGTCTTTATTCAATTGCCCCCTTCTTTTATACCCTTGATGGTAGATCAGTATTTCTTACAATAAGATTGTTCATATATTGTCAAAACCAGCAGACTTAAACTTAATAGGTTTTTAGTATTGAAGTACCTGTTTCAAACTGGCTAAATTTAAAGCCTGTTGCCTTGGTAAAAATGCTGCTGCTTGGCCTGCTAACTGTATGGCCTTTCAATAAAAATGTTTCAATTTGGGTGTTCTCTGCATATTTACAAACTTTGAAGTTTTCAACCATTTTATGGCCATTCCTTTACCTGCCAACATCTGCGCTCCCCCCCCCCCCCCCGCCCCATCAACTTTTGCAAGTTCTTGCCTAATACCATGAAAATTGTCCTTCTAATTTAGAACATAGAACAGTACAGCACAGTACAGGCCTTTCGGCCTGTGATGTTGTGCCGACCTGTTATCCTACTTAGATCAAACTATCCTGCATGCCCTACGTTTTACTATCTTCCATCCAAGAGTCGCTTAAAGGTCTGTAAAGCATCTGACTCCGCTACCACTGCCAGCAGCCCATTCCACACGCCCACCACTCTCTGAGTAAAGAACCCACCTCTGACATCTCGCCTATACCTTCCTCCAGTCACCTTAAAATTATGCCCCCTTGTAATAGTCAATTCCGCCCTGGTAAAAAGTCTCTGGCTATCCACCCTATCTATGCCTCTCATGATCTTGTACATCTCTGTCAAGTCACCCCTCGTCCTTCTTCGCTCCTATGAAAAAAGCCCTAGCTCCCTCAACCTTTCCTCATAAGACCTGACCTCCAGTCCAGGCAGCATCCTGGTAAACCTCCTCTGCACGCTTTCCAAAGCTTCCTCATCCTTCGTATAATGAGGCGACCAGAACTGAACACGATATTTCAAGTGTGGTCCAACCAGGGTTTTATAGAGCTGCAGCATAACCTCGCGGCTCTTAAACTCAATTCCCCTGCCAATGAAAGCCAACACACCATATGCCTTCTTTCCAACCCTATCAACTTTGGCAGCAATTTTGAGGGATCTATGGACGTGGACCCCAAGATCCTTCTGTTCCTCCACACTGCCAAGAATCGTGCCATTAACCCTGTATTCTGCATTCAAATTCGACCTTCCAAAATGAATCACTTGATGCTTTTCTGGGTTGAATGCCATCTGCCACTTCTTTGTCTAGCTCTGCACCCTGTTAATGTCCCGTTGCAACCTATAACAGTCCTCCATGCAATCCACAACTCCACCAACCTTCGTGTCATGGGCAAACTTACTAACACATCCTTCCACTTACTCATCCAAGTCATTTATAAAGATCACAAAGAGCAGAAGCCCCATAATAGATCCCTGCAGTTTACATTTTAACTTTAATTTAGACTTTAACTTTTAGATCTGGTCCATTCATTTCCATCACTATTTTAAAACCAATAGAATTATGGTCACTGGCCCCAAACTGCTGTCCACTGTCACTTCAATCACCTGTCCTGCGTTATTTCCCAAGAGCAGGTTAGGTTTTGCACTTTCTCTAGGTACATCCACATACTGAATCAGTATGTTTCTTGTGCACACTTAACAAGTTCCTCTCGATCCAAGCCCTTAACACTATTGCAATCCCAATCTATGTTTGGAAAGTTAAAATTCCCTACCGTACCACCCTATTATTCTTACAGATGACTCAGATCTCCTTACAAATTTGTTTCTCAGTTTCCAGTGGACTATTGGGGAGGGTCTATAGTACAGTCCCAATAAGGTGATTATCCCTTTCTTATTTCTCAGTTCCATCCAAAAAGCTTTCCTGGATGTATTCCCAGGAATATCCTCCCTAAATACATCCGTAATTTTATCCCTAATCAAAAACATCACTCCCTCTCCTCCTTTGCCCCCCCTTCTATCCTTCCTGTAGCATCTATACCCTGGACATTAAGCTGCCAGTCCTGTCCATCCCTGAGCCACGTCTCTGTAATTGCTGTGATATCCCTGTCCCATATTCCCAACCATGCCCTGAGTTCATCTGCCTTACGTGTTTAGGCCTCCTGCATTGAAATAAATGTAGTTTATTCATCGGTCCTACCTCGTTCTCTGCTTTGTTCCTGCCTGCCCTGTCTGTTTGACTTATGCTTTTTCCCAACTGTACCAGTCTCAGATCGATCATTTTCCTCACTCTCTCCCTGGGTCCAACACCATCCCCTTACTAGTTTAAATCCTCCCGAACAGTTCTAGCAAATCTCCCTGCTGGTATATCAGTCCCCTTCCAATTCAGGTGCCATCCGTCCTTCTGATACAAGTCACTTCTACCCCAGAAGACATTCCAATGATCCAAAAATGTGAATCCTTCTCCCTGCACCAACTCCTCAGCCACACATTCATCTACTCAATTCTTCAATTCCTACCCTCGCTAGCTCGTGGCACTGGGAATAATCCAGATATTTTTACCCTCTAAGACATACTTTTTAAATTCCTGCTTAACTTCCTATATTTTTCCCTCAGAATCTCGTCCTTTTCATTTCCTATGCCATTAGTTCCAATAAGTACAACAACCTGCTGCTGGTCCTGCTCCCCTTTGATATTATCCTTTACCTTCCCCGAGATAGCTTTAATACTGGCTCCAGGGAGGCAACACACCTCATGTCTCACTATCAGCCGCACAATCGTCTGTCTGTGTCTCTAACTACAGAGTGCCGTTTCACAATTGATTGCTTGGAACCTGGCATACCCCTCATTAAATTAGAGCCAGTCTTGGTACCAGAAATCTGGCTGACAGTGCTACATTCCCCTGAGAGGCCCTCACCCCATACATTTTCCAAAACAGCATATTTGTGTGAGATGGGGACAGCCACAGGAGACTCCTGCACTACCTGCTTCTCTCTTCTACCTTTCGTGGAGGTCACCCATCTACCTGACTGTATCTTCAGATTATCTCCCTCCATCCATCACACCCCTAGCTCCTGTAAATTTCTAAAAGCCTCTAACTGGCGCTCCAACTGATCCATTCGCACCAAATACATTTCCTGCAGACATAATAATCAGTAACATGAAAACTCACCCTCATCTCCCGCATCCAACAGGAAGAACACATCACTCTACTGAAGCCCATCTTTGCGCCTTAACAATCTACAGACCCAGAAAACAACAGTCTTACTGCTCCAGGCTATCTTAGTACGTCAAGAGAAAGATCTCAATAACAGGATACAATTATAAAAGCTTCACTGTACTCACTATTGTAGATTTACAAAAGAAAACTAGTAAGGTTACACTTCAAAAAGCTACTTAGCTGCTCCCTTCTGTGGACTCAATAACCAGTAACAATCACGTAGTATAATTTCTTTGAACAAATTGTGAAGGTGTAAGGAGTGACCTAATAGAAGTATTTAAGATCAAAAGATATAGGAGCAGAGTTAGCCCCTTTGGCCAATTTGTCTCCTCTGCCATTCAATCACGGTTGATATGTTTCTCAACTCATTCTCCTGCCTTCTCCCCATAGCCTTTGATCAAGAATCAAGAACTTATCCATCTCTGATTTAAGTTATGTGGCCTCCACAGATTTACTACCTCTGGCTGAAGCAATACTTCCTCTTCTCAGTTCTAAAAGGTCATCCATTCACCCTGAGGTTTTACCCTCAGGTCCTAGTCTCTCCGACCAGTGGAAACATCTGCTCCATGTCTACTCTATCCAGGCCTCTCAGTATTCTGTAAGTTTCAATGAGATTCCCCCTTATCCTTCTAAATTCCATCAAGAACAAATCCAGAGTCCTCAACTGCACCTTTATTTGATAAGCCCTTGGTTCCCAGGATCATTCTTCTGAACCTCCACTGGAGGCTAAATTATGAAAGCTTTTGATTGAGTAAGCAGAGAATGAGTTTTTCTTTTATGTGAAAGTCAAGTTAGAGGCCTCCACTATAAACCATTCACCAAAAAATTCAAACAGGATACGGAAGAAAAAGAGAACTTCAGCCAGGGTGGTGAAAATGTGAAACGAGCTATCACAGTGAGTAGTTGAGGCAAATAATATCAATGCATTTAAATGGAAACTAAGTAAGCAAACAAGGAGGTTTGAGTGGATCATAAACTGTATGCTGTGTATTCTATTTAGTTAACATGTTCAATGCATGGCAGTTCATTTTACATTAATTTATAAGAGCAAATTACTGCAGATGCTGGAGTCTGTACTAAAAACAAAAATTGCTAGAAGTCACAGCGGGTCAGGCTGCATCCATGGAGAGAGAAAAAGCTAACAGTTCAAGTTTAGCTGACTCTTAATCAGGGCACATTCAGTTATTGCGTGTTTCTCCTTTCTGGAAAGGAACAAATAAATTAACCAACAGAGAAACAAATACCTTTCTATAAAAATAGAGATTGAATGGGCATAAAGGTGGCATATACATTTCCTAGGAAGCCATGTCTTAGTGTGGATGAATAGAGCTACCTGGAAGGTTAATTGCACAGTTCACGAATTTGAGAATGCTGGTAAGCAAGAGAAATGAATAGGAGTTTGGCTCTTATGCATATGACAATAGAGTACGAAATAAGAAATAAAGATTTATGTTGTTTATTGTCAAGACTATGTTCATAGTACCATGTGGAAAGAGAGAAAGGAAAATCTTTTTAGCTGAGAGGCTGTGGAATGTTGTGGCGTAAGGTGGGATACTGTTCTGTATTGATCCAAAGAAAGGGTAAAATGTCTCTGATATGTAGTGGGGAGAAAATTGCTATGTGTTGTTAATTTAGAGAAACTGCTTGTTTCCATGGTACAACTTAAATCTGTTCTCTGGAGTTATTTTCAGTAATTTGTGTGTTCTCATTCCTGATGTGTCTGCTTCTCTCATTTACTCCTGCATAGTATGATAGAATCTGTTGAATAAAGGAGTAAAGTGGTGCACACTTGTATGGGAGAGGGGAACATTTTGATGATTAGAAATATTGATCAGCATTCTTCTCCAGAGTTGGTGTTCCAAAACCTGTTTCAAAGCATGCTTTAACCGGTCGTGCAGTTTCCATAGAATAAACAGATTAACTGGTAATAATTGGTTCTTATATTAGTTGAAAGATCATCATAAATTTCTCTAACTTGTGACATTCATGAATTATGAGTCTTGCTTAAATAAGTGAAATAACTGCCGTAATTCACCTTCAATAGTGAAATATCCTCTGTATAATGAAGTCAATAATTGATTGTTGACCTTCAGCCTTTTCTGTATGTGCTTAGACTTGGACTTAAGACAAATTGAAAAATGAGGGGGAACAGAGATTTCACTGTATTCTGCAACCAACTTTGTCTGAAATCCAAACAAATGCAGTGCCTTTACATTGAAATGGTTGACACTCTTAAAAATTACATTGGTACCAGATTCAAAGCAGGGAGACTGGCAGAGCAGAAGTAAAACTAGACATTATTATCAGTATTCCTTTGTGGTTCATCACATTATTCAGGTTGTCACTTGTGTTGTTCAGGTGGGCTCATGTGATGTGTGCAGTAGCAATTCCAGAAGCAAGATTTGTGAATGTGATGGACCGTAGTCCAGTGGATGTCACCCGAATCCCTTTGCAAAGATTGAAGCTCGTAAGTTTGAAGAGTTGCTTTTCTTTTCTTGGTTTTATCTTCCAATGGTAATTAGATATTTGCGCATATTCCCAACAAAACTGTTCCGGGCATGTGCATGCCTGAGGTTTAATGCTGCTTTGCGCTTTAAATGGATCTCTTTGTTAAATAATTTTTCCAGTTTTGAACAATGTTTCAGGAGGTCCCATGCTGCCTTGTTAATCCACAGATTTGAACCCTAATTTGAACAACAAAATAGTGCATGTTGCAGACTAAAGCTTTCGACTGAAAGCAGAGATTAATTTTTCTCATAGAAACAGATGTAGACATATATCGGTTTGTAAAATTGAAGTATGGGAGAAGCAAGTATCGCATTTGTGCACAATTTTGATACATAAATTTTATATGTCAGCATACAACATGGAAAGATTATTTTGGTTTTAAACTCCTCTGTGAAGTTACAATTTTCAGATTTATCAACTTAAATTGGGGCGGATCACCATCTGTCATATTTATCCTCAGGAAAGTGAAAATTAACATTTATTCAATATAATCCAAAAAGGTTTAATTCTATTCACAGGCCAGATCGTCAGTTTCTGTAGCTATTAGCCTACACTGATTCAAATATTGCTTCATTATATTTGTTATTCTGGAGATCTGAAAGCAGGGTTTGTGGAGAAAGCGTAACTGAGACATAGATTGAAGGCCAAGAGGCAAAGTGCTCAAGTTTTCTTTCTTCAACAGAGAACAAACTATCTGTTTAGTGCTTCTCAGGACGAAACAAAAGGAAAAAAAAACTTTTTGCAAGACAGAGCTATTGTTTATATCGCCTTGTTTTGATTATAAACAAGTGCAGCGTGTTCTAAATTAATGATTTAAACGTTGTTGTGCTGTACCTGTGAAAATAAATGCAATGGTATGTTACATACTTGATTATCTCATTGTGGTGCATCATAGAACTGATTTAAATTAGCAAAATTGATCAGAGCGAATAGGTTTTTAAACAAAAAGTGATGGCCAACTAGGTTTTTATTAGTAGCTGTGAGATCTTCCCCATACCATGAACTATTTTCTGTTAAAGTTGTTGAATTCATATATTCACATACCTCATGCGTTTTTGGGGAGATTAGTATTCCGCCCTTTGCTTATCACTCTGTCCCGTCTCAGACTTTCTTTCCTGCACTTCTCTACGTGCCCACTTCTGCTCACCCTTTCCCTCCTCTATGTCCCTCCTGCCTCACTGCCTCACCCTCTGTCCTACTCCTACCTTCCTGTCTTCATTCCCTCCCCGCTTTCCCCGCTCTTCACTGCCATCTGCATCCCAGCCTCACTCTCTTGACCTTCTGCCTGCTGCCACTTTCTCCAACCTCCTTCTGCTTCTTCCTGTCTCACTACCCTCCTGCTCTTCCCTTCCTGTCCCCGTCCTTGTCACTCTTTCTCTCCCTATCACTCCCCCTTCCTCTCCCTCCTGTTCCCTGTTGCTCACCCCTCCCTCTCCTCTCCTCTCTCTGCCTTCCTCTATTTCTCCCACCTCCCTCCCCCTCCCACTGTCCTCCCCCTCTCCTATACTTGCCCATCCTCTCTCACCTTCCCTCCCTCGCTCCCTTCTCCCTTCTTTGCTCCCTCCCTTTCCCTGTCTTCCTGTCTCATCCTCCCCCTCGTTTTCTCTTTTCATAAATCCCTCGCATCTTCCAAAGCCCCTCCCCTGTCCCTCTCTTTCTTTCCTCCTCCTGTCTCTCCCCCGTCCTTGTCCCCATTTCTGTCTTAACCTGCCACTTCCTCCCTCCTTTCTCCCTTCAATCTCTGCTTCCTTCTCTCTTCTCCTCTTCCTGCCTCCCTCACCCTTCCCTATCACTTCATCACCCTCCTCTTCCTCGACATTCCTAACACCTTTCCCTCTCTCTTTCTCTTTTTCCTCTTTCTTTGTCTTTCCTTGTCTCCCCCCACCTTTCTCTTGCTCTCTCCCTGACCCTCTTCCTTCATACTACTCTCCCACCACCCTCTCCTAATCATGGTCCTGAAGTAGACAGTATCCTTGATGTGCGTTGTGCATTGGTTGCTTTGATAGACAACAACTTGAAACAGTTGTATAATTAACTAATGTATTAATTCCAAATTCTTCAAGATGTATGTTATATTTACATTTTACATATAATACAGGAATTGTTTTACATTCTTATGCAACTTTAAATTTAATTTACTGTAGATATACACACAACAGCTGTTAGTTGAATTCCTTCCTGGTGCGTTTTTCCTATATTCATGAAATCACAGCATTGTTAAAGCACATATGGTATTTCTTTTCCAGTTCTCTGCAAAAGCAACTCACCTAGTCTCAACCCCCTATCCTATCCTTGTAGCCCTGTCATTGTTTTCTCTTCGGGTGCTTATCCAATTCTCTTTAGATTGCCGCAATTGAATCTGCCTGCACCACAGACTCTGCAAGTGCACTCCAGATTCTAACCACCTTTCATGTAACAAAAATAAAGTTGCTGGAAAAGCACAGCAGGTGTGGCAGCATCTGTGAATGAAAATACAGAGTTAACGTTTTGGGACCCTTCCTCAGAGCACCTTCTATGTAAACAGGTTTACCCTTATGTTATGTTGGCTCTTTAGCCATTTTTTAAATCAGTGTCCTCTACTTCTCGATGATCTTTGCCTGTGGGATCAATTTTTCTCTGTCTATTCTCGATGGATTTTCTCATGGTTTTAAACATTTCTAACAAATCTGTGCTGGGCACTCTGTCGAAGGAGAGCAACTCCAGCAGCTCCACTCTAACCACGTCACTGAAGTGTCATCACTTTTTTGTCATCTTACAAATTTTAAAGATATTTCCTGCACACCCATCATTAATATGTATCAAGAAAAGCAGAGACCCTGGTACTAGCATTGGAGGCAGTCCAGGGAAGGATCACTAGGTTGGGTATAGGGTGATACCTGGTATAGAGTGATTTTCTTTTGAGGAGAAGTTGAGTAGGTTGAGCTGGTACTCAATAGCGTTTAGAAGAATGAGAGGAGACCTTATTGAAACATATGATTCTTTAGGGAACTGCAGAAGGTGCAACACCTGCCCCTTCACCACCTCCTTGCTCACCATTCAAGGGCCTAAACAGCCTTTCCAGGTGAAGTAGCATTTCACCTGTACCTCCTCCAATCTTGTGTATTGTATTTGCTGCACCCAATGTGGCCTACTGTACATTGGAGAAACCAAAGGCAGATTGGGTGACCACTTTGCAGAACACCTCCAGTCTGTGAACAAGCAGGACCCTGACCTTCCAGCAGCTGGGTGTTTTAACACAGCGTCTTGCTTGCCTGCCCACATGCCCACACGTCTGTCTTCGGCATGTTGCAGTGTCCAATGAATCACAGCGCAAATTGGAGGAACAACATCTCATCTTCAGACTAGGCACTTTGGACTTAATATTGAGTTCAATACTTTGAAATTGTGAACCATTTCCTCCCTTTCTTTTAGCTTGTTATCATGTCCTCCTCCC
>JAHRHZ010000024.1:31920518-31966952 GCA_024137785.1 Ginglymostoma cirratum
AAAAAAAAAGTTCTGATGAAGGGTTTAGGCCCGAAACGTCAAGTTTTCCTGCTCCTATGATGCTGCTTGACCTGCTGTGTTCATCCAGCCCCATGCTTGTTATCTCGGATTCTCCAGCATCTGCAGTACCTTTTATCTTTGAAACATTAGCTTGCTCTCTCCATGGATGCCATTTGACTTGCTGTTATCTCCAGCATTTGTTGTTTTCAGCACAGATTCCGGTATCTGCAGTAATTTGTGTTTATATTCTTTAGCAAAGATTGGTTTTCCTTATTGGAGAGTCTGGGGCACAATCTGAATAAGGGATTGTTAATTTAAGACAGAGACGAGGACAATTTTTTATTCTCCAAGGTCAGTAAATTGTGGAATTATTTAGCACCAAGAGCTGTTGAAGTTGGTTGTATTAAAGACAGAGATTTTTAATCGCTCAATGAACGGAGCAGAGCTGAATGGCCAACTTCAGCTCCTATGTCTTATGGTTTTCTGACCCCTTGGCATACAGTGAAGTTTCCTTCCTGCAATTTGAAAACACCCATTCACCATTTTTTCTGATGAAGGGTCTAGGCCCGAAATGTCAAGTTTTCCTGCTCCTATGATGCTGCTTGGCCTGCTGTGTTCATCCAGCCCCACGCCTTGTCATCTCGCATTCACCATCACTATCTGTTTGCTGTCATTCAGCTAACTCTGTATTCATGCTGCTACTGTTGCCTTATTTTCATAGGTTTCAACTTTGCTGGGATGCAATTAATGAAATGTCTTCTTGAAATGCATTTTCACTTTAACAACCCTGTGACTTCATCAAAAAACTTAAATCATGCTAGTTAAACACCACTTGTCTGTAATTAATCCATGCAGGCTTTACATTTGCATAAGTGGGTGTTAATTTTGTCCTGGTGTATTGTTTCTAAAATCTTTCTGACACAGTGTTACTATCCTGCCTATAATTACTGGGTTATTTCTTTTATTGTCTTGTTTGGAGTTCCTTAATTCTCTAGGACCACCACTATGTAGATGGAGGATTAGAAGATTATGCCAATACTGCTGCAATTTCCACCCTTACTTCCTTTACTTCCCTTACAACGTTCAGATGGTACCCCATTTGGTCCTGGTAATTCATTAACCTTAAGTACAGTTAGCTTGACCACTCCCATTCCGAAGAAGGGTAATACCAAAAACATTGATTTCTCCTTTCCTCCAGATGCTGTCTGGCTTGCTATGTTCTTCTGGCCTCTTGTTTGTCTAGCCCAGCCACTTAATTCTCTTTATCAATTTTAGCTCATCCAATACCTCAACGTTGTCCTCTTTCTTTTATGTCTGTGATAGTATCTTTCTTGGTAAAGAAAGATTATTACCTCAGCCATGCTCTCCAGTTTCAGGTGTAGATTCATTTTTTGGATGCTAATCATCTTCACAGTCTTCTACCACATTTTATTTACAATTGCCTTAACTTGCTCTCTCATGTGAATGAATGTACCTGAACTGTCTTTGATTCCATTATGCCTGAGACAGATCTATTACCACCAAATTGAATTTGACCTTCTGAAACTGAATTTTTAAATTCAGTTGGGCTGTAGACATTTGCTGTGCCAGCATTTATTGCTGTTTCCTAGTTGCCCTTGAGAAAGTGGTGGTGAGCTTCCGCCTTGAACCTCTGAAATCCATTTGGTGTAGCTGGACTCATGATATCATATTTTTATTCCATATCGCTCCTTATCTTTTCCAATTGCCACTTAAACCTTTCAATATTATACTGTTCCCTCAATTTTCTCCTACTGTGACTTGATCTACTTGACCTAGTTCATCACCAATACCAGATGTAGCCACACCTCCTCCATTCATCCAGGACCAAATTACAAAGCATTTGAAAATTACCAACTTAGATTACATAGCACCCTAAAATCTGCCTTAATGACCTCATCTCTCTTTCTGCCCATACTATTTGTACTGCTATAGGCCATGCCTTCTGGCAGTTCAAGCAATGTACTACAGCTTGTTCTGCAGTAACACGTGTTTCTTCAAAGCAAATAGTCTTTAACATGATTGAAGAATTTAGATCACTGTTTGTAGAACCCAAATGTTTCTTACCTGTATTGGCTATAACATGATTCCAGCTTCATTAGTTTAAATCACACGGCCATTGCACGACTTTTTTATAATGCGAGATCGCACAAGAATGGAACTGTTGCGTTATATCAGAACTGACTGTGTTCTGTAATCAAATCCACACCTGTAGAAATACCTGTTTGCGAACCTATTGTAGATTTCCTCTGCTTTCCCCGTCTTCCTTATATCTGTGCAGCTGAGCTACCTGTGTTGCCTGGACCTGGCTCTGGCTGTGGCCCCTGATAAAGCATTGCCCTCAGCAGTTTTTACTAATGGATACTAGCTGGAGAGATAGCTGCACTCGCATGACTCCCACATGATCTGTGTGGTCCTCCATTACTGCCTAGCAGTCATCAATTCTTTTTGTGCCTGCACATCCTTTGGTTGTGAGCTGACTGCCTCAAGGAATAGGTTATCCTCATCGCTTTCAGCTGTAACTGAAGCTCCGAAAACCTCTGAACAGCGGACTTACTTCGCATGGCTGTTATGAGTTTCAGTTCTGCTGGCTGTAACACAACAGCTTACCTTTTCATCCACACTTGCCATTTTCAATCAGGAAAGCATTAACAACAGCATGAATAGGAAACAAAACATTTATGAATTTTGCCTTCACATGCCATTTATAACTTGCATTTATTATGGAAACCTTCTAAGTTATTAAAGTTGTTACACAAAGACTTTATGAACACTTTGTTTCTTTGAGTTTCACTTAAATGGCATTATTTCTAAATGCAAATTCACTAGAGTTGGAATAGCCCCTGCACCAAAATCATTTAATCTCAAGTATGCCTGCTTTTTAAATTATTATTTCTTTTGCTGTGTTAATAGAGTTCTATAAACTGTGTCACTTCTGAAGAAGGTCTGTGCAACTCTCAGATAATTGTCATGTGAGTTTGAGGTTTTCCTGATTTGAAATAAACCAAAATAGTGTATTTCACTGTTTCTCTTATTGGCTCTGCTCCTGAACGCCATGTTATGTAAAATCATAATAATGAGAAATGTAGATAGTACTTGAGATGCTCAATAGATGTTGAATGAGTTGATCTTTTGAGTTTGCAGCTGCATTTCATTTGAACAGGTCTCAGCAGGGAAGAAAAAATTAGCTAGGTTCATACTGCCAATTACTTTCAAGTGACCACTGTTGACAGGTTTGCTTGTAGAGATGTCAAAAATACTGTTCAGTCATCTTGCACAATTAAATTGCTGGCAACATGCAACTGTCAAAGTTTACACTTTAAACTGGGCTGAGATTAAGTTACTATGGTAGTGGCTTCCAAACTGTGTTCCCATCTGGCCCTAGACACCAGCAAAAATAAATAGGAATAACGCAACGCAGTAACATTTGGTATATAATTATTAAAGTTTGTGTATTGTAACTCAACATCTCATGCAGCATATAAATATGAAAAACTATGTTTTTAAAGTACTTTGTAAAGTGTGTTGTATTTTATTGAATCTACCAGGCTCAATGAGACATGTGGCTATGCATGTGTTCCCACGCCTCAGCCCTCACACCCCCTCCCTGCAATAAAAACAAAGACAGAATTCCCCTTGCCCTCATATATCACCCCAATAACCTCTGGATTCAACGCATCATTCTCCGCCACTTCTCAAAATCTCATTTTACAGGCTCAGTGGATTTGGTTGGGAAAGGAAACACACTGTCACTACCATTTCCTTATCTCTGTCTTCAGGAGAAACCCCCTCTACTTTACATTTTTCTGCTCAACCTTTTATTTTCCAATTTCTCTCTTTTCCAAAGCTGTTAAACTGCAGAAGAGCTCCAGGTCACTGTGCAGATTGCATGAAGGAAGCTGAAGAGCAGCTACTGCTAAGCATCAAAATCAACATATAAGCAATGACAGTGGGAAATTGTGGGAGGTGGGGGGGGGGGGGGTGGGATTGTGATTCAAAGATGAATGTGCTTACAGAAAATTAGGTGTAGCTGTGATTGGAGGTTCAGCGAGCATGGGCTTGGTGGGTCAATAAATGTGGAGCTGGAAAAGCACAGCCAGTCAGACAGCTCGTCAGATGTTGTCTGACCAGTTGTGCTTTTCCAGCTCAACATCTGTTGACTCTAACTTCTAGCATCTGCAGTCCTTACTGTCTCCATGGGGCTGAGGGCTATTGGTGGACAATGAACCTGTGATTGGAAGCTCAGTAGTTGGTGGTTTGGAGTGAGTGCATTACGAAAAGAGCTACAATAGAAAGCCTAACAATTCCAGAAAGCCATGTGGAGAGAGCAGAGGAACTAAGGAGAAGTGTGGGATGCTGCAGTTTGGTCAGAAGAATATTGAAAGACAATATAAAATGAAGGGCACAGTTCTAAAGTGGGTATTTGCGTACCGATCATTGAAGGTGGCAGGACAGGTGGAGTGAGTAATTAATAAAGTGTGCAATGATGTCCTGTGCCCATTATTAATAGGGGCATAGAATACGACAGCAAGGTGATGTTGAACTTGTACAAGAGACTGGTTAGATTTCAGCTGGTCTAATGTGCGCAGTTGTGGATGCTACATTATAGGAAAGATGCACATGCATTGGAGAGAGTGCAGAAGCTGAATAACTTAGAGATGATGCACTTGGGAAGGACAAAGAAGGCAAAGGATTAAATGGTGAATGATATGACCCTGGGAAGCACCAAGGATTAGAGGGACGTTTGTGTACATGTACATCGGTCCCTTTAGGTGTTAGGGTAGTTGGATAAAGTGGTTAAGAAAGCATATAGTATACTTGCCTTTGTTAGTTGGGGCATAAAGTTTCCGAGCAAGGAGGTAATGCTGGAATTATGTAAAATGTTGATTAGGTCACAGCTAGAGTATTATGTGCAGTTTTGCAACCCACAGTTATAGCAGAGGTGTGATAGCACTGGAGAAAGTGCAGAGAAGATTCACCAGGATGATGCCTGAGCTGGAGGGTTTCAGTTATGAAGAGTGATTGGAGCGATAAGTGTTGTTTTCCTTAGAGGAGACTGAGAGCAGACATTATTGAGACACTTAAAATTATGAGGGGCATAGATAGGGTAGATAGGAAGAAACTTCCTCCCTTGATGGAGGAAGCATTGATTTAAGGGAAGGGGCAGAAAGTTTAGAGGTGATGAGAGGAAAAACCTTTTCACCCAGAAGGTGATGAGAAACTGGAATTCACTGTCTGTAAGTGTGGTAGAGGTAGCAACGCTCATAACGTTCGATAAGTAGTTAGATATGCACTTGCGATGCCAAGGCATACAAGGCTTGGGCCAAGTGCTGGAAAATGGGATGAGAATAGTCAGGTGATTGTTTTTGATTGCCATGGACAAGATGGGCCAAAGAACCTTTTTCCATGCTGTAGACCTCTATGATTCTGACTGTTTCCTGTTACTATGGAGGAAGAACTGTACTGGAATCTGCAATGACATTTAAAGCTCTCTATCCTCTGCACTGTATGAGAGTAATGTGTTTTTATTTGTCACAATCCCATTTACTGTTTCCATTAAACCCAGGTGGGTCACAACCAATGGTTTGGAACTCAGTAATAGCTTTCATTCTGATGGAAACATTCTCCCACATTTCAGCATTTTCAAGGATTGGTTCTTAATCATATCTCATAGGTAGCAGCCGAAGTTCCCAACCA
The DNA here is from genome assembly GCA_024137785.1 of Ginglymostoma cirratum. Classification (NCBI taxonomy): domain Eukaryota; kingdom Metazoa; phylum Chordata; class Chondrichthyes; order Orectolobiformes; family Ginglymostomatidae; genus Ginglymostoma; species Ginglymostoma cirratum. Next base: position 31,926,234 of record JAHRHZ010000024.1, read on the forward strand.
TTAATGCTGTGTCCTCCAAACAAAATGTAGCTCTCATTCTATCCCCTGAAATGTGGACATTAAAAATTTAGACAGAACCTAGTAAAGTTTTCAAAAAATCCATCAAACTAATTTTTAAGTTTGTTTGAATATATTCCATCTTAATACAATTGTGAATAATAAGTTGACAATCTTTGCTTTTGTTATTTGAAATAAATATTGCTTATTGGAACTCTGTTCAAGACCATTTATGGAAATTAGTATGTAGCCATATGGTGGTGCAGGGGCATATATAGTCACACGGCATGGAAACAAACTCTTCAGTCCAACTCATTCATACCGACCAAGTTTTCCAAACTAAGCTAGCCCCACTTGCCTGCGTTTGGCCCATATCCCTCTAACTTTTTCCTATTTATGTACCTATTCAAATGTCTTTTAAATGTTGTAACTGTACCTACATCTATCACACCCTCTGGCAGTTCATTCCATTTACAAACCACCCTCTGTGTGGAAAAAGTTGCCTTTCGTGTCCCTTTTATTTATATGGAAAGAATAAAGCCTAAACCTGAACCCATTCATCAAAAAAAATTTCAAAATTATTTCAGAGCTGTTTAAATGGCAAATAAGGCATGACAACATATACATGCAATACAGAGCCAGCTTATACCTCTTAGATGGAAAAGCTGCGCATCACAGAAAAAGCAGCCACAGACAGCTAAAGACATAAGGAACAGCATAAAGCTAAAAGAAAGGGCTTACAAAAATGCAAAAAGCAGCACGGATTCTGCTGAATGGGAAACATACAAAGACCAGCAAAAGGCCACAAAACTGCATTTAAGAGCTACCAGAAGGGATTATGAAAAGAAATTTGCAAGGGAGATCAAAACCAATGAGAAGAAATTATACAAAAAGGGAAAACGGGTGATCAACAGCAACGTTGGCCCACTAAAAAACTGAAAGTGGGGTCGTTGTCACTGGCTATGGAGAAATGGCAGACATGTTGAATAATTACTTTGCCTTAGTATTTACAGTAGAAAAGGAGGATAGCTTGCCAGAAGTCTTGTGGAAATTAACAGTGGATTAGGGACAGGGACTGAATAAAATTACATAAATAAAACATCAATAATGAGGAAATTAATGGAACTAAACAGAGATGAATCCCCAGAATTGAATTGTTTCTGTCCGAGGGTGTTAAAGGAAGTAGGGGAGCACATTGTAAATGCCCTAACTAAAACCTTTCATGGTTCCCTGGGTTCGGGAGTCATCCCACTGGATTGGAAAAGTACACACATTGTTCGGCATTTTAAAAAGGGCAAAAGAGGAAAATCAGGAAATTACAGACCAGTAAGCTTAATATCTGTACAGGAGAAATTATTGGAGTCCATGATCAAGGATAGGGTAACTGAACACCTTGAAATTTTTCAGTTAATCAGGGACAGCCAGCATGGATTAATGACAAACAGGTCATGCCTGACAAGCCTGAAAAGGTAATCGGCAGGAATGTCTGTGGTGGTTGTTTTTATGGATATCCAGAAAGCATTTGATAAAATCCCAGAAGAAAGAATTAACTAAACTAGAAGCCCACAAGATTTCCAGCAATTACTGACATGGCATGGAAATTGGTTGAGTAGCAAATGACAGAAAGTAGGGATAATTGGTAGGTAATCACATTGACAGGATGTGACTAGTGGTGTCCCACAAGGACCCTTGTTAGGGCCTCAATCATTCACGTAATTTACAAATGATTTGAATAATGACATAGATGTCACATATCCAAATTTGTTGATGACAAAAGGTTTGGTGGTATTGCAGACAGTGTAAATTATTGCATAAAATTACAAAGGCATGTTGATAGACTAGGTAAATGAGCAAAACTGTGGCAGATGTATTTCAAAGTAAGCAAGTGTAAGGTTTTGGACCAAAAATGGAAAAATCAGGATGCTTTCTAGATGTTATGAAGTTACATGTCCAAAGAGATGGGGGGGCTCAATTGCATAGGTCTTTATAATGCCACAAAAGGTGCAGAAATTAATTGAGAAGGTCCATGGAATGCTGACATTTATGTCTAAAGGACTGGAGTATAAGGATACAAAAGTTATGCTGCAGCTACACAAAACCCTGGTTTGACTTCACTACGAGTATATCTGGGCACCACATCATAGGAAGGATATATTGGCCTTGGAGGGAGTCCAAGAACAATATCTGGACTTCAGGGGTTAAGTTATGCAGAGAGATTATACAAATTGGGCCAGTTTTCTCTAGGATTTAAAAGATTAACAGGTGTTCTGATTGAAGGTTTGAAGATAATAACAGGAAAAGACAAGATAGATCAAGATAAACTATTTCCACTGGTGGTCCATTCTAGAACTAGGGGTCATTGTCTGAGAATTAGTGCTGGACAATTCAAGAGAGATGTTAGGAAGCACTTCTGCACCAAAGGGTGGTTAGAGGTTTGGAACTCACTTTCACAAATGATGGTGGATGCTAGATCAGTTTTTGTTAAACTAAGTATTAAGGGATATGGGCCAAAGGCAGATATATGGAGTTAGGCCACAGATCAGCCATGATATCATACAATGGTGAAACAGGCTTGAGGTGCTGAATGGTCTACTCCTGACCCTGTGAGAGGCAATGGGTTCACTGGGCTAGTAATTCAGAACCCCAGGCTAATATTCGAGGGACGTAGATTCAATTCCTCCCACGGAAGATGGCGAAAGTTGAATTCAGTAATAATTTGGAATAAAAGGCTGTCTATGTTGACTACGTAAACACTGTCAATTGCAATAAAAACCCACCTGGCTCACTAATGTCCTACTGGAAAGGAAACCTACTGCCCTTACCTGGTCTGTCCTGTATGTGACTCGAGATACACAGCAATATGCTTGACTCCATTTAGGAAAGGGAAATAAAACCCACCAGTAATGTCAGTGATTCTTGCATCTAGTGAATGAAGAAAAGTAAATATTCAAGTCAGGATGGTTTCTATCAAGCCTTCAGATGACTGCGTTTTCATGTGTCTGTTGTTCTTGTCATTTTGAGTGAAACAGGTCATGATGGATGACTGCCAATGAAATTATCTGTCGTATTCTGGTGTTGAGCTCCTTCCGTGTTATAGCTGCATTAATTCAAGACGCAGAGGGAATTCTATTGCACTCTTGACTTATTCTCAGTAAATGGTGGAAAAGCTTTGGAGAGTCATTTTCTACCATCCTGCTGTTGTATCTCGGTCAAGATTAATCTTTGAATTTTGATGGTGGATAGGTCCACGATTTTAATGGGTTGAACATCAAGACCATATGGTTGGATTGTCTTTGGAGATGGTCATTGTGTGGCAAAATCTTATGGTGGAGTGAAGGTCATTACTGAAGCAGCTGAAGATGATGGGCCTGGACAGTGCACTGAGAAACTCCTGCAGAGATGTGCTGGGGCTCGGATGATTTTCGATCAAAAGTCTAGCAAGAACATGATGAAAGAGGCAGTCCAATAATGTAGAAGATGCAGGAGATGTGTGATATCAGAAGTAAAGTATTGCAGAAAACATTTTTATCCTAATAGTTTGGTCTTTTGTTTGACTGTTAAAAGTTTGTACATACTTTATGACCAGCTGTTTGTTTGAACTATCTAATTTTGAGTGTAAAGTAGTGAGTATGATTCAGGGATGTAATGTTGAGAAACTTGCAATCTGGAATGGATATTTTAATTTTCTACGATGACTCCAGTCCTCTTAAAAAGTCAACTTGTGAACACCTTGAGAGATGAAACCAGATACAAATCATAAAGCTGCTTTATTGACAGGCAGTAAGTAAATATAGAGTAACGATTGTAAGCAAATCTCATCTTATTTCAAGTCAACTTCTGTTTTTCCATGTAAAAGATTGCAAAATATAACTTCTTTAAGGAGGTAACTGGAAACTTGCTTGACCCACCCTCAGCATTTTCTTGAAATACTAAAGTCAACTACAGCATTGAAAGCTCCTCAAAGTCATACAACATCAATCACTATATGTGTATAGCCACGTGCGCACTTTCCTAAAATCCAAAACAAAAGGATATTTTACATGAGTTATAAGCAACTAATGGCTACCTCCATATATTATCTATCTTTCCATTTTCATTGTGTGTATCAATTTTAACATATATCAACTGATGCAATTAATGTATATTTGAAGAGGAGGAAAATGTATCTGATATTTTGCAAACAGAGGCTCAACAGCAGTGTTGAGGAGAAATTTAGTTGAGCCCCAAGACTGTTTTCAGTTTAGGTTGTCCTCAGCTCTGCCTGTCTGATACAGCAAAGTTTCGGTTTTGTGCAAAGAGATATAATGTGAAGTGGGAAAGTAAACAAAATTGATTTTTTTTGGATCTCAGTACAGAACTTAAGTGATAGAGCAAGCTGAATAACTTAAAAGTCTTTTTCTTGCCCCAGATGATATTTCTATCATATTCTTGCTGGGATGCTATGCTGAAGGGCATAGCTCTTCATCTTTTGGGAATATCCAAAGATCTGCCTATTCCAAAAAGGAATTAGAAGTTTATTTACACAATCATTCCTTCAGAACCAAATATCCAGATAGCTGATCCTCTAATCTGTTCACCGAGAAATCTCAGAGGCTTTGTGCTGTTTAAAGCCTGTAGGACTGCCTCAATTTCTTGGAAACAGGTGCATGTGCTCACTTGAAATAACTGGCTTAAAAGCTTATTTTCTTTTGTACCCAAGCCATTCTGTAGATTTGGACTCTTGTAGATCAATACCTTTATAACCATCTTAGTCATCCTTCAGAACATAGTTAATTTGTTTCCTGAGGAATGGTTTTGCCATTCACCTAATATTAGATGTTTTTAGTAGCCTGCTGAAATCTGTGACCTGCATTTTGACAAGTTACAATGTAAATCGCTCAGAGGACCTATTTATGTACATATGTTGCGGCACTACATTGGATGTATGTTACATCTTGTATGTTTTTTAATAAAAACTGGTGTAGATTTAAAACAATAAGATATTCAGACATTAACCAAGTTTATCTAATTTTTAACTATTAACAGATTATTAATGAGCATGATTAGAGTTGATTGTACATCTTGAAAAAAAAAGTATCTTCCTACATCACGACTTTCTGAAATTCCAACATTGAGAAAGTTATTTTCTCTCTTATTCCTCGGTTTCATTTAAAAATAGACACTGAAAGACAGTTGCATGTGCTAAACCAGCTGCACCAGATCACTTATGTGCTTGAACACGTGCTTGGCAACTCCAGTGTTCCATTTTATTTTCTCAACATCGTTCCACCAGACCTGTGCTTTCTTGTTTTCTTTCAAAATCAAAACTTTTTAATCTATGCATACAAATGCACCACCCTAAACACTACGAAATCTTGAAACTTTTACAACAAAAATGTAAATGTTTATTGCAAACTTGAAGAATAAACACAGCCTTGCACTAAAATATACCTTGCTCACTTGCTGGCTTGCCCATGCAAATTGCTAATAAGTGAACGTTTGTTAAATGAAGAAATGAACACTGACAATAGTTAGGCTGAAATTAATCTGGTTATCAGGCATTTTGAAACGTGGTGATCTCTTTCAATTTAGGTATGACCTCACTATATTTGCTCATTCCTGTTTTTAACACTTCAATTCTTTTTTGTATGAATTCCGTTATTTTGTCAAGATTTTGCTCAAGAGGACTATACTATTCACCCTCCTGCGCAAATTGAAGTGTATCACGCACATAAGTAATTTCTTTGTCTTTTTGCACTACTCTCAGCCTATTATTGTCCTACAAGGTCAGGTTCAGTAGTCAAGTGATGAGCTGCTAGCTTTGCTGTGGTGTCCACGCAATCATCTTATTTTGCATCTAATCGAATCAAGAAGTAAGTTTTGGGACAAACCAAAAGATTCTACCTTATGTCCAAATGCTGGTATGTCAATGATTAGACTAATGTGTTGCAGGCTAGAAGTTCAGTATACTAAGTTACTAAATCCATTACATGCTATACTGCAATTTTATGCAAGTAAAATATGATTATTAGATTTTAGACAGAAGCACATTTGCTTCAATGATTTTCAGTGTTAAATTCCGGGACTCTTTGAGTGGACCTTTGCCTGTACTGCACATTAAACGCCTTTTTCCTTGTAGCCAAATTTCTGTAATGACAACTATATCATACCCTATAAGCTTTACAGTGACAATAATGTGAACCTTCTGCACTGCAACAACTTACCAAGGCACCACCTTCAGTAAAATCAGATTAGCTGTCATCTTATTGAATTATGGGACAGGCTCAAATGACTGATTGGCCTACTCTTGTTCCTTGTTCATGTGTTTGGACCTTTTAAACTCACAACCTCTACCATATTAGAAGGACAAAGGCAGCAGATGCATAAAAACACCACCACCTCCAAATTCCTTCCAACGCATACATCATCGTGACATGGACCTATACAACTGTTCCTTCATTGTCATTGGCTAAAAAGCCTGGAACTCCCTCTCTAGAAGTATTGTAGGTGTACCTATATCTCATGGACTGCAGTGGTTCAAAAAAGTAGTTCACCAACACCTCCTTGAGGATATACGGGAATGGGTAATAAATGTTGATTTAGTTAATAATGGCCACGTCCAATGGAAGAATAAAAAAGTTGAGCATGTGCCTCTAGCTCCTTTGTGTTAAATATTTGTGTTTGTGCCTTGGTGGCCAGAATCTTTATTTTGTTAAATATTCCACCTTTCCAGTGCGATCTGATTGTGTATTTCTCTCACAATTTGATCTGTCATAACTTCTGATTGCTGATGGTCTGCACATTGCTACACAGACAATTTAATGTATATCATTATTTATCACTCATTTACTTTTTAGAAGGTATTTCATTACTTTTGTTTCTATTTCTGCTGAACTATTGACCAGTCCTTATCCCTCCTGGCTGCTATTCAGCTGAGAATATTTATGGTTGCATCTATTTAGGTTTTGTCTTCATTTTCTGCCAAACCACCATTACCATGCCTGCCAAAATAAAACAGCAAAATAAACTTCACTCTCCAACATTGCAAATAACCATCTCAATTTGAACCTCCTTTTTCTCTCCAAAGTCCTTGACATACTTAAAATGGTGGAGTGATTAAAATTGAGAATGTACAAGAGGCTAGCACCAGTTGAGTGCGTATATCTCAGAGGGTTGTGCATTTTGAAGATGTTACAGAGATAGGGAAACCCAAGGATATGGAGGGACTTGAATAACGGGACAAAGTATTTTGAATTGAAATGTTGCTTAAGAACATCTGGAACTATTATAGGTCAGCAAGCACCGGAATGATGGTTGATTGGGGACTTGGTGCAAGGAAGGCACAGGCAAAGGGTTTTAAATGACCTCAAGTTTGCAATTGGGGTAAGATGGGAAGCTGGCCAGAGAGCACTGACATTGTGAAATTTCGATGTGACAAAAGTATGGATTAGTGTTTCAGCAGCAAATAAGTTAGGCCAGGTGGTATCAGTCAGTGATACGGTGGTAGAAACAAGTGATTATAGTGATGGTGAAAGTATTTGAAGGAAGCTTATCTTACAGTCAAATTTGACACCAAGCTTGCACACAGCTGGTTTAGCTTTGTTGCGGGGTAGACACATAAATCTCCACGAGATGGAAAATTTATGTCGCTGGTTGTGAAAGTAGAAGAGATCATCTTCAATACTACCATAAATGGTAAGCATTACAAGCTAAGGGAGACTACTTCATTTAAGAGGAAAAGCCAGTGCCCTGGGGAAATTGAAAATAAAGTTAAGAATTTTAAAAGAGAGGAAGTTTGAATATTCTAATTACCATGCTGTGGCAGAGCTGTTTAACAACAATATTGTAAGTCTTGTTAGCATGTCAAGTGCTAAAAAAAAATCATTTTCTTGGGCTTCTAGTTACCTTAGTTTTGACAGTGTAACTCCTGCCAGCATGTTCAAACAGGAGATCAGTGCTGTTGGTTTCATTATGGTACATCAGCACTACACTGGAACTGTTGAGTTGGAGCCAGAAGTCATGCACGCATTGATGCTGCCTCTTCCTCACTGCTGTGTTGTCTTGTCCCAACATTGCCACACTCATTGCTCTGTTCACTGCTTCACTTGCTAATTCATTCACTGGCTTTAGTGTGTACAGAGTAAGTTCTAGCACCTAAGCTAAATTTTGTAACTGCTGCACTTCAAACTCTGCCTACATGTTTTAAAAAATGGAGAATATGGTTAAATGAGTTGCCTCAATGTCTTGAGCAGTTTTTGAGACTGAACAATTGTGATATCCTCCGATAATTTGTGAATGAGAAGTTTCTAGTTAAATGCAGTGATGACACAGGCATTACATCTGTATGTGTGGTGTGTACACCCCCTGCACTTGGATGGGCAAAATATACAGCTTAGTTTTAAATTGGCATAGCCAAGCGGAGAAGGTTGCCTACTTGAGAACTGGCCTCTATGTCAAGTATTCACCTTCCATGTCTAATGGTTACCGTCTCATGGTTACTCTCTAACGGTGGGAAAAAAATGTTATCTTTTGCATGTGTTTATACTTGTTATATTGCTACTGAATTGGTAGCTATTCCAATGAAGTGTACGATATTAAGTGCATCCAGCGGAAATGCGTTGTGTAGGTATTTCACGTTAGACCATACCATTGACAGTATGACCCTCCTCATATGCTTCATTTAGTACAAAAATAATTTTGATACGGAAAGCCACAGTCCCATATTTAGAGATGGTGACTCAGTGACTCAGGTTTTCAAAAAAACTAATATTGTCATCTTTAGGATCCCAAATTCAGGTTCCCTTGTGGACTTCAGTTCAAACTTTAGGGAGAATCTGCATGATTTCGTATTGCTCAGAGAAACCACATTCCCAGAATTCCCATTGTGAATTAATCTGCACTGCAGATTGCACTCCATATCCACTTCTTCAGTTGTGAAAATTAGTGCTTGACAGACAGTCTTTTGTATTTCTAATATCCAATCATATCTAAATGGACAACATAATCAAGTCTTCTACTTAAAATAAACATTTATGATTTGGGCTTGCCCTGAATTCTTGGAATAAAATTAATAGTTTAACTCTTAGTTTGACATTGCTTTCTTTGCAAAGAACCTGGTTCTGTTTGTATAGGTAAGAATTGTTTAAAATAAAACATTCATGGGATATGGGCATGGCTGGCTGGGCTGGCAGTTACCAGACATTCCTATTGATTTTGAGAAAGTGGTGGTGAGTTGCCAACTTGAATTGCTATAGTCCATTTGTCGTAGGTACACCCGCAATGTTATGAGGGAGAAGGTTCCAGTATTTTCATCCAGTGACACTTTGCAAAATGTGATATGTGTAATTATTAGTTTAGTATGTCCTTTCTTAAAAAGCTATGGAAAGAGAAATAAAGTAAGTGCCGACTAAATCTGTAGAAGCTGAAATCAGTTTCGTAATATAAAGTTCTTCGAAACAGCTGGCAGGTTAAATCAGCCATATGTTCACAGAAACAATAATCGTGAGTGAACCATCATTGAATATTGTTTTGTGAACTGACCTCTTTAGTTTCTGTCTTAATTTGACATAATTCTCCATAACTGGGCACTAACTCATATAGGTGGCATTTGTCAGCAGCTGTGTGCCTGAGACTGAACTGTCTAATGTCAGTCCCTTCTAATAAAAGGTGACCTGTATAACATCCCCAACATAATGCAGTGGACTTTTCAAAATGATCATTTATCTTGATTTCAATGTGCTAGCACCCTTCGAGTTTTCACTTTTTTAAAATGCTCACTTTTGAAATTGCTGATTCATGCTGAGTTGACTAAAGATGCTTACTATCCTCTGATTCCTCCCACAAACATCTATTGTTCGCATTCTGAGTCCAGACACACTTTTTACTCAAAACAAAAACAAATTGCTGGAAAAGTTCAGCAGGTCTGGCAGCATCAGTGGAGAGAAATCAGAGTTAACGTTTCTGTTCGAATGACCCTTCCTCAGTTCTGAGGAAGAGTCACTCGACCTCAAACATTAACTCTGATTCCTCTCCACAGATGCTGCCAGACCTGGGGAGCTTTTCCAGCAATTTCTGCTTTTGTTTGTTTTACAGCATCAGCCGTTCTTTTGTTTTCATCTTTTTACTCAGGCCACTCATGGGCTATTCATGAAGAGAAGCATTGCATCTGAATTTGTCTTTACTCTCATTACCATTTTAAATTCTTTTGTGGCATTTGGGCATCACTGGTTAAGGGGAGCATTTGCCTTGGAGAAGATAGTAGCATGTCCCCTTCTTGAATTGCTATAGTCCGTCTAATGTAAAGCTTGGCCAAGGACACAGTGAATTTTGGATCACACTATTCTGTAGTACTGCCAGATGTTGTCAGGGCTCATAAGCTTGTATCCAATCACTGCCACCACTGACAAATTCAGCACAGACTGAGAGTTGAGACTGAGGCTCTCCGGTCTGTGTAGATACCATTGTAACAGATGCATTACATCCAGTGTTCAGTCAGTCGAAAGGAGTCAGCCATTTCTAATTTAGAGGTAGAGACTTTCTCAGAGGGGTCCAGACAATGGGTAATTGCCCAATAAGATAATATCAACTTCCTGCGTGATTGTCATGTAGTCAGTGTGAAAGAGTTTTATATGATGTCAGTGTAGATCTTCCATAGTACATCATGTCATTGACTATCCAGGCCAGACAGTTGGACCTGTTGTCCACTAAACTTGAATTGATATACCAAGGGCCAGGCATTAGTTACTACCAATGATGCAATGGAATTTTGAGGACTGTTTCTGAAGCATTTGTGATTTAAGTTGTCTGTACCTCTTACCCCACTGTTGTTGACAATTGGATATGAGAGTTGATAACCATGGGGCTGTGGGACTGATCTGCTTCCCTGTATTTTTAGCTGTACAATGCTTTGAGACACCTTGATATTGTGAAAGCTGTTAATATAAGGTGCTCTACAGTACCAGTTTCTTCTGCTTTCTAAACTCTGTTCTGAAGGGTGGCTAAGATGGTTATTGAGGGATTGATCTACAAACGTACCAAATCCACAAAATGGCTCGGTTACAAAGAAAATAAACTTCTGAGCCAGTTATTTCAAGTGAGCACATATATCTATTTCCTACTGTACTGAGACTAACTTTCATTAACTAACTGGGTAAATTTAGTGTATGGTACGTTACTGAACTACTCAGGCATGGAAGGTACCAAAATGTTACATTAGTTCAGACTGCATAAGTGATAATGTGGGTCTCAGCTGAGCAATGTCAGTTCATCATGGTTGGGCTGAATTGCCAAACTCAATGGGAGAAATGAAATGAGTTTCTATTCCTGGTCATTGTTCATTGACTTTTGCTAGAAAGTCTTACTTACGGATGTTGTGGAAGGAAAAATCATGTTTTGTGATAATGTTCCTCATAGTCAAATAAGCTGACTCCATCAGGAGAAAATAGAGAACAAAGTTAGGCATTGACATGTCATTGTTAATTTTTCTGGTTACATTTCATTCACTGATATGAGTTAAAATCAACAATTGTTTTTGCATGTTGTACAGTATACTTGCTATGTTAATTTCTCTTTGTATGATGACCAAAACAAAACCTCCTGGCATAATGTTGAAGTTTATAGATGCAAGGTCTGTATTCAAATGTAAAACATGTGACAACTAAAACTTGCAAAATGTTTAATTCCCTAGTTGCACCAGTTGGGTGTATCATCATTGCAAGAATTGCAACAATTCATAGAGTTGACTCACCCCACTACCTTCACAGGGCAACTAGGGATGGCCACTAAATGAGAACTTGCCTACATCATCCACATCTTAAGGGCAGTTTAAAAAAAAAGTGATCTCCAAACTTGACTGAATAAATTTGTTTCACCATAGCAACAATCTCAAGGCAGTGTGATCCAGAAGATCCTTGTGTGTGTAAGGTTAGCCCTTTGTGTATTATATGGCCTGAAAATTGATGTTCACCAATATTACTGTGTAAAATTGATAATGGCGTTTGGTGTCTATACATGCGCGTGGAAATTCAGATGTTGCTGTCAGTGATACGAATCACTTCACAGGTTTCACGGATATATTCTGCACACAACCAGTGATTGCCATGAACTCAAACTTTGTACATCATATTATCGTTGTGAAAAATATTAAAATTTAAAACATTACTGGATGTAGTATAACTGAGTTTTTAATCAACATATTAATTCATTATTACTGATAATCTCTAGCCATGAAAAATTATTTTCTAGGTATGGGGCATCATTCAGTGATAATAATCATTATAAATCCATTACTTAAAAAATAAAACAAGTTAATATTCATTTTCTTTAAAGTTTGTTTGATATTACAAATTCTACTTCAATCTGTGTCTGTGTTCCATTTTTTTGTTGCTTTCTGTAACCTGATTCAGATAATGATCATGAATGGTAATGAGTGCTTTTTAGTTCCTGGTTGGCTGTCTGTAAGAATTCCTCAGGCTGGCTGCTGTTCAAGCTGCTTGTTCTTGGGCAGAAAAACAGGTGAAAAATCTTTAAATCTTTGTGGGCAGGTCTCCCCAGGATACATGCTATCCCTTTGCCACTGATCATGAAATCCAGGATGTGGAGGTGCTGGTGTTGGACTGGGGTGGACAAGGTCAGAAATCACATGACACCAGGTTATAGTCCAACTTTTTGAACAAAATAAAAGCACACAATTTATAGACAGTCAGTCAATGTTTTATAAATTCCTACGTTAGAAAAACACCAGTCTGACTCCAAACTAAAATACAAGCAGATTCTAAACAAGGTCTCACACCAAGCATGCATTGTCCGACCTAAAAAGTCACCTCTTCTTTACACTGATAAAACCTTGAGTTATTTCAGGACCATGACTTGAAGGAATTCGAAGATTTATATATACATATGAATCAATTAAAACCTTCTAACTGATTTAAGATTTAACAGCATCTTAGGTTTGTTTAGTACATCGTCATCAATGGTGTGAGCCTTTGATCTTTTACTTATAAATCCTGTGTCTGATACTACCTCTCAGTAACACCTGAAGAAGGACTGAGGCTCCGAAAGCTTGTGTTTTCTAATATACCTGTTGGACTATAACCTGGTGTCATGTGATTTCTGACCTTGTCCACAAAATCCAGGTTACAGAGAAATGGCAATGAATAGAATCCTGCATACCCTGGATGTAAAATAGTTTCCGTTCAGTCAAGTGTGAAATCTGTGATAAAATGGAAAAGTGAAGATTCCTAGAAAAAATGTGCTATGAATGGATCTAAAAAAATAAATAAAAACAGGGTAACTAAATATTTATGCAAGATATTATTTGAACAAGGAAAACATCTTACTGTATTATTTTGAAGAGTAATTCTTTGTACGAGTAACTTGAATAACCTTTCCAAACAGTTAACCTAAAACACATTTACATTCTTAAATTGCATACTTACAGATTTTATTTTATAAAAGCAAATTTAAGTGGATATTAATGCATTGTACAGATCAGTGAATGGATTGATTCATAGGACTGGAGGGGAAAATATTAAAATTGTTAAACAGTAAAATGTGAAGTTAAGTTCAATTTTATGAAATGTGAAAGGATTGCAATGTACAGATAAACACTGACGCAAGGTGGTGGGGGAAGAAAAGATTAATACACAGTAGTAGTGGCTTTGTCTGGCAGGGTCTTGGAGCCACAGTGCACTATGTGATAGAGTCATTTCCATCATCTGCATGATAAAGTTCCAGTCTCACTAAAAAATTGTGTCAAGGCACAGAAAAGCTCTGAGAGACTATGTCAACCGCTTTCCTACCTGGATTGACGAGCAAATAAAAGAGAAAAGATAAAGTCTTTGAGAAGACTGTAGCTCGAGTTGTGGATGAGGTTGGAGACTTGCTCGCCGAGCTGGTGTGTTTGCTTGCAGATGTTTCGTCACCCTGCTAGATACCATCATCATTGTGCCTCCGGTGAAGCATTGGTGTTCTGTCCTGCTTGATATTTATATGCCTCAGTTTGCTGGAGTGGTTGGAATTACTTCAGCGGTTTGTATCTTGGGTTCAATTCAATATGTTTGTTGATGGCATTCCCTGGCATGTCCCTGTTTGGTTTGTGCTATTATAGATGTGTTGTCCCAGTTGAATTTGTGTCCTCCTTTGTCCATGTCTTTTGAGGCCAGTGTGAATTGGTTGTGTCTCTTGGTGGCTAGTTGGTGTTTGTGTATCCTTATTGTCAATTTTCTTCCAGTTTGGCCTATGTAATATTTTTCACAGTGCTTGCTTGGTATTTTGTATATTACATTAGTTTTATTGGTTGTGGGAATGGGATCGTTTATGTTCGGCAGTAGCTGTCGCAAGGTGCTTGTTGGTTTGTGGGCTACCCTGATACCTAGAGGTCTGAGTAGCCTTGTGGTCATCTCTGATATGTCTCCGCAGTACAGTACGGTGACTAGTGTGTCTGGCCGTGTTGTGACGTCTTGTTGTGGTCTGCCACCTCACAGAGTCCCCTGCAGACCCATTGTCTCACTACCAGGCATGCCAACATATAAACAAGCCAAAGAACTTCAACGGAAATTGAAATACTTAGTTGACAGCATTACCCACTTCCTCCACTCCTCCCTAAAATTTCTCAACATCAGCAAGGACACCAGAATGGAAGAGGACGAGATAATGATATCCTTCGACGCAAGAGCACCATTTACATCCATAAACGTTGACTTAGCCAAAGCGACAATTGTCACACTGCTGGACAAATCAGGAAGGCACATACACCATGACACCAACAGCATCAGCAAGGACAGCACCCTCAAACTGCTGGATCTGTGCCTCACAACACACTTCACCTTCAATGACTGTATATTCAAACAGATCAAAGAAACACCAATGGGATCCTCAATATCAGGACTGATAGCAGAAGCAGTAATGCGAAGGTTAGAACGAACAGCACTCCCCACTATACAACCCAACTCTGGGTCCTCTATGTAAATGACGCTTTCATGATTATCAAACACACAAGACTAGAAGAAACCCAGCTACACATAAACAACATCTTCACTGGAATAATATTCACAAAAGAAGAGAACAATAACCGACTACCCTTCCTAGACATAATGGTAGAACGTAAGAACAACGGGGAACTCCAGACTAACATATACAGAAAGGTCACAGACACGGACCAGATACTTAAATTACTCCAATAACCACCCCAGCACACAGAAATGGAGCTGCATCAGGACATTATTCAAATGGGCCACAACATGCTGCAGCAACCCGGAATTGCGCAAAGCAGAACAGGAGCATTTATATGGAGTTTTTAAAAGGAATGGAAACCCAAAAAGCACAATCTGTCGTTGCCTTCATGACAGACCACAACAAGAAGACACAACACAGCCAGGCACACTAGTCACCCTACCGTACATCAGGGACATATCAGAGATGACCACAAAACTACTCAGACTCCTAGGTAGCAGGGTAGCCTACAAACCAACAAGCACCTAATACAGCTACTGATGAACGTAAAGGATCCCATACCCACAACAAATAAAACTAACATAACATACAAAATACCATGCAAAGACTGTGAGAAACATTACATAGACCAAAACCGGAAGAAAATTGACAATAAGGATACACAAGCACCAACTAGTCACCAAGAGACACAACCAATTCACGCTGGTCTCAGAAGACATGGACAAAGAAGGGCACGAATTTGATTGGGAAAACACATCCATGATAGCACAAGCCAAACAGAGACATGCCAGGGAATTCCGAGAGGCTTGGCATTCCAACTGGAATGCCATCAAAAAATAAATTGAACTGGACCCGATATACAAACCACTGAGAAACAGAACCGGAAGTAATGCCAACCACCCCAGTAAACTGAGGCATATAAATAACAAGTTAGACAGAACACCAACGCTTCATTGGAGGCACACTGACTATGTAACCACACAGGGTGACGAAATGTCAGCAATCAAACACACTGGCTCGATGAGCAATTCTACAACCTTAGAGAAAAGGTAACTTTGAAACAACTTTGAGAATTAGAAAGGGATCTTGTTCAAATGTGTCAATGGGCTGAAAAATGGCAGATGGAGTTCAATCTGGATAAATTCGAGGTATTACATTTTGTTACAACGAACAAGGTTAGGGCTTTATTTAATTAATGGAAGGGCCTTGATTAGTGTTGTAGAACAGAGGGACCTAGCGGTGCAGCTGCATTATTTTTTGAAGTTTGTGTCACATATAGATAGGTTGTTTAAAAAGGCATTTGGCGTGCTTGCCTTCATTGCTCAGTCCTTTTGAGTACAGGAGTTGAGGCTTTATGTTGTGCAGGACATTGGTGAGGCCTGTTCTGGAAGACTCTGTCCAGTTCTGATCACCCAGTTGTAGTAAGGATATTATCAAGTTGGAGAGGGTTCAGTAGAGGTTTATCAGGATGTTGCCAGGTATGGAAGGTTTGAGTTATCAGGAAAGGCTGGATAGGCTGGGACTTTTTTTTTTACTGGAGCGTAGGAGGTTGAGAAATGACCAGATAGAAGTTTTGTAAAATAATAAGCGGTATAGATAGAGTTAATGATAGTTGTCTTTCCCCTGAGATGGGGACACATTTTTAGAGTAAGAGGAGAAAGATTTAAAAAAGACATGAGGGGCTAATTTTTTACACAGAGTACGGTTAACCTGTTGAATGAACTTACTGAGGAAATGGTGGATGCAGGTACAATTACAACATTTAAAAGACATTTGGATAAATAAGTGAATAGGAAAGGTTTGAAGGGATATGGGCCAGGAGCAGGCAGGTGGGATTAGTTTAGAGATAAAAGGTACTGCAGATGCTGGAGAATCCGAGATAACAAGCATGGGGCTGGATGAACACAGCAGGTCAAGCAGCATCATAGGAGCTGGAAAACTTGACGTTTCGGGCCTAAACCCTTCATAATTTGGGATTATGATTGGCATGGACCGAAGAGTCTGTTCCGTGTTGTATGACTCTAAAATAAACCAAATACAAACTGTATAACAGAGAATTTAATTTCCTGTAATGGAGAGGTCCTCAAATACACTTTTCCACAGTTGGGCAGAGGTTGAATTAACACTTTGGAGACAATGATTCATTTTGTCTTGTGTGTCTGTCTGTCTTCCAAAGAATGGAAATTTTCTGTGTTTATATAGGATTAAAATGAAATGCTGACGTCAGGTGAAGTGGAACTAAAGGGTGAAAGGACAATTAACCCAAGCATAGAAGAAGGGCTGGTGATGGCAGAATGAAAAGGGAAAGTTGGGGAATAAGGGCCATGTCAGAATTACACTGAGGAAATTTAGAGTATGGGGATGGGGAAAGTATTTAAGTGCTATGAAATAAAGAAGAATACATCAATGGAGGGTAGACAGCAAACACTATTGTGTAAAAGGAGGCAAGCAGATGACTTTAAGTGTTAGAGGTTCTGGTTGACTGACGTTGGAGAGGACCTGAGTAGGCTTAAGCATTTTACCACAGACATTCCAGCCATTTGAAACAGTTGCAACTCTGCTGCCTGCACCCACCCCCCCAAACCTCCCCCAAAACACTCATACATACTTACATCCCAGAGCACATTCTTGTTCGTTGCTCTCTTAGTTTTTTTTAAAGTGAGAGCATTATAGTCAGTCTTAATCCAAATATGGATCATACCTGTCTTTTTAATTTTCTTGTTATATGCTGAATGCTATGACCGTTCTAAGGAATGTAGTGTGCATAAAATATCAGATAACTGTCTCTTTAGGTGAATGATTGAAAACTATATAATTTCTACTACTGTACCCTGTAGGAGCTTTCTTTCTAAAGTTAACATTGCTTGGCTGTGTGCACAGGAATTATCAATTCAGTAATAGGACAGTATTGTTCAATTTCCGTGATAACAAGTGGTAGGAATAGGAGGGGATATTCTGAAATGCAATTTGTTGTAATATAAACAGATGATCCTCTCAAAAATGTATACGTGTGGTAAGGAAGTGTGCTGCCGTACCAACACCCAGCAGCAGCAGTGTGTACAAGATGCACTGCAGAAATTCACGAAGGTGAATTCCTTAGAGAGGACCTACCAAAACATGACCACTTCCATCTCGAAGGACAAGGGCAGCAGAATTACGAGACCAACCCCTACAAGTTCCTTTCTAAGCCGGTCTTTATTCTGACTTGAAAATTTACCACCATTCCTTCCCTTCCACTGAGCCAGAAAGTGATGGAGTAAAAATTGCTCGTGCACCAATGTTTTCTGATTCAAGATTAAGCCACATATCGGAAAGAATAGGTAATTATTCTCCTGCCCAGTGGGAAACGTAAGTTACTTGTTGCTGATTCCTCACACCTAAAGCATTGTTGATGTTCACTTGATGTCATATCTTCTAAATAAACGTTTTGATATGGCCAAAGGTTGATAGTGCTGTGAATAAAAACTGATCTGCACTTGTTCAAAATGTTCTTTTTCAGACAGATACCATTCTGAGAATGCTAATATTCAACTTGCACTGTTGCTTGCACTGAGATTTGTAGATGGTCAGTCTAATTTAAACGTATAATTCTAACGTATGTGCAAAAGAATTTCTAGAAAAGCAGTTTTGTAACATAGATCCATATTTTGTATTCATAATGGTTTTCAAGTTGCCTGTTCTTTGCAAGTTTTTTTTAATAGTAAACATAATTTGCACTTGGCACGCAGTAAGACGAAGCATCCTTTATTACAAATAGTTAGAGACAAAACAATTTTTTTTCAAGTTCTAGTTTTCACCAATCATTGTGCAAAGCCCTAGTAAATTTTCAAAGTTATTGTAACTTCATAGATTGACAAAATACCATTAGATAGATCTTGCAGACAGGTTTTGAAGAAGCACATGTTAATATCACATTTGATTTCTGATAAGTTACGGTTTTGTGAACCAAATATTCGTAGAATGCCATAGGTTATTTTCAACAGTATCTAAAATTATATGTTGAACTATAAACGCAAAAGTAATTCTGGTAAATAAGTCATGCCACATAAATACAATTGCTGATACTCTGATCCTGTAAGCAGGTGTGCAGTGATGTAGAAAAATAGTGGTTGACTCCTATTTACAGTTGATATCTGTTGTCCTTGAGAGATAATAGGAACTGCGGATGCTGGGGAATCTGAGATAACAAGGTGTAGAGCAGGATGAACACAGTAGGCAAAACAGCATTAGAGGAGCAGGAAGGCTGACGTTTAGGGCCTAGACCCTTCTTCAGAAAATATTGTCCTTATCTGTTGTCCTTGTTTTCATTTGTGTAATTGTCTGCACTCATCAAATAATTTTCACACGCTGATTCTTGACTTGGATATATATTATTTAGTGTTTCATTGTCACCATTGCCTTCTACTTCATATGAAAATTATGACCTGCATGATGAGGTGTATTTTTTAAATCAAAACCTTAATTTTAACTATTAGTTATGTTGCAAATAAGTTTTTTTTTTTTAGATGAACTGAATGTCCCACAATCACAATTACACAAATATTTGTATTTGTTATTCTCTGAAAAGCTTTTACAGCTGGAAAGTTAAGGATTTGTTTCGTACTATGGGACAATAAACAGAATTGAGCAGTAAGTAAGAAATAAATTATCAAAGAAAATAATTTGACAGCCATTTTGTTCTTCTCACATACTGCTTTGCATCGCCCAAGTGTGAAGGTGCAATGTGTTTGTGGTTGTCTGATGGGCAGAATAGGAAGGCCATGTAGTATGTATATAATTTGAATGCACTAATCAAGGATACAGATGCAGAAACCATTATAATAAGGTCTCACAACAATAAAGCCATTTTAAAAATGACCCATTGGTTTCATTTATACTGAGACAGAATTGAAAAAGAGAGGTCATCTAAAATTTGTATGGAACCTTGATTGAAATCATACCTGGAGTACTGGGCACAGTCATTATTTTCGTATTACAGAAGGGTATCGAGTCTCAAAAGAAAGTGTCAAAAGCATTCACGTGTGATAACAGAATGGAAAGCATAGAGTTATCAGGCTGGAGACGAGAAAGTTGAGAAATGATCTGATGCATTGTCTTGAACAAAACAAAAGGCTTTGATAGTTTTGTTGCAAAGAAAATGTTTACACTGGTGAGGAGTCCAAAACTAGATGGAATTCAGGCAAAACTATTTTACTCAAAGGGTGACGGAGAATTTGGAATGTGGTTCCACAAGGGTAGCTAAGGTAAATATCATAGCTGCATTGAGATGCTAATTAAGCGCGTGATGGAGAAAGGATTAGAAAACAAAGCACTCTGATTGTTACGTGAAGAGGAATGGGAGGAGGTTCGTGGAACATACATGTCAACATATAGATTGAATGACCTCTTTCAGTGCAGTGGATTATAAATAAGAGTAGTATTTTTTTAAAAAATAGACTTTTAAAATGCAGAAAAAAAGACTTCTCAGAGGTGTTGAGAAACGTACAGTTTAATAATTTTATTTCAGTTCTGTATTGATCTCTTTAGTATAGAAAGTAAAAGGGGTAATGTTATCAAGGTATATGAAATGCTAAGAATTCAGTAGAGTCGAGAGAAGATGTTTTCGTTTGGGGATCGAAACTAAAAATAAAAAGTAAAATTTTCATTACACCCTAATAATGCATAGACATTTAAATAGCTTTTATTTTCCCAAAAAAATGTGAGCTGTTGGACTTTAAAATAGTAGTAAACATTCTTGCTCCTTCCTCTTTTCTCCCTCCTCATTTGAAGGATCTGATTGCTTTTTCTTTCATGGGATATGAGCACTACTGACCCTGATACTTAATTACCTTTGAGAAATTGGTAGTGACCCTCCTCCTTGAGCCAGTTCAGTCCACAGTGCTGTTAGGAAGGGAGTTTGATCCAGTGATAATGAAGGAATAGAAATATAGTTCCAAGTCAGGTTGCTGTGTGGCTTTGATGGGAACTTACAGGTGTTCCTGCGTGTTTGCTGCCTTTGCGGAGAATCTTTTTGCAGCAGTGAGTGTGCCGATGGTGGGACCAGAAGTGGATAGGACTTCCACTTGGAGCCAGGATGTCTGGCCACGCACAATCGTGCAGTCATTGGTCAATAAGCTGTGCATTGTTAAGGGGCACAACCAATATGTGGCAGGTGCAGGCACAAAGTCACAAAATGTGTCGTTGCCTCAAGGTGGCCGAAGGCACCATATTTAAATAGCACCAGATTAGATGTGATCTTGCTGCACAGTAGTAATATCGTTCTGCTGGTTTTAAAAGGAAATTTTAACTTGCACTGCTGCCACCCTCATGCCAGCTGCTACACTTTGATCCTGGAGTTGCATCCTACATGCTCTCACTTACCCCTTGCCATGGCCTGTGGTGCCATCATCTTGCACCCTCACTCAGACAGCTTTGATATTCAATTTTTGACAATTACCCTTATCCCCTCATCTGAAAATTTCCTAACCCTTGATCAATTGACCTCTGCTGGGCAGGCTTTGGGGAGTCAGGAGTTGAGTTTCTTGCTGCAGAATTCCCTGTCTGTGGCCTGCCTTTTTTGTCATGTGATTTATTTAGCTGATCCAGTTAAGTTTCTGGTCAAGTGAAAACACCCATCAGGACTTTGATACTGGGGATTAACAAAGAAATTAGATCACAAGGGGAGATGATAAGCCTTTGTCTTGTTCCAGATAGTTATTGCCTGGCTCTTCTGTGGCGTACAGAGTATTTGCCACTTATTAGTCCAAGCTTGATTATTGTTCGGCTCATGCAGCTTGTGGTTGTGGGCTGCTTCAGAATTTGAGAATTCAGAAATGGTGCTGAACACTATGTAGCCATCAGCAAATACCTTTATTTCTGACCATATGATGTAAGGAAAGTCATTGATGAAGCATCTTAAGTTGGCTGGGCCTTGGGCATTATCTTGAGTAGGAGAGGACTTCTACAGCACAGTAGTACTGCCCCTATCTCTGAGCAAGGAGACCCAGGTTCAAATTCCATCTGCTCCAGATGTGTGTAATAACATTTTCAAACAGGTAGATTAGAAAATAGCTAACCTGAGGAATTCTTGCAGAGATGTCCTAGTAGGAAGGGTTAGATATAAAGTTAAAAAGCAAGATCTCCAAGATTGTAATCTTGGGATTACTCCCTGTGCCACGTGCCAGTGAGGCTATAAATAGGAAGATGGTATGGCTGAACACGTGGCTAAACAGATGATGTAGGAGGGAGGGTTTCAGGTATCTGGACAATTGGGATCTCTTCCGGGGCAGGTGGAACCTGTACAAGAAGGACGGATTGCATCTAAACTGGGGGGGCACAAATATTCTGGCTGGGAGGTTTGCTGGTATCACTCAGGAGGATTTAAACTAGCTTGGCAGGGGGATGGGAACCAAAGCAAAAGGTGAATTGACTGAAAGGCAACTCGAGAATAGGGCCAGTAAGACTCAGAGAAAGAGTAGGCAGGATGTGGTTGCTGATCAAAGTAGGTCTGGTGGACTGCTGTGCACCTGTTTCAATGTGAGAAGTGTAACAGGTAAGGCAGATGAACTTAAAGCTTGGATTAGTACTTGGAACTATGATGTTACTGCTGTTACGGAGACTTGGTTCAGGGAAGGACAAGATTGGCAGCTTAACTTTCCAGGGTGCAGATGTTTCAGGCAGGATAGAAGGGGATGTAAAAGGGGTTGAGGGAGTTGGACTACTTGTTAAGGAGAATATCACGGCTGTACTGTGATAGGACACCTCGGATGGCTCCTACAGCGAGGCAATATGTGTAGAGCTCAGGAACAGGAAGGGAGCAATATGATGTTTGGGGTTTACCATAAGCCCTCCCAATAGTCAGCGGGAGATAGAAGAACAGATAAGTAGGCAGATTTTGGCACGATGTGAAAGTAACAGGGTTGTTGTCATGGGTGATTTTAAATTCCCATATATTGACTGGGACTCAGTGTTTGGGGCGCGGATGGGGCAGAGTTTGTAAGGAGCATACGGAAGGGCTCCTTGAAACAGTATGTAGATAGTCCAACTAGGAAAGGGGCCATACTGGACTTAGTATTGGGGAATGAGCCTGGCCAGGTGGTCAACGTCTCAGTAAGGGAGCAACTTGGGAACAGTGATCGCAATTCAGTAAGCTTTAAGGTACTGGTGGATAAAGATGAGTGTGGTTGTCAGGTGAAAGTTAAATTTGGAGAAAGCTAATTACAACAATATTAGGCAGGAACTGAAGATTGTAGATTGGGGCAGATGATTGAGGGCAAATCAACATCTAGTATGTGGGAAGCTTTCAATTGTAAGTTGTTAGGAACTCAGGACTGGCATGTTCCTATAAGGATAAGTATGGCAAGTTTACGGTAACGAGATATTGTGAGCCTAGTCAAAAAGTAAAAGGAAGCATTTGTCAAGGCTGGGAGGCTGGGAACACACAAATCAAGGGTGGAATACAAGGAAAGTGGAAAGAAACTTAGGCAAGGAGTCAGGAGGCTAAAAGGGGTCATGAAAAGTCATTGGCCAACAGGATTAAGGAAAGTCCCAAGGCTTTTTATACATATATAAAGAGCAAGAGGAAGAGCCAGGGAGAGGGTTGGCCCACTCATGGACAGAGAAGGGAATTTTTGTGTGAAGCCAGAGAAAATGGGCGAGGTTTTAAATGAATACTTTGAGTCAGTATTCGCCATAGAGATGGTGGATTATGAGTCTGGGGAAGGGTGTGTAGATAGTTTGGGTCATGTTGAGATCAAAAGGGAGGAGGTATTGGGGATCTTGAAAAACATTAAGATAGACAAGTCCCCAGGACCTGATAGGATATAGCCCAGAATACTGAGAGAGACAAGGAAGGAAATTGCTGGGGCCTTGAGACAAATCTTTGTATCCTCACTGGCTATAGGGGAGGTCCTAGAGGATTGGAGAATAGCCAATGTTGTTCCTTTGTTTAAGAAGGATGACAGGGATAATCCAGCTAATTACAGGTCGGTGAATCTTACGGCAGTGGTAGGGAAATTATTGGAAAGGATTCTTCAAGACAGGATTTAGACCCGGTTGGAAATAAGTGGGTATATTAGTGAGAGGCAACATGGTTTTGTGAAGGGGAGGTCATGTCTCTGACGTGGTTGAGTTTTTTGAGGACGTGACGAAGATGATCAATGAGGGTAGGGCAGTAGCTGTTGTCTACATGGGCTTCAGTAAGGCCTTTGACAAGGTCCCTCATGGCAGACTGATACAGAAAGTAAAGTCACATGGGGTCAGAGGTGAGCTTGCAAGATGGATTAAAAAAAACTGACTTGGCCATAGAAGATAGAGGGTATCAGTGGAAGGGTGTATTTCGGAATGGAGGGTTGTGGCTCGTGGCGTTGCTCAGGGATCAGTGTTGGATCTCTGTTATTTGAAATATATATAAATGATTTAGAAGAAAATCAAACTGGTTTGATTAGTAAGTTTGTGGATGGCACAAAGGTTGTTGGAATTACGGATAACGATGAGAACCGTCAGAGGACATAACAGGATAAAGACTGGTTGGTGACTTTGGCAGAGAAATGGCAGATAGAGTTTAATCTGGAAAAATGTGAGGTAATACTTTTGCGAAGGTCAAATCCAGGTGGAAAATACACAGTAAATGGCAGAACCTTTAAGAATACCAATAGGCAGAGGGATCTGGGTGTACAGATACACAGGTCACTGAAAGTGGCAACGCAGGTGGAGAAGGTAGTCAACAAGGCATACAGCATGCTTTATCGGCCGGGGCATTGAGTTTAAAAATTAGCAGGTAATATTGCAGCTTTATAGAACATTAGTTAGGCCGCATTTGGAATAATGTGTTCAATTCTGGTCATCGCACTACCAGAAGGATATGGTGGCTTTGGAGAGGGTACAGAAAAGATTTACCAGGATGTTGCCTGGTAAGGAGGGCATTAGCTATGAGGAGAGGTTGGAGAAACTTGGGTTGTTCTCACTGGAACGACGGAGGTTGTGGGGTGACCTGACAGAGGTCTAGAAGATTATGAAGGGCATGGATAGAGTGGACAGTCAGAAGGGTGGAAGAGTCAGTTTTTCCTAGGGTGGAAGAGTCAGTTACAAGGGGGCATAGGTTTAAGGTGTGAGGGGCAAGATTTAAAGGTGATGTACGAGGCAAGTTTTTTTACACAGAGGGTGGTGGGTGCCTAGAACTCCTGACAAATTCATGAATAGTATGGGAATAGAGAGATACAGTGCCCAGAAGGATAGCGGGTTTTAGTTGTGACGGGCACCTTATCGGTGCAAGATTGGATGGCCGAAGGGTCTGTTCCTGTGCTGTAATTTTCTTTGTTCTTTATTCTTTGTACTCGGATGATTGACCTCCAACAACCTGCTCCAAGAGCAGAAAATTCTCTTCATCCTCATCTCAAATATTCCCTTGGCCCTCCTTCGTCTTTGGCTGAGCATGAGATTTTTAATTACCTATTTTTAGACTACCTTGATGTATTATCCTTTGGACTGACCTTTGCCATGTATGACTTCAGTTTTGCTGGGGTTCCTTCATGCTTTGATTAGCCAAACAATGCCTTGATGGTGTGAGAGTTGTGGCCACTGCTGCTGTCAAAATGTTTCTGGTCAAGTTCCATGTTTAAACTTTTGCCTAATAAAAGTCCAATGACTACAGATGCTCGCAATGAGAAATAAAAACAGGAATTGCTGGAAAAGCTCAGCAGGTCTAGCAGCATCTGTGGAGAGAAATGGGAATTCATGTTTCAGGCCGAGTAACCCTTCCTCCGAACTGATGGTAACTAGGAAAAAATTTGGTTTTTGTGCAAATGGTAGAGTTGGGGGAAGGGTACAAGAAGTAAATGATAAATGAAGATAGAGTCCAAAGAGGGAGAAGAATAGTTGGACAGACAAAGGAGTAGAAAACAACTAGCCTGGAAGATTACTCCCTACACCCTCATTTACTCCTTACACCCTTCCCCCACCCTATGTTCTGCATAAAAAACACCTTTCTCCTAACTACCTTCAGTTCTGAGGAAGGATCATTGGACACGAAATGTTAACTCTGATGCTGCCAGGCTTGCTAAGCGTTTGCAACAAATTCTGTTTTTGTTTTAAACTTCTGCTTTGTGTGTTGGCAGACATTTTGTTCATTGAGTACATCACCATCTAAAACCGTTTCTGCTCACTGATTGTCTGCAGGAATCTTTGGCTCAGAGTGGGAAATCTAATTACTCTCCCAGGACCATTTGTAACACCAGTACTAGATCTGGCAGAAATCGTAGATTGAGCAACCAAGGATGGACAGGCTTGGTCTGTATAGCTAAAACAGTCAGTGGATGTGTTTATTGAACCATTTGTAGAGCTTCTGAAGATTGCTGTTTTAAATTCTTGCATCTGCTACGCAAGTAAATTAATTTAAATGATATTTAGTGGAGGAAACCTGGTGCTTTGCAGAATTGGCTTACTATTCTGCAGCTGCCCAAGGGAGTGGAGAGAGATAAGTCCACATCTGTGCCTACCATATGGTGAGTGTCCAATCTCACACTGACAGTCAATGGGTAGATGCCAAATGGAGAGAGGATGGGAAAACAGTGGTTGGACAGCTGCATCAATTTTATGTATGTGCAGGCAGCTGTTTGCTTGTGATACCAGACAAATTGCACATTGATTCTGCATATGTTGGAGCTTAAATGTACTAAAATTCTAAGTGGTGACAAACACTTTAATTTGGGAATTAGAGTTGAAGTAATTCACACACGTAACTACCTGGTTCAATATCTGCTTTCAGTTTTGTAAGATCAATAGTAGTTTGTCCATTGTAGCGAAGTGTGTAATTGTCAGTGAAATAAACCGAAATCCTTTGATAGCCTTGTCTTTCCTTACTTTTTACCATCTCCAAGCATCCATAAGTTATCAGTGTCTTGCAGCCCTTGTGCAGCCCTTTTCCTAAGCCGTGCCTTTAGCGGCTTAGATCCCACTCTGATGAATTCCTTCCCTAAACCTCTTCACCTGTTTGCCCTTCTTTAAAACCATTCTTAAATTTTTGCTGTTGGACACAACTTTAAGATTTAGGGACAGCAGTTAACCATTCAATCTGTTGAGTCTATTCTGACATTCAGCGAGATCATGGCTGATGTGATAATCTTCAACTTGACTTTCCTGCCTTTTCCCCATAAAACTTGATACCCTTAGGGATTAAACATTAGCTTATCTCAACTTTGAATATACTTAATGACAGCCTGGATAGCCCTCTGTGGTAAGTAAATACACATTCACAATCTTTTGTGAGCAGAAAATTCTCTTCATCCTCATCTTAAATATTCCCTTGGCCCTCCTTCGTCTTTGGCTGAGCATGAGTTTTTTAATTACCTATTTTTAGACTACCTTGATGTATTATCCTCTGGTAAAGACATTATATAAATGCATGATGTTGTTTCGGGCGGCACGGTGGCACAGTGGTTAGCACTGCAGCCTCACAGTGCCAGGGACCCAGGTTCAATTCCAGCCTCGGGCGACTGTCTATGTGGAGTTTGCACATTCTCCCTGTGTCTGCATGGGTTTCCTCCGGGTGCTCCAGTTTCCCCCCACAGTCCAACGATGTGCAGGTTAGGTGGATTGGCCATGCTAAATTGCCCGTTGTGTTCAGAGAGGTGTAGATTAGGGGGATGGGTCTGGGTGGGATGCTCTGAGGTTTGGTGTGGACTTGTTGGGCCAAAGGGCCCGTTTCCATACTGTAGGGATTCGATGATGAACCTGCCCAAACACTTCAATCAGTTTACATTTGTCCAACAAAATTTTTGTTGTTTTCTGTCTAGAAGTTCCTGGTAAAGTTTGAATCAGGACGTTTTAAATAAAGTGTTTCAGTTGAACTACTTTCCAAGCTCTGTTCATGCTGAACACAGCATTTGTTTCTCTTTAATCTTTGTAGAGTTGTATAAATGCAAAACGTTTGTCAGTGTAATGAAAATTGAACAGCTCTGCTTCTTCATACAATGCTGAATAAAATAAAAACGTTAAGCTACTTAGAATATGTATCATATGATTGGTGTGAAATGATTTAACATGAAAAATGATATGTAACTTACATTTACGTAGGTTAAAAACATTGGTTTTCTGTTATGTGATGTAAATTCTGACTTGTACATACACATACATACATAAATAAATAAATATAAATATATAAGTTATTATAAATTTGGGTGTCTGGTTTCCTGTGTTGTCACCTATGGGTTTTCGGTATCTCTGAAGCCAATAATTAATTTTCCAAGTGTTTCTGTAACTATGATGATTTCTTTTAAAACAGATTTGAGATTTGATTTTAGAGTGAATGGACTTAATGGGAACTTCTGGAACTTGTTTATTTTAAGCTTATGTTTATGGGTAGCACCCATAGCTTACAGTGGGAGACTTTTAGGGTTCAGTTTTACATAAAACAGTCCTGTGAAGTTATTGGAATTGAATGTCGGTAAAGGTCTGTGTCCTGCTGAAGGGAAAAATAAATAGTTAACTAGGTTACCTTAGAGTGGGGAGTTGGTGTTTGTCCCAGGGCAGAGTGTTGGGATAAAACCCTGAAGAGATCACTTAAAGCTGAATATATTTAAGCAGGTGTATGATAGCTTCTGCCTGTATCTTTGTGCAGTAGCAGTTTAAAATTTGAAGTCACAAATGGCATAAACATACTTGGGTATTAGATACAGGATCACTGATGTATTATATATACCTCAGGGATCTGGCCCACGGATAAGACTATTTCTTTCTTCACTTTTTCCCCATCTGCTGTTCATCCTCCCTTTTGCTGGCTCCTGCTGAGGTACGTTGCTACTTTTAATCTGCCCATTTTCATGGTCTTAATTGTTTACTTTCCAGCATGAGTACTGCATACCAATTGAAAAGGGGAGTGTAGTATTTTATCTTTGCTTCCTCCCAAGGAACTCTAAAGCCAGAAGTATAACTGATCATATAATGTGACTCTGCGTAGACAGCAGTCAATGGAGATCCTGTAGTCCAGAGGTGCCCAGCCTTTTCACGTGAAGGGTCACATTTAATTTGTTTTCTCTCTTTCAAGGGGGCAGTGCCCACATTTTAGAAAGCAGGGGCACGAGAAATTTCTTTCTCTATTAAATAAATCAACAAAAATACATTTTTACAAATAACACTTATGTGAGGAGATTAATTTATTTTCTTATGTTCAGGTTTTGAGTGAAGATTTGTAGCTCGGGTGCTGGTTATAGATGTTGGTGTGTCCGCTGAGCTGGGAGGTTTGACAGCAGGTGTTTCGTTCCCTTACTCGGTGACATCCTCAATGCATGTGAAGCCTACTGTGAAGTGCTAGATAACAAGGTGTAGAGCTGGATGAAAACAGCAGGCCAAGCAGCATCATAGGAGCAGGAAAGCTTGACGTTTCGGGCCTAGACCCTTCTTCAGAAATGGGGGAGGGGAAGAGGGTTCTGAAATAAATAGGGAGACGGGGGAGGCGGATAGAAGATGGATAGAGGAGAAGGTAGGTGGAGAGGAGACAGACAAGTCAAAGAGGCAGGGATGGAGCCAGTAAAGGTGAGTGTAGGTGGGAAGGTAGGGAGGAGATAGGTCAGTCTAGGGAGGACAGACAGGTCAAGGGGGCGGGATGATGTTAGTAGGTAGGAGATGGGAGTGCGGCTTGAGGTGGGAGGAGGGGATAGGTGAGAGGGAGAACAGGTTAAGGAGGCGGGGACGAACTGGGCTGGTTTTGGCATGTGGATGGGGGAGGGGAGATTTTGAAGCTTGTGAAATCCACATTGATACCATTGGGCTGCAGGGTTCCCAAGTGGAATATGAGTTGCTGTTCCCGCAGCCTTTGGGTGGCATCATTGTGGCACTGCAGGAGGCCCAGGATGGACATGTCGTCTGAGGAATGGGAGGGGCAGTTGAAATGGTTCGCGACTGGGAGGTGCAATTGTTTGTTGCAAACCGAGCGCAGGTGTTCTGCAAAGTGGTCCCCAAGCTTCCGCTTGGTTTCCCCGATGTAGAAGAGGCCACAACGGGTACAGCGGATGCAGTATACCACATTGACAGATGTGCAGGTGAACATCTGCTTGATGTGGAAAGTCTTCTTGGGGCCTGGGATGGGGGTGAGGGAGGAGGTGTGGGGGTAGGTGTAGCACCCCCTGCGGTTGCAGGGAAAAGTGCCGGGTGTGGTGGGGCTGGAGGACAGTGTGGAGCGGACAAGGGAGTCACGGAGAGTGTGGTCCCTCCGGAAAGCAGACAAGGGTGGGGAGGGAACAATGTCTTTAGTGGTGGGGTCGGATTGCAGATGGCGGAAGTGTCGGAGGATGATGCGTTAGATCCGGAGGTTGGTGGGATGGTACGTGAGGACGAGGGGGATTCTTTTTTGGTTGTTATTGCGGGGACGGGGTGTGAGGGATGAGTTGCGGGAAATGCGGGAGACATGGTCGAGGGCGTTCTCGACCACTGCGGGAGGGAAGTTGCGGTCCTTGAAGAACAAGGACATCTGAGATGTACGGGAGTGGAATGCCTCATCCTGGGAGCAGATGCGGCGGAGGCGAAGGAATTGGGAATAGGGGATGGCATTTTTGCAGGAAGGTGGGTGGGAAGAGGTGTATTCCAGGTAGCTGTGGGAGTCGGTGGGCTTGAAATGGATATCGTGGTCATGGAAATGTGTTAGGGAAAGCCATCCCCCTCTCTCCCTATTTATTTCAGAACCCTCTTCCCCTCCCCTTTTTCTGATGAAGGGTCTAGGCCCGAAACGTTAAGCTTTCCTGCTCCTATGATGCTGCTTGGCCTGCTGTGTTCGTCCAGCTCCACACCTTGTTATCTCAGATTCTCCAGCATCTGCAGTTCCTATTATCTCTGATACTGTGAAGTGCTGTTGTCTTGTGCTGGTTCAAATTTATATGGTCTGGTTTTTGCTGCTTCTGGTAGGTGCCGGTTCTGATTGTGCATTGTAACGGTCGGGTATGTCGGTTCTAATTCAATGTGTTTGCTGATGGAGTCTGCATATGAATGCCAAGCCTCCAAGAATTCCCTGGCTGCCCTCTGTTTGGCTTGGTGGACTCCATCACTGTATGTTAAGTGATTCCTAAATAAACTGAGATTGATAAAGCAATTGTTGTTCATGCATTTGAATCACCTGTAACCACTACCCACGCCCTCCACTTCCTCCAAGGCTTTCAGTTCCCTGGCCCCAACACCTTATCTTCACCATGGACATCCAGTCTCTCTACGCCTGTATCCCCCATGAGGAGGGCCTAAAAACTGTCTGCTTCTTCCTCTCCCACAAGCCCAACCAGTTCCCCTCCACCGACACGCTCATCTGCTTAACGGAACATGTCCTTACCCTCAACAGCATTTCCTTTAACTCCACCCACTTCCCACAAACTCGAGAGGTGGCCATGGGCACGCGTATGGGTCCGACTATGCCTGCCTCTGCATAGGATACATGGAACAGTCCCCCTTCCGCAGTTACACTGGCACCATCCTTCACCTCTTCCTCCACAACATTGGTGACTGTATCATCACTGCCTCGTGCTCCCATGAGGAGTTTGAACAGTTCATCAACTTTACTTTAGGGGAATGTACTTGCCTAATGGAATTATTGCTGCACTGTTAATCCAGAGACCCAGATAATGTTCCGGGAACCCGGGTTCGAATCCCACCACGGCAGATGGTGGAACTTGAATTCAGTGAATATCTGAAATTAAGAATCTAGTGATGATTATGAATCCATTGCTGATTGTCAGGAAAAACCCATCTGGTTCACTAATGTCCTTTAGGGAAAGAAACTGCCATGTTTACCTGGTCTAGCCTACATGTGACTCCAGACCCACAGTAATGTGGTGGGCAATTTGGGATGGGCAATAAATGCTGGCCTACCCAGCGATGCCCTCATCTTGTGAATGAATAAAGAAAATAATAACTAACACCTTTCACCCTAACCTCAAATCCACCTGGACCATCTATGGTCCTTCCTGGACCTCTCTGCCTCCATCTTGTGTAACTGTCTCAGCACTGACATCTATTTTAAATCCACTTACTCCTGTAATTATCTTGACTACACCTCTTCTCACCCACCCTTTCTGCAAGAATGCAATCCCCATACTCCCAGTTCCTCTGCCGCATCTACTCCCAAGATGGAGCATTCCACTCCTGGACATCCCAGATGTCCTTCTACTGCAAGGACCATAACATCCCCCCTCCAGTGATTCATAGTGCCCTCAACTGCATCTGCTGCACTTCTGCCCTCAGACCTCCACCTCCCCGCCCCCCCAACAAAAATAAACACAGAGTCCGCCAGTTCTCACATACCTTCCAACCAACCTCCACAACCAGCACATCACCCTCTGCCACTTTCACCACCTCCATTCCGACCCCACCACCAAAGAGATATTTCCCTCCCCACCACTACCTGCCTTCTATAGGGACCGCTCACTCTGCGACTCCATCGTCCACTCCACACTCCCCACCGACCCCACCACCACTGGCACCTTTCCCTGCAACTGCAGGAGGTACTACATCTACCCCTACACCGACCTTCACACCTCCATTCAAGGTTCCAAACAATTTTTCCAAATCCGACATGGGTTCACCTGTATGTCTTCCAACCTGGTCTGCTGGTTCCATTGCTCCTGATATAGTCTGCTCTACATCAGTGAGACCAAATGCAGATTCTGTGACCGATTTGCAGAACATCTGCGCTCTGTACGCTTCAACCAACAGCACCTTCCAGTTGCCAACCATTTTAACTCCCCCTCCCACTCCCTGGGTGACATGTCCATCCTGGGCCTCCTCCAGTGTCACAATGAAGCCATACCCACCAGCAGGAGCAACGCTTCATATTCCGCCTTGGGAGCCAACAGCCCGATGGCATCAACATAGAATTCACCAGTTTCAAAATCTCCCCACCCTCGGCATCATCCCATGTCCAACCTTCCCTCAGCTCCATCTCCATGACCTCTTTTTCTGTATTCATTTGTGGGATGTGGGTGTCGCTGGCTGGCCAGCATTTCTTGCCCATATCTCGTTGCCCTTGAGAAGGTGGTGGTGAGTTGCCTTCTTGAGCTGCTGCAGTCCACCTGCTGTGAGTTGACCCACAATGCTATGAGGGAGGGAATTCCAGGATTTTGACCCAGCAACAGTGAAGGAATGGTGATATATTTCCAAGTCAGGATACTGAGTGACTTGAAGGGGAACTCGGAACTGGTGGTGTTCCCATATGTCTGATGCCCTTGTCCTTCTACATGGAAGTGGTGGTGGGTTTGGAAAGTGCTGTCTAAGGATGTTTGGTGAATTTCTGCAGTGCATCATGTAGATAGTACCCACTGCTGCTACTGAGCATCAGTGCTGGAGGGAGTGGATGCTTGTGGATATAGTGCCAATCAAGCGGGCTGCTTTGTCCCGGATGGTGTCAAGCTTCTTGAGGGTTGTTGGGGCTGCACTCATCCAGGCAGGTGGGGAGTATTCCATCACACTCCTGACTTGTGCCCTGCAGATGGTGGACAGGCTTTGAGGAGTTAGGAGGTGAGTTACTCATCACAGTATTCCTAGCTTCTGGCCTGCTCTTCTAGCCACTGTGTTAATGTGGTGAATCCAGTTGAGTTTCTGGTCAATGGTAACCCCCAGGATGTTGATGACAGGGGATTCAGTGATAGTAACGCCATTGAATGTGAAGGGTGGTGGTTAGATTGTCTCTTATTGGTGATGGTTATAGCCTGGCATTTGTGTGGCCTGAATGTCACTTGCCACTTGTCAGCCCAAGCCTGGATATTGTCCAGATCTTGTTGCTTGTGAACATGGACTGCTTCAGTATCTGAGGAGTTGCGAATGGTGCTGAATATTGTGCAATCTGACACAGCCTGTCCATCATCTTTCTCATCTCATTCTATCTTTCTCATCTATCTGACCCATCCTGTGACCTATCTCTACAACCCTCTACCTGCATCCACTTATCACCATCCCACCTACCTTACCCCTCTCTGTATTTATTTCCAAGCTCCCTCCCCGCTCCCCAATCCTGATGAAGGGTGTAAGCATCTATGTGGGAGGTTCAGGATAGATTGTTGGTTATCGTCACTCCTAGGAACTTGACACTGTCGACCCTCTCCACCTGAGCTGAGAGTGGATAGGGGTGTATCCTCCTCCAGTTGTGCTGACATTGAGGGAGAGTTTGCTATCATTTGCACCATGACACCAAGTATTCTATCTCCTTCGTTGTTGTTTGATAACCAACCTACAATATTGGGGTTGTCAGCAAACTTCTAACCGAAGCCCAAGTGATGATAAATTTCATTGTATAAATATGTTGTATCAGCACTCTATTAATAATGAATGATTGCTTTTCCATAATTTCTACAGCAGACATTAAGGTTTTCAAAGGTGTACAAGAACAGACTACTTTTCTTGTTGAAATCAGAGACAGAGGAAATTTAGACACTGAGTGCAACAAAAAGGCCGACCATGCTACAGTGCTTGTGACAGTGGCTTTACCTGATCAGATCATTGAATCTGGAGGCTGTCATGCATAAAGAATTTCTCTGATACAAAGATAATGTTCAAAAAAACTACATAGACTAAGAATAGCATTACTTTGATTGGCCACTCTGTACATTGTCAGTCTAATGCTGTCATCAACTTTCAGTATTAATGCCCTTAAAAATATATTGCGGCCTAATCACGTTGTTGATAATTGATATAATGAATGTGTTGGCAGGAAAAGGAGACTAAAATATAGGCAGAGATGTGAGAATGAGAGATAAAAGGTACTGCAGATGCTGGAGAATCCGAGATAACAAGGCGTGGGGCTGGATGAACACAGCAGGCCAAGCAGCATCGTAGGAGCAGGAAAACTTGACGTTTTGGGCCTAGACCCTTCATCAGAAAGATGTGAGAATGTTTCTTTTGACAAAGGAATAACCAAGAGAAACTTGGAATATTAATTAAGTTAGGAAAATGAAAAATAGCAATCAGTTTTAAAAGAGTTCAGCAAGAAATAATACACATTTATTTCTTTTCTCTTACATTTTTGGGTTGCAGCAATGTTGTGAAATACAACAGGTACGAGTGAAGGGGAATGATATCAGAAAATTGTCTAAGTGACTAATTTCCAAAGGAATGACCTAATTCCAAAAGATTATTGAAATACTTTGCAATGTGATTCTTTGTGTTTTTTGACTGCATTGATAAATATTTTCTTTAGAAGGCTAAAATGATTCGTTATTTTTGACCTTTTTGCATTTGTTGGTGTTTCAAGGATTGCTGCTGGAATAGTAGAAAACTGAATTGGTTTGGTTTTCCAGACAAAATATCAAGTTTTGGAGGCTTTACCAAGGGCATTGAATTGCAGCTTCTCAAGGAATTCTTGCAGTGATTGTTTTTAATTCAGTGGAGGAAACCATTTCAGAACTTTGAATCAGCATTTTTGATGAATTTAAATCGGTTTTCACTGAATCTGGTAACTCGCTTCAACTGACAAGACATAATTTCCTTTGCTTCATGCACTTTGATGTTTAGTTCCTAATTATAGCAGGATGACAGAAGCAAGATTTTTTATTTAGTGCTATAAACCAAAAGTATCATCGACTATGCCTTGAATTGACGCCCATGGTTTTTTTTCTCCCTTGTACTTTAAAAGTTCTGCTTGCTATCAGCATTTATGAAAGGATTAATTGAATACATTTTACAAAATTGGTTGAAAACTCTTTCAAAAGGAACATTTAATTTGTAGTTTACATAACTGTTTAGCAGTTTCATGATATTGAACTACTGAGGTGTGTTTGGACAATTGACTAAATGTTATGGCAAAAATTTGGCAAAGAGCCTGAGAAAATTAATGAGTAAATTGTAGAATAAAGGATTTAGATATCTTGAGGGGGGTTTGGATTCTGTATTGAACAGGCAGAGTTTGTGGCTTTGGTATTTCACATTTTAACAATGAGGTGCAGTTTAGATGTTAATCTAGTACCTTAAGAGATCCGTAGAATGTCGTAAAGCCTTCACAGTCATGTGTTACAGTTATTGCATAGACATAAGTAGCAGTATATTTTCTCATTGTGAGGTGTCCCAAACAAGATGTAAGTATATTTATCTGGTGTTGGTTGTAGATTGAATCAGGAATGTTGCCAAGTAAAGAAACTCTGCCCCTCTTTAAGTGGTCATACAGTGGAGGTGCCAGTGTTAGACTGGGGTGGACAGGTCAAAACTCACATGACACCAGGTTACAGTGCAACGGGTTTATTTGAGAACACAAGCTTTTGGAGTCTAGCTGCTTCTTCAGGTGTCAGTGAGAGAGGTAGCGTCAGACATGGAATTTATAAGCAAAATATCAAAGGTCATATAACTGAATCGGATGTATTGAATAAAGCTAAGATGGCTGTTAAATCTTTAATCAGTTATAAAGGATTAATGTGCAAATTCAAGAATTTCTTTCAAGTCACTGCCCCGAGATAACTAAAGGTTTTAAGAGTATACCAGAAGTGACATGTCACTTCAGACAATGCATTTCAGGTGCAACACTTTGTTTAGAATTCGGCTGTGTATTAACTTAGAGTCAGACTAGTTTTATTTCCAAAGTAGGAATTTATAGAATGCCACATTGCCCGTCTACAGATTGTGTCCTTTTTGAACCAAATAGAATGTATCTGCAAATGCAGGTTCACCCCAGAGATTTCTATGTGTGTGCCAGTAAATGTGTGTGTGAGATAGAGGGGGAGAGAGAGAGAGTGTGTGCATGTGTGTGTGAGGGAGTGAGAGAGAGTGTTTGTGTGCGCGAGAAAACAGTGAGAGAGAGAGCGCGTGTGGATGAGAGAGAGAGTGCGTGTGTGTATGAGAGAGAGAGAGTGCGCGCACATGTCTGTGAGAGTGTATAGTGTGGTCACCTGTGGTGCGACATGACTCCATAATCCCGGTTGAGGCCGTCCTCATGGATACTGAATTTGGCTGTCAGCCTCTGCTCAGTGACTGTGCATTGTTGTGTATCCCGAAGTCCGCCTTGGAGGACGTTTACCCAAAGATCCGAGGCTGAATGCCCTTGACTGCTGAAGCGATCCCCCACAAGGAGGGAACATTCCTGTCTGGTGATTGTTCCGTAGTGTCCATTCCTCCGTTGCTGTAGCATCTGCATGGTTTTGCCAATATGCCATATCTCGGGGCATCCTTGCCTACAGCGTATGAGGTAGACAACATTGGTCAAGTCACGTGAGCTTCTGCTATGTATGTGGTGGGTGGTATTCCTACATGTGATGGTAGTGTCCTTCTCGATGATCTGACATGTCTTGCAGAGGTTTCCATGACAGAGTTGTATAGTGTTGTGGTCGATGTTGTCCTGAAGGCTGGGTAGTTTGCTGTGAACAATGGTCTGTTTAAGGTCTGGCGGTTTGTTTGAAGGCAAGCAGTGGAGGTATGGGAAATATCTTGGCGAGGTACTCATTGTCATTGATAATGTGTCAAAAGCTGCGAAGAACATGGCATAGTTTCTACACTCCCAGGAACTACTGGGCGACAAAGGATACCCTATTGGTCATATCCTGCGTCTGACTTCTGAGGAGGTCATTATGATTTTGCACTGTGCCATGTCAGAAACTGGCAATCGATGAGTTGAGCATTGTATCCTGTTCTTATGAGGGCATTCTTCAGCACCTTCAGATGTCTGCTCCTCATCTGAATAGATCCTGTGTATGCAAAGTCTTGTCCTCTTTAAGTAGTGCCTTGAAACGAATACTTTAGTTTTCATGCATCTCGAAAGAGAATTTGTGCCTCTGACAGTGCAGAATTCTTCCAGCTCTGAAAGAAAAATATGGGGCTGCACTCAGGATATTATTGGGTTTCATTAGTAGATAGGATATATAACACACACAAATTTCTTGCCTAAAACAAACACAGATAGTGCTAAAGGAACTCAGTAGCCCTTGCAGCAATTATGGAGAGAGAAACAGGGTAGTTCTTGAGAACCGTTCAGAACATTTTAAGGTCCATACTTTGCATTTAAAGTTCTCTTTCTAGCCCTCAGTGAACACACCTTACCTTTGATGTCAAAATTAGGATTGACATTGAATGAATTATAATCATTCATTGATTTGTGAGTTATGAAGCTTGAATAGATTCTGAATTCCCCAAGGTAAATTAAACCTGATAAAAGAATCTTGTAATGAATAGAGATGAATATTTTTTGTAATAATGGAATTGTGATACGGTGAGACCTGTCTTTTCAGACATGTCTAATGAGAGACCATCTTTAAAGTGCTATCATGAAAGTGTAACTGGAAAGCACTCCCATTGTAATTGACCTCTATCAAGAGACCACCTGTGAAGCATAACTTATACCCAGGCTTTCTATGACCCTGTCAAAGTGCTTCTTTCTGAAATTCCAACTGCTGTAAAGCTAAAATGAATACCTTTCACAGATAAATCATGGCTAAAGAATCAATTGAGAATGTTTCACAATTGCATTACATTTCTTCGAGTTGTTGAAATTCAGAAATGCTGGATGTTGTTGTTCGGAAGCTTACTTTTACAAATTAAAATAAACTGGAAAAATAGTAAAGCAACCACTCAAATATTTCAGTTTTTTTTTAAGAAAGTAATACTACTCTGCTAATTTAAAATAAACTTGTCTGTAATCTATTGTATTTTGTATGCTGTCTGTATATAGTTCACAAGAATTACATTCATAAAATATAGTTTTAAATATTGTACCTTGTTTTTAGGATGGTCATTTTTGAGTTTGCTGTGTGCATGGCCAGCAAAGGACCAACCTAGTTTGGGTTCTGAAAACACTGATTTCTTTAAGTGTCTTAACAAATGTATTTTCAAACCTTGGCACCCAACTTGTGATCACATGCAAAAGAATACATATTAAATGTACTTTTAAATTTTAAGTATACTGGATTACGCTTGTGTTTTTGAAGCACTAGTTATTTTCAAGACATTCCCACTTTTTAAAAATCTGTCGGTGTCATGTTTTATTATCCATTCTGTTTAAAACTATTTTATACAGAATTTCCATTAACTCTAGGCTTGATCATTTTTTTTGGAACAATCATAGAATCCCCACAGTGTGGAAGCAGGCCATTCGGCTCCGCGAGTCCACACCAAAGCTTCGAAGACCATCCTACCCAGACCCATTTCCCCTATGCTATCCCTGTAACCCTGCATTTCCTATGGCTAATCCACCTAGCCCGCACATGCCTGGACACTATGGGCAATTTGACATGGCCAATCCACTTAACCTGCACATCTTTGGGCTGTGAGAGGAAACTGGAGCACCCGGAAGAAACCCATACAAACATGGGGAGAAATTGCAAACTCCACATGGTGTCGCCAAAGCTGGAACTGAACCCGAGTCTCTGACACAATGAGGCTCTCTTCCTCTGCCATTATCAAATCCGGAGAGTTTTTATTGATAATGTGAAGGATTACGTGCATGCAATATTAGCTGCCTTTTCAGTCTGATGCTAATTGTTCACAGCTTTCTCATAACTGCCAGTGTAATTGCTGCATGACTGAAATAATCATTGCAAAAATGACTGCTATTACATGATGATTTTAATGTTGCTTTAGTTTTTCTCTGAGGAGAAAAATGTACAATTTAGAGTGAAACTCTAATTGATGTATCGCACATTTGATTAGGAAACTGAAGCAGCAGTGACAAGCATTCACTGCATTTATGATGGTACATTTGGTTGAATTTCCATTGGTGTAAGCTGTATATAGTCCATGTTTGAAGTGCATTGATTCGTATTTGTACGGTGCTATTTCAATTTATTGGTGACTTGAGGTGTTCACAATCATAAGAATAGTATTGTGTATAACTGATTAATGATTTACAATGTCCTTGCTGTGTAACCAGCAGTGTCCTTAAAGTCTAGTTTAGTGGTTGGACCATGCAGATCCTCCAGTGGACTCTTGTTTCACTGCTTTTTGACACGGGTGTGTCTCATTTATAAGACCATTGCTGTTTGGATCCCAAGATTTTCTTTGACCTTCTTTATATAGATCAGTTTAACAAACTGCAGTCTTCTGAATGTAATTCAGGTTTTCAAGTTGATACAAATAATTTGCATCCTCTTCCTCTGCCATAATCAAATCCAGGATTTTTTTTATTGATAATCGAAGGATTCCGTGTTTGCAGTATTAACTGTCTTCGTCATTTTCAACTTTTCCTGTCTCTCACCTTCCCCCCCCCCAAGCAGCCAGATTGAATTTGAGCGTCAGAATTCTGCTTCATACTTGTTTTCGCAGGAATAGTACTTCATTTTTCACTTTTGGTTTTGCTTTGGATTCTTGCTTTAAAATAAAACAGATAATCTATAAGATTTACAGTTCATGTACTCATACTTTCGTTAATGGCTTATTGCTAATATCAGTTTGCGGTGATCCGGAAAGGTCAGAGAAATTACCTAAATTTAACATTTTACTTTTTCTTGCTTACAAAAGTCAGGGTCCTGACTTTTGCCTCTAAATATAGTACTCAACAATTGCATTCATCTCTAATTATGCACAGTTGAATTTATGCCTGAGGCAAGTCAAAACTCCAGCTGTGCACTTGCAAACTACTGGTGGCAGGACCTTTTTAAAAAACCTTTTGGCCAGCACTTAGTTTGATGCCTATTTCCAGATTTCCTTCATTTATTAAATAAAATTAATATTATGCAATTTAAGAAACTGTTTATATATGCAAAATGATAGTATATATCCTGAAAAATGAAATGCTTATATTGCATATCTGTTTTCTGACTGTAAACTCTTACCACCTAGCTGTTACAGAACCTAGCCAGAGATAAAAGGTACTGCAGATGCTGGAGAATCCGAGATAACAAGCATGGGGCTGGATGAACACAGCAGGTCAAG
>JAHRHZ010000024.1:31967352-32006704 GCA_024137785.1 Ginglymostoma cirratum
TGATGCTCCTTGACCTGCTGTGTTCATCCAGCCCCATGCTTGTTATCACAGAACCTAGCCATTTCTTTATTCACGTGAAGTACAGCAATCATGACTGCAAAACATTGGAGCAAATCTATGAAACTAAAGTATGTGAAACCTGCATTTATTTTTCTCCTTTTGTGATCTCTGTAACATCTATTGAGTGGGCAGTTTTTCACTGAAGATTGTTACACTCTGGTTTATGCAGGAATGCATATACAGCTGTGACACAAATTTGTTAATCCTGCTTTCATTAACAATTGCTGCCTGGTCTTAATGTATTACTGTATTTTTCTAATTCCTTCTTAAAAAGGTGCTTATTCTGATGAAGGCAAAGAATGGAATCAGCTTGTTTTGATAGAACAAAAGAATAAAGAACAGTACAATATAGGAACAGGCCCTTTTGCCCTCCAATCTTGCGCCCACACGTTTTGCCATTCCATACTAAAACTGTGATAACAAGGTGTAGAGCTGGATGAACACAGCAGGCCGAGCAGGAAGGCTGACGTTTCGGGCCGAGACCCTTCTTCAGAAATGGGGGAGCGGAAGGGGGTTCTGAAATAAATCTGGAAAGAGGGGGAGGAGGA
Source organism: Ginglymostoma cirratum (assembly GCA_024137785.1). NCBI lineage: Eukaryota > Metazoa > Chordata > Chondrichthyes > Orectolobiformes > Ginglymostomatidae > Ginglymostoma > Ginglymostoma cirratum. Next base: position 31,967,961 of record JAHRHZ010000024.1, read on the forward strand.
TAGAAGATGGATAGAGGAGAAGATAGGTGGTGAGGAGACAGACAGGTCAGAGAGGCAGGGATGGAGCCAGTAAAGGTGAGTGTAGGTGGGGAGTCAGGGAGGAGATAGGTCAGTCCAGGGAGGATCCTCCCTAGGGATCTCCTCCCTAACTCCCCACCTACACTTACCTTTACTGGCTCCATCCCCACCTCTTTGATTTGTCTGTCTCCTATCCACCTGTCTTCTCCTCTATCCGTCATCTATCCGCCTCTCCCTCTCTCCCTATTTATTTCAGAACCCTTTTGCCCTCCCCCATTTCTGAAGAAGGGCCTAGGCCCAAAATGTCAGCCTTCCTGCTCCTCTGATGCTGCTTGGCCTGCTGTGTTCATCTAGCTCTACACCTTAGTATCTCAGATTCTCCAGCGTCTGCAGTTCCTACTATCTCTCCCATTCTAAAACTGTTTTCACTTACAGCATCCATATCCCTGTATTCCCTTCCTATTCATGTGTTTGTCCAGGTATTACTTGAATGCTGCTACTGTGTCTGTATCAGCCACCTCCTCTGGCAGTGCGTTCCAGGCACTCACCACCCTTTGTGTGAAAAACTTGCCTCGCGCATCTCTTTTAAACTTCTCCCCTTGCACCTTGAACCTGAGTCCCTCAGTAACTGACCTCTTCTCCCTGGGAAAAGGCCTCATACTTTTCACTCTATCCATGCCATTCACAATCTTATAAACTTCTATCACCCCTCAACCTCCTGCATTCCAGTGAAAACAAAACCAGTCTATGCAACTTTACTTCATAGCTAAAATCCCCCATACCAGGCAACGTCCTGGTAAACCTTTTCTGTACCCTGTCCAAAGCAACCACATCCTTCTGGTAGTGTGGTGACCAGAACTTTATGCAGTATTCCAAGTGTGGCCTACATAAAGTTTTATAAAGCTGCAGCATAAGTTGCCAATCCTTATACTTGATGCCCCTTCTCATGAAGGCAAGCATTCCATTTTCCTTCTTTACTGCCTTAACTACCTGTGCTGCCACCTTCAGTGATCTGTGGACCTCCACACAGGACCCAGGGACTTATCTACCTTAATACTTTTTAAAGTACGCAACACATCTTCCTTTTTAATAGCAATTTGGCTTAGAAATTCAACACACCCTTCCCTGAGACTTTCTTGCACCAATTCCTTCTCTTTGTTTAGGATCACGCTTACCTCTTCAGGCTCCACACATAGATTCCCTCCTTTGTCCTTGAGTGGGCCAGCCCTTTCTCGGCTACTCTGGCTTTTTATATATGTATAAAAAGCCTTTGGATTCTCCTTAATTCTGTTTGCTAACAACTTTCATGACCCCTTTTTGCCCTTCTGATTCCTTGTTTAAGTTCTTTCCCACTTATATACTTCAAGGGCTTTGTCAATTTTTATCCTCCTGGATCTTATGTATGCTGATAAATCAACGAATGAGAAAGGACATAGTTTTATTTTTACAACCACTTTAATTGTAGATTATAGTTTTAGATACAATTAGATTGTACAATATTACTATTTGATTTAAGGGCAGAAAATATAGGAGCTTAAGAGATGGTGTAAGGCCATAAGAAGTAGGAACAAGAGTAGACAGTTCAGCCCCTCAAGCATGCTCTGCTATTCAACAGGATCATGACTGATCCAACACACCTCACGTCCACTTTCCTGGTCTTTTTCCCCCAATCCCTACTGATCATGAATCTATCTATCTATCTATCTATCTATCTATCTATCTTTCTCAGCCTTAAATGTACACATGGATTCTGTCCTTCCAGCTCTCTGTGGCAAAGAGTTCCAACAACTCTCAACACTATAAGTAGTGCTAAAAATAAAGCAATTTTATCTTAAAGAAAAGGGCCATTTGAAAAGATGTAGTCAGAAATTCCTATACAGCAGTCGGCTGGTAAGGGTGTCAAAATAAATCTAATAGCCATGTGGCAGTTAAATTAAAGTTTAACTGAATTTAAAGTTTAACTAATTTATGATTCAGAAGTAATAAGGATTGGGAGTTGTGCAAAAATCAGCTTGGAGAAGCTAAAAGGATATTAGAAAAGAAAAGTATGCAATAGAAAAGTAAATTCTGAGCAGCCCAAGAAATGCCATTACATGTTAAGGGTTATGAATACCTCATAAGACGTGTATGAGAATAAGAAAAAGTGTTAAGTGAACACTCAAGTCAGTCTGTAGAACTGGAAATATTAATAAACACCAAATTATGTTATATCAGATCAAATTAAATGACTAAATGTTTGCAAGGAACCTCAAGCCAGATGACCACCTATTTCATATTCCCAAGAGAATAGAAGTAAGTTAAGGCTTTTAAAAATAAAGCTATCCCAATCTTCCAAAAATGGAGCAAAGAGTGGTCTGAATTTTAAAATAGTTAGCCTGAAGTGTTTTGGGAATTGATTGAGGACACTATACTGTAGCTTGTCCATGTTTATCTTACAAACATGAGATCAATAAAAACCTTGGTTATCTTCAGTTAATCTAGATCAGTGCATTGGGAAATTCCCCGCACGCTAGCTCTGGGTTTTTAAATTTGTACTGACTATGTCAACATTAATTCTTCAGTCATCCACTTGCCAATGTCCATTGTGTTCATAACAGTGTAATGTCAACAGTATTAGTGTAATCTTCAACATTGTACTGTATGAAACCATACCATATATTTTGGTTTGTGCAATTCTGCAGTGATTGAAAAAGCATAATCAAGTTATGGTCCATAAAAGAAATTGAGGAAAAGTTCCTATCAATCTTCTCTTTTCTGCCTAAACTCACGAGGAAATCTTTTCATTTTGTGCACTTACTATGCCACTCTCTGGGTGAGTGTACTGAAAAGGTGTGTAATTTCAAGCAATTCTATAAAAGCACAAACTCTGGCTTACCATGGTGAAGATTATGACCTGTCAGAGGTCAATTCACATGTGGCCGCAGCTGTCAGGAAGAGAATTCTTTCATCTGATTTTTCTCCCTTGGGGTTTGCAGATACTGAAGTCAGTGACTGACATGTTTTAGCCGTCTACATTATTTTGTCCTCAATACTTCATGCAGGGAAAAGAAATTATCAAAGGGAAAGTCAAGTTTCGATCACAGCAGAGGGATAAACCTGTTCTGAATACTGTAGTGCATATAGAACAGCATGAAAAACATTGTTTTTTTGTTTACTGTGGGAAAACTGACAATTGTGCACACAATTTAAATCATTGTTGTTAAACCTCACCTTATCAAACGGTATATTTTAGTTCAGTATAAAAATTCAGCTTGTCTTGGTAAATAGATCAGAGGGAACTGGGAGACAGAATTTGTTTTTATCTTGTCTATTTCTGTCAGCAGGTTCAGGTGGTGCTGGAGCAAGTACTCTGTCAGCTCAAAGATTTCTCATGCAGTAGCCTGATATTCAGATCACCTGACCTGGTACAAATGTGCCAAGTTGGACCTGGCAGCAAATTCTAGAGGCGAGTGCTCACCTCCAACCATCCAGTCTTCATTTTTTCCTTCTTTTTGTCTTTTTAAATACATTGTATTAAAAAAGATACAAATGAAAAAATAGTTTAAAAAGCTGTAGGAGCAGAACCTTGTGTTAGAGGTAAAATTAAGTAAGAAAGAGGCAAACCTGAATTTCTGTGCCATTCAAGTCAGGACTGCAGATTATTAACACCTCCTCACTCCCTGCGAACAACTTCCCAAATCAGTTTTGAACTCTGGACAGTCCTTGAAATGATTTGCCTCAGAAAACAACTACAGTACTTCTGAATTTTGCATACTCCCAGCAGCAATTGGGGTCAGAGATATCAAGGTGTGGAGCTGGATGAACACAGCAGGTCAAGCAGCATCATAGGAGTAGGAAAGCTTGACATTTCGGGCCTAGACCCTTCATCAGAAATGGTGTCAGTTTTGTAAATCACGGAGTGGACTCTTGTAGAATTCATTTTTCCTGTTGAATGCCCTTACGAAGTTTTCATCTTTTGTTGATTAACTGCCAACGTTGCCATTTGACAAGAGACAAAGAAAACAGCTGAAGCTATTTTTTTTAAAGTGCATCTGCTCAGGCTTCAATGTTGTTAGATAGTTGGATTGCGCAGTACTTTCTTGATCTATCAAAATAGAAAATTAAATGTATTATTTCTCCAATGGGCTGTCGGGCATAAAATTAAAGGAAAGTTCTCTTTACAGAGTGCTTACCTTGCTAGTTTGTACTTCTTTGGTGCTGGTGAATATGACCAACTCCTGTGTGTACATATATGGAAACATAGAAAATAGAAGCAGGAGTAAGTTATTCACCCTTTGACCCTACTTCGCCATTCAGTATGATCATAGCTGTATAAAGCTCTGCTCAGAACACAACTGGAATATTGTGAGCAATTTTGTGCCCAGTATCTAAGGAAGAATATGCTGGCCTTGGAGGGGTGTCCAGAAGCGGTTTAGAAGAATGAGGGACAAAGCGCTTTTGAGGAGTGGTTGAGGACTCTAGGTTCTGTATTCGATGGAGTTTAGAAGGATGAGGGAGATCTGATTGAAACTTATAGAGTAATGAAATGGCTGGACAGAATGGAATTGTAGAAAATGTTTTCACTGGTAGGAGACACCAGGACCCGAGGGCACAGCCTCAGAATGAAGGCATGATTCATTAGAGACTGAGATGAGGAAAATTTCTTCAGCCAGAAGGTGGTGAATCTATGGAAGCCAAGTCATTGAGTGTCTTGAAGACAGGTAGAAACATTCTTGATTAGTAAGGGGATCAAAGGTCACAGGGAGAAGGCAGGAGAATGGGGTTGAGAACTGTATCAGCCATGAACGCAAGGCAGAGCAGACTGAGTGAGCTGAATCGCATAATTAGCTCCTACGTTTTATGGTCTTATCAGTTAATGTTACAACTGCCCTGCTCCCACCTTCTCCTCAAACCCTTTGAACCCTTTCACCCTTAGAACCTTATCTGACTCTTTCTTGAAACCATTCAATGTTTTGGCCTCAACCAATTTCTGTGGCAGAGAAGTCCACAGGCTCACCACCTTCTAGGTGAAGAAGTTTCTCGTAATCTCAGTCCTAAATGTTCACTCCATATCCTTAGACTATGATCCCTGGTTCTGGCTTCCCTGGTCATCGGCGAACATTGTTCCTGTGTGTACCCTGTCTGGTGCTGTTAGAATTCTATAGATTTCTGTGAGATTCCACCCCTAACTCTTCTGATCTCTAATGAATATAGTCCTTTGCCACCCCAGGAATGGCACTCTGTTGCATTCCCTCCATAGTTAGAACATCCTTCCTCAGAAAAGGAGACCAAAACTTCACAAAATACTCTAGGTGGGGTTTCACCCAAGGTCCTGTTTACAGTAACAGTAAGATATCCCGGCTTCTGTACTCAAATCGTCTCACTGTGAAGACCAGCATACCATGTGCCTCCTTCACTGCCTGCTGTACCTACATGTTTACTTTCAATGACTGGTGTACAAGGACTTGCAGTCTTTTTGCACCTCCCCCTGTCCAATCTATCATCATTCCATAATAATCTGTATTCCTGTTTTTTGTTTTTGGAAAACCTCACATTTTTGATTTGCAATGCATATGCCCACTTGTTCAATGTGTCCAAATCACACTGAGATATCTATGCATCTTCCTCACAGTTCACCCTCCCATTAAGCTTTGTGTCATCTGCAAACATGGAGATATTATATCGAGTTCCGTTACCTAAATCATTAATTTATATTGTGAATAGCTGGGAGCTAGCCCCGATCTCTGTGGTGCCCTACTAATCACTGCCTGCTACTCAGAAAAAGACCTGTTCATTCCTACTCATTGTTTCCCTGTCTGCCAATCAGTTTTCTTTCCATGTCAGCACATTTATCTCACTAATCCCATGTGCTTTAATTTTTACATGTTAATCTCTTATGTGGGATGTTATACTTCAATGCTATCAGTTATACTTCAATGCTATCAGTTATATTTAAGCTTTGTTGAAAGAGCTTTCTTTTTCAGAAGTTCTTCAAGTACGGGAAAAGTTCTGACCTGAATTTTCACCATTAATCAATAAATGTAGAAAATTAACTTTTGTTGGCATTTTTAATGTTGAAGTTGCACCCGTTATTCTAAAGATTTTTGAGGGTTTGTAACATTTGTGAAATATAGAACCAAACCATAATCTTTTAACAGGCAACAAAATGCTCTTCAATATTCCCATCTAATAATTGCATCTTCCTCACAGCCAAGTGTGCATACGGTTGGATCATTGCTATGATCTGGATTTTGCAATGGTAATGACAATGAAGCTGTCAGTATTGATTGTAATTACTCCATTGAACCTGACAACAATGTGTGGAGCCTGCATAAGCGCAAAATAATATAGAATCCTATAAATAGCTGTTAGTAATTGTATGTTTTTCCAAGGAGTGTGATATTGAAGCATCCACAAGATGCAATCAATGGGAAATCCGTTAAATTGATAGGATTATGCTGCTGGCCTTGCTGTAAGCACCTTGGAAAAAGTTGAACTTTTTTGAAAAAGGTCCGACTGGGCTTTAACTGCCTAGTAACATTCATAATCGCTGCTAAACACCTTCGCTAGCTCTAAAACACTGATATTCCTCTTCCACGCCATATGATGAAAAATGTATGATTCCAACTTTTCAAAGTTTAATTATCATTAATTTATTTTCTCTTCTAAATCTAATCTTAGCCAGTTACTTTGTTATCAGCATATTGGAAGTAAAAATGAAGGGCATTAAGTGTATTTTAATTTCCTGGTTTGTTGTGTATGAGTACTTAAATGTGATTGGCTGTTTATTGTTTGCTGACATCATTGCTGCTGGACACCTGGAGAACCCCTTGACTTAGTGTAAGGCATAAATTGCCATTGAGAAAGGGAATGCCCACACCAGAGAAATTGGTGGGGTCTTTGCGGTCATTAGCAAATGCTGTTGCTTTGTTGCTAACCACGAGATCTATTTTTGTTAGTACTTCTCCATGATTTGCCTCGAAGAATGTGTGCGTAAACAACTTGGTTGGCTAAGTCTCCTTTCTCTCCTCTGTGAGAAACTTCCTTTATGATGTCCTTGAAAGCACCCTGACTGGAGGAAATTTGTCATGACCATGAATTAGTGTCCTCCCATTTTAATGTAATGTGTTTGATCACGAATTCACTAGCTGTAGCACTAGTTAGAGACAGAACATTTTATCATATGTATCATGCTGCATATCTGTATTGAATTCAAAGACATACAGATTTAAACTGGAAATTTAAATTAATTTACTTTTGTTCCTTTACTGCCAATAAACAGGAGCTTCAATCTAATTGTTTCACCCTATTTATGCTCCACATAAGCATTTTCCATGCCTTTTTATCTAGCTGCATTAAGAAATGCTTCTGTTCTTTTCTCCTTCATGTTTTTTTATTTAGCTTCCCCTTAAATGCATCTGTACTAATCACTGCAAAAACCATCCTGTCAAACATTTCCGCAGTGTTAAAGACCTCTCACAAGTAATTTGTTCATCTATTATAGGAGAAAAGGGCTTCAGCCTGTTCAATATTTTCTGAGAGGTATAATCTCTCAGTTTTGATATTGTTCCTGGAAACAGTCACTGAACTTTCTCCAGTACCTTTTGATTCGTTTTATAATATGGACCTAGAACTGTTCACAGTACATTCAAGTATGGTTTATGCAAGGTTTACTACCCTGCCCACCATTTCCACTCCTTTTGTTTAGTATTCGGTAGCTGTATTGAGCTACATTGCTGTTGTTTATTAAGTATGCGTGTGTGTCCTTGACCCTTCAACTCCTTTTCTACACTTAAGAAATTATTTTCTAAGGAGTGTGTGGCCTCCTCATTCTTCCTACCAAGATGTGTGTTCTTATGCTTATCTATTTGAAGGTTATTAACAAATAGCATGCTCATTCTGCAAGTTGTTACTATCCTCCTTCATTTTGTTGAAATTCTCCTTTATGCTATTTAGTATTGGCTACAAACCTTTAAACAGTACTCCTGGTTCCTGAGACTGAACTGTTCTTGTAAGTGATAAAATAACATCACCACTCGTTGTATTTTTGTATCAGATTAACCAACTTTAGTCAACACTACTCTGTGACTCAGTTTTGAAATCAGCTTGCTATCGATTTTGCTGTTGGTCCCTTGACTTTGCATGTTCTGATCTTAAGTCACCACTCTTCTGTCTTAAAAAATAAATTTTTTCAAATCCAAATATATTACGTCTCCTCATTAGCCATTTGTACTTTTCTGTTAAGATTTCTGTAGAGACTAACAGACTGGTTGATCACATGGAATACAGGGAGAACTAGCCATTTGGACACAGAACTGGCTCGAAGGTAGGAGACAGAGGGTGGTGGTAGAGAGTTGCTTTTCATATTGGAGGCTTGTAACCAGCGGTATACTGCAAGGATTGGTGCTGGGTCCACTGCTTTTTGTCATTTATATGAATGATTTGGATGTGAGCAAAGGAGGTATGGTTAGTAAGTTTGTGGATGGCACCAAAATTGGTGGTGTAGTAGACAGTGAAGAAGGTTACCTCAGAGTACAACGGGGCCTTGATCAGATGGGCCAGATGGAGTGGCAGATGGCGTTTAATCCGAATAAATGTCAGGTGCTGCGTTTTGGAAGGGCAAATCGGAGCAGGACTAATACACTTAATGGTAAGGTCCTGGGAGAAGCTCTGAACAAAGAGACCTTGATGAGCAGGCTCATAGTTCCATGAAAGTGGAGTCACAGGCAGATGGGTTAGTGAAGCAAACTTTTGGTGTGTTTGCCTTTACTGGTCAGTATAGGAGTTGGGAAGCCATGTTGCAGCTGTACGGGACATTGGTTAGATCACTTTTACAATACTACTTTCAGTTCTGGTTTCTTTGCTATTGGAACGATGTTGTGAAGCTTGAAAAGGTTCACAAAAGATTTACAAGGATGTTGCCAGGGTTGAAAGGTTTGAGGCTATAGGGAGAGGCTGAATAGGCTGGGACTGTTTTCCCTGGACAGTCACAGTCAGAGGCAGAGGGCTGACCTTATTGAGATTTATAAAATTATGAGGGCATAGATGTGGTGAAGAGTCAAGGTCTTTTCCCCAGCTTAGGGGAGTCCAAAACTAGAGGGCATAGGTTTAAGGTGAGAGGGGAAAGATTTAAAAGGGACCTAAAAGCCAACTTTTTCACGCAGAGGGCAGTGCATGTATGGAATGAGCTGCCAGAGAAAGTGCTAGAGGCTGGTACAATTATAATATTTCAATGGAATCTGAATGGGTAATGAATAGGAAGGGTTTAGATGGTTATGGACCAAATGCTCGAAAATGGGACTGTGTTAAGTTAGGATATCTGGTTGGCATGAATGGGTTGGACCGAAGGGTCCGTTTCCACGCTGTACAGCTCAATGACTCTGTGACCTTTATTTTAAAAAAAGACATCCTCATAATGCCAGTGGAAATAAAACTAATAGACAAGTTTTAAATCTTTTACTGCCACAAATCAACTAAAATTAACACAATTAAAACATTAACAGGCAAGGGATATAGTTAACACCATGGGGTTCTTATGGTGCAGTGGCAGTGTCCCTACCTTGGTTTGAGGAGGTCTGAGTTCAAATTCCACCTGCTCTAGAGGTGTTGCAACACATCTAGACAGGTTGGTTAAAAATACCTACAAGCAACACCCAAGCAGCATATCCCTGCAGACCCTCCTTACCTCGACTTACAACAGTCTTGACGGCAAAACATTCTCAGTCACTCCCTTCTTCAATCCTGTTAAATGGTCTGGTTGGCTCTGACAAAACCAGAACAGCAGCAATAGGCTCTTGACCCATCCACAATTCCTGCTTTCCTGTCTAGAGGACTCTATCCTTTCCAGTGGTACAAAACACATAGTAACTCAGTTCCAGCTCTTTTCCCAGACCCTTCTCACTACTTTTTTCCCTCCACCAGGATTTGTTCTTAAGTACAGGTTCTCTTCCACACATATGTAGGTGCCCTTCCAGGTTCTGAGACCAGTCCATGTGGGATAGCCAACTTGCCATCTACGTACATTTTTACTTCAGTCCCATACAGCTTTGATCACGTTTGTACTTCCCAGTTGTTAAAGGTTCTTTTTCTTTCATGGGATTTGGTTGTCTCTAGAAAGGCTAGTATTTGTTACCCATCCTCAATTACCCTTAAGGTGATTGGCTTGAAGGTGAAGTACTTGAAGAGGGGACTCCTAAGCAGCAACTTTTGTCATCAGAGTTGAGAAGGGTTGTTGGGTGGTTGGCAGTTCAATGGCAACACGGTTGAGGGAATACGTGGAGGTTTATCATAGACAAAATAACTGTTGAGAGGGCAAGAAGGTGATGTCAAACTAGATAGTGCCAGTACAGACTAGGGCAGGTTGTAAATGCAAATAAAAATCAAATTGATGTTTACCATTCAGGGTGATAATAAAGAAGGAAAACTCAATATGCGTATTGGCCAAATTGCTAGATACCTATTACAGGACTTTTTAACAAAGTGCACACATGCACAAATGTAACTGAGCATCAGGCAAACATTCCACACATCTTACAGGTAATTTGCATATTGATGTCTATTTTCTCTGAATTAATGAGTGGGATGTACTGATTGATGTTACAGCTCCCAGTTCGGATTCAACCTTATTATTTAAATATTCCCAGGTGTTGAGTCCCAGTTTAGGAATTTCATTAACTATGCTAAATTAAATGGGAGTGTGGAATAATGTTTCTATTTCCCTCTCTCTATAGATGTTGCCCGTCCTGATTGGTATTTTCAACATTTTCTATTTTTATCTTGGACTTGAAGCATCCATAGAATTTTGATTTTTTTTACTAACCAGACAGTGTTGGTGTTGTGTGTTTGCCTTGCACCTTCATTATAATTTTCTGATTTTGTTTTTGGTGAAGCTGTTCTCTTTATAAATTCTACTTCATCTCTTCTGGCCTCTTGCAGATAACAATGGCTGTGCCTCTGACTATCCATCTTCCTTCACTTCTCTGACTACGTCTAATCCTTCAATCTTTTGCTTTTAATTTTTGAAAGAAATCTTTAACGTTACCTGTTGATCACTTCATTGTATCTTTCAAAAAAACCATCATTGTACTGTCAAGACACAGGGTGCATTGCAGTTCGTCTTAAATCTTGATCTTGCCTGTCAATTATAGTTTATTTTAAGAGATAATAATTGAAATGTGTGGGAGCGAATTTACAAAGGTAATAAATTTTCAGGAGACAGCAGGGTTCAAGGCACGTGGCAATTTATTCATGCATCAACTGGTACAATGCGGGGAGAGGCCAAAGACTACTCTGAATCTAGTCCTGACATGAGGATCCAATTATCCCCTTAATCCTCAGCTCAGATCAGAAGAAGTGTCGATGACAGTGTAATTTTAAATACAAATACATTGACTTTTATTCACTTTTCTTGTAAAATTAACATGGCAGCACATACTCCCTACCCCTGTATACTTTTGGTGCTGGATTGTTGAACCACGATTGGGTTTCCAGTACATCATTCTATTAGTAATTGCTTGTTGCTGTTATCTGAATGGGTCCTTTTAGTATGCAGGAAACTGAACTCTCATGGTGACTTGTGACCTTTTATCTCACAACTATGATGTCTGTAACTGCTATTTTGTACAAGACTGTAATAGAGTCTTCTTTGAGATTTCTTATCAATCCAACTCACTTAGCTGCTGTCCTTGATAAGAGATGGTGAGGCCCCTCTCTATACTCGTGATTAGTTTTTAAACCTTTCTTTGTAATGTTTTGTTCTGTGATTTGTGTGTGTACATATATATGTGTGTGTGTGTATGTATGTTAAATCTGTAATTTATTAGGAAACTATATCTATGATTATCTTGAAGAATCTTAACTAAAATCTACTTGTAGTATTATAACTGATTGAGAAACTTAAGAGAAATAACTAATTGGTAGGAAATGTTCTTATCTTTACAAAAGCAAAGAATGTTGCATATCCAGTCTTATTTAAACAGATGACTATTGTTTTAAGCACTGAGAACCTAAGCTTTTCCCACACTGTCTAATGCCTGTTAAACATACTGAAGCTTGTTGGGGCTCTTGTCGGCCATTTTTGCTGTATTGTCATGGGCAGCCCTAACAAAATGGTAGCAGTTGTTTCAAATCATTGTTTCCATTGATTTATACAGTGTCTAATTCACAGATGCTGTAGACCGTAATGATATCTGAAAATTTTTTTCCCTCACAAATGAAAGTATTTGAGAATTCATCAGCATCCATGGGGCAAAATGCTGATTCTGCATATTTCAATTTTTTTGAATAGAAGTGCAATTCTTTAATTAGCAAATTACATCACCCATATCAGTTTCAAAACTGAAGGATAGGGCTCAATTTGGTAACTGATAGGGCAAGAGGATCACAATGCAGGATTATCCTGTATCTGTTACTTATGATGTGGCATACTCCTACTAATTTACATATTGTAGCAAGCATATGTTGCTCCCCGCACTATTGAGTTGCTGCATGCCTCAGCAGTGAGCCCAATATTTGAAGTGATCACACCATTTAAGGCTAGTGTGTATTGCAGCTGGAGCACATCATTCTCCAGCTGATTCTGACTTAGGATAGTGTGAAGAATACCATAACTTTGGAATGAGTGCACCAGAGACCTTGAGTAGAGTGTTGCTAAAGCAGAGAGATGTGCTATATCCACAGGAAGCACTTTAAAGAAATCCTCCATGTTATCTTGGACCTCAGAGTTACTAGTCTAGTGATTATTATCACTATGCCAACATCTCCCCAACTCTTTCAGTTTTCCCTGTAATGCACTTGCCATTGTAAACATCATCTGGAGAGTAGTATCATGAAATATTTTGAGGAATGAGCAACCATCGTATACCTCACCCATAATCCCCTTCCTTGAATTTATTTTTAATTATAAGTTTGGAAATTTCATCTGCATCTTCTCCAGAATAATGTGTTATTAAAGTTGTTCTGTTACTCTGAAAATTTGCTAACAGTGTCTTCTTTCCTCTATTTATTAGTGTCAAGTAGTGCAGAAAACTGCTTGCTAGTTCTCGCAACATACTTGAACAGAAATTTGTTTAAGGCATTCATCTTTGATTAGAATTAAAGCAATGTAAATAAATAGTGTTAGAGTGGCTTGTCTCCCTTCAAGTTAATGTTTTTCTTATTTCAGCTGAAAACCCCTGCATTATTCCTCACACTTCTCACGTGATTGATGTTCAAATAAAATTACTTCCATCCAATTTGATAACACTGGATCAGAAGTTTATCATCTCTTATCATGTTATCTGCATAGTAACGTGTTGACCAATGCTCTTTGTATCTGTGAGTTTGCTGCAATTGAAAATGTTCTACACAGGGAACAAACAGGCTGTCTATGAGCAATGTTTCATAAAGATATGAGCATGCACAGCAGGCATCAATCCTAAAGGAACAATGCAAAGTAGCAAACTAGCCATCTACAGAAAACAGATGTTAGGGGGACACCGACCCCTTCTATCGACTGCTGTCTCATCTGCATTCTCTTTTGCCTGCCAAATCCTTGCAAATATTCCCACCCCTAATCCACACCCTTCTCTCTTGCAACTCAGTGTGACTAGATCCAGTCACGTTTTGACCCTTCCCACTACACTAACAGTCTGGACAGCTGGCCACTGGATTATCCTATCTGATCGTTACTGCAGTATTTAATGCAATTGAATATAATGTTCACCTGTAGTGCCGCTCCTGCATTCCCAATTTAATGAAATTTGTTTTGCTCCCATTATATTTATATTGTCATACCCAGATAACACTCAAAGATCCATGCCTTACGAAAGGTTAGCTTCTTCATGAATGCTGATGGCACTCAGTTTAATCCAAACACCACTTCTGTGAACTCTTCCACCCCTCTGCTGTTAAACTGATAGTCTGGCATCCTGTCTTGAACGTGTGCAGTTTCCTCTGACTGAACGTTTGAAAGACCAAAACCATTATTCTCAGCTCCTGCCACAAAGTTTACATCCTGACCACTAACTGCAGCCGCAGCCCTCTTCTTGACCTTAGTTACTATATAAATGCAAATTGTTGTTGTCTCTGGGCTTCATCAGACTGTAAGAAACGAAACAGTCAATGTTGGATGCTGCAATTACACCTTTGATTTGTTAAATCTTTCTGTCCCTGACTTGGCATAGCTTCAGGCTCTTCATGAGAATAGATTGAAAGCCACTTTTCTTAGGTCTTAGTGTTTGCCATTTACAAAGGCAATCACACCAAATACAAGTGAATTGAAAATTCATTGATTTTCCACTTACAGGTCAGTTAAGTGGGCTGATCATTGCAGCTTTGAATTCTCCTCAACATATCCTAAACTTCATGATATTTTCTAAGCTCGTGCATAAAATAGAATTCTTACTGAGAGCCCTATTTTCTGTTGCAGATTATACTAACTCCTGTCAGACTTCGTGTTCACTCTTCTTTTATAAGGAAAGCTATAGGCCATGTTGTAACTAAACAATGGGTTGAATTTTTGCACTCCTGTTGAACTTCCACCATCAGAGTCAAATACAGGAGGTGCCCCTGCCATAGCCAGTACTGGGATCCAGCGAGGTATATGCCCAGCAGTGACTAACTGACTGCCACTGAGAATCTCACTAAGCATGGCAGTCCACCCACAGATGCCAGATAACAAGCATGGGGCTGGATGAACACAGCAGGTCAAGCAGCATCATAGGAGCAGGAAAACTTGACGTTTCGGGCCTAAACCCTTCATCACCCACAGATGCCAACCCAGTCAGAGGCTAGTGGCTCAGTACCAGCAACATGTGGGCAAAGCTCAGACCTCGCCTATAAGAAGAGGGTACCTCAATGGCTGAGATGCCCCCTAGGAGGGGTAAGTTAGATTGGGAAAACCCCCAGGGCTTTTCTGCCTCCCAGTTCTCCCCAAATGGCTGGTCAGATTATAAGCACTGTTTCAAAGTGGGAGGATATTGTATAAAATAACTGAATTGGATCAGATCATCAAGGCAACTGTGTCAATTTTTAGCTTTAGCAGCTCAATGTGTTATATTCAGTTCGAGACATTCTAGACTGTCTTCCACAAAAGGCAGTTGATGCTAGGTCAGTTGTTAATTTTAAACCCAAACTAGCTTTTTTTGTTGTTGTTAAACAAGGGTATTAAGGGATATGGGCCAAAGGCAGGAATAAGGAGTTAGGCCACAGATCAGCCATGATCTCATTGAAAGGCAGAATAGGTTTGAGGGGCTGAATGGGCTACACCTGTTCCTATAGTTGGTCTTTGAGATGAATAACACAGGACTGATTTATGAAGGTATCTGTTTTAGATCTCCTACTCGAGACAGCTGCATTCAAATCATCATGAAATATTTTGAGAATCTAAATCTTTGGAACATAATCCATAGAGCTTCACTGCTTTCCGAATCAAATTGTGTTGATCAGGATGAATACAATGAAGAATTCCTGGTGGTGTTCTCAATATTTTTCCTCAATTTGTTAAGCAATGATGATCATGAGGAAAATTTGCCTAGAACACTGACACGTTGTGTTATTGAGAAGATTTCCTCAGTAATAAGAATCAGATGGCTCAGGAGTTCTGTCAGGATTTTCCCTGCAATAGCTAAGAGGAAAGGAGGCTTGATAGTTTCCTCAGCATGATTTATTTCCCCTTTTGAAAATAGCTGCAGTTGATAGGTTCCTGAATTTGTAAGTTGTTGGGGAGTGTTGCGGAGGAGAAAGTTATTTTTCTTCAGAAATCTGCAGGTGTGTGAATGGAATCTTGCTCTAAGAAGAAAACTATCAGCTTTGGAGACCTCAGCTGGAATGCCAGCGTGCTGCAAGATTGTTGTTATTTTTATGAATTTTAGCACCTATTGCAGCTCTCATCAATGTGGTTCATCCATGAATGCTACCAGAGTGTACAGAGGATAGTCTGGAAAGTCTCATCTACAACTATGAACTCTCAAGGATAATAGCAATTGCAGCAAATGTCAGTGAAGCCAACACCACCTGAAAGAATTTTAAAAATCGTGGTTGAGGAATTGATCAGAATGTTCTTCCCAGCACTTAACGTGGCATTTTCATGCCAGCATCATCCTCTAAGCAAGGAGGAGTTTGTCTATTTTACCTTGGTCCGTAGACCTGATCGTGATGATGGTCACCATATTGTTTGATCTCTTGGTCTTTCTCTTTTCACTGCGTGTACCTTCTGGATTTGTCTTTGGGTGCAGCCATGAGCAATAAGCATGTTGCTTTATTGGCTTGTGACTTTGGGTTGCTCTGCTAGGCAGTGAAGGTTACTGGTTTTTATTTGAGGTGATCACATATTTCAGTGCAGTTTTCATTGACCAGTCTTCGTGATGACTATGCTTGAACCTAATGGTTTGAATGTTGGAATCTAAATATAATTGCCTTTATTCAATCAAGTAGGCAGTGATAGTGCAGGCTTCCACCAGGGTCCCTTTTATGCTTAGCCAATGCAGTATTCTCTCTGAGGGCTGAGATATGTTGTATACAATTTACTTGCACTTGCATATCCACTCATCTTGTGATGAGGTCCAAGATCCTTTGTCTATAGTATTTTCAGCTGAGTTAGTTTAAGATCATTTATATACTTTCCAAAGTGTGTCCCCATTTTGTTACTGTCATTTGCCATTCTTGTGGCCAAAGTATAAGGATGGATATTCTACTTATGATTTACTCCCAAAAGTAATAGGGTTTATAGCATTAACTGATAAATGTTCACAGATTCATTATGTACATGATAAACTTACATTTAACAGCAACACTTAGTGCAATCTTGCTACTATTAGGTGGAGAATCTAAAACATGTTACAGTTTTGAGTTGACATTTTAAGCTGGTTAGACTTTAATCAACTATCTTTTCTCCAATTCACCTTTTAAACCTCCCTTTATCAAGACTTCTCCATGACACTTTGCATGTCTGTTGGTTATATTGCGCAGCTTTCATTCAGGACTGAAAAGCTTGAGCTGTCCTTGCAGCTGTGGATTTGCACTCCCTAACCTGCAACTCGCGAATGTTGACTGAATAGAGGAAACCTCTCTGTCTGCATTTTGTATTATCTTCAGATTTCACCACTTATTTTCTCATGGACAGGTGCAACTCCATTGCATAATCATATCCATTCCAATCTTCTCCCTCTGCAAAACTGATCAGCTAATTAAATTATCAGTTTTGACTTATTGTCTAAGCTGATTATTGCTTTGAAATTGGTCTTAATTCAACAGTTCAGTGGTCATTTCATTTGTATTAAACATTCATGTCGAGAAAATAAAGCAAGCTGTTTGGTGATTGCCCTTTTAATCTTCTAACAATCTCAATTAGCAGGCAAACATTAAACATCAGATTACTGCAGTATGGAAGAAAAACTGTGATCAACCCTTACCCCTCAGTTTGCATTAAGTTGCATCTATTGTTGTTGGTTCTGCAATTTTTAAAATGTCCTCAATGTCTAAGTCATCCTACCTAATATCTTCTGTCAAACGTGTTCTAGCCACTTTGTTTCTATATCCATTCTTTGTTTATGCAAATATCGTTATACAATAGATTAAAATTCTTGAATTTTCTTAAAAGAAATTGTCATGGAAATTAGTTGCCTTTCTGTAACACTTGTGTGAGATTCCAATGATAATTTCGGTGATCGTACAATCTCTACAGCATGGAAGTAGGCCATCCAGCCCATCGAGTCCACACTGACCCACTGGAGAGCATCCCATCCAGACCCACCACCCTACCCTTTCCCTGTGACCCTGCATTTCCCATGGCTAATCCACCTAGCCTACACATTGCTGGACACTGTGGGCAATTTATCTTGGGCAGTCCACCTAACCTGCATATTTCCCACAGTCCAAAGGAAACCGGAGCACCTGGAGGAAACCCACGAAGACACAGGGAGAATGTGCAGACTCCACAGAGACACTTGCACGAGGGTGGAATTGAACCCGGATCTCTGGCACTGTGAGGCAGCAGTGCTAACCACTGAGGCACTATGCCACTCCAGCGGGTGACGTTTATATGGTTCTAATTTACATTTTTAGCACACTTCCTCAATCAGAGACACTGTTCCACTTATCTGTTTCTTAATTCTTTTGGATCTGTCCTGTGCCCATTTGTCCTGCTACCATCCTCAAACTAAATGCTGCAATACTGCCTCCCACTAGCTTATCCTACCACTCCATTCATACGATGAAGATTCTGGCAAGCACACCCCTGCCAGATTTGTGTATATGGCTGGATCTCAGCACGGAGTTCAAACCCAAAATGAGCTCTAGTCACCATTTGCCCCAGCTGTTTAGAGTGGAGTATGAACCTTATCTATTCAGAGGCTTGAAAACTATTGCTAAGCCAAATGCTGAGGCCTCCAAGTAGGACACTCTTCATCCCACCAGCCTCTGCATTCAAAGGATCATTTTCCTCCATTTCAGATAACTCCAGCAGAACGCCACCACCAAACACATCTTCCCCACAGAGATAGTAAGAACTGCAGATGCTGTAGTCAGAGATAACACAACGTGGAGCTGGAGGAGCACAGCAGGCCAGGCAGCATCAGAAGAGCAGAAAAGTTGACGTTTTGGGTCAGGACCTCCCCTCACTCCACCAGTCTGCAGGGATCGTTCGCTCTGGGACACCCTAGTCCAGTCCACAACCACCAACACCACTACCCCAGCTCCACAGCACTTTCCCATATAACTACAGACGGTGCTACACTAGCCCCTTCACCTCCTGCCTGCTCACCATCCAAAGGCCTAAACAGTCTTTCCAGGTGAAGCAGCATTTCACCGGTACTTCCTCCATTCCTGTGTGTTGTATTTGCTGCACCCAATGTAGCCTACTCTACATTGGAGACTGGGTGACCGCTTTGCAGAACACCTCCAGTCTGTGTGCAAGCTCCAGTCAGACATAGCCAGTCATTTTAACACAGCGTACTGCTCACATGCCCACATGTCTGTCCTTGGCATGCTGCAGTTTTCTAATGAATCACAGTGCAAACTGGAGAAATGTTCAGACTAGGCACTTCGCAGCTTTCTGGACTTAATATGTGAACCGTTTCTTTCCTTTTAGCTTGTTACATTCTGTTATCATGTCCTCTCTCCCCTCCCCTCACCCCAGAGCACAGTTTATCCTTTCAAACCTGGCAGGAGACACCACTGTTCTGCCATTCTCACATTCCGTTTTCTTATTCTGAACTATTAACATTTTACCTCCACCAGCACCCTACACCCACAACTCCCATATCCCACCCACCACAAACTATAGCATAAATGCTGTCCCCTCCACACTTCACTCCAGCTCTGGTGAAGAATCATCTAAACTCGAAACATTAATGAATGCTGTCTGACCTGCTGTGATCTCCAGCATTGGTTGTTCTCACTCCAAGTTCAATAATGGTTTTCTGTGCCAGTTCTATCTAATCTTGCATTCTCTGGTGCAGAACCGTTGATCTCATATGTGACTCAAATGAAAAAATGTAATCAAATTATTTGGATATTGCCTATTCTTCACAAAATCAAAAGAGAGTGAAGGACAAGTTGAAAATGTCTTTGTGATGATGGAGGTGGTGAGACTATTTTTGATAAATTTGTGATGTTGTCTTTGTACACAAATTACCCATCCATATACAGTGTTATTCAGTTAGGACAGGGGAAAGAATTACATTTTTTGTGAAAGCAGATTTGATTGGTGCAAAGACTCCATGAGAAGTTTGCAGGGAGTTGGAGTGGGATTTCTAGAAGGCAGTGATAAGCAGGCCTTGGAAGAAAGTAGCCACCTTAAAGGAAAAGCAAGAAAGGATTTTGAAATACCTCAAATTGAGAAGTTGGATTGTTAATAGCAGAACTTGGAAGAGACCCAGGAATGTTTGGATAAGGAGTATAATAAATCCTATCTGATTAGGACTCTCTGTGTAATGGAAACATTTTCAGGTTTTGTTTGCCAGGATTGATTAGACCCAAGATTTATCTAGCATCAGTTCGTGGGCGAGAGAGTAGAATGACTTCTTTAAAATGGGGAAGTCTTTAGCCAATTAACAGACATGTTGATCTTAGGATCAGAAATTACCTATACTTAATAAGATGGGCTTCAAAGCTCTCGTGGCCCTATTCAAAAAGAGGACATTTCTTAAAAGTCCTTGAATATGCTCCTTTCTCATCCACCAGCACCAAAAAGAACGATTCATTAATTCATCTCATTGCTGTTGGTGAGATCTTGTTGTGCATAATGTGGTTGCATTGATAGTCTACATAAAAGATAAACATCTCTAAGTTTACTCTCCTGCATTTCAAAGTGAAGTAATTTGTGACTGCTGAGGCACTATCCAAATGTAAATCCTTTCATCATGTAGGAATCTGTAATCTGCCACTGCATAATAACAACTTATTGAAGCAATACTGTACATTATCCATGCTCTGCTGGCATTCAGTAACAGCAATTAACTTGCTTTTGGCTTATGATGGGGTGTTACTCTCAAAATAGAGGGATTGAATAATATATTTTTTTCAAAAATCTTGATGAATAATGGAGCATTTTACTGTTGGTTAGAATATTTAATTTGGGTACATGAGAAAGAAACACATTTTCCTGAGTACTTATAAGTCTGGAGATGTTTGATAGGAATATTTACCAATTAACTCTTTTCTTTCTCCCTTCAGAAATGTGTCTTTTGTAGAAAGAGAGTTAAGAAGACTTTGGGTGCTTGCATTCAGTGTTCATATGGACGTTGCCCAACATCCTTCCATGTAACTTGTGCCCATGCAGCTGGAGTCATAATGGAACCAGATGACTGGCCGTATGTAGTCCTCATCACATGCTTCAGACACAAGACAAATCTAAGTGTAGTAAGTATTTCACTCATTTGCAACTTCTGTTGCCCTAGAGTTCCTGTTAGCATATTTTGAATTTGTAAAGTCTGTGCTCGGACACTCGAGCATTAATTTTGTGCATTACTTTGCCTAATCTTATTGAACAACATTCTCTGAGTGGACGAAGGGAAATCATCTAAAGAAAATTGAAATCCATTTATTTACAGTGTATTAAATGGGTAAAATTGTGAGACTCCTGTAGAATATTGTAACTGCACATGTTTAATTTCACTCCACACATTGATTTTAGCTTTAACCAAGGATAAAAACTAATGCAATTGTTCTGTTTAGCTGCAGAATAAATTAACTGGTTATTGAAATTTTTTGCCTTGTATTTTAATATGGGTTTATGTCTTTTTTCTATTCATCTGTGGGATGTGGGCATCGCTGGCTGGCCAGCATTTATAATCCATTCCTAGACAAGCAGGAGGAACACAAGCAGGCTAGGCAGCATCTGAAGGGAAGGAGCAGTCAACGTTTCTTCAGGACTGGATGTAGGGGTAGGGGGAGCTGCAGATAAAGTTGTTTTGGGGTGGAGGAGAGGAGAAGGGCCTCCCATCGACCAACCAGATCATACCTACCACCAGTGTCCACCTATCACCACCATTCTCCCCCCCACCACCTCCCCCACCTTCTTCCCTGAAGGACATTAGTAAACCAGATGGGTTTTTCCAACAATCAACAATGGTTTAATGGTCATCTGTAGATTCTTAATACCATTTTTTTTAATTGAATTCAAGTTCCACCATCTGCCATGGTGGGATTCGAACCCATGTCCCCAGAACTTTAGCTGAGTTTCTGAATTAATAATCTAGCAATAATACCACTAAGTCATCACTTCCCTGCCTGTTTACTTTATAAACAATTAACTAGTCCACGTACCACTGTTCTGTAGTCTTCTATGGAAAATAATTGAATTATATTTTGCAGAAGTGTGAAATAAAAGTTGTAATATTTACATTAACTCTGATCAGTAAGCAAATTTTCCAGCAAAATTTTTATTTTGATTTTTTTTTCCCCCGCAAAAAGAAAAGCAAAACTTTATTTCAAGACTTAACAGTTGGGCAGACAGTCATCTCTAAACACAAGAATGGGCGATACTATAGTTGCAGAGTGACTGGGATTTCATCACAGACCTTCTATCAAGTTATATTTGATGATGGTTCCTTCAGTGATGATCTGTACCCAGAAGACATTGCTGTGAGTATTTTGCTTCTGTTCAGTCTGAAAAGCAAACAATTTTGATGGCCCTTCAAAGCGTGATGCATATCAAAATTAGTTATTGTTAGTTAAACACAACGTTGTAGCTTTTTCCAATCTGTTTCCTGAATGAAATAAATATTTGGGCTTATTAACTTTAATGTTTAATCTTGTTTTCAAAAAAAAATTCTGAAGCACAATGGACCAAAGTGCTGAGAGGGAGCACTGAGGTGAGCAGAAACTACATGACCAGAGGAAACATGGATTTGATGCAAAACACTTGAATTGGCCCCTGCAGGGTAATCGGTTATGTTATTATGACAAACCTGTTAGATATATCCAATACAGCAGTTCTTTTGTTTGCGTTCTTTCATGGGATGTGATGATTTCTGGCAAGACCAGCATTTGTTACTCCTCCTTTATTTCCCCTAAGAAGGTACTGATTGGCTGCCTTCATAAACTAGGACAGTCCATTTGCACCCCTCCAGGGCTGTTAGGAAGGGAGTTCTAATGAGAGTGAAGTATCAAAGCTGTGGTTCTAAATCACAATGGTGTGTGCCTTGGAGGAGAACCTGCAGATGTGATAAAACCATTTGAAATAGGAGCAAGAGTAGGCTCTTTGGCCCCTTAAACCTACTCTGCCATTCAGTAGGTTGATCTGACATTCCACATCCACTTCCCTGTGTTTTCATCATTACGTCTTATTTCCTGACTGATCAAGATATCAGTATGTCTGTGCTGCCCTTTTCTTTTGAGAAGGTGGAGTTCATGAGTTTGGAAGGTTTTGTCGAAGGACACTTGGTGAGATGCTGTAGTGCATCTTGTACCCAGTATATGTTGCTACTCCAATGATGAGTAGAGTGAATAATTAATATGGTGGATAGAGTCATAGAGCCATACAGCATGGAAATATATTCTTTGGTCCAACTCGTCCGTGCCAACCAGATATCCCAAATTAATATAGTCCCATTTGCCAACATTTGGCCCGTATCCCTTGAAACCCTCCCTATTCATATTCCTATCCAGATACCTTTTAAATGTTGTAATTGTACCACCCTCCAACACACCTGGCAGCTCATTCCCTAACCCTAACCCTCTGCTTGAAAAAGTTGCCCCTTAGGTCCCTTTTACATCTTTCCCCTCCCACCTTAAACCTATGATTTCTGAAGAAGGGTCTAGGCCCAAAACGTCGGCTTTCCTGCTCCTCTGATGCTGCTTGACCTGCTGTGTTCATCCAGCTCTACACCTTGTTATCTTAAACCTATACCCTCTGGTTTTGGAGTCCCATACTCTGGGGAGAACACCTTGGCTATTCACCCTGTTCATGCCCCTCATGATTTTACTTTCTCAGAAGCATTTCCCTCTGCCCATCAGGTACAGATATCATCACAAACTCATTTAAAAATTTCTTTGCTGTAGGTGTGCCTCTTTTAATTGCATTTGATCCAGTTGCGTAGAAGCCATATACTTCGTACTGAGTATCAAAATTAGTTGTCTTCAGGAAGTGGCTCTACAGAGTTCCATGAAACAGGGTTGAAATGGTACTTGATGGAAGTATACAACCAGAGAAAAATTAGCATCATCTGGGTCCTGCTGTGTAATAGCAGGTGTTTAAATATGGTGAGAAATAAGACCAATGGATATACCTCCCTTGATGTAATTGTTAAACTAGTCTCCTCCATAACCAAATGAGAATTGCTTTAATGGTTCCTCTTCTAAAGGCAATAAGCTATGCAAAACCGAGCTGATATAACAAGGATGATTGCCAGATTTTACTGACAGTGCTTGTTACTTAAAGGATTTTAGTGTTAGAAAGACAAATCTTCCATGCGTTGTAAACTTTGCCGACAAGGCTAGCATTTGTTGCCCATCCTTAATGCCTTTGTGCACGTCATAGCAAACAGGCCCTGGTACTGTTGCGGTCCATATGGTATGGGTACACCTACACCCTCTTACATGTGCATCTGAAGGAAAGACACTTAGATTCCAAGTCAGGGGGGCTAATGACTGGAAGAGAATCTTGCAGTTGGTGGTGTTGCCATGTATTTGCTGCGCTTGTTCTTCTGGGTAATGGAGATTAGCAAGATCCTTCAATGTACCTGGTAAATGGTAAGTGCTCCTGTCATTGTGGTGGAAGGAGTGTTTGTTTTTAAGTTGGAGAATGGCAATCAAGCAGGCTTCTTTGTGTTAAGCTTCTTAAGTGTTGTTAGGTTTGCACTCATCCTGGCAAGCGCTGGGCATTGTACTGTTTCCCCTGTGCCTTGTAGATGGTGGGCAGAGTTGGGGATTTGGGAGATAAGTAATTCTCTAGAAAATTCCTATCACCTGACCTGCTCTTGTAACCATAATATTAATATGTCTGTTAAGTTTATGTCTGTCTAGGTAAGTTTCTGGTCAATAGTATTCCTCTGTGATATTGAACTTGAGCATTTAGTGATGGTAATGCCATTTAATGTCCAGGATAAATGGTTCAAATCACTTTTATTGGAGATGGTCGTACATTAATGTTGCTTGCTTAGCCCTGACTGCTTCCTTATTTGAGGAGGTCCAAATGGTACTGTACTTTACAAATATCTGCAAATGTCACCTGACGTTAAAGATTTAAAGTAGGGAAAAGAAATGAAAATCTAATAAAAGAAAGGGAGAGAATGGAGAACAGGGAGCTATCAAGCACCTTATATCCACTGTGATTTTGGAGCGACCCATTTTTTACTTATAGTGGCACATTAGTCTTTCTGAACATTTAATCTGTTGCTGCTGTTAAATTTCTTTTTACCCACAAACTCATCTGCATTTTTTGAGATACTGCACTTCTTTCCCAATAGCATCCATTAAAACCTTCAGTGAGTAAATGTGCTGCAACAATACCTAAAATCCTGACGATTGTGACAACCATTGTAGTCAACTTGAACATCAGAAACTATTTATTATTTTTACACATTCATATGTAGTGGGGAAGGTGGGTGAATGGATGGAAGTTCAAAACTTAATTTTGAAAATTATTACTGTTTTTGTCTAAAGCAGTCAATATTCACCTTTCGTGACACTAAATAGCAATGAAATCTTAAAATTATTTTACTTTTGTAATACGTTGATATTCAGGACCATCCCCTTGAATTAATTAAGAACACTTCTGAAGGGATTGCCCCATATAGGAAGGTTAGACTTAGAGCAAATAATGAGAAATAATCTGCTTTCTTCCTCATTGTGTTTTTGCACACTGATAGAAATCTGAGTTGGCTGGGCTGGTGATGGAGTTAGGTTCCCTTATTTACATAGCTAACAGGTGGAAATTGTGCATCACTAGTTTATTTGGAAATCGCAAAATGCGATGGGGAAGGTGGAATTATAAATTATAGTAAATTACTCAGTTGCCCCCTACTACCCTATCCGACATTTTCTATATCCATCATGCTAACAGATCCATCATATGATGTCATGTGCAAACTAAAATTTGCATTTAAAAAATTCTTTTTGTGTACAAACCACTATTCCAAGTACAGATTTTTCTAAAAAGTGATATTGTTGGACCTTATGCTTCATTGATGAGTTAGATATCAGAAGATGATGTATCATATTGTATAATGACCATGTCCTGATATTAAAAAGCGCACATTCCTGCAATGTCATGAGCTGTGCAAATAAAGTATCGGAAATTACTATTAATATACATAGCTATCACCTTGAAGGAGGCACATTTGTCGAAATAATCTTAAAATGCCTTTCTGCTTGTGAGTTTTTGCATCTTGATCACTTTTAATTTGGCAGCCAGAAGTGAAAGGCTTGAAAGCCTGAAAAACAATAGGGCCCATTTCAAAAAGCAAATTGTTGATGATTTTTAATGTATACAAATGAGGGAATCAATCCCTAATGAATAAAATTCAAGCCTGCTTTGGTCACACTGCAGATGAGTGAATGTGGAGAAAAGGGAGAGATAGTGGCTTTTGAGGTAGTGAAGGAACTTTTTTCTAATGTCTCTTAAAGGTCAGGAATGTAGAGGAAGAGATGTGTGTTTAGGGTGAGGAATACAAACCGCCCAATTCGATAGTAAGGTTTTTTGGGAAAGGAGGGAGAAGTTGGTTCTTTGTGAAAGGAGAAAGGGAGGGGTTTGAAACGGATAATATTATGTGGGATGAAGGAAGGGAAAGCATATCAGTTGCAAGAGTGAGACGAATCCTTTCTGCTTTGTGTGTCTCTGTAACAAAACAATCTGCATTTACTTTTATCAGAAGCATTGCAAAATTTCTTTATTCATTCAGGGGATGAGGGCATCACTGGCTACACCAGCATTTATTGCCCATCCCTAATTGCCCAGAGGAGTCAACCACATTGCTGTGGGTCTGGTAGACACATGTAGACCAGATGGCAGTTTCCTTCTCAAAAGGACATTAATGAACCCAATGAGTTTTTCCGGCAATCAGCAATGGATTCACAGTCATCATTAGACCCTTAATTCCAGATATTTATTGAATTCAGATTCCACCATCTGCTGTGGTGGGATTGGAACCCAGCCCCCCAGAACATTGCCTGGGTCTCTGGATTAACAATCCAGCGAAAATACCACTAGACCATTGTCATCCTGAGGCAATTAAAATACTTTAAGATGCACTGTAGTCATTTAAGGTGCTATATGAACACAATCCTTTTTTCATGTAATCAATTTCTATAGGAAATTGACTAGCATGTACAAAATACATAGTCAGGTCTACTTCGCAAAGTCTAATTTTGCAAGATTAAAAAAAAATTGCTGTGGATGCTGGAAATCTGAAGTGAAATGAAGGTCTGGAAAAAAAGAACTCAACAGGTCTAGCAGCATCTATGCAGAGGGAAACAGAGTCAAAATTTTAAGACCAATATGACAAAAGATGTTGCTAGTTCAGGGGACTGCCCCGTCTTTTCAAGTCTGGCAGGAGACACACCATTGTTCTGCCATTCGGTCCAGTTACTTAATTTGAACTATCAACATTTTATCTCCACCCGCACCCTACACCTATTACCCCCACAGCTCCCTGCCCCAAACTATAGCATAAATGCTATCTCCTTCACACTTCACTTCAGCTCTGATGAAGAGTCATCTAGACTCGAAACATTAGCTTGCACTCTGTCCACGGATGCTGTCTGACCCATTGTGATCTCAGTATCATAGTGTCTGGAAGCTAATGACGTAAACTTATGAACTTTGTAATTATAGAGCCTTGCACAATCACATTTCGTACTATCCCTTTAATCTTTTATTGACAGTCACATAAGGAACAGGGAAGGTGATGGCCTAGTGGTATTATCGTTATTCTGTTAATCCAGAGACCCAGATAATGTTCTGGGGACACAGGTTCGAATCCTGCCATAGCAGATGGTGGAATTTGAATTTAAAAGAAAATCTGGAATTTGAATCTACTGATGACCATGAAACTATTGTCAATTGTCAATAAAACCCAAGTGATTCACTAATGTCCTTCAGGGAAGGAAATCTGCATTCCTCACCAGGTCTGGCCTACATGTGACTCCAGACCCAGAGCAATTAGGTTGACTCACAATTGCCTTCTGAAACGGCCTAGCAAGCCATTCAGTTGTACCAATTGCTACAAAAATGAAAGAAATGAAACTGGACAGATCACCAGGCATCAACCTAGGCAGCAGAAAAGACAACTGCAGAAACAGCCCAGTCGATCATACAAACACCCTGGGGTCCAGTGCCAAAATTGGGAGAGCTGTCTCACAGACTAATCAAGCAACAGCCTGACATAGTCATACTCATGGAATCATACCTCACAGACAATGTCATAGACATCACCATCACCATCACCATCCCTGGATAAGTCCTGTCTAACCGGCAGGACAGACCCAGTAGAGGTGGTGGCACAGTGGTATACAGTCAGGAGGGAGTAGCCCTGGGAGTCCTCAACATTGACTCCAAATCCCATGAAGTCTCATGGCTTCGGGTTAAACATGGGCAAGGAAACCTCCAGCTGATTACCATGTACCATCCTCTGTTAGCTGATGAATTGGTACTCCTCCATGTTGAACAACACTTAGAGGAAGCACTGAAGATGGCAAGGGCATCTAGGGTGGGGGATTTCAATGTCCACCACCAAGAGGGCTCAGCAGCAGTACTACACATTGAGCTGTTTGGGTCCTAAAAGACATAGCTGCTAGGCTGGCTCTACGGTAGGTGGTGAGAGAACCAACAAGAGGGATAAACATACTTGACCTCATCCTTACCACTGCCAGCTGCAGTTGCATCTGTCCATGACAGTATTGGTAAGAGTGACCATTGCATAATCCTTGTGGAGATGAAGTCCTGCCTTCATATTGAGAAGAACCTCCACTGTGTTGTGTGGCATTATCACCATGCTAAATGGGACAGACTTCAAACACATCTAGCAACTCAAGACTGGGCATCCATGAGACGCTGTGGGCCATCAACAGCAGCAGAATTGTAGTCCAGCACAATCTGTAACCTCATGGCCTGGCTTACCCCTCACTCAACCATTACCATCAAGGCAGGGGGTCAACCCTGGTTCAATGGAGAGTGCAGGAGGGCATGCCAGGAGCAGCACCAGGCATACCTGAAGATGAGGTGTCAACCTGGTGAAGCCACCAAACAGGATTACTTGCATGCCAAACAGCAGAAGCAGCAAGTGATAGACAGAGCAAAGCGATCCCACAAGCAACGGATCAGATCTAAGCTCTGCAGTCCTACCACATCCTGTCATGAATGTGGTGGACGATTAAACAAATCACTGGAGGAGGAGACTCCACAAATACCTCCGTCTGCAATGATGGAAGATCCCAGCACATTGCTGCGAAAGCTTCAGCCTTCTCTTTTGCATTAATCTTCAGCCAGAAGTGCTGAGTGAATGATCTGTTTTGGCCTCCAATGGTTCACAGCCTTACAGATACCAGCTTCAGCCAATTCGATTCACTCCATGTGACTTCAAGAAACGGTTGGAGGCACTGGATACTGCAAAGGCTACAGGCCCTGACAATATTCCGGCAATACTACTGAAGACTTATGCTCCAGAACGTGCTGCTCCCCTAGCCAAGCTGTTCCAGTACAGTTACAACACTGGCATCTACCCAACAATTTGGAAAATTGATCAGGTATTTCCTGTACTTAAAAATCAGGACAAACCCAACCTAACCAATTACTGCCCCGCCAGTCTATTATCAATCATCAGTAAAGTCATGGAAGGTGTCATCAGCAGTGCTGTCAAGCAGCACTTGCTCAGTGATGCCCAGTTTGGATTCCGCCTGGGTCACTCAGCCCCTGACCTCATTACAGCCTTGGTTCAACATGGACAAAAGAGCTGAATTCCAGAGGTGAGGTGAGAGTGATGGCCCCTGACATCAAGACTGCATTCAACCAAATGTGGCGTCATGGAGCCCTAGCAAAACTGGAATCAGTGGGTATCAGGGGAAAACTCTGTGGTAGTTAGGATCTTACCTGACACTAAGAATGGTCGTGGTTGTTGGACATAGTCATCTCAACTTCAGGACACCTCTGCAGGAGCTCTTCAAGGTAGTGTACTCAGCCCAACCATCTTCAGCTGCTTCATCAATGACCCTCCCGCCATCATAAGGTCAGAAGTGGGGATGTTCGCTGGTGATTGCACAATGTTTAACCCCATTCGTGACTCCTCAGATCCTGAAGCAGTTCGTATCTAAATGCAACAAGATCTGGATAATATCCAGGCTTGGGCTGACAAGAGGTAAGTAACGTTTATGCCACAGAAATGCCAGGTTATGACCATCACCAACAAGAGACAATCTAACCACTGCCCCTTGACATTCAATGGTGTCACCATCACTGAATTCCCCACTGTCCAGATCCTGGGAGTTGGCATTGATCAGAAATTCAACTGGACTCACGACATAAGTACAGTGGCTACAAGAGCAGGTCAGAGACTAGGAATATTGCGGCAAGTAACTCACCTCCTGACTCCCCAAAGCCTGTCCGCCATCTACAAGGCACAAGTCAGGAGTGTGGTGCAGTACTCCACACTTGTCTGTATGACTGCATCCCCAACAACACTCAAGAAACTTGACACCATCCAGGATAAAGTAGACTGTTTTATTGACACCGCGTCCACAAGCATCACTCCTTCCACCACCGATGCTCAGTAGCAGTAGTGTGTAGTATCTACAAGAAGCACGGCAGAAATTCAGCAAAAATCCTCAGACAGCACCTTCCAAACCCACGACCACTTCCATCTAGAAGGACAAGGGCAGCAGATATATGGGAGAACCACCACCTTCAAGTTCCCCTCCCCATCCTGATATGGAAATATATCGCAGATCCTTCACTATTGCTGGGTCATACTCCCCCTCTAATAGCATTGTGAGTCACCCCACAGCAGGTGGACTGTAGCCGTTCAAGAAGACCGCTCACCACCACTTTCTCAAGGGCAATTAGCAGCATGCAATAAATGCTGGCCAGCCAGTAACATTCTCATCCTACAAAATGACGTTTTGTAATTGATCGTGCGTATAAAGATCACAGCTTTTTAATCCTTGACACTGTTGACTATACTGAATTCATATATTGTTGTGCTTCTGTAAAAATATTTTTGAACTTTTTCTGTTCTTTCTGTGGTTTTGACTTGTTTTTGATTTGTAGCCCAGATGTTTTCCTTTCCGTACAATTAAGGTGAGGTATGACTTTTGCTTTCTATGTTATGGCTGTGTTTTTGAAGTTTTCACTTTGCTTTATGTAGGGTTTCACATATTATTGAATTGTTAATCTGCTGTTTTATTTTAAAAATTTGATTTGGTCATTTCAGTGCAGGAGTGGACTGGGCCATCTATGGGTCTACTCTAATGCTTTGTTTTAAAATTGAGGATTACATTCCTACAGTCTAAATGTACATTATCTTTTTTTTATTCATTCACAGGATGGGGCAGCGCTAGTCTGGCCAGCATTTATTGCCCACCTTCAATTGCTCCTGAGGTCACCTTAAATATTATACTGAGTGGCATACTTTACAAGATTAGAATATAATTAGGAGCCACCCACTTTGTTGTGGGTCTGTACTTGCATATAGGACAGATCGAATAAGGTCAGATTATTTATTTCTTTAAAGGTTGTTAGTGAACCAGATGGGTTATTTTAAATGACACTCCAGTAGTTTCATGGTCACCATTACTAATACTACCACTTTTCCATTTCTAATCCCAAAGACTTTGAAAGAACAGTTACAACTGAAACTGGGTCAAACTATCCACCGGCAAATGAATAAGACTTTGGGTGTCTTTGGGTGACATACACAGAATCCACAACACAAAAACAGGCCATAACGTAAGTGCAAAATAATGTACACAGGATATCAGCAATATAAAACAGCAAGTACTGGAAGTAGAGATAGTAGGAACTGCAGATGCTGGAGAATCTGAGATAACAAGGTGTGTAGAGCTGGATGAACACAGCAGGCCAAGCTGCATCAGTGGAGCAGGAAAGCTGACGTTTTGGGTCTGGACCCTTCTTCTGAAACGTCAGCTTTCCTGCTGCTCTGATGCAGCTTGGCCCGCTGTGTTCATCCAGCTCTACACCTTGTTATCTCAGTACTGGAAGTACTCAAGTGGTCAGGTAATATCTGTAGAGAGAAAAACAGTATTATAGTTTCTGAATTATGTCCTTTAAGAGAAACAGATCATTTATCCCAACAGGTTCATACCAGCAAATACACCCCACACAACTATCTTTTCATCCACTTTCATCTAAATCTATTAACAAATTATTTGATTCCTTTCTCCCAAATATACATGTCTTGACTCCCCTTGCATCCACCTATGCAATTTACCCCATCTATCCCACGTGATAATGAGTACTACAGTCTAGCCATTTGCTAGATAAAGAGTTTCTATATTTCATTTCTGGTGACTTGTACTTAATAGGCCACAAGTGGGAGCTCTTTGTCAAAGATTTTCGTCTTGGGCTGTATTGCTGCTTTTAATGATTTGTGGTTATGAACCAGTTATGCTCCTCAGTCCCATTTAGCTCTTACTTTCACAGCAACATTATGGTCTGCTTCTTTCTACAAAATGTAACACCTCTCACTTTCTTTGCGTATCAGTTGAGACTGTAATTTTGAATGAAATACCGTACACTTGTCATTTGCTATTAGAGGACAGTAAAATAAGCCAAGTTTCATTCTGCAGGTTCAAGCTTTATCTCCTTGAAACACCTGCTAGCGAGAGGATGCTGATTGAGAGCCTATTTACTTTAGCCTTTTCGTAATGACTTCGAAAGCGCAGGTTTGGCAAGTTGTCAGAAAGAGGTAATTTATACTTTTAATTCGAACACTGAATATTTACTTTAAGCTTTGATACTGGTCACTTTATGCTGTGGAAGCAGCAGCTGAGCTAAGGTACTCAGGTGTTGCATAGCCTTTCCAGTTAAAATAGTGGAGCTTTAGGTAACCTTTGAGTTAGAAAACTCAAATCAGGAAACAAGGTTCTGGTGAAGGTCGCTGAACCCGAAACATTAACTCTCCTTTTTGTCTACAGATGCTGTAAGGCCTGCTGAGCTTCTCCAGGACATTTTCTTCTTGAAACAAAGTTCAATAAGTGTAGAATTTCAAAGGGACTTCGAACGCAGTTCTCAGCTCTTAGCTTTAGCTCTTTTTCTTAACTGGATTTCTCAAAAAATTGAATTATCCAAAGCAAGGTTTAAAAATCAATTGGTGGTTTAATTATAATTGCTGTTTTTTTATAAAAGGTATGTGTTCTTGTTACTTTCCTACTTTGGCAAAAAAACAGTGAGCCCTAGAATGTTTCGTTGCTTTTGACTTTGCTGGTTTACCTTGCTGTTAGATTCAGGGTTCAATGGATTGTCCCTTCACACTGTTGCAGAACAGGGTGTGTGTGTATTAGGTGTTTATTAATTAAATGTGCAGGTATGTGTGTGCCTAGTGGGCAAGACTAGGTCATATTTAATGTAATGCATTGCAACGTCAGCAATATTGGGACTGGCAATGCCAACTGAAGTGTAGAGTTTAGATTACACACTTCAGAGTGGTCTTGGTTGCAGGAGTGTGTTACACCCAACAAAGGTGATAATTTTTTCGAGGCTTTTCAAGAGGTAATTTTCTCAATCATATGTTGCCTGTTCTCACCTCTGTCTCAACCCTGCATTGGTTATTTCAAGATTTGACTACTGCCGTGAAAATACAAAATGCTGAAGATTACAGCGGGTCAGACAGCATCCGTGGAGAGAAGGCAAGCTGATGTTTCGAGTCTAGATGACTCTTCTCTCGAGTCTAGATGACTCTTCATCAGAGCTGAATTGAGGTGTGGAAGGAGCAGCATTTATGCAATGGGAGGGGTGGTGGTTAGACTGCTCGGGGAGAAAGGATGTGTTGATAGTTCAGATTAAGTGATTGGAATGTGAGAATGGCAGAACATTAGTGTGTCAAACTGCCAGACTTGAAAGCAAAGAGTCCCACTGGGGTTAGGGAAGGGGAGAGAGAGTGACAGAAAATGTAACAAGCAAAGCTAAGAGAAAGGGATGGAATGTATTCACAATTTGAAGGTGTTGAACGCTCTATTGAACCCAGAGGGTTCTAAATTCCTTAGTTTGAAGATGAGATGTTGCTGTTCCAGTTTGCACTGTGAATTGCTGGAACATTGCAGTCTGTCAAGGACCGAAAAGTGGGCAAGTGAGCAAGATGCTGTTAAAATGACTGGCTACGGTACTAACTTGCTGGTGGCCTGCTCTTTCCCGCTTTCCATAAACTTAAATGATGACTGCGTATTGTAATTCAAACTAAGCCCCACTCATCCACCGCCTGACTATGTCAATGCACAGATATAACAAGGTGTAGAGCTGGATGAACACAGCAGGCCAAGCAGCATCAGAGGAGCAGGAAGGCTGACATTTTGGGCCTAGACCCTTCTTCAGAAATGGGGGAGGGGAAGGGGGTTCTGAAATAAATAGGAAGAGAAGGGGAGGTGGATAGAAGATGGATAGAGGAGAAGATAGGTGGAGAGGAGACAGACAGGTCAAAGAGGCAGGGATGGAGCCATTAAAGGAGTGTAGGTGGGGAGGTAGGGAGGAGCTAGGTCAGTCCAGGGAGGACAGACAGGTCAAGGGGGCAGGATGAGGTTAGTAGGTAAGAGATGAGAGTGGGGCTTGAGGTGGGAGGAAGGACAGGTTAGGGAGGTGGGGACGATCTGGGCTGGTTTTGGGATGCGGTAGCGGGAGGGGAGATTTTGAAGCTTGTGAAGTTCACATTGATACCATTGGGCTGCAGGGTTCCCAAGTGGAATATGAGTTGCTGTTCCTGCAACCTTTGGGTGGCATCATTGTGGCACTGCAGGAGGCCCAGGATGGACATGTCGTCTGCGGAATGGGAGGGGGAGTTGAAGTGGTTCGCGACTGGGAGGTGTAGTTGTTTAGTGCAAACCAAGCGTAGATGTTCTGCAAAGCAGTCCCCAAGCCTCCGCTTGGTTTCCCCGATGTAGAGGAGGCCACAACGGGAACAGCGGATGCAGTATACCGTATTAGCAGATGTGCAGGTGAACATCTGCTTGATGTGGAAAGTCTTCTTGGGGGTGAGGGGGGAGGTGTAGGGGCAGGTGTAGCACTTCCTGCAGTTGCAGGGAAAAGTGCAGGGTGTGGCAGGGCTGGAGGGGAGTGTGGAGCGGACAAGGGAGTCATGGAGGGAGTGGTCCCTGCAGCCCAATGGTATCAATGTGAACTTCACAAGCTTCAAAATCTCCCCGCCCGCTACCGCATCCCAAAACCAGCCCAGATTGTCCCCGCCTCCCTAACCTGTCCTTCCTCCCACCTATCCCCTCCTCCCACCTCAAGCCCCAACCCCATCTCCTACCTACTAACCTCATCCCGCCCCCTTGACCTGTCCGTCCTACCTGGACTGACCTATCTCCTCCCTACCTCCCCACCTACACTTACCTTTACCGGCTCCATCCCTGCCTCTTTGACCTGTCTGTCTCCTTTCCACCTATCTTGTCCTCTATCCATCTTCTATCCACCTCCCCCTCTCTCCCTATTTATTTCAGAACCCCCTTCCTCTCCCCCATTTCTGAAGAAGGGTCTAGGCCTGAAACATCAGCTTTCCTGCTCCTCTGATGCTGCTTGGCCTGCTGTGTTCATCCAGCTCTGCGCCTTGTTGTCCCTAATTTTTGTAATTTATTCCAGTGCTCCCAGTACTTACATTCTGGGCAGGAGTGGAGGTACAGTAAAGAGAAAAAGTCTGTAATCTTCTGATGTGTGCATGAATGTCAAACTTAATAAATGTACTTTGTCAAATAGGCTCTGTGTTTGAATATAACATTTACCCTGTAAATTTCAAATATTTGACTTTTGCTTTTAAGCTTGCAGATAAAAATCAACTATCCAATCTAATTTGCATTTGCAATTTAGTTATATTCTTTCATTAATGCATCTTTTGGCACATTAACTATAACTCCAGAACTCTGTGAAATTAAAATTTGAGATTTTAGAGTTTATAGGCTATTGTCTACTATTTAAATAAGCAAATTGATTCTAATTAGCATATATCATTAATATGATTCAGCTTCTTAACATGATACACCTGCATAAATTTCATGATTAAGTTAGACGGTATTCTTTCTGGTTCAGTCAACCTTCACGTACAAATGGGATTCAATGTTATTCACATGAGAAATAAATAAATTAGAGTGTTATCTTCATGAAATTTTCCCTTGCTTGCTGGCATTTTAAACAGAAGCATTCTCTTATTCCTGCCCTCCCACTTAACTCTCGACAGAAAAAATTGATGGTCTCACAGACATCTAAACAAAGGGGTGATTTTTATAATTACTTCCCTGGATATTCTCTGCATCTGTGTGCTGAGCTATGTATGAAGGACTACTGAGATATATGCTGTCACCATCTACAATTGACCAACAAATAGACTTCTAAGTGAGTTTAAGTTACGCATTCGCTTGATGGACACACTGTACATTCAGTGAGGGTGCGTATTCAGTTAGGATGACTTTGAGACACATACCTGTATTGTGTAAGGACTGAGGTGAATGGCAATGGTAGACTAACAGATGAGATGATGATGAAGTGCTTAGAAATTGAAAATAAGTTGAAAGCTGTGTGGGTGTGAATATTGCGATGATGAGGAAGTACTTAGCTGTACAGATTGGGAAAGGGGAGTTTAAGGCACGAGATGTGGTTGAATCAGCAAATGCATTCATTTTTCCTCATCCAAGTAGAATTTTAAGCCACTTTTTGATTGCCTCCATGATCTGAGCTCGGCACTCTTGCTGCTCTCCTCCTCAGCTACATCCAAACAGGGGCCTGGGAACAGCTTCTTCCTCCCGTTAGTGGGAGCATGTTTCTCCACTAATCTAACTAGCCCTAGGTGTAATTGAATCTGGGTGCTGGCCTTGCTGTAGATCCAACACCTGTCCTTGATTGTCTCTTACTTGCATTTATGCACTGTCCTTTTCAATACAACCCAGAGACTCCATCACATGGATAGGTATTACGCCCACTGCACATTTTAGGAAGCACACAACCTGGAAACCAAAATTAATTGCTACAATTGAGTTGCAATCACTCACTCAAAACTGCATTTAACTTCCTGGTTTCGCTCATGCAAATAAATGTCCCATTTGAAAACTGCCTTCATACGAATATTGGGGCTACAATACAAAGAAAACCATTGACTTTATTGTAATGTTCAAGTGCAATTACATTTCAAATAAAATAACAATAACTTAAAAATGGAAATCATGCAGAAACCTGACACTGTGCATCCTTTGTAATCTAAAGTTATTGTTTTGAAAATTTTTGCTTAGTATCTTTTTCAGGACCACGCCCTTTGGCTTGTTTCCTCAGTTGTTGACTTGTCTTCAGACAACAATTTTAGCATTTTTAGCCACTCTAGTGCAGTCTTTCAGAATATTGTCTAATCTTCAATTCTTCAAGAGCTTCATTCAGTTCATCTAAAACTCTACTGTCCAAATGCTATCCCACATATAACTCTTGCTCTTGCTGACTGACATTATTAGTTGTATTTGGACGTGGGTGTTGCTAGCTAAGCCAGCAGTATTAATTACTTATTAGTCAATCACATTGCTGTGGGTGTGGAGTCACTTGTAGATCAGACCAGTTAAGAACAGCAGTTCGTTTCTCTAAAGGGTAGGGTTTTGAGACAATTGACAATGGTCATAATTAGACTGTTAATTTTCGGTTTTTGTTGAATTCAAATTTTGCCATCTCCCATAGCAGGAATATTACCTGGATCTATGGATCAATAGTCTGGTGATAAAACCACCACACAATCACCTCCCTTCACTCCCAACATCAGCTTAGTAACTACTTCTTGATTTCAAAGTCTATCCCTGGACATTCTCATCCTCTAGCTATGACCTCTTATGTGTGACATTGTAGACATCCAAGGTAGCTTTTCTTAGATTGAAATAGCTTTGAGCAGAAAATTTAAACATCCCAAGGGAATGAAAAAAATGCAGATAAAGATTGACCATGTTTAGGCAATTATCTTTAAATTATACTATTTGTATGGAAGTAGCTCATCACCACCTTGTCAGTAAATGCTGCCCCAGCCAGTGATGTCCACATTTCATGAATGAATAATGCAAAACTACTTTCAATGAACAGGGAAGGTCTGACCCCAGAATTCACATAGTACTCATCCCAGGGAGATAATGGAGGACTGAGCTGCTTTTGTATCCTTCACCTATTATGTTAATCTTGAAGCTAATAGCAGCAACCATATTTCTTCAACCTAGCTCTCTGCTGCTTCAGAAAACTGTTACAATTGAAACATTTCTCCAGTGATCATGTAATTTTATGCTACATTATTATAGTTGTCAGTGACAGTCAATGCCCTAAGTTGGGTTTAAATGGTTTAAGGGGAGGCATAGTGGTAATGTCACTGGGTGAGTAATCCAGAGCAAAGGCAATCCAAGGTTAATGTTTGAGGGACATATATTCAAATCCCACTATGACAGATGATGAAGCTTGAACACAATGAAAATCTAGAATAAAAAGCTAGCCTATTGGCGGCCATGAAACCACTGTTGGTCATGGTAAAAAAAAAACCATCCAGTTCCATAATGTCCTTGAGGGAAGGAAATCTTCCATCCTCACCTGGTCTGGCCTTTATGTGACTGCAAACCCACAACAATGTGGATGATGCTTCCCTCTGGGCAGTTAGAATGGGCAATAAATGCTGGTCTAGCCAAAATTGCCCACACACCGTGAATGAATAAAAAGCAGTGTAAACTGTAGATTTCACTCGTAATCTCGTAAATATAAACCAATAAATCTACATTCTTTCATCTGCTAACGTTGACTGATCTGCTGAGTGTTTCTGCCATTTTCTATTTTTGTTTTCCAGTTTCAGCAGTATTTTGCTTTGTAATGCTGTGCAATAGCCCAGTGATTATGATAGCAGACAAGCAATACAGAAGATTTACTTTCACATTCTACCAAGTTGTAAAGTTGAAATCAATAAATTTTGAGATTTTGTGAGCTGATCTCTGAAAATGACACCAAAACACTAAAAATTGTAAACACTCCAACTGGTTCACTAATAGTCTTCAGGGAAGAGAGCTGCACTCCATATTTGACCTAAGCAACATGTGATTGAAAGTTGTAGAACTGGATGAACACAGCAGGCCAAGCAGCATCACAGGAGCAGGAAAGCTGACGTTTCGGGCCTAGA
>JAHRHZ010000024.1:32007104-32023881 GCA_024137785.1 Ginglymostoma cirratum
GCTTGGCCTGCTGTGTTCATCCAGCTCTGCACCTTCTTATCTCAGATTCTCCAGCATCTGCAGTTCCTACTATCTCTAATTAAAAGTTGTCAACTTTTAAAAGATTCTCCAAAGCATTGCAGCAAATAGCCCAGGAGAAAGCTCTCCAAGGCTGCAAAACTTTGCATTTAAGGAGCAATTTCTTTGAGCACCTTTGTTTACGAGTCATGAAAATACTGGACATGGAAGAACTATTTTTTGACAAAGTCAGGAATTATTTAATTGGAATGCGCAGAGTCTGTTCAATAATTGCAACTAAAAGACTGTGCGTCATGAAGGTGGGACTTGTCAGTGGTCATTGAATGGGGCTGGATTTGTCGAAGACAGGAGAT
This sequence comes from Ginglymostoma cirratum, assembly GCA_024137785.1. Classification (NCBI taxonomy): domain Eukaryota; kingdom Metazoa; phylum Chordata; class Chondrichthyes; order Orectolobiformes; family Ginglymostomatidae; genus Ginglymostoma; species Ginglymostoma cirratum. Next base: position 32,007,476 of record JAHRHZ010000024.1, read on the forward strand.
CATATGATGAACCCTGCATGAATCTCTGCAATCAGACTTGGGAAATCAGATTTGGCAACCTTACGTGACTCTAGTCTCACGTAATATCAAAGAATGAACAGTAAATGCTGCCTTGCCAGTGTCATAGAGTCACAGAGATCTAAAGCACAGAACAAGATCCTTTGGTCCATCAAGTCTGCCCCAATCAAAAAAACAACAACCTAACTATTCTCACCCCATTTTCCAGCACTTGGTCCATAATCTGTATGTCTTAACATCACAAGTGAACTTCTGCTTGCTTCTTAAATGTTATGAGGGTTTCTGCCTCTGCCACCATGACGGGCAGTCAGCACCAGATTCCCACCATCCTCTGGGTGAAGAAAAATTGTTTACATCTCCTCTAAATCTCCTGCACCTTAAATCTATGCCCCTGGTTATTGATCCTTCCACCAAAGGGAAATGCCCCTTCCTGTCTTCCTTATCCATGTCTCTCATTATTTTATATATCTCAATTGTGCCACCTCTCAGTCTCAACTACTCCAAGGAGAACAACCCCAGACTATCCAATCTCTCCTCATAACTAAAGCTCTCCAGCTCAGACAATGCCCTGCTAAATCTCTTTCACACCCTCTCCACCGCAATCACATCCCTGTTATAATGTGGATTCCAGAACTGCACACAATACTGGGCTGTGGCCGCACCAACATTTTTTCACTGTACTAGCATAACTTCCCTGCTTCTAAACTCTCTGCCTCAGCCAATAAAGGCAAGAATTCCATATGCCGCCTTAACCACTTGTTTATCTACCTGTACTTCTACCTTAAAGGACCAGTGGACTTGCACAGCATTGACTCTCAGATCCACAGAGTTTCTCAGGGTCCTGTCATTCATTATGTATTCCCTTGTTTTGTTTGTTCCACCCAAGTGCATCACTTCACATTTATCCGGATTGAATTCTGTTTGCCTCTGGCCATCCTATTTAAGCAGTCTCTCTAGTAGATTCTCCTTGAATCTGAAACTAACCTCCTCTATTTAACACCAATATCTGTTTGTGATCCTTAACGTGAGAACAAATTTTAGAAAAATGAGGCTGCTTTCTTAATCTTCTCCATTTTAGCGTAAGCTGTCTCTTTTGAAGATTGAATCTGTTTAATGGTGGAAGTTAACTTGCTAATTGCATTCAATAAGAACATTTCTGTACTTATGTCCTGTCCAATGTAATGAATGTACCACTAACTATCTCAAAATAGGTTAGTGGCTGAATTGTTCATTGAAAAATGCAAACATTTTGCTTAAAGTAATTGAAATTGTCTAGATCTTTTGTTGAAAGCAGAACAACAACGAAACAAAAGGACCTGATTTGGAGTTGAGACAATTTGAGGCAATGAAATTAGCATGTTTTGCAGCTTGTTATCATTAGCCAATTGCCATTATAGCTGAAGAGTGCCAGGCTGAATGGAGAGTGTGTGAAGAAAAGAATATACATAAGGGGAGTTACAAAGGAAGGGAAACTATGCTGTCTTAATTTGTTTGGATGCGATAAAATGGTGTTTAATATTGCAAATCTTTTTGACATCTTATTTAAACAGATGCAGAATCTGATCACATTTGGCTTACTTACCTAAGATACTAGAATGCTAAACTGTGTCTGTTTTTCTTAACGATTCCCATTTGCAACTTGTACTGTTATAATTATTCACCACGTTTTTCAAAGAATAGTCAATAACTTGGTCTGGTTTGTATGCTGACGGCAGACTCCTCATACCCCAATGCAAATTTCAGGGCTGAGCCTGACTTCATATGACTGGTTCACCCGGCTATAATTTTTGGGCTATGTTCATAGAATCCCTGCAGTAAAGAAAGGCTATTCGGCCCATTGAGTCTGCACCAACCAACTGGAGAGCATCCCAACCAGATCTACCCTCCCATCCTATCCCTGTAACCCCTCATTTACCATAGCTAATCAACCTAGCCTGCACACCACTGGATACTACGGGACAATTTAATGCGGTCAATTCACCCAACTTGCTGCACACCTTTGGACTGTGGGAGGAAATCAGAGCACCCAGTGGAAATCCATGCAGACATGGGGAGAACATGAAAACTCTTCACAGTTACCCAAGGTTGGAATTGAACCCAGGCTCCTGGTGCTGCGAGGCAGCAGTGCTAACCATTATGCCACCATGCCATCCTTTACTTAATCTGTAATGCAGCGGGTTAGTTGGTCATTGTCAGTATTGCAGAGGAAGAGGAATAATGAATGTCCCTAAACGCCGTTTAAGTCTGGGATCTCACTGGGAACAGGTTTGAGAGGGGAAGGTGACGGAAGGTATCCTTGGATTGGCATAGCTGTGTCAGTAAGGAACACCCAACTCCCTTTCCTGAACAGCAGCCCATGAGGTTAAGGATTATACATTGGGCATCGGCCTTTTAAATCTGAGCGACTATAGATGAGGTCCTTGATTAGGTGTAAATTCCTCCCTTTTGGGCCTCACTTGGGCAGCAGCCCATCCAATGCCTCCATTGTGGTGGTGCAGGTTTGGCGTACCCCCAGTTATGCAGTGCCCTCGTTCACAGATCCATCAGCCTATTTTCCTGATGTGGCTGTCCTGCAAAATTTAGTCTCTTGCCTTTGCCTGGTGTCTAATGAGGATTATGTTAAGAATTAACAACTTACAATTAGTGTGGTCACCTATTTTAATACAATGTGAATATAGAAAAAGGGGTAATGTAAGAGGTTTAAAATCTTGAGAATTTATTCCATCAGTGTTTGGTTGTTGAGCTCCAGAAGTGATTATTTAGACAACTTGTTAAAAATGAATTTGTGATTACTAATGCTGGTGGCAGTGACTGAGATTAGATTGGCAACAAGATGAAAGAAGTACAACTGATAAAATTGTTTTTAATTCATAAGAATTTGTTTATTTGTATCTGATGAACCTAAGTGAGTGAAATGGTGTTTTGACATTAGTACAGAGCCCACCATGCGAGTCTATCAAATTCTGCAATCATACACATTATATCCTTATCCTGTGCACATATTTTCTGTGTGTCAGAATCATTGTTTATGAGGGGTGATTCTTGATAGTATTTCAATTTCAGTTATCCTTTTTGTTTAACACTTAAAATTGTTGGCGTCAGCTTTTCTGGTGACAATCTCAAGTTTGGATCATTTACTGTTATGAGAAGCTAAGCAACATCTGGCACAATCTCACAATAAATGCTGGGCTTTTGTATATGACCTTGTTTTGTTTTTTAATTGTGTGTCGTCACATTTATTTTCAAACTTGCTGCAGTAAGGTTTTTCTTTGAAAATTGAATATTTTAACTCAATCTTAATACTACCATATAAAATATCTAGAAGTGAGTTATTTTATAAAGCAGTTGTGAAACTTTGGTCTGCAGTAGTGAGAGGCCTCAGGAATCAGTGCTGGGGCCTCAATTATTTACTATCTATTATTAATGACTTGGTTGAAGTGATCACACGTAAAGGTAGGTGACAAACTGTGAAGATGACACCGTTGCCTAGATTTTTGCTGGGTAGGATAACTAGAGACAAAGTTGAAGATGTCTGGTGCAGGAAATGAGCCTGCATCGAACACATCTATCCTTATCAGCTACATCACGGGGATGGGCAGTTAAAACAGCCTTGTAATTTTGGTGGAATCTGACCCTTTTAGTAACTAGATATGTTTCACGGCTTCTCAGCAGAGATGTAAACCTTGGATGAGCCCTAGGTCCCAGTCACTAACCAAGAAAAAAAGCCATTGAACATTCCAATTGAAATCCATGTGCCGTCTTACCTTCTGTTAAGGCAGTCAACCAATCCCAGCCATTTATAATAGTAAATCAGGCATTTATACCTTACAAACCTCTTAATCTTATATAAATAAAAACATGCAGTGTAGACAAAACTCTTCAAAGAAACTGCTATTTCAAGTCAGTTATACAAAGTTGTCCTTCCATTCTGCAGTGTATAAACTTTGTGTGCTGAAATCTGAGTGGGTTATCTATTCTTGAAGCTCAGCTGTGCATTCATGTTGAGCCCACCTGGCAAACTATAAGGAACCTGGGACAACTAATATGTAGTGTGCATGGTAGGAAAGGGATGTACAGTGGGCTATGGTGTGAAAAAAATATCAGAAACATGGAAGAGGCCTACATCATTACAACTGAGCTAATGACCCAATAAGTGGAAGTGGACAGTCCAGCTTCCTGATCCCCCTTCTTCCATTGCCACCTCAGACACACTTTCCAGAGGCAACAAACCTGACTCCGTCTGACACTTGACATCCTTCTCAAAGGAGATTGATTTTCAGAGTGAGGAGCTTACCTTTCATTCATAGAAGTCCAATCCAAAACAATAGCAAACAGTTATGGATAGCTTAAATAAGTGGACAAGAAATTGGCATGCTATAATGTGGAAAATTTGTAAGGGTAACACCTTCAACAGAAAATAAAAAACAATAGAAAAGCAAAGTAATATTTAAATGTAGAAAATCTATAGAACACTAACGTTCACAAAGACCTGGGCATATTTATACATGAAGCACAATATTCACATACCGATACAGCAAGTAATGAAGAAGGCAAAGAGAATGTTATCCTTTCTTGTGAGACAGACTAAAAATTAGGGAAGTCTTATTCCAACAGTACAGGAGAAATTCAGCTGGAGGATTATGTATTGTTCTTATCTCCTTCCTCAATGATGGATAGGCATGCATTTGCAATAGTTCAATGAAGGTTTATTGGATGGATTCCTGAGATGACGGGGTTACCTTATGAGGAAAGGTTGGGCAAGTTGGGCTAATACACATCGGAATTTAGAAGAATGAAAGGTGATCCTTATTGAAATATGTCTGATTCTGAGGGATGATCTTGACAGGTAAATGCTGAAAGCATTTTGTTTATCCCATAAACAAATAGCAACAAGATTTCGGAATAAGAGGTTTCCCGTTGACGATGGAGATGAGGAGAAGTTTTGTCTGTGAGTCACGAATCTCTAAAATTCTCTAACCCCCAAGAGCAGTGGAGACTGAGCCACCTGAGTAAATTTAAGATTTAAGTAGACCGATTCTTATATGTGAAATAGACAGGATGGTGAAGTTGAAGCCAAAAGCTGATCAGCCATGATCTTACTGAATGGGAGACCAGGCTGAAGGGGCCATTTGGTCCTCCCACTTCCCTATGTTCTTGTATTGCAATGTATTTTGATCTTCCTAGGAAGTTTACACTATTGCACAATTTTGAGAAAACCATTTTTATGACATTGTTTGCTGACAGCCACAACTGCGGGTAGCTACACACTTGCACTCATTCGTGAATGAGCATGTGTACAATTCCTAATGTGACATGCCATAACATAGAATTTGTGAGCGACATCGTGCACAAACGCAGTGCGGTGCATGCAGTCTTGAAGTGGAATTCAGTGGTGGGGAGGGGGAATCACTGGATGGGCTAAGTCCCCTAGAGTGAGGAGGAAGGAGGCCCGGAAGCCAGAGGGTGAGCAGTGGCAAGGAGGACCCAGGAGTCAGAAGGGTCTCTCCTGCTCTGTCTCCTTTCTTCCTTACTCCCCCAGGTCTCTTCCCTAACATCCTCCCCCTGGCTCCACATCACTTGGAAACTCATTTTATGTGCATGTGTGATTACAGCAGTCATAGCACACATTGGGCCTAAGTGTCTCTGGACAGGCTATCATTTTATTGCCCATTCCTAGATGCCTTTGAGAAGGTGGTGGTGAGTTGTCTTGTTGAACTGCTGCAGTCCATGCACTGCGCATTGATCCACAATGCCATTAGGGAGGGAGTTCTAGAACTGTGAAGGAATGGCAATATATTTCCAAGTCTGCATGGTGAATGGCTTGGAGGGGAACTTGAGGTTTTGTTGTTATTTGTATCAACAAGATGAAGCTAGTGCCTTTCACACTTAATTCTGAGCGATGCAATCAGTGCAATCAATGTATTCATGTTGAGATTTACATAGAGTGCTGCTTAACTCAAACCACTTTTGATACCTTCAACTGGGTTTGAACCTAGCTTACAAATATGCAATCAAAACTCAATGGAATGTATTTAGCAGAACATAATTATATCTCCTACTGCCAAGTACCTTTGCCGTAAAGTTACTAGATAACTACTGATTGATAGACTATTATTGTAAACCCAACCATTCAGTTCTGAGAATCAAACATCAGATTTCATTTGAATGGTAAGCCATTTTTGGAAAGCTATCAGGCAGCAACTCCTGGATTTTCAGGTTTAAACATGCATCATTCCTTCCAGCATGTAAATAATAGTGACCATCATTCACCTACCCTCTATCTTGACAATAAATTCTGGCTTAATAGTGTGTTGAAGTAATTGCTGAAGCCCTGAAAATGATCAGTTATTGAAAATGGGTTATTGTGTATATATAATTCAATATATATATTCACTGAGGAAATTACATTTTCTACTTTCAGTATTTTTAAAATAATGAAATACTATGGACCTTGGGTAATATATACAGCATTTAAGTGCATTGACCAACCACAAACACAATTTTCAAAATTGTGTTTGGTTAATGCATCGTGATGGTAGAGGAGCTAAATTTTATATTTGCCAAGGTGATATGCAGCTAAAGCAATGATGCATTTCAGCATGATTTACTTCACTACATGGATTGGTCATAATTTACTGTCAAAATAAAGGTGGTGCTAATGATACTTAAATGCAAATTACACAATGTCACTCGAATGTTGATGCATGCTTAAACCCAGAGATTCAGGAGTTGATACTTAATAGATCCCCCAAAACTGCTCATTTTTCAAATGTATTAAATGGGATGACGTTTCTGTGCATACATGGTAGATGCAAGCTAAACTTGGAACAGGAAGCTAGGTCTTTTTCTGTGTCAGTCTATGTATCCTTTTAAATGACGTAGTAAGTTTTAATTGCTTCCACAAGTTCTCTGTAGTAGATGGTTAACTTTTATAAAAGTAAGTGTTAATTTCTTCAATGTTTAATAGTTGTTGGGAGGTTTTTAGTCTTTATTACCTTTTTGTGTTTTCTCTGCCCATTCTGCCCATCCTTAACTCTCTCTATTTTGCTTTTTAAAACTGAAAGATGTTGTCTTTATTTCTATTCTGACTACGCTTCCTGGCTCAGATCCTGTGATGTTATTAATGGTGTTTTCACCTGATTGATGAAGGGTCGCACAATTTTCCACCCTGTTCACATAGACTATTTCCATCTCATACTAACAACTTGCTATGCAAAACCTTATAGACAACATCCAAGCCTAGCATCTATAGTAAATTCTGGCTCTGTGTAAATAAAAAAAAATTTCAAGCATCTCAATATATTTCTTCTAAATGTTAATTTATGCACAGAGTAAATTTTTGCCTTTACAGCAAACTAATTTCAATGTGTCGCTAGTGAACTCCAGAATGCTTCACCAGCTATACTGACCTGAATGGCCTGTACAGAGAACTATTAACATACACAGAAGTAGGAACAAATAAAAGGAAACCTGACTGGCTGAGCATTTCCAGTATTTTCTGTTCTTATTCCAAATTTCCAGCATCTGTAGTATTTTGTATTGCATTAGTATAAACACTTTTCTGATTTCCATCAATGCTGAACACTTATACCTGAGTAGTTGCATGCTGTCTGAGTAACAATATTGTCTTAATTGTTTGTATTCTTCTTGTAATTTTTTCTTCAGGTGTCAAGTAGATCCAGTGTGGTCTAGTGTTTGGCATTGACTGACATTTGCTGAATTTACTCTGACAAATAGTTTGACTCCTGTGCCTTAATTAAAGAATTTCCTCATTTCATTCCAGCTGTTGAAGCTGGTACAAGCATTTACTTATAACAGGAAATTGGTATCTGTTTACACCCTGTGTCCCCCTGTTGATGGGCAAAATTTCTGGAAATAGTTAACTGTTTTAATAATGTAGATACGCACTTTGAAAGCCTATAGATCATGTGGAACTGAAACATGCAGTGCCCATGTGTGATTTAATTGTCAACATTTGTCGATAGTATGTACTTCCAAATAAATTTAGATCTGTCTGAAGACGGGTGATGAGGTTAACCTTGCCCCACTACAGCTGAGAGATAATAAGAACTGTAGATGCTGCAGTCAGAGACACCACAGTGTGGAGCTGGAGGAACACAGCAGGCCAGGCAGCATTAGAAGAGCAGGGAAGTTGACGTTTCGAGTCGGGACCCGTCTTCATAAATGGGGACGGGGAAGGGAGCTGGGAAATAAATAGAGAGAAGAGGGCGGGGTCAGGGAAAGTAGGTGGTATGGTGATAGGTGAGTGCAGGTGGGGAGTGGTTGGGATTGGTCAGTGAGGAGGGAGAAGCGGATAGGTCGGAGAGAAGATGTAATTGTTGTGTCAGGTCAAAGAGGTAGGGTTGTTCATGGCACGAGGCCAGGGATGGGGAGATTTTGAAACTGGTAAAATCCACATTTAGGCCATCGGGCTGTCAGCTCCTGAGGTGGAATATGAGGTGCTGCTCCTCCAGTTTGCGGGTGGTGTCATTGTGGTGTCACTAGAGGAGGTCCAGGATGGACATGTCACTGAGGGAGTGGGAGGGGGAGTTAAAATGGTTTATGACTGGAAGGTGGTGTTGATTGTCACGAACAGAGTGCAGATGCTCTACAAAATGGTCTCCATGCCTCCGCTTGGTCTCACCAATGGAAAGGAGGCCGCATCGGGAGCAATTGATGCAGTAGACCAAGTTGATGGATGTGCAGGTGAACCCCTGTCTCATGTGGAAGGTTTGTTTTGTGCCTTGAATGGAAGTGAGGTGGGAGGTGCAGGGGCAGGTGTAGCACTTCCTATGGTTGCAGAGAATTATGCTGGCGGTGGTGAGGTTAGTGGAGAGTATGGAGCGGATGAGGGAGTTGCAGAGAGAGCGGTCCCTACGAAAGGCAGATGGGGTGTGGTGGTTGTGGGGTCAGATTGTAGGCGGCGGAAGTGGCGGAGAATGATACATTAGATATGGAGGTTAGTGGGGTGATATGTGAGGACAAGGGGGATTCTGTCTTTATTTTTGTTGGGGGGAGGGGATGGGAGGGCAGAGGTGCAGGAAATACAGGAGATGTGGTTGAGGGCATTTTCAATCACTGCAGGGGGGGATGTTGCAATCCTTGAAATAGGAGGACATCTGGGATGTCCGGGAGTGGAATGCCCAATCTTGGGAACAGACGCGGTGGAAGTACTGTAGCTAACTTGTATTTCTATCCATTCTGATTTGGAGGTGATGCCAGCAGGGAGAGTCTCAGGAGTCACAAAGATTTTGGCTGCTGCATGAAAAGCTCTAGGTCATCTCACAAGGATTAGCTAGAAAGGACAGCGCTGAAGCAGACCATTCAGATCAGGTAGCGTTAGTGCTTATACTTCCAACTAAAAAGATGGAAGATATCATATAGGTGCATAGGTGGCTGGGAAGAAGAAAAGTTTGTGGAGACCTTCATTATTTTAGTTTTACTTTTCTCATTTATGGTTTAAAATTGAGGTGAAGTTGAACTTTGACTTCTGAGCAGTAGCTAGTTTTGGACAGGAAGAGAGAACAAGCAAACTGATGTTTGTTTACAGGAATTGGCTTGGAGAGATAATTGCAAATTGATTGCTAATCCCAGAACACTACAGACTTTTCAGCACAGGATGTATTGCTCAGGGACTGGTATTCAGATGTTGAATGGGCCAGTCAAGGGCAGAGCAATGCTAGCCAGCCAATCACAGAGATTGTTGATAAAAAGGAAAAGCTATAGTTTGAACTAGTTTGGTCTCGGGTTTAGGGTAGAAGGGTCTGTGTGTGGAAGATGTTGCTCTGAAAGTTATTTGGATTTTTACCCTTTCGTTTTATACACAGAATTAAAGAATTTTTGGAGGTTTTCAGGAAAGAACCCCAATCTATAAGACATAAGAAAAAAATCTCCATCAGTCTTCAGGCATTGTTTGCATGGATCGGTGACTTTATAATTCAAGCATGATACAGTCCTACGTGCCTGGAATCTAATACATCATTCGAGGATTTTGAAAGGCATTGTACCATCATGAAACCATTGAATTGGCAAATCGCAATTCTTCATTTTTCTTTCAATTTACCCCTTAACTATGTCCATCTGTCTATCCGTTTATGTATGAGTGGAGGTGGAGTTTAAATGAGATCGGGCTTTGATCATAGATATTAAGTAGATTGCCTTGTTGTTTGTCAATGTTCTGCTAAAGTTACATCATTAACAAGAAATTGCTAAGTTTTTTTGTTTCAGTGTAGTTTTGGTGTCTGATATCTATTATTTGTAAAGTCTGGTTAGGAGCAATTAGATGATTTTGAATGTTTTAGTCTTACTTAGTTGCAAATTCAAGGATAGGGGAGTTGATTTGGTTTGGACTGCTGTTGTACAATCCTGAACAGGCAGGATATTTCTGCATCTGTGGAAAGAAAATATCATGAATCTACTGTCAGATCAAGAAAATAATGTGTGACCCTTGATAAATGATTGTCTTTTCATCCTCTTTACTTTGCACCATAGCTAACTCACTGTGAAGCAGAAATGTAAGTTCCTAAGGTTTTGGAGTAGATTTGTTGCTCGGGTTGTGGGTGTTGAGGTTGGTTGGCTCGCCGAGCTGGCTTGTTATTCCGCAGACGTTTTGTTCCCATGCTGGGTGACATCACCAGTGCAGCCTCCAATGAAGTGTCGGTGTTTTCCCGCCTGGTTTTTAAACTCTGGAGTCCGTTGAGCTGGATCGCCTCACTTCCGGTTTTCCTTCGTAGTGGAGTGTATATGGGGTCGAGTTCTACGTGTTTATTAATGGCTTTCTTCGTGGAGTACCAGGCTTCTAGGAATTCCCGTGCCTGTCTCTGCTTAACTTGTCCCAGGATTTTGGTGTTGTTCCAGTCGAATTGGTGGTTCTCCTTGTTCATGTGGATTGAAATGAGTGAGTATTGGTCATGTCTTTCTGTAGCCAGTTGGTGTTCGTGTACCCTCGTGTACCTAGGAAACTAACAACAAGGCTACATGAACACCAACTGGCTATAAAAAGACGCGACCAATACTCTCACATCTCAATCCACATGAACATGGAGAACCACCACTTTGACTGGGACAACACCAAAATCCTGGGACACGCTAAGCAGAGACAGGCACGGGAATTCCTAGAAACCTGGTACTCCACGAAGAAAGCCATTAACAAACACGTAGAACTCGACCCCATATACACTCCACTACGAAGGAAAACTGGAAGTGAGGCGATCCAGCTCAACAGACTCCAGAGTTTAAAAACCACGTGGGAAAACACACCGATACTTCATCGGAGGCTGCACTGAGGATGTCACCCAGTATGGTAACGAAACGTCTGCGATACAAGAAACCAGCTCGGCAAGCCAACCAGCCTCAAGAAATGTAAGTTTTTCATGATAGCAATTATGACTGACTATCCCCTTCAAAGGAGAACTTCTGGATGCCCACAGAATTTGTTGCTCAGCAGTTTTCCTCATTTCTCTTCCAATGAGGGAAACACTTGCTGATGATTTTGTTGATCATTTCTTTCATTTTGTTACAGGATCACTTAGCACCTAACATTGTGACTTGTATTCTTCCAAACTTTATTTGTTACTGCAAAATTATATCCTTTACCCAGGATCACATTTTCTTTCATTATATTTCCCCCATATGTGAAGCCTGTTCTATAGAAATTTTTAGGGTTTTGAAGCATTAAAAACCTCTAATAACTTTTTTGGGTGCTGCTATGGAGGATTTATGCAATTTTGAGCTCAGTCTTTAAGGTAATTTCAATCAACAGGGTCACCATAATATCCTGATCCCTGATGTGTCATTACCTGGCTGCCAATTTCCACAGTCCATCTTCCTGCTACACATTTCAATGTGGTAAGGGTGTAAGTCAACTCTTGTAACTGGTTTCAAACTGTAGGACCACTGGTGCTGATGCTGCCTCCTTCTTAGGCAGTCCCTTGAGATCAAGAATGACTTGAAATGATGCCAAGGTTCTACCATGAAATGCAATTGAAAGGTGTCAACCCTGGGCCTTTTGATTAAGGTGTCTTTTAATATTGTGCCATTGATTAAGGTGATCATCTTGCAGTATATAGTCACTGTTATTCAAGTTGCAAAGCCTCTGTGCAAAACTCACATTATAACAATCCAGGTACTACAGAAAATTCTGGCAAACAGACAGAGCAGTTTCTCATTCATTTTCTTTATTTTGGTTGTTTTTGCAATTATGCTATTGGATTGTTTCAACATTCTCAGTGTTTTCAAGGTATTCATGTTGCTACCTGGGCGCAAAGTCAGGCCTTCCTTGAGAGTGAGGCTGTAATGCAGCAGGGCTGGTGGCACAGGTGATTACAAAACACCAGGGTCATGATTTTCTTCAAAGGAATTAAAATAATTTCTACAGAGGTAGAGGTTCAACTTGTGCCGAAGGTATCAAAGGCTGTGCATGTGCACCCACTATTTTAAAAATTAAGAAAGAAAAGCCTCTTTAATTCACATTTCTACATGTAAATTTCAGTATTATTAAACAGTGCCAGAGTGACATATTTTGACAACAGAATGCCTCACAAAAGCATGCATTTTTCAAAACAAATGTTTTATTTTTGCAGAGCAAAAATTGCTTAGAGCTTGGTCCTCCAGCAGAAGGAGAAGTTATCCAGGTGAGATGGACTGATGGACTGCTATATGGAGCCAAATTTGTAGCATCAAACATTATTTACATGTACCAGGTAAGATGTTTGATATAGTTTGTGTTGGAATAATATTTAAACTGTTGGCATTTTAATGAACACATGCATTTGAATTTAATAGTAGTGTGATCTCTGTTCCTCTTCTTGCTTCTTCATTTAACTAGGACAAAGTCAGCAAACTGAATGTGTGCACTGCAGTTGTAGAATAATTTGTTTCTCCCTCTTAAAAATGAATTATTGTAAATACCATAAAGATGTCTTGGATAGTGCCATGAATATATTTTTTCATTTTAAGCTGGTTAATTTCTGATTTGCAAAATCCACTGATAGTGCACGATGAACCAACTATGTCTTTGGGAAAGTATGTAAATGGATGGTGAAGTGCTGATGGCTATAGAATTCTTCTGTCATGGTTAAGACACAATGTAAAGTCAAAAAGTACTTAGAAGCCTATTGAGGTGGCTGTTATGTTGCGTGTAAATGTAGCATTCAGTTTGCACAGAACGTAGTCTTTCAGACACCAATGAATGTAATGACTATTTACACTGTTTCTGGTGCAAATTTATTGCAAAGTAAATATATCTGGCCCTGCTCTTCTTTAGTGCAGTGGGATCTTTTTGTCAAAATGAGTGGTGGATAGGTCTAAGAGTTCACCACTTGCTGGAAAAAAACTATCAACAAGACACGGTGTACTGAAAGACCAACCTAGGTTACCTGTCCAAATCACGGCTCAGAGGCATAAGTTGCTAATGAGGCAAGATTCAACAGTTTTTTCTCATTTTGGAGTTTGGAGCAGGAAGTATTTTCTGGTCTGTCATTTCTCTTCTTTCTGGCCAATCCAAATGGTAATAAAGTTGCTATATAACAAGCCACAGACCTCCACTGATTGAATCTGAAGGTGCCACTGTCATTGGCTGTTGATGGATATTGCTCCAAGGAAACATAATGCAGGGCAGAGATTTAGGCCAGAACACACATTAGCATGTTGGCAACTCTCTTGCCATGGCTAACTGACTGTATGATCATTTCATGAAAAGTTTAGATTTCACCTCTCCCTGGGGAGATTTTGATTCTGCCTCCGTGACCTGGCATCCAGTAACTTCTTGGGTTAAATGTATACTGGCTTTCAGTGTTAGCTTTAGCGGTAGTTTTTCCTGATAGTCATATGATATTTTGTTCATGCCAATCCATGATGTTGCCAACAGGCGCAACAGCTGCTTCTTTTTTTCAAAATGGGCCATCTCATTGAAGCCTGACAAAGAATCTTTCATTCCATTTTGAGATGGAATGTTGCAATTCTCTCAACATTTTGTCATTTAGTAGATGTTTCAGACAGTAATAATATTCTGCCAATATGTTGGACATGTCTTCAACTTATTGTGCTCTCTCTGGCTCTCTGTCTCGTTCACTCGCAGTTTTAATTTTGCTCAGGATTAAATTGCCCAGTTTGTATTACCCTCTCTGTTCGAATACATTATGGCATCAATCATCCAATTGTTGCAGTACTGTCTGCTCATATCCCTCCTATAATGTGACAGTGAAAGGTAGGAGAGGTTAAGCTTTTGAGTTTTTTTCTATGGGAAGAACTTGATAAATACCTAGCGTTTCACCTGATAGATGTAAGGTGGGTATTGTTGGCACAATGCCTTGCTGGACCAAAGCCCTATAGAACTGAAAATACATTCTCCTTTCAATCATATTTGCATCAAGTGATTCCTTGCTTTATTCCTGATTCAGATTTTCATAAACTGAGTTTAGAGCTATATTGGAGAGTGACTTTAAAGAGGAGTCTGAGACCTGTGTTCAGGAGCACAAATCAACTTTTATTTAGAGCTCCTACCATGCAGCATGAGACAGGTGCCTTTCCCAATAAAGTGCACCATCTTTATACATACCATGTTACAATGGTTACATGCAACATTGACATTAGTGTTTGCCACATCCCCTCTGACCTACACATCCAATCCAGTGAACACACAATCAGTGATGGACAACTTCATGATCAACCTTGGTCCTCGCATCGTCTGTGATGTTTGCCAGACCCCAGATCACCTGACCTTGTGCTCTTACAAGACATCTTATGGACCACATTTGTTATTCCCTTCCTAGACATTTGCCAGCTGTTTGTTGGTACCTTTATCAAGGTTCTCCAAGCGTGTTTATCGAAGCCAGTCTTTGTATCTAAGACTGACTATCTACAGATTTCTAATAAAATTTCCAGTGTCTAGTACATTCAATTACTCTTATTATATGAATATATATGTCCACTCTAATATGCAATTATAATTATTGAAAAGGCCTCATCCAAGATGGATCAAGCATTCCGATTCAATTTTTATATAAAAATCGGAAATTTGGAATCAGATAGCTTACTTCCGAGCTGCCTTACTAGAGTCTTACTGTATTCTAGCCCCATCTACTCAGACTCAGGCGTTTTATTGCCTGCCTATGAAGGCTATGATTTGAGCTATATGAAATGCTGCATCGGCTACAATTTTCTTCCACCATTTAGTGTTGGTTTAAAAAAAAACACAAGCAGCCATTTTGTCCCATTCATTCATGCGTATTTACAACAGGCTTCATCAGGTTTCAGCGATTTATTTTGTTGTGAAAGGATAATAAGTGTTCTTAATATTTGACACGCTAGATGATAGAGGGTCATAGAGTCATACAGTATGGAAACAGAATCTTAGGCCGTCCATATCCATGTCGATCAGCAAACACCAAACTACACTAATCTTTTATGTCAACTGGAGCATCTAATATTTCCTCTTTGTTAATCTTAACATACAAAGACCCCCATTATCCCAACTGAAATTTCCAGCTACAATGTCTTTCTACTTTGTGAATACAGATGAGAAATATTCATTCAGAACTCAGCCATATCCTCTGGCTCCATGCACAGATTTCCCCTTTGATATCTAATGGGACCCACTCTTTCCCTAGTCATCCTTTTGCTGTTAAAGTACTTCTAAAATGCTTTGGTATTTTCCTTAATCATATTTGCCAAAGATATTTTGTGGCCTCTCTTTGCCCTCCTAATTTCTTTTATAAAGCATCCCCCTACACACACTATACTTCTGATGTGCCTCCCCTGTTTTTAATGCTCCGTACTTAACATATGCTTCCTTCTTTTTCTTTGTTAAACTGTCAACATCCCTTAACATCCAAGATTGCTTGGACTTGTAGCCCTTGCCCTTCACTCTTAGAGGAACCCACTGGCCCTGAGCTCTCACTAAAGCACTTTGCAAATGTAGACTTAACCGCAAGTAGTTGCACTCACTCCATGTTTGTAGGTCCTAGCGCTGCCCCATCTCTAATAGGACTATTGACATGCTGTTGCAAAAAGCTCTCCTGGGTGCACTTTAAAAATTCCACCCTGTCTAATCCTTTCACACTAAGGCAATCCCAGTTAATGTTCACAAAGTTAAAATCCCCTACTACTATAATTCTAATCCTCTCTCATCTCTCTGTGATTTGCCTATATATTTGCTGCTCTATCACATTTCACTGGAGGGGAGGTCTGTAATATAATTTCAGTAAAGTGATCGCCCCATTTTTATTTCTCAGCTCCCCCCAAATGTCCTCATTTGAAAAGCCTTCTAAGACATCCTCCTTCATTACTGCAGTATATAAAGTACCATTTTAATTTGAACTAACAAGCATGGGGCTGGATGAACACAGCAGGTCAAGCAGCATCATAGGAGCAGGAAAACTTGACGTTTC
>JAHRHZ010000024.1:32028881-32120137 GCA_024137785.1 Ginglymostoma cirratum
CTTGACCTGTCCGTCCTCCCTGGACTGACCTATCTCCTCCCTACCCCCCTACCTACACTCACCTTTACTGGCTCCATCCCCGCCTCTTCGACTTGTCTGCCTCCTCTCCACCTATCCTCTCCTATATCCATCCTCTATCCGCCTCCCCGTCTCTCCCTATTTATTTCAGAACCCTCTTCCCCTCCCCCATTTCTGATGAAGGGTTTAGGCCCGAAACGTCAAGTTTTCCTGCTCCTATGATGCTGCTTGACCTGCTGTGTTCATCCAGCCCCATGCTTGTTATCTCGGATTCTCCAGCATCTGCAGTACCTTTTATCTCTGACATGGAATTTCTCTTGCAGTTTTTATTTAAAGTGTTGTTCAGAAACATGCATTTATTTTGTAATCACACCTATTTTGTTGTGTGATACGTGGTGGAGAATGCAGTGATGCATTGGAATTGCAAGCAAATCTGAATAGTTAATTACAAGTTAATTTTGCACTGAGAAAAGGTCACTGGACCTGAAATGTTAACTCTGCCTACCCCTCTGGAGGTGCTGCAGGACCTGCTGAGATTTTTCAGCAATTTCTGTTTTTGTTTCTGATTCCCAGTATCTGCCATTCTTTGGCTTTTTTTTTGTTTAATTTTGCACTTGATAGTTATGCAATATCCCATTCAATAATTTATTTCACAAGTAAAATTAAGTAAATTAAGTTAACATAATATTATTGATATATGGGAAATCCTGCTTATATCCCGCAAAAACATTCTGTGACGTACTAATAAATACGTAAAATGAAATCACAAGTGAAAAGCCAGGCGTCTCTTTTGAGTAAGTTTGCTTAAACAAAGGAAGAGAACGTTTTCCTGATATGTTTTAATATCATGAAACTAGTTGACCCTTTTGTTCCATAATGAGGCAGTAAAAATTATCTTTATGTTTATTGGTCTAGATGATGTTCAGTTTTATAAAATACATTAGAACTCTGCAGAATGTTGCTGAATTAAATGACACTAATCAATGCAAGTAGCTTAGTGATGCTGCTAATATTTGCAATCATGCTAAACTTGTAAAAATCATTTCCTATTATTGGAATCATAGACATTTCTGAAATATTTTAGGTTCCTGACATCGAAGCTTGAAAATAACTAGTAATGACATTTTAATGTGGGATAGTAAGACATTTTAATGTTTTGTCCACAACTTGCTTGGTAGTTGATATTTTATAAATGTAAACAAGGGATCCCTTATTCATGTTAATGCAGCTGTCGCAAATGATGTGTTCTGTACTTAAGTCATCCATCTTTTGCACAACCTTGAGTCTGAAACAATTTCTTGAACGTTTCCCCAGATTTAAAAAAAACATTTTTATTGAAAATGTGTGTCTAGCTGGTCCAGTTAATAGTTCGTATGCGTAACAATGCATCATTTTGCCTATCAAATAAATCCGATTTTTCTATTGTAACTTCAGACAATGCTTAATATCAATGTTAGCAACAACAAAAGAGTTCAAATAAAATTGCATTTTAAGCACATTTTATGCATATTTTTATATATTTGCATCTTATGAAAGATTTTATTCATTGAATCAGCTATTGATCCTTCTCTTTTCCTTCTGCTTTCCTCCGTACCTTTGTGACCTCAAGACATAACTATTCCAATTCTACCAGAACTGGTATTCCATGCTCAGTAACTTCACATAGTACAAACTTGTTGCCTGTGTTCCACCACGCACCAAAATCTCCTCACCCTTCACAACTGACATCCCTGATCATCATTATGTCCACATTCCCCGTGGTCTCCAATAGAACATTTTCTTTCTCATCTTTAAATCCCATCTGGAATTCAACTTTTTGTAGCTATGTAACCTTTTTCACCACTCTCGCAAAATGTTAATTCCTCAGACACTAGGCTTCTGTGTATCCCCCATCCTTTAGTTCCACCAGCAGCAATCAGCAACAGATTTCTGCAGATTTCCTCTGCTATATGTCTGCTGATTTCTTCATCATGAAGCCCGCTAATTTTTTAAACTACATTTCTGAATGTTGTAATCTGAAACTTGATAGCATGGAGGTGTGCAATACAGCAAAATGAATGTAAAATATAAATCCAGAACATTAATAAAATGTTGGAGAAAGGCAACACTTTTAGAGATTTAATTAGATTTAGAAATCATTTTGCAAAAATATGCATAAGATTCAGTTTCTGAAACAGTAATAGTTTTTCAGTAAAACAATCTCCGTATCTGCCCATAACACTTCCATATTGTGTGTAAATAATAAAGAAAGTATAAGCATGTGCTGCTTAAGAGGACTCTCATGAAGTTTATCATCTGCTTGCGTAAAATATGATTTACTGGATAGAAGCATTTGTCTTTTCTTGATCACCTAATCACAGTAAGTGAACCCAGAATTCAAGTATATGTGCTCATGAGGGAGATGATGGCCTAGTGGTATTATTACTAGGTTATTTATCGAGAGGCTCAAGTAATGTTTGGGGGACCTGGATTCAAATCCCACCACAGCAAATGGTGAAATTTGAATTCAGTAAAAAATCTGGAATTAAGGTGACGATTAAAACATTGACAATTGTTAAAAGGTTCACTAATGTCCTTTAGGGAAGGTACCAGCCATCATACTTGGTCTGGCCTACACGTGAGCCGAACTGACTCTTAATTGCCCTCTCAGCAGTTAGGGATGGACAGCAGGTATTAGCCTAGTCAATTATACCTACATGCTGTGAATGAATTAAAAAACAGGAAAGAAAAATATCATGGATGAAAATCTGAAATAAAGCTGGCATGTTCGAGAAAATGGTCAGCTTTGACAAAGGATTTTACAGATGTTCACAGATTTGCTCAATGTTTTCCAGTATATTTGATTTTTATTTCAAATACATAATGAGCAGGATAGTGAGAAATCTTTGGCTGAAATCTTCTAAATTTTTTAAATAATGTATTTTTTTTGTTTCAAAGCAATAGCTCCTGTAACTAACTTAGCTTGTAAGAGACAAACAGTTTTACCAACAAATGTTTGAGAAATTCATGTGAGGTTTGTTTCATCTGACTTATTTCATTTAGTTAAGATGCTGTGTTTTCACAATTTAAGAAAGATAGCACAGCGTTAAAAAGAGTGGCCATGTGGCACTATTTTGTTTTATTAAAAACTACAATAATTGAAGTAAAACTATGACTTTAAAGGAAACTGCAGCCTTTTGCACTGCATTGCCCCATTTTTTACACAACGTATCACAAATTGGAGTAGTTTCTGAATTTGCCGAGAGGGGAGCACAAAACACAAGTTGTGGTCTGAGCTGCACTTTCCTGTCTGGCCCACTTAACCTTTGACTCTCTAACTCAGCCTTGAGTCAGTTTAAAGATCCAGCTTCTGCTCCCTTCTGAGAGAGAGAATTCAATATGCTAACAACCCTCCCAGAGAAAAGAATTCTCATCTGTTTTAAAAGGGAGACCTCTTATTTTTTAACTCAGTCTTCTACATAGACCATAGAACAATACAGCACAGAACAGGCCCTTCGGCCCTCGATGTTGCGCCGACCTGTGAACTAATCTAAGCCCATCCCCCTACACTATCCCATCATCATCCATGTGCTTATCCAAGGACTGTTTAAATGCCCCTAATGTGGCTGAGTTAACTACATTGGCAGGCAGGGCATTCCACGCCCTTACCACTCTCTGAGTAAAGAACCTGCCTCTGACATCTGTCTTAAATCTATCACCCCTCAATTTGCAGCTATGCCCCCTCGTACTAGCCGACATCATCATCCTAGGAAAAAGACTCTCACTGTCCACCCTATCTAATCCTCTGATCATTTTGTAGGTCGCTATTAAATCCCCTCTTAGCCTTCTTCTCTCCAATGAGAACAGACCCAAGTCCCTCAGTCTTTCCTCATAAGACCTTTGCTCCAGACCAGGCAACATCCTGGTAAATCTCCTCTGCACCTTTTCCAATGCTTCCACATCCTTCCTGTAATGGGGCGACCAGAACTGTACGCAATATTCCAAGTGAGGCCGCACCAGCGCCCTGTACAGCTGCAGCATGACATCATGGCTCTGGAACTCAATCCCTCAACCAATGAAACCTAACACACCGTATGCCTTCTTAACAGCACTATCAACCTGGGTGGCAACTTTCAGGGATCTATGTACCTGGACACCAAGATCCCTCTGCACATCCACACTACCAAGAATCTTTCCATTGACCCAGTATTCTGCCTTCCTATCATTCTTCCCAAAGTGCATCACCTCACATTTATCTGCATTGAACTCCATTTGCCACCTTTCAGCCCAATTCTGCAGTTTATCCAAGTCTCCCTGCAACCTGCAACATTCTTCCACACTGTCCACCACTCCACCGCCTTTAGTGTCATCTGCAAACTTATTAACCCATCCACCTCTGCCTGCGTCCAAGTCATTTATAAAAATGACAAACAGCAGTGGTCCCAAAACAGATCCTTGTGGCACACCACTAGTAACCGGACTCCAGGCTGAATATTTTCCATCAACCACCACTCTTTGGCTTCTTTCAGAAAGCCAGTTTCTAATCCAAACTGCTAAATCTCCCTCAATCCCATGCCTCAGCATTTTCTCCAATAGCTTACCATGTGGAACCTTATCAAAGGCTTTACTGAAGTCCATGTACACCACGTCAACTGCCCTACCCTCATCCACATGCTTGGTCACCTTCTCAAAAAACTCAATGAGGTTTGTGAGACACGACCTTCTATTTCCAATCCACCCCATAATAAGAACATTCTCTAGGTGTGCAGCCCCTCAGGATTTTGCATGTTTTGCCAAGATCGACTCTCATTTTTCAAACCTTCAATGGACATAGGCTTAACCTGTTTTCCCATTCCATCCTAAGAATCAAGTGAACCTACTCTGAACTGTTTCTAAAGAAATGATATATTTTCAAATAAGATGACTACAATTGTGCAGTGTTCCAGAAGTGATCTCTCCAACATCCTATACAACAGCAGTAAAACTTCCCTAATTTTATATTCCCCTTGCTAAAAACAATAAAATTTTAGTTGCTTTCCTGATTGCTTGCTGTACCTGTGTATTAACCTTGTGGATCATGTAATTGGAACCCAGATTTCTCTGTACCTATCCTGCAATCACCCTCCATTTAATTACTACATTCCTTTTCTATTCTTCCTGCTGATATAGATAAGTTCATGTTTACCCATGTTACACTCCTAACACCAAATATTTGTCCACTCATTTAACCTGTCTACATCCCTTTGCAGACTCTGTACCTCCCCTTGAAACTTATACTTCTGTTGTCTTGGTGTCATTAGGAAATTTAGCTACCATGAAATCAGTCCTCTCGTGAAAATCATTGATATAAATTGTATATTGATGAGGACACAGCGTTGACCCCTGTACATTCCACTAGTTACAGCTCGTCAACCTGAAATGGCCCATCTATCCCTGCTTTCTGAGAGCAAAGCAATCCTTTATATATGATCATTTGTACCCTCCCCATTTCATGTGATACTTTCTCAAACATCTTTTAGAAATCCAAGTACGCCACATCTAGTGGTTCTCCTCTCTCCTCCAATAATGTTGCTTTGTCAAAGAAAATGTCCGATATTTTAGTTAAATGCTATTTTCTTTTTACATAGCCATGTTGTCTTTACCTGATCAAATTGTGATGTCCTGTGTATCCTCTATAACCTCCTTAATAATGGAAATAATGGAGCTAGAATTTTCCCTATGACAAATGCTAGGCTGAAAGGCCTATAGTTCCCCTCTTTTGTAGCCAGACTCCTTTCTTGTAAAAAGGTGATCAGATTTTCCAATCTGATGCAATGCTTGAAGATTCTAATGAATTTTGGGAGATTTTAACCAATTTATCTACTAACTGTGATGCCACTTCTTTTAAGATCCAAGGGTACAGGCCACTGCGCCCTGGAGACTTAACACTCTTAAATTCAAAGGCTTTCCCAGTATATTCTCTGGTGATTGTTTAAGATTCCCCCCCTCCATCACTTGTTGATTTTCAATTATCTTTGGGAATTTTTTTAAAGTCTCCCACCATGAAGAAAGACACAAAGTATCTGTTTAAAGCCTTCATCATTTCTTTGTTACACTTTTCCTATTCAAATACGTGTAGAAACTATTACTATCTGTCTTTATTTTACTGTATAGCTTTTCCTTGTACTTTATCTTTTGCCTCTTTATCATGTTTTTAGTAATTATTTGCAGGCTCTTTAAGTCTGTTCAGCCCTCTGACCTACTACTAGTCTTTGCAGATTTATGGTGTCTTTTTCAATTTAAAACTATCCTTAACTTCCTTGATTAGCCACAGATGATACATCTTTTCTTTCTCACTGGAATAAATCTTTGCTGAGTTATTAAACATCCCCTTAAACATTTGCCACTGTAGCTTCACTGACCTACATTTTAGCCTGGTTTCCCTGTGCACCTTAGCTAGCTCTATATTCATACCTTCATAGTTACCTTTATTTTGGTTTAAAATACTAGTCATGGACCTATGCTTCTCCTTGTCAAAATGAAAATGAGATTTTTATCATGTTCTGATCACTGTGGCCTGTGTCCTTTTACCCTGAGGGTATTGGTTGATCCTGTTTCATGGCACAGTACTAAGTATAGGATAACCTCCACCCTGTTTAGCTCTAAGAAATAAATTAGAAGATGCTATGAACTCATTTTCTAAGCTACTATTGCCAATCTCATTCTCCCAATCTACATCCATGATTATTATGGTACATTAGTACCTTTATATGTTTAGTAACTATTGTAATATTTGTACATTCTGTTGACTTCATTAATGTAATAACGATTCTGAAAATTAATTTTTAGGTTGAGTTTGAAGATGGTTCCCAACTTGTAGTAAAACATGATGATGTTTATAAACTAGATGAAGAGCTACCAAAACGGGTCAAATCTCGACTTGTAAGTATGCTGCTTGTGAAATACTTTACATGTACCATTTTACATGTCCCATTATCCACAAGATGCTTAATGGATGGATAAGGTCATTTGTCTAACCTCATGCAGCAATCCAAAACAATCTTGTGCTGCCCGCATTGCACCTAATTCCTTCTGTTGATCAGTCTCTCTATTTAGAGCCACCTAATATCAATCTTAAATTTACCTGTCACTCGCTTCAATTTGTTTTCCCTCACCCTAAACTCTTTTACTCAATTTAAAGTAACATTCCAAATTGTCCTGGTCCATGTCACTTACCATTATGAGGTGCCACTATAAGATCATTTCTAAGTTGAAGAGTCCAAATTTCTCCTGCCTTTCCCCATAGCTTGGATCTCTAACACCAAAGATCAGCCCTTTGACAGCTTTATGAATATCTGATTTTCTGATGAAGGGTTTAGGCCCGAAACGTCAAGTTTTCCTGCTCCTATGATGCTGCTTGACCTGCTGTGTTCATCCAGCCCCATGCTTGTTATCTCGGATTCTCCAGCATCTGCAGTACCTTTTATCTCTATTTATGAATGTCTTCCCTGTTTCTCTGCATCCAGAACTGAACATAATACTTAAGGTATAGTACAAGAAGAGTACTGTACAGCTTGATCACATCTCCTTCTGGCTTGTATGCTGCTGTCAGTCATACAATTGTCGTTAAATTGATTGTGTTAATTAATACCCCATTGGGCATATTAAGCATTGGGTCAAATGACAGTTCTGGTCTCCTTCGCATTAATTCTGTTGCTTATTTTTTCTTCTATGTGCTTGACTGCTTCAAATTTTAACTGCCATTATTCAACTCACTCATATTTCATTTAACTCATTCCATGGTTTGTGGCTGCCTCATTTGATTCTCCTGGTGTGGTACCATAAATGATTTTGTCAAAAAATCTTGGTCTCACTCTGATTTGATAAAGCACTTTTTCCAAGGGATGTATTTTTACATTTACATGTATTTTATTATTCTATTAACCATTAATGGAAATATTTAAGGGCATCATGAATTGTAATGAACTTTTTGAGAATACATTTTATTGCTAAATTGTATAGAAAAACAAAGTGAGACAATGATTCAGTCAATACTGTGAAGTCTGTAGTTGCATTTTATTGGCAAGCATATCAGTTCTTGGGGTCCCACCTAGATGACTATCATGACTCGCCGATAGAACGTATACCACTGGTTGAGAAACATTGGTGGTGATCTAGCCAAGAATCTTTGAGTTTCAGAGTCCAGTCAATGAGGATATGTGTCGGGAACCACAGCTGAACAAATACTGAGCTCTGAGGAGACTCACTCCATAACTGTGTCCTTCCCAACCACACTCCAACAATGTCTCTCACTCCTAATCATTGAAATCACGCTTTATGCTTACTTAGCAATCTTCCAATTTATTTTTAGTAACCCCTCAGGTTTTCGCTATCTTAGGTATACGACAGTCAGGTTGCGTTGTCACTTGTATTGCTTTGACTGCTGTCTGCTAAATGTTTTTACAGACAAATTCTAAGGTTTACCATTGATAACCTATTATTTAAAAATTATTCTGTAAACTGTTATTTTTTAAAAAGTGAGATAACAGTATCTGTTTAGTGAAATTTTCAAATATAGAATTAATCTATTTCCAAACTATTAATAATTCCCCCGCTGATTTTACTCCCTCACATTTGTCTAACTATATTTGTCACTACTTTGTAAATAACCTCACTAGTCTCTTTCAACACTGTGGACTAAATATCACAGAATTGTAGAATCCCTACAGTGTAGATAGATGCCATTCTGCCCATTGAGTCTGCACTAACTCTCTGAAGGGCATCTCAACCAGAACCCCTTCTCAAAATATCACCTTAACACCACATTTACCATGCCTAATCCATGCAGTCTTTCATTGGCTACATGCATCAACAGGGGTCAGAAAATATAACTACCTAATACCATTTAAAGCTAGCCTGTATTGCTTAAAGGAGAAGTTCAGTGTAGTAGGAGCAGGTGCTGAGAATCAAGCAGAGGTAAAACTCAATATAAGAAACAGTGGTGGGAGCCAAGAGGTTTGCAAGGTTTTTAAACACTCAAGTGCTGACAGAGCAGGGGTAAGGAGAAATCTGGTCCTTAGTGAAGAGGAGGTGGCCTTCCAGACACATGAACAAAAGGAAGTGGGAGTGGATGTTTATGGAACTCAAGTCCAGGAGTCACAACCCCCAGGAAGTGGTGCCATCAGAGGATCAGTGATCTCATGAAAGAGTTCAATGTTAACTAAATTTTCAAATTCTGTATGTTATTAACTGCATCACTATCCCCAACCAGTGGAATTCAATGCATGGTAACAAACATAAATCAACTCCATTGACTTTTCTTCAAGGTCAAAGACATAGGAATTTAAGGGCCACTGCTGTAGGTGGGAGAAGGAATACAGATCACTATTTAAATTGCGGCAATGCCTTTATTGCAGGTGACTAAGCAGGTTATTCAGGTCACATGATGCATTGGCCATTTCTCCTTCCTGTTTTAAAATACATAAAAAGACTGTAACACTGACAGACTTCTCTCAGTCAGTAAGAGAAAAAGGGGGCGTTTTTGGGGGCGTTGGTTAGCTCAGTTTTTTGGACAGCTAGATTGTGATGCAGACTGAAGCTAACAGTATGGGTTAAATTCCTGCACCAGCTGAGGTTACCACGAATAACTCTCCCCTAACCTGTGGTGTGGTGACCCTTGGGTTGAACCATTACCACCATCTCTCTATAATGAGAGAGCAACGTTATAGTGCAGTAGGACTATGAAGACTTTGCCTTTATTACAACAGCTCAACGTTCACATTCTGGTGCTCAAGAATGGATGTGTATAAAAATGGTCCTTGGTAGCTTTTTTTTATTGTGAGGTGAACATCTGATCTCGATGTGAGAATTTCTGAAAAGGGATCTGTCCCAAGGTATCACTGTGCTCAGGCAGACCATTCCTATTTAAATGTTCTTTTTTTATTCACTAATGTGACCTGGGCATTGCTAGCTGGCCAACATTTATTGTCCATCCCTAATTACCCTTGAGAAGGTGATGGTTAGCTGCCTTCTTGAACCGCTACAGTCCACGTGGTGTAGGTTGATCCACAAAGCTCTTAGTGAGGGGATTCCACTGTTTTGACCCCATGCCAGTGAAGGAAATGTGATATATTTCCAAGTCAGGATGTTGAGTGGCTTGGAGGGAAGATTGCAGTTGGTGTTCCCATGTATCGGCTACACTTGTTCTTCTCAATGGAAGTGGTCATGGGCTTGGAAGATGCTGTCTAAGGATATTTGGTGAATTTCTGTAGTGCATCTTGTAGTTAGCATGCACTGCTATTACGGATCATCGGTGGTGGAGGGAATGAATGCTTGTGGATATAGTGTCAATCAAGTGGACTGCTCTCACCTGGATGTTTCTTGATATTGTGTGATGAGAATCAAATTAACTGAAGAGTGGTATCTGCAATTGGGGATTATGAATATCTATGATGTTGGCGACCACTGAAAGGGGTGGAGATAAAGGATCATCCAAGTCGCACTTCTGCCAGCGTTTTTGCCTTAATTTTGCGCTGATGTTTTGGAGGCACCTCATCCAGTGAGTGCTTTAATTATCCACCATCTTTCACGACTGGATGTGGCAGGACAGCAGAGCTTAGTCTGATACCTTGGTTGTGGAGTCACGTAGCTCTGCCTGTCACTTGCTCTTTATGCTCCTTGGCATGCACGTAGTCCGTTTGGTAGCTTCACCAGGTTGACACCTCATTTTTATGTGTGCCTGGAGCTGCTCCTGGCATTTCTTCCTGCACTCTCCATTGAACCAGGCTGATCCCCTGACTTGATGGTAATGGTTGAGTAGGTGATGCCAGCCATGAGGTTGGAGATAATGCTGGTGTACAATTCTGATCCTGTTGATAGCCCACAGCGCCCCGTGGATGCCCCATCTTGAGTTGCTAGATCAGTCTGAAGTCTGTCCCGTTTAGCATGGTTATAGTGCCACACAACATGATCAGGGGCATTCTGAATGTGATGGAGGATATTCTTAGTGTGAAGGCAGGAATTTTTTCTCACAAAGACTGTATGGTGGCCACTCTTATCAGAACTATCATGGATGCATCTGCAGCTGACAGATTGATAAGGATTTGGCCAAATATGTTTTTCCTTCTTGTTAGATCCCTCATCACACGCTCCTGACGTAATCGAGCATCTGTGTCCTTTAGAACCCAACCAAATCAATCAGTAGTGCTGTTGCCAAGTGACACTTGGTAGTGGACATTGAAATCCTCCATCTAGAATACATTTTGGTTACTCTCAGTACTTGTTCAACATGCAGGAATACTGATTAATCAGTTGAGGGAGAATGGCACATGGTAATCAGCAGGAGGTTTCCTTGCCCATGTTTAACCTGAAGCTACAAGACTTCATGGGGTCCAGAGCCAATGTTGAGGACTCCCAGGGTATACCACCATGTCGCCACCTCTGCTGATTGTGGTGTCTGGGACATTATCTGTAAGGTATGATTCTGTATGTATGATTGTGTCAGACAGTTGTTTGACTAGTGCTGATTTAAAATTAGAGCATCATTTTAGCATAGAGATGAAGTGAGTATTTTTCTGTCAAAGGTTTATGCAACTTTGGAACACTGCTTCAGAAGGCAGTGGAGGTGAGATCTTTGAATGTTTATAAGGTGGAGGTAGATTCTTGACAGGTAGGAGAATCTAAGGTTATCAGGGATTGATGGAAATATGGAACTCGGAACACAAATCAGACATGACCTAATTGAGTGGCAAAGCAGGGTTGAAGGGCTAAATGGATTACTTCTGTTCTTAATTCTTGGTGTACGAGTGGGTATTCTAGTTATAACATTTTACAACTGCTCTATTCTCAAAGTTCTCTAATCATTCAGCGCTTATGATGAAATCCAAGAAACTAATTGCTGCAAATGTTCTTTTCAACGGTTTTTTAATGCCCAGTAAAATTATTCACAGATATAGACAAAAGGTGTTCTACATGCCAATTCTATTTTGAAAATTACGTCAAGACTTCTTTTTTTGAATGAAGAGTTTCATAAAAGAAGGCAATGCAAAATGTCTGTTCACACAACTTCAAGCAGCTGAAAGTACATTCACTTTTATAGCTATTTATAGACTTAAGACCTTTATTGCTATAAAGAATTTTGCTCCCGTCCCTAAATAATCTGATTTTTCATCATTTGGTTTTTACTAACTTCACTACTAACTGGCAATGCTGTGCAGTTTTTTCTGGCTGAGGGGACAGGTTAGAGACTGACCCAGCACCATTTCTTAATTGGTCACTGAGAGCCACACAGCAGTATGTGTAGGGCGGCACAGTGGCTCAGTGGTTAGCCCTGCTGCCTCACAGCATCAGAGGCCCGGGTTTGCTTCCACTCTCGGGCGACTGTCTGTGTGGAGTTTGCATATTTTCCCCGTGTCTGCAAGGGTTTCCTCTGGGTGCTCCAGTTTCCTCCCACAGTCCAAAGATGTGCAGGCTGGGTGAATTGGATATGCTAAATTGCCCATAGTGTTCAGGGGTGTGTGGATAAGGTGAGTTATAGGGGGATGGTCTGGGTGGGATGCTTTGAGAGTTGGTGTGGACTTGTTTGGCCGAAGGGCCTGTTTACACACTGTAGGGATCCTAAGTCTAACCTTTCTGCTAAGCTGTTTTTCTGAGCTTGGCATCTTTCCCCAGTGCCATTAATAAGATTAAGAAGTTGAAAAAGCTTTGCCAGGGAACCATTGTCCTTGAAAGTAGCTCTTTAAGCCAGCTTCATGGATATTTAGAACATCAGTCACTCGGTCTTCCTGTTACCAATTTAACCGTACATAGTTACAATGGATGGAATTACTAGTTCGTGCAGATGATACAATACAAGATGATGTGAGATTGCAAGGTGTATTCCTACTCCTGTCTGTTAATTTTCTGTAAAGTGGTATGTCATCTGTAGGAATTTGGAACTTAAGAAATAGTTAAGATTATGAAATTGTTGTCCAATTATTCAATATGAGTAATTTTCTTTATCTATAATAGTTGCCATAATCAATGACTGACATTGCATCAACGGAGGGGGTTGTCCTCATGCTTTGGTTATAGTTCAGCTTCACTAATGCCCCTCAGAGAAGGAAATCTACCATTCTCACTTGATCTGGTCTACATGTGACACCAGATCCACAGCAATGTATTTGACTCACAACTACTCTCTGAAATGGCCTATAAAGCCACTCAGTTGTATCAATCACTAAAAATCTCAACAAAGAAATGAAACTGGACAGACCATCTATCATCGATGAAGGCAGCAGAAAAATGACAACACATAGTCCTGACGAACCCTCAAAGCCCTCCTTAGTAACATCTAGTGGCTAGTGCCAAAATTAGGAGAGCTATGTAGTATCAGTCTAGTAAATCTCTTTAGCCCTGTTCAGGACCTTTGCATTCATCCTGAAATAAGGAAACCAAAACACAGTGTTTGAAGTGTGGTCTCTGCAATACCCCACATAGCTGAAGTATAACAATCTTATTTTTATGTATGATTCCTCTCATTGTAAGGGCTAGCACCCCATTAGCTTTCTTGATTCTGTGCTGTACCTGCATACTAACATTTTGAAAGTCCTGCTAGATTCCTTTGCGCCTCAGCAGTCATTAGCCATTGAAGTAGTACTCTGCATTTCTTTTTTTTCCTGCCAAAGTGAATAATTTCATATGGTTTTTCATTTACCAGATTTTTGCCCACATTTACATCATTGTGTTTTCTTCATAGTATGCTTTCCTACCTATATTTGTAACATCTGCAAATTTAGCTACCCATGCCTTTAATATCCTCAACTAGTACATTGGGCATAAATTGCAAAATGTTAAGGTTTCAGCAGACACCCCTATGGGATGTCACTTGTCACATGCTGCCAATCTGCAAAAGACCATATGTGCATATTCTATTTTCTGCCAACCAGCCAACATCGCCACTGATGCAACCTTATCAATCCATTTAAGCACTTTAAGCACAATAATTTCCAGAATTCATTATTTATTCTTCTTTATCCATTATGTCTTTATCCATTCCTACATCCTGTGGGCTACTATTAGAAATGAGTAACTCACATTGCAGGTCCATTTTGTAGAGCTAGTTCTAGAGCGATTCAGTTCCTTTTTCTGTGCAATAACAAAGGACTGCGAATGGGAAGAAAATGGTAAAAACTTATGTAATATTTGTTTTGACTGATTATTGTGGTCACTCTCAAAGGTATTTTAACAAAAAGCTAACACTTCTCTTTGACAAAAGAAGTAGGAAATGTGTGTCCTGCCTTGGGCAAAGCATTTGATTGGTGAATTCGGCCAGGGAATAGAAAAGATAAAGCGACCTGTCTGAAAAATATAAAGTGTATTCACTTAAACTGAACTTTTGTTTAATTCATTTCTGTCCTGTGGGCACTGCTGGACTGTGGTTTCAAATAATTCAGTATTGTAATACATGTTAGTGACAGCTAAGTGAGCAGGAAATTGTATTCCACAGACTAGCTCTTGCATCTAAATATGATCAAGATGTTGTTTTGGGCTTCTGACGTGGCTTGGCAAGTAACTTTGAATTCAAATGGCCCCTCTTTTGACAATATATCCTTCAATTATCTGGAGTCTAGTTCACATGTCTACATCAACTGATAGCAATCTCCACCAACCCTCTTCTCCCTTTTACACTGCTTCTATACAGGTGACTGCTATTTGAAATTATTCCAGCTACTGTGGATGGTATTTCTTCTAAGAAGAGAAGTTCCTGCTCACAGGGCTCAGTGATCTTAGTTCTTTCAAGGAGCAACAGCAGTTCTGATAGGGCACTGAGAAGTACAATGGCATACAGTGCAGCAGTGACGAAGTGCGAAGCTAGGAGTGACTGACACCAATTATGGGAGAAATTGGCAGAATGGAGGAGACAGTTTGGTGTGGGGCATTTGTAGAAAACAGGAGCAGCTCTGAAAGGGAAGAAACAGATAGCTATGTTTGGTGCTTCACAAGTGGTTTATGGAGGGGAGAGGAATGCAGCATTCATGCAAGGTGAGAAGATTGCTAGCTTGAATGCAGAGGATTAAAACATTGGGAGTTGTGAGGGAGAAAAGCATGCTAATTTGAAGTTGTGGGGCTACAGAGTCTGGAAGAAGAATGACAACCTGTAATGGATTTTCAGGAAAAAGAAATGCTCAATAAGAGTTGAGCAGCGAGAGAGAAGATGTATTCCAGCTCAAACTTGGGAGAGCATAATAATGTCATGAGCTGGGAGACATTAGTCTGTGTGAACAGAGAAAAGGAGAAAATTACACATAAGGACCGGAAAGGTTGGAGGTGATGATGAATGCCTCCTTTAACAGTATGGAGAAAAGGCATTGTCCTTATTGGTTGATGACCTTATTGATGACCTTATTGGTTTAATGAATTATTACTTCTTAAAATTTTCCAAAATTTGAAATACATCGATTTGAAGTATGAAAGAATTTGAAAATAACCAGAATTCCTAATTTTTGGCATAAAAAGTAAAATGGTTCTCATCATATGTCTTAGAAATTCACCTAATTTTGTTTTCTCCAGCCTGATTGAAATAATTCCATGATCAGCCAAGATCCTTCATAGTGTTATGTATGTTTTTACAAGAACAATCTAAATGTTTTTAACTTAGCAATGTATTTTTATTTGCAGCAAGTAGAAAGAAGTTCTAAAATATCAAGAAAAATAATTAATTTCCAAAGAGCAAAGATAAAGTCATTTTGAACATTAATAAGCAAACTGTGGTTTTTAGACTGGAAAACTGGAAAACCCTACTTCGTTGCAGATTCTGAAATACTGGGAATTAAAATTTACCATACAAAGTAGTTTCATGTTATTAATATTTGTTATTTCCTTATCAGGCATTCTGTATTTTTTCACACCTTCAAACAAATTACGGAATGGTTAATATATCTGCAACTTCTGTTATAAAACTATTTAACTATCTGTCATAGTGCTGTACTTGACCGTTCCTGAGTTACCAGCCTATTAGTGTTAGCGTCAGCTTTTATTCAATTTCTGGGTTGGAACTATGCATCATGGATTTTTATTGTTTTGACATTATGAATACGAAAGGGGAATTTTGAATAGCATAACTGGGAAGTTTTACATAATACATCTGACCCCAGCCAGAGATAAAGGAAGAAAGCAATTAAGAGTGCACTTCCAAATTCCTCCTCCTTTCTCCCCTTACTGTTCTTTCTATTCTTCTATGGGATGTGAGCATCACTGCCAAGGCCAGCATTTATTGTCCATCCCTAATTGCCCTTACAAGATTGTAGTGAGCTGTCTTCCTGAATTGCTTTATCCATCTGGTGTAGGTACACCTGTAATGCTGTTAACAACGGAGTCCCAGGATTTTGACCCAGTCACAGTAAAGGAATAAGCCCGTTTTCTTCCAAATGTAAATAGATCCTATCCCTCAGTATCTTCTCCAGCAGCTTCCCCACCACTGACGTGAGGCTCACCGGTCAATATTACCTGGATTAATGAGTACTTTGCGTTGGTATTCACAGAGGAGAGGGACACGACAGATGTTGAGGTTAGGGATAGATGTTTGATTACTCTAGGTCAAGTCGGCATAAGGAGGGGGGATGTGTTGGGTATTCTAAAAGACATTAGGCTGGACAAGTTCCCAGGTCCAGATGGGATCTCTCCCAGGTTACTGAGGGAAGTGAGAGGAAATAGCTGGGGCCTTAACAGATATCTTTGCAGCATCCTTGAGCACGGCTGAGGTCCTGGAGGACTGGAGAATTGCTAATGTTGGCCCCTTGTTTAAGAAGGGTAGCAAGGATAATCCAGGTAATTATAGACCGGTGAGCCCGACATCAGTGGTTGGGAAGCTGCTGGAGAAGATACTGAGGGATAGGATCTATTTACATTTGGAAAAAAATGGGCTTATTAGTGAAAGGCAGCATGGTTTTGTGCAGGGAAGGTCATGTCTTACCAACTTGATAGGATTCTTTGAGGAAGTGACAAAGTTGATAGATGAGGGAAGGGCTGTGGATGTCATATACATGTACTTCAGTAAGGCATTTGATAAGGTTCCCCATGGTAGGCTGATGGAGAAAGTGAAGTCGCATGAGATCCAGGGTGTACTAGCTAGATGGATAGAGAACTGGCTGGGCAATAGGAGACAGAGAGTTGTAGTGGAAGGGAGTTTCTCAAAATGGAGAACTGTGACCAGTGGTGTTCCACAGCGATCCATGTTGGAACCACTGTTGTTTGTGATATTCATAAATGATCTGGAGGAAGGTATAGATGGTCTGATTAGCAAGTTTGCAGATGACATTAAGATTGGTGGAGTAGGAGATAGTGAAGGGGATATCGGAGAATGCAGCAAATATAGATAGATTGGAGAGTTGGGTGGACAGATGGCAGATGGAGTTCAATCCAGGCAAATGCGAGGTGATGCATTTTGGAAGATCTAATTCAAGAGCGAACTATACAGTAAATGGAAAAGTCCTGGGGAAAATTGATGCACAGAGAGATCTGGGCGTTCAGGTCCATTCTACTCTGAAAGTGGCAACGCAGGTGGATAAAGTGGTCAAGAAGTCATACGGCATGCTTTCAGTCCTCGGACAGGGTATTGATTACAAGAGTTGGCAGGTCATGTTACAGTTGTATAGGACTTTGGTTCGACCACATTTGGAATACTGCGTACAGTTCTGGTCACCACATTACCAAAAGGATGTGGATGCTTTGGAGAGGGTGCAAAGGAGGTTCACCAGGATGTTGCCTGGTATGGAGGGTGCTAGCTATGAAGAGAAGTTGAGTAGATTTGGATTATTTACATTGGAAAGACGGAGGTTGAGGGGGTCCTGATTGAGGTCTGCAAAATCATGAGAGGTATAGACAGGATGGATAGCAAGAAGATTTTTCCCCAGAGTGAGGGACTCAATTACTAGGGGTCATGATTTCAAGGTGAGAGGGGAAACGTTTGAGAGAGATACGCATGGAAAGTTCTTTACGCAGAGGGTGGTGGGTGCCTGGAACATGTTGCCAGCGGAGGTGGTAGAGGCAGGCATGATAGTGTCATTTAAGATGTATCTAGACAGATACATGAATGGGCAGGGAGCAGAGGGATACAGATCCTTGGAAAATAGGCGACAGGTTTAGATAGAGGATCTGGAGCAGTGCAGGCTTGGCGGGCCGAAGGGCCTGTTCCTGTGTCGTAATTTTCTTTGTTCTTTGAACAGCGATATAGTTCCAAGTCAGGATGGTGTGTGGCTTCGAAGGTAGCTTGCAAGTGTTTGTGTCCTTATACATCTGCTGCCCTTGTCCTGCTAGCTGATAGAAATAGTGTTTGATGGAGGCTATTGATAAAAAATTTAGCAAGTTGCTGCAATTGCCATCTGTATGGTACACCCTGCTACCACTTTGTATCTGTAGTGGCTGGGGTGCCACTCAAGTGGACTGCTTTGTTTTGGATGCTGTCAAGTTTTTTGGATATTATTAGAATTGCATTAATTCAGGAAAGTGGAGCGTGAAGTGCCTTCTAGATGGTGGTTGAGCTTTGGGGAGACACGGAGGTGAATTATTCACCGCAGAATTCTAATCTCTGACTTGTTCTTAGAGCTACAGTATTTATATGCTAGTTCAGTTCAGTTTCTGGTCAGCGGAAACCCACAGAATGTTGGCAGTGTTAGAATCCTTGCTGATTTTTCTTTATTTTTGTTTTATACTCTTCTCAATTTTGGTTTGCAGCTTTAAACTGAAAATAACCTTTGGACTGTGAGCAGCATCTTGTGCTGGGGGGAAGAAAAGGAACAAACAAGCCAGGCATGGAATTTAATTGTAGGGTGGTTTGTGATCAAACGTTTCTACAGATTCTTTGGCACCAGGGAAAAGCAATATGTTTAACTAGATAGCAGATGTTTAACCATTAACAAGGCCAGTACCTGGGAATTAGTGTCAGCAAGTCTAGGAGAACATGATTGTCAAGCAGAGGGAAAGACAGGAGAGTTTGAACTAGAGATAACATAGCAGGAGGAGCAGGAAAGTTGATGTTTCGGGCCGGAACCCTCCTTCAGAAACTTTCCTGTCAACTTTTCCACTCCTCTGATGCTGCCTGGCCTGCTGTGTTCCTCCAGCTCCACACTGTGTTATCTCTGACTCCAGCACTGGCAATTCTTACTACCTCTGAGAGAGTTAGATCTGGGTTTTTGGACTGTGCTTCTGGGAGAAGGAGTTTAACTGGTAATACAACAGCATGAAAATTTGAAAATTTCCTGTCAACCTCCCATTTGAAAGTTCAGAGAATAGAAACTAAATTAGAAGTATAGGTGAAACTTGCTCAGAATGAACAGAAAAGGTGGCCCAGAGTGACATCTTCAGAAATTCAAGAAACATTTATATATATGTGTGGAACAATGCATCACGAAAACCGCTTCTGTTTTTTTTTTAGTCATCCCTAACTGTGTTTGTTTGTCTGTCTACCTTTTGTGTGAATGGGGCTGAAAACAAAGCTGTTTAAATCGATTACATTTATTATATAATTTACTTCATTTTGCTCTACTAAAGTTACTGTATTGTTGATAACTAGTTAAATCTTTTGTTTAAGCTGTAAACCTAGTGTCTGGAATTGATTATTCACAGAGCCTGGGATTGGTTCTTCAAAAAGTCTGGTTAGGAACAATTGAAGTCAATCTTGAGGGTCTTTTGAAAGTTTTAATTTTACTGTGTAGTGAATACACAGGTAGGAAGGCTGATTTGATTCAGCTGTCCATCTCTATGTTGTAACAGTGGGCAATTCCGCGATGGTAATGCTATTGAATATCAAAGGAAGATGGTTAGATTCTGTCTTGTTGGAGATGGGCATTGACTGGCACTTGTGTCAATGTTACCTGCCACTTATCAGCCTGAGTGTTGTCCAGGTCATGTTGCATTTCGACATGGACTGGTTCAGTATCTGAGAGATTGCAAATACTGCGCAGCAAATATCCCCACTTCTGACTTTGTGCTGGGAAGGTCAGTTTTCAGGATCTAGGTATCACTGGCTAGGCCAGCATTTATTGCCCATCCAGAATTGCCCTTCAGAAGGTGACAGGGAGCTGTCTTCCTGAAATACTAGAATGATGAAAGGGTTAAGATGACTGACCTTCAACAGCCAGAACTCTTTCCTTTTGTGTCTGATATGCTTCCAACCAGTGGAAAAATTTCTCCTTGATTTCCATGGATTCCAGTATCACCCACGATGCATTTTTTGTAAGCTTGCCAGTGGCATGCTTGTTATAAATGTTTTCCCTTGATTCTGAGTGATAGATTCTCCTTTAAATAGATTTTCACAGAATTGTGGAATGGTTACAGATCATTGCACCCATTCAAACATCTCTGAAAGAGCAGCTCAGCTGGTCCCACTGCCTTATCTTTTTTTCCTGTAACCCTACATTTTTTTCTCACTAGACCTTATAAATTATTCATCTGATTGTCATGCTGATGTGGAATCGATCTATGTTCTTTCAGCCTCCTGTTTTTCTACTTTGGATTCCTGCATCTGCGGTTTTTTTTGTCATCTACCATCCACTCTCATTCACAGCCACACACTTCCCTTCTCCTATCAGTGGTGCCTTTCATCTCTCCCATACTTCCTCCTCCTCCTCTCTACAATCTTACTTACAATCTTCTCCCTCCATATACTATCTACAGGAGCTCTTCTCTCCTCTTACATGTCAGCCTAACATTCCTCTTTTATCCTTTTGTAGTTCATGCTGGCACTCTCTAGCAACAGCATGGCAAAATTCCGTCAATTTGCTTGCCTCCTCCCATTAATACTGACACAAGTGTGCATTGGCACTCCTGCTTTGTTCATGCTGGCACTTTTAATCCCATCCCGGGTCACTGTTCTCCAAATCCTACTCTTTGTGTCTTTCCCAAGTTTACATTGGCAGTGTTCTTTCCTTCCTGCCATGCTGGTAATTTTAATCTGGCCAGCATTCAAAGCCATCAGTGGTATCAAGGAAGTAGACCTTTAGTGT
Organism: Ginglymostoma cirratum; assembly: GCA_024137785.1. Taxonomy (NCBI): domain Eukaryota; kingdom Metazoa; phylum Chordata; class Chondrichthyes; order Orectolobiformes; family Ginglymostomatidae; genus Ginglymostoma; species Ginglymostoma cirratum. The sequence goes on from JAHRHZ010000024.1 coordinate 32,049,839, forward strand.
GCTGAAGATGGTGCAGATGTTCAATTCAAATTAAGTAACCTCATGTTCAGTAGCAGTCTGCCTTTTCAGTACTTACCCAATATTTGTAACATTCCACTCTCTTCACTAAATCATCAATGTTTGAACCCTGAATGTTGCAGCCAATAGGATAAGCAACATACATGCATACAAGAGTCTTCCTGTAGCAATTTTCTGACAAAGTATTTTTGTTTTTCAGTCTTCAGCATCAGATATGCGCTATGAAGCTACATTTTCCACAGACAATGTTCAGGCGAAGAAGCGCCCAAGGGTCCTGAATTCCAAATTCATGAACGAATATGTGGACGATCCTGGTTATCGTACCTTCTTGGGAAACTTCTTCCAAACGCATTGCCATCAAGGACAATAAAATCATGCTGACAGCCAAAAAGAGAGCTATTTTGATCAGGACATTGAATGAAAAGCCTGACAGATCTTTTGGATACAGTAACTTGCAGCACATTGCATTGTAATATAAATTTTAAGTGAACGTTGAGGAATTGAAGTTAATCCATTTCTGTCATATAATGGACGTAAGGCCACCCTCCATCCCCATCCCCATCCCCCACTCTCTTTTGCAGAACATAAAGGGACGAAGAAATATCTGGAAATTTCTTCTCAGAACAAGAACTTTTACTGTTATGAATGATTTTTCATGTATCTCAAAAATAGGTTCCTATTTTGGGCCTACATAAAAAAAATAACATGCTTATGTGTACTAAAATATTTTTTATATTATTATTGCTACCGTTTCCAGTAGCATTTGTTATGTTTGTTTTTAGCCTTTTAATTTTATTGACACTGTTTCAGAATCCCACTTACTCAGTTCATTCGCTTTTATTCAACTGAACTTTGCAAAAGAGAAAGAAAACATCCATTGCCACCTGATGGCAGGGTTTTTTTTATATATATTTAATAAAAGACAGATAAGTGACAGATAGTTTGCAGACAAGTACGTTATGTTATTTGGTACTCATCAGTTATAAAAGAAACGCTTGAGGGTTTTTAAATTATCAGGAATTCTGTTCTATTCTGTAAAACTAAGTATCTGTTTTCTCAATGAGATAGAACACAAAAATCCAGCAGCATTTTTGAAGTAGACATTAAGGATGTTTAGTAAGAATTCTTTGCCTCACTTAATCTTTTCCCTTTACCATTTAGGTGAGCAAGTTGATATGGAGTATGGGTCATCCCCATTCAGGATAAAGGGTTTATACTTGAGCGATTAGCTATAGCAAAGGTGTGTGAAGTTCAAATCATTTGAAGTGCTCTTTAAAACCAGGAACCACAGCTCCTGTATTATAGCTGTTTGGTGTAATTGTTACCTTATGGTTATTTAATGTGATTTTCCTCTTTAAATACACTAAAGTTTATGAATGGACAGAGTAGAATAAAACCGCCAGCATTGATTATCTTCTGGTCTTTTGAATTCATCAATTCTGCAGAATTTTTTTGTTCAGTCGTACTGCAGCAGAAAGGGTTTGTTTGTCCGTGACTGCATTTGCAGCTTTTGATAAGAGAATGCATGTGGCTTTCTATAACACGTAGTATGTGATCTGAATTGCTCTCTTGGCACACATCAAGCATGTTTTGCCTTAAGGAATTAAAATAAATTGCAGTGTGTTTCACACTGTTTTGCACAGCTCCTCCCAGAAGAAAGTCTGCATTTCGAGCAAAATTTAAGCCATAATGCCTGTTATAGCTTTGAACAGCAAGTTTGAACCTCCTGTGCTTTTAAATTTATTCTCATTCAAAATCTCCTTTTCAGGAGTACTTACCAACATGCCTGTCAATTACTTCATTGAGGGAGACTTTTTGGAATATGATTCTTGTAGTTTTAAAAATATAAACTCGAATTGATGCTACTTATCAGCGAAGGTTATTGACTGAACATAAGAGTGAGGATTTATAATGCAAAATTCTGACCACAGTTAAGCATGTTTTCTTACTGCCCTTTCAGCTCAGTGACCTGATTTTAATTCCAGCTCAAATTAATACAATGCAAGTTTTAGGCACCAATACATTTTATCTCCTTGAGGTTGTATCTATAAGGATGACAACCTCATCCACAACCCCAACTACAAACCTTCTAAAAAAGGTTAAAAAAATTTTATCTCCTTCGTTGGTCTGAAGCATTATGACATTATTTATTCTGCATTCAAGGCTATATGTTTGCAAATTGTTTGTTGAACATTCCTGTCGAGAAGAACCAACAGTTAAAATGCACAACCAACAATTGCTTAGAAAAAGGCCTTAACAGTGATATAGAGTGTGGAACGGATTGTTGGGATATAGGCAGAAGATTTACCTTCCAGGTGTCCTGTACGCTACCTGACCTTGCAGTATTTGTTGCTGAGTTTTGTTTCTAAAATGTTATATGGCTTGGTACTATGCACCTTAATGACCAAAAATAATGTGCAAGAGTGTAGACCAAGGAAATATACTATATTGCTATGTTTACAAGACATGAAAAGAGATCCTAAATTCTTTTAAAAGCTAGTCTAGTTTAAATTTTAGAATGATCACTGATAGTCGAAAGCATGTCACCAAGCTCAAATTGACACAAATTGACCACAATTTCTGGAATGATTATAATTATAATCATCAGTTATCGTATTTGAACCTGGACATACCCATCCTGGAATGTTGCACCCTTGCATTGTGTGGATCTTGCAGTCCACAAGAATAAAATGCAGCCATTGAGATGTGTCACACAGTCAGTTCTAAATGAAAGAGGACAATTGAAACTCATTATGCCTGAAGTGGTGCTAACAGTTCTTCATTGATCTCGTACAAAAGAACAAATGTCCTGGCCAGAGGTAGAGGCCAGTTGTTTCATAGAAACTGCCTTTTTAATTTGAAACCGATTCATCCAGGAACTGTGTCACATAATCAAAGTTGATCTTTGTAAAACATTTTGTTTGTATTTCTAAGTTACTTGAGTCTGGTAAAAAGTAATATACCGTTAACATCAAGTCACTCTGCTAAGTATCTAACAGGTGACACCAAATCAGACTTCAGCCCGAACTGATCCTAGCTCTGGCCTAAATCCTCTTCAAATTCTCTTGATTCTGGAAAAATTCTAGAGGATTGGAAAATTGCTAATGTAATGCTCTTATTTAGAAAGCGACAGAAAGAAGGAAACTATAGACCAGTTAGTTTAACACCTCTATTTGGGAAGTCATTTGAATCCATTATTAAGGAGGTAGTGCTGGGACACATCTTTGGACTGAGGGAGGAAACCAGAGCACCAAGTGGAAATCCACACCGACATGGGGAAAATGTGCATACTCCACACAGAGATTACCCAAGGCTGCTAACCACAGAGTCACCATGATATCTAATGATGTGCAAGTTAGGTGGATCGGCCAGTAAATTGCCCCGTAGTGTCCAGGGGTGTGCAGGCTAGGCGGATTTGCCAAGGTAAAGATTGAGTACGGGCACAGGGTAGAGGCCGGCTCTGGGTGGTATGCCCTTCAGAGGGTCATTATAGAGCTGATGGACTGAATAGCCTCTTTCTGCACTGCAGGGATTCTATGACACTTGGAAAGCCAAAATATAATCCATCAGAGTTAACATAGTTTTATAAAGGGTAAATGATGTTTCACTAATTTGCTGGAGTTTTTATTTGATGCTGTAACAAACATAATCAGTCCTATAGATATTGTATGTAATGTATCTTAATTTCCAGATAAGGTGTTGCGCAAAAGATTATTTTACATGATAAGACCTTATGTGGTTAGTGGTAATAAATTAGCTTGCATAGTCGATTGGCCAACCATCAGAAAGCAGAGAGATTGAATCAACATTTTTTTTTCTCTCTGGTTGGCAAACTGTAACTAGCGAAGTGGCCCTCGAGTCCCAACTATTTACAATCTGTTAATGACTTGGATACAGGGATAAAGTATACTATGACCAAATTTGCAGGTGATGCTAAAATAGGTGGGAAAGTTAGTTGCAATAAAAAGGCAATTTCTCTAAATGGAGAAAAACTGCACAAGGTATTGGTAAGACCACATATTGCTTCCAGTTTTGGTCCCCTTGAGGTGGGATGCAGTTGCGTTGGAGCTGGTTGGAGGAGGTTCACTTGACCGATTCTTTTGAGGAGATGAGCAGGTTAGGCCTATACTTGCTAGAGTTTAGAAAAATGAGAGGAGATCCAATTGAGGTATATCAGATGCTAAAGGCAATTGACAAAGTAGACCGAGACCAGATGTTTCACATGCAATCTAGAACATGAAGTCATAGTTTCAAGCTAAGGGGTGGCAGATTTAAAATTGGTGAGGAATTACCTCTTTCAACAGGTCATAAATCTGTAGAATTCTTTACCCCAGAGTGTAGTGGACACCAGGGCATTGAGTAAATTTAAAGAGGAGATAGGCAGATTTTTAATTAGTAATGGTTTGAAGAGTTATGGAGAGCAGGTAGAAAAGTAGAGTTGAGACTAAGAGAAGGTCGGTCAGAGCAAGCTTGAGAGACTAATTTACCTATTCCTGCACCTACTACTTCTGTTCTTAAAATCTGATTTTCTGGATAAATTTTATATTCACCTGATAAATAGACTGACCTTATTAAAAGTTTGAATCTGATAGGACCTCTTCAGAATAAAGAAGAGTAATTTTGGACTCAAGGTTTTCTGAAGAAGACTTTCTAAACTCAGACAAAATTGTGAATTGATATTCTCATATTTAATTTTTAAGTCATTCTCAATTTTTTTAATTTATTCATGGGATGTAGGCATCCCTAGCTGGCCAAACATTTCCTGCCCGTTCCTAGTCATCCTTGAGAAGGTGGTGGCGAGCTGCTGTCAAGAACTGCAGCAGTTGATTTGGTCCATAGGGATTGAGTTTCTGGATTTTGAGACAGCGACACTGAGTCACTGAGTCATACAGTCATAGAGATGTACGATGTGGAAACAGACCCTTTGGTCCAACTCGTCCATGTCACCCAGATATTCCTTAAATAAATTTTGTCCCATTTGCCAGCATTTGGCCCATATCCCTCTAAACCCTACCTATTCATATACTTATCTAAATTCATCTAAATTTTGTAATCGTACCTGCCCCCACCATTTCCCCTGGCAGCTCATTCCATATACGCACCACCTTCTGTGTGAAAAAATCGTCCCTCAGATCCCTTTTATATCATTCCTCTTTCACTTTAAACCTATGCCCTCCCATTTTGGAGTCTGACACCCTGGGGGAAAGACCTTGCCTATTTAGCCTATCCATGTCCCTCATGATTTTACAAATCTCTAGGTCACACCTCAGCCTCCGACACTCCAGGGAAAATAGCCCCATACTCTTCAGCCTCTCCCAATAGCTCAAACCCTCCAACCCTGGAAACATTCTCATAAATCTTTTCAGAACCCTTTCAAGTTTAAAACCATCCTTCCTATAGGAGGGAGACCAGAATTGCACACAATACTCCAAAAGTGGCCAAACTAATGTCCTGTATAGCCACAACATGACCTCTCAACTCCTAACCTCAAGCACTGACCAATGGAGGCAAGCATACCAAACATCATCATCAGTATCCTATCTACCTGTGAATTTGGTTGGTGGGCTGTTTGTTTTCAAGGACCTATGAACCTGCACTGCAATGTCTCATTGTGCAGCAGTGCTCCTCAGGACTTTACCATTAAGTGTGTAAGTCTTGCCCTGATTTGCCTTTCCAAAATGCAGCACCTCACATTTCTCTAAATTAAACCCCCGTCCATCACTCCTCAGCCCATTGGCCAATCTGATCAAGATCCCATTGTACTCTGAGGTAACCTTCTTTGTTGTCAGCTGCACATCCAATTTTAGTGTCATCTGCAAACGTATTAACCATACCTCCTACGTTCGCATCCGAATCATTTATATAAATGATGAAACGCAGTGGACCCAGCGCCAATCCTTGTGGCACATGCCAGTCACAGGCCTCCAGTTTGAAAAGCAAGCCTCCACCACCACAATGACATTTCTGGATGGTGGAGAACTTGCAGGTAGTGGTGTTCCCATGTATCTGCTGCCCCCTTTGACCTTCTCAATGAAAGTGGTTGAGAGTTGGAAAAGTGCTGTATAGCAACCTTGCTGAATTTCTGCAACACATCCTGTTGTCAGTGCACATTGCTACTACTGAGCATTGGTGGTGGAGGGAGTGGATGTTTGTGTATGTATTGCCAATCAAGCGGGCTACTTTGTCCCAGATGGTGTCAAGCTTCTAGCGTGTTGTTGGAGCTGCACTCATCATATGCCATTGCCTTGTCAATGGTAGAGATGTGTTACTTGCTGCACTATTCCTAGCCTGTCACCTGCACTTCTAGCCACGGTACTTGTATGGACATTTTGGTTCAATTTCTGGTCAACTGTAACTCCCAGAGTGTTGTAATTTATTTCCTTTTTTCTTTCTTCCTTATATGCGTGTGTTTGTGTGTGTTGAAACAAGCATCCCTCAGATTTGAATGCATGAATAAACCATACCTCAGTTTTAATACTAACAAGCTTGCTGTGGGTCATTTTTAATAAGGACTTCACAAACAGAAAGTTGGGGGGTGAACACACCAGCGCTTGTTTGAAAAGGAAGAAGAAAATAAATACAAACCTCTGCTTACAGACAAAAGAGAAGCAATATAAAATAAATGAATGCATCTCTCCCTCCTGTCCATAACAGAATGCAGAAAAAATAATTGTCATAAACCTGCCCATCCTTTAATGCCTCCAGGAATTCTCAAATGAAACTGATGTAAGCACTTGGGGAATTGATGTGGAAATATAGACAGCCTGTAATAAAAGTTTACCTTCCAATACATCAGCTCACTATAATTTACCAATTCACATCTCAGTTCTGTGTGTTGTTTTTAATTTAGTTTAATAGATTGCATTGGAAATATTATGTAAGATAACATTCAGTACTATGCAGACCTTTGTCTCTTTTTGTTTTACTTGTGTTACAATAAATTTTAAGTATCACAGATTCCAAATGTTAAGATTGAATTCCAATCTAAGCAACCGAAGCCTATTTTTCAGTATTGTCTTCTGCCTCCTCATTTTGTCAAATGGGTTTTGTCGTTCAATGGTATTCAGCCATATCTCTGATCTGTCAATGGTTGAGAGTATCACTCTAAACTTTTTTGGTCGGTGGGTTGTTTGTTTTCAAAGAAACTTCTAAGCTATCTTAAAATTTTAATAATTGCAAGTAGAAGAAAATCTCAAAAAAAAAAAGTATTTTGACTTCCATCTGTTTTCGGAAATGATCAGTGGCTACAGTAACCTTTGCCAAGCGAACATCTAAAATGACTGTTACGGTTTTTATTTGCTCTGTGATGCTGATTGATTTATTGCCATCTCTCATCCTTTCAATCCATTGGTGAGTTTATGATGTATATCAGCTTGAAGCTCCCCTGTTCAATTGCCAAGTAAACCTACCATTTTGTATCATTTTTCATCCTCTCAGTTGTGTTTAAAGATCGTTTATTTTTATTTTTGAATTTCCCTGTTTTATAGTTTTAGCCTGTGAGGGCAGTGGTCCATGATTCTATTACTCCACTATCTTTATCATTGGGGTAAAACTTCTGCAGTGATCTTATTTTAATGTTTCATAAGTGCATGGGAAGTGGGGATGATCGCTGACAATTGCACAATGTTCAGCGCCATTCGCGACTCCTCAGATACTGAAGTTGTCCATGTTCAAATGCAACAAGATCTGGACAATATCCCAGCTTGGGCTGACAAGTAGCAAATAACATTCAAGCCACACAAATGCCAGGCTATGACCATCACCAATAAGAGATAATCTAACCACTGACCCCTGACATTCAATGATGTTACCATCACTGAATTGTTAATAGGCAATCCACAATCAACGTCCTAGGAGTTCTCAGTGACCAGAAACTCAGCTGGACTCATGTCATAAACACAGTGGCTGCAAGGGCATGTCAGTGGCTAGGAATACCACAGCGAGTCACCTTCTGACTCCTGAAAGTCTGTCTGCCATCTACAAGGCACGCCAGGAGTGTGATGGAATATTCCCCATTTATCTGGATCAGTGCAGCCCCCACAAGACTCCAGAATCTTGACACCATCTGGGACAAAGCAGCCTGCTTGATTAATAATGCATCCACAGACACCCACTCCCCCCACCACCAAAGTTCAGTAGTGCAGTGTGTACAGTCTACAAGATGCACTGCAGAAATTAAGCATGTTTCTTATATAGCACTATCCAAACTCGCGACCAATTTCATTGAGAAGGATGAAGAGGTAGCAGATACATGGGAACACCACCTCCTGCAAGTTCTCGACCATCCTGATTTGGAAACATATCATTGTTCCCTCACTGTCCACCATCAACAAGGTATGAGTCAGGAGTGTGATGGAATACGCCCCACTTGCCTGGATGAGTGCAGCCCCAACAACACTCGAAGTTTGACACCATCCAGGACAAAGCAGCCCGTTTGATTGACACTACATCCATAAGCATCCACTCTCACAACCACTAACGCGCAGTAGCAGCAGTGTGTACAATCAACAAGATTCACTGCTGAAATTCACCAATGATCCTCAGAAAGCACCTTCCGAATCTATGACCACTTTCATCTAGAAGGACAAGAGTAGCAGATATATGGGAACATCACCATTTTCAAATTCCCTTCTAAGCCACTCACCATCCTTACTTGGAACTATATTGTAGTTCCTTCACTGTTGCTGGGTCAAAATCCTGGAATTCCCTCCCTAATGGCATTGTGGGTCAACCCGCAGCAGATGGATGGCAGCGGTTCAAGAAGGCAGCTCACCATCACCTTTCAAGGGCAACTAGGGATGAGATTTAATGCTGGCCAGCCAGCAACATCCATATCCCACAAACACATGAAAAATAATAAAAAAAAGACTCAGCATGACCCCAGAGTGAAAATTCATGTACTGTATGGGTGAAGAGATGTTCACCAGATTCCAAAGGGCATTTCTTTAAATTGACATAGCTTATTTGGGGTTACAAACATAAAGACTTCTTTTGCTCTCTCCGACAAAGATTATTGCCAGTAACCATGAAGTAAGTCCACCTTTGTGATGTAAGTGGTTTGTCCAAGTTTTTTCACACAGGTCTCCAGCCTTGGAATTGGATATGAATCCAATTTAGTTATGGTGTTGACCTTCTGATAATTCATACACAATCATTGAGTACCATCAAGTTTGGGAACCAAAGTAATTGGTGAACTCTACTCACTTTGACTTAGCTTGATAATGTCTTCTTGGAGCATCACTTCCACTTCCTTCTGTACCTGTGCGGATTTGAGAGGATTAAGTATGTAGGGGTGTTGTTTTATTGGAACAGCATTCCCTACTTCAACCTCATGTACATTGACATTAGTCCTCCCCATTCTATTCCTACATATGTTCTCATATTGCTGCAAAGAGCCTTTCAGTTCAGTTCCCTTCTGCTAAGACAGATAGCTCACTATCCTATCTGATTCTCCAAGGATGTCTTCATTATTTAACTTATTTTGAGGCACATCAAAATCCAAACCATCTGGATTTGATTCCTCCCTCTGAGGGATAGTAACCAATACCTGTTTCTCCAGTTCCCTTTCCTTGTCATAGTATCATGTGAATATGTTGAAACCTTACATCTGATAAAGTTTTTTTCCTATCTGGCATCTTTACCAGATAATTCACCTGGCTCAACCTCTTCTCAAACTGATAAGGACCATGAAACCTTGCTTTGAAGGGATCTCCTCCCACTGGTAATAGCACCAATACTTTATCCCCACAGGCAAATATATGATTTTTAGATTTCTTATCTGCTTCTTGCTTCATTAGATGCTGTGCCACATTCAGTTGTTGTCTAGTTTATTCACCTACTCTGTTTAATCTTTATCACACATCAGATACATAATCCAATTGTGAGATCTCTGACTTCAGACCAATCAGCTTTTCCTTAATTAATTTTAAAGTGTCTGAGAATCAAGTCAAATGGAGTATACTGATTTGATTCATTTGGGGCATCGCTAATAGCAAATAATGTAAATAGGATACCTTTATCCCAATCATTTAGGTAACCCTAGCAATAAGTCCTCAGCATTGTCTTTAGGATCTAATGCCACCTTTCCAGTGCTCCATGGGATTCAGGATGTTACGCGCTTGATTTAAAGTGTTGGATGCCGAAACTACCCATGACCTCCTTAAATAATTTAGAAGTAAAATTGGACCCTTGGTCTGACTGAATCTCCCTGGGTACTCCATAATGGGTGAAGAAGACAACCAACGCCTCCACAACCTTATTTGCCTTCACAGTCCGTGATGGAATTGCCTCCAGAAACCAAGTAGACACATCGATTATGGTTAGCCAATGCTGGTTTCCACTTTTGGTTTTAGAGAGGGGACCTACACAATCAACCACAACCAGCGTGAAGGGTTCTTCAAATGCAGGAATTGGCTTCAAAGGTGTTGGTTTTATCACTGCCTGTAGCTTTCCTAACATCAGACACGTATGACAAGTATGGCAAAATTCAACTACATCTTCATGTAATCCAGGCCAATAGAAATGCTTCTGTATTTCTTCTGTAGCTTCTGTAGCCTGAGCCTTCCTCACCCCTAGATGATCTCCTACAGATAATTTGTGTGTTACCCGCAATACTTTCTGTCTGTATTCTACTAGCAACACAATCTGGTGAACGTCTGCCCATTTCTCCTTTGCGCTGACCTACCATGGTCTCCACTTTTGCCTTAGAATTCTATCCTTAAGATAATAACATTCAGGATTGCATTCTGACTCTTTTTCCAAGTAGGCTTTATGACATAAACCTTTTATTGTCTCATCTTTTATCGTAACTCCATTAATCTTTCAGAACTAAACACCTCTGCATGATCCTCTACCTGTTGTAATTTTTCTTTTACCATTTCATCAAACAGGGTGTCAGCTAACTGGACCTCAACCCCTTGTCTCTCTCTTTGGTTTTTCCTTCTTACTTTAACTTGTGACTGTGGAATTTTGTCACCACATAGTCTGGAAAAATTCGAGGGTATTTTTCTTTTAATTCCTCATTTCTCTGGTTTTCATTTGGATTCTCCACTACAAGGGTATCACTCCCACCTTTGATCCTTTGAGGTCGTTTCCAAGAACAAACTGTTTTCCTGGAATAGACATTCTTTGGATTACTCCCATTGTCACTTCCCAGTCTTGATTGGACTTTCCAACCTGATCTTACGGAGCGGAATGCTAGATCTCAGTCCATTTATTCCACAGGTTATCACTCACTCAGGTAACGTTTCAGAAGGAATGCAAATATTTTTATCTCTTACTACTAGAGATTGGCAGGGTCCCATATCTCTCAATATTTTAGCTTCTTTACCTTCTCCCCTGCTGTTCCTGAGCAAACCTTACCCACTGAGGTGAAGTCTTTGTAGAGATCGGGGTCCATCTCACTTTCCAGCCTGTGACTAGGCTGTCCACTCTACTGCAACTCCTCAACTTCTTTTGCGATTTCCTTCCCTCAACTAATCCCACTGGTTTAGCATCTTTTACCACATCCTTTTTCCCAGTGTCTTTCTTAAACCACTGGAATCGTATCTTTGAGTCCCATTCCATTGCAGTGAAAACACCTGAGGCCTCTTACCTTCTTTTCACGTTCTTGGATTTCTTTTTTCACGTAGTGAACTGTTTCCTGTCTGATTTACATTTTGTTTTTCATTGAAGGATCTCTTTATCCCAATTTCTTTCCCTCACGGAATGAAATTGTCAGAAGTTAAATTTCGATTGATGAACTAATGTGTATTCGTTCATCATCTCTGCAGCTCCTCTCACTGTTTGAACTTCCTGTTCCTCAACACGAGATCTTATCATTTCTGGAAGTGAGTTTTTGAACTCCTCCAGCAGAATAATCTCTCTCAGATCCTCATATGTCTGTTCTATCTTTAATGCTCTCACCCATCTATCAAAGTTGCTCTGTTTAATTCTTTCAAACTGGACCTAAGTCTGACCTGAGATAGTAGGGACAGCCGATGCTGGAGAATCTGAGATAACAAGGTGTAGATCTGGATGAACACAGCAGGCCAAGCAGCATCAGAAGAGCAAGAAAGCTGACATTTTGGGTCTGGACCCTTCTTCAGAAATAGGAGAGGGGAAGGGGATTCTGAAATAAATAGAGAGAGGGGGGAGGCGAATGGAAGATGGATAAAGGAGCAGATAGGTGGAGAGGAGACAGATGGGTAACCCAACCGCAACTCATCCCTCACACCCCCTCCCTGCAATAACAACCAAAACAGAATCCCCCTCAGCCTCATGTACCACCCCACCAACCTCTGGATCCAACACATCATCCTCCGCCACTTCCACCACCTGCGATCTGACCCCACTACCAAAGACATCTTTCCCTCCCCACCCTTATCTGCTTTCCAGAGGGACCACTCTCTGCGGGACTCCCTTGTCTGCTCCACGCTCCACACTCCCCACCAGCCCTACTACACCCGGCACTTTTCCCTGCAACTGCAGAAAGTGCTACACTTGCCCCTACGCCTCCATCCCAGGCCCTAAGAAAACCTTCCACATTAAACAGATGTTCACCTGTATCCGCTGTTCCTGATGTGGCCTCCTCTACATCGGTGAAACCAAGCGGAGGCTTGGAGACCGCTTTGTGGAACACCTACGCTCGGTTCGCGACAAACAACTGCACCTCCCAGTCGCGAACCACGTCAACTCCCCCTCCCACTCCTTGGACGCCCATCCTGGGCCTCCTCCAGTGCCACAACGATGCCACCTGAAGGTTGCAAGAACTGCACCTCATATTTCGCTTGGGAACCCTGCAGCCCAATGGTTTCAATGTGGACTTCACAAGCTTCAAAATCTCCCCGCCCTCGACTGCATCCCAAAACCAGCCCAGCTTGTCCCTGCCTCCCTGACTTGTCCATCCTTCCTCCCACCTATCTGCTCCTCCCACCTCAACCCTCACCCCCACCTCCTACCTACTAGCATCATCCCCGCCTTCTTGACCTGTCTGTCTTCCCTGGACTAACCTATCCCCATCCTAACTCCCCACCTACACTCACCTTTACTGGCTCCATCCCTGCCTCCTTGACCTGTCCGTCTCCTCTCCACCTATCTGCTCCTTTATCCATCTTCCATCTACCTCCCCCTCTTTCTCTATTTATTTCAGAATCCCCTTCCCTTCCCCCATTTCTGAAGAATGGTCCAGGCCTGAAACATCAGCTTTCCTGCTCCTCTGATGCTGGTTGGCCTGCTATGTTCATCCAGCTCTACACCTTGTTATCTCATAAGTCTGACCTGGTTCCTTTCTTGTATTTCTGAACCATTGATTATATGCTTTTGGTACCAATTTGTAGGCATTCAAAATAGCCTGTTTCTCTCTTTCATAGTCTCCCGATACCTCCCCAGACACTGCTGCAAACACCTTGCTAGCCCTGCCTACCAACTTGGTCTGAATTAACATCTGCTTAGCCAATTTCTCAAAATAAAAAAAGGTTTCTACATCTTTTTCATTGAATTTTGGTAATGCTTGGACATATTTGTATATATCCCTATCATGCTGTTGGCAATGATGAGTTTGCTCATCCTCATTCTATCTTGCACTTTTTCTTCTGCCATTTGAAGTCTTTTTGCTTCTTGTTCCAACTTCATCTTTTCAAACATGAACATTATTTCTTCTTGCTTTTCCTCTGCTTGTAACCATAATTCAAACTGTTTCAATTTCCTTTCATTCTCTTATTCCAGTTGTCTTATTTGCAATTTAACTTTTCCTAGCTCCCCTGTACTTTTCTGTTTCTCTGATATACTGAAATGCTTGACTAACTCCTTTACAATTTTAGCTTTCCTCTTGTCCTTAATTAAACCTAATTTTAGCCTGTTTGGTAAGTCTAAAAGTATATCCTTCCTCTGTTTTTCTAAACATTCTCAGCAAATTTGGGAAGCATCTTCAAATCCCAGAACCTCTTTAGCAATACTTAAGAGCCATTTCCCTCACTTTTGATTTAACTAGCTGAAATTACACAATTTTTTTCTTACCTAAGTTTTATTTGAAGATCCAGAACACCAACCCCTAAATCTGTTTAAGTCAGTCCAAATCTGTTCAGATCCATTCAGATCCTGCAAACGAACTGGCCAGATCCTGGACTTGAGCCCCCAAACTGTTAGGAGGAAAGGAGAGTCGAACCCCTCTGATAATTAAAATTGAAACATAAGCCACCAATCTGTTACGGCGGGAGTAGAAGTCCCCTTCTAATAATTCAACTTGAAATACCCGGAGAAGCTCGCCTAGTCTGTTAAACTGTTATGGAGAATGGGAGATTAAATGAAAGAAAGTCCCTGATATTCACTTTATAACTAACAGGTAACAATTTATTTACTTAATCCTATCAGTGAACAAATTAACAGAATTACTAACAAACTGAACAATTCCCCTTAACTACTAACTATTCCCTAACTGAACTAAATTCTACTGGTATGCTGTTCCAATAAACACAAGTCCCATTTATATAAACCTATAATTTATAACAGATATAAACTTATGTCTGTTGCCCACGATTTTATCATGCAAGATTGGAATTTGGATAAAGAGATGCACGTGGTAAGAAAATAAATTCAAACTTGAATCTCTCAAAGTCTACCCACTTTTCTTCTGCTGTTCGCAAGTCATAAATGCCTTTCTTCCACTGAACTAGCTGTCAGGGACATTTTCTCTGTGAAGCCTTCTGTAAGGACTCTTAGCTAGAAGTACCATGGTACCTTTTATGGATAGATGGTGCTTTCTTAGTGAGGTTAGCAATTTCTTGTGAGAGTTAAATGCTTAGTTCTCAGATGACAATTCGCTCTCACACCAATTTTTCAAAACTCTCTCCTTATATACCTTGAAAGACATATCAATTTTCTTACAATAGCATTGGTCTGAGGTTGTCAAAACCATCAGATTTAAACTCAATGGCAAAATACTTGGTTTAAGTTAATTGGCTGATCCCAGTTAGTTGCCAAAACTTCAAAACAAGCCTAAGGTTTCTAATCACACAGTCAATTGATACATGTTTCAATTTCAGAACTAGCTGTACATCTTCAGCTACATACAGACTTTTTTTTTTCTGTAATGGAACCATGCACTCTTTTCCCTTATTTTTTTACAACGAAATTCTATCATCCTGCCATCCAATTCACGATTATGCTACACAACTTTGTAACACCTCCCCTTTAAGGAAACAAATGTTGCAGTTGATCCCAGGACTGTCAAATCAATATTTTCTGTTCTGCTTTTTCATGGAAATAATTTGGCCAATCAAGTCTACTCCAGTGTTTTCCCATCTGAGATGTTTTGATTGATCCAGTTCTAAATTCACTCCTAACCACTTTTAAATGAGTTCATGGCTTCTGGTTCAGAATATTTTATTAAAGAGATTAGAATACTCTAACAACCTAATTGCTCCATTTAATTCTTGAGTATTTAAGTTTTGACCCTACGTTTCTGTCTTGTTATCAATGAAAAGTCAAATTCACTAATATAGTGAAGTACAAGATTAGGAAGCCATATCAAATGGCACATTAACTTTAACTCAAGTGAAAGAAGCTCCAACTAAAGTGTCTCTGTGACTTTGCAACTTCCTAATGAAAGTACACTGCATCTTTTCGATTTCTTCTCCACCCTTCTTGCAATGTGAAAGACAAAATTCGAGAGATGTTGCCCATTATTGTCCTTACTGTGACCATCAGCCAGATTGAAACTTTAGTTGATAGCCACAACCTTTGCTAAATTAACTGATTGCTCTTTGGGATTGGGTAGAGGAATAACAATTGATTTGAAGACCTCTGATCCATGGTTTCCAGTCCAGACTGCTTTGTGGTGATCCCTATTAGAAAGTTTACATGAATGGACAATGGATGCCAGATTGGGCTCAAGAATGTGGCTATCTCTAATTGTCTAAACCATCCAGATTCACAGATGAAGGTTGGCACCTTGGACAAAGTTATAGGATTGCCTGCTGAATTTTGTCCGCTCTGTTTTGCTTCCTCAAAGTTATTCCCCAGCTTGTATTTGTCATTGTTTGCATTTATACAATTGTGCACTGATGGTAGAATATGATCAAATAAACTGATGTGCAGTACTTAAGCAAACATTTGGCACAGGTTCTCAAGATTCACTGGCAATACGCAAAATAGGAGGCTGCTTTGCAAACATCAGAGGCAGAATATAAGGCATAAAAATATAAAAGCTTATCCTTGCCACCATTTATCCTTTAACTGACATCACCAAAATACTATGGTCTTTCATTATTGTTGTGGCCTTAAGTACAATTTAGTTTTGTCTCTACATCATAATAGTGACAGCATTTCAGAAATACTCTATTAGCTATGAAGCATGTTGCCACATTATGGAAGTTATTGTGTTCTGTTGAATACATCTATGCTATTGTTGTGGTACTTCCAATCATCTACCACAAGAGACTTGAGTACAAGATTTTATCATTTACTGAATCGAGCACAGGAAGTGTGTATTTGAAGCCAACTCAAGAAACTCTGCAGATACGGAAAAAGGCAGCATCTTTATGCAAATTTTATCAGGTGCATCTCTTTGTCCAAATTCCAATCTTGCTTCATAAAATCATGGGCAACAGATATCGTAGGTCATAGGCTAACATCCTTAATGTGTTCTCTTTCACTCAGTCAGGAGCCAAGTAATCTCATCCATGATGATGTTATCGTTTTCCCATTCCCTATTAGTGTCTGGTACCCCATGCAACCCCCAACCCCATCTCTCAACCTCTCTTCAAGATCTGTTTACATTGTTTAGACAGCATTGTTATTTCTAGGTTCTTGCTGACACTACCCTCTGTGATGCATGAAGTTCATCTCATACAAGGTTAAATGAACAAAGTCCATTCTTTACTTTTTCTCTTTTTCACCCACACAGTCTAATTCACTCTTAAAACTATTCATAGAGGGGAGGCAGCAAAGATTCTCCAGGCTGATTCTTGGGATGGGAGGTTTGTTGTATGATCAGAAATTAGGTCAACCAGGCCTGTATTCACTGGAGTTTAGAAGAATGAGGGGGCTTTCATTGAATTATATAGAATTCTTACAAGCCTGGACAGGCTGGATGCAGGGATAATGTTTCCCTTGACTGTGAGTGTCCAGAACAGGAGGTCAGGGTCTCAGGAGATATGGTATGCCATTTTAGACTGAGGTGAAACGAAATTTCTTCACTTAAAAGGTGGTGAACCTGTGGCAATGGATACTGTAAAGGCTATTGGCGCTGCCAACATTTAAAGCAATATTCTGAAGACTTGTGCTCCAGAACTAGCTTTGGCCCTAGCCAGTTCCAGTACAGCCTGTTCCAGTATAGATATAACACTGGCATCTACCTAGCAATGTGGAAAATTGCCTAGGAATGTCCTGTCTGCAAACAACAAGACAGATCCAGTCCACCCAGTTACCGGCTATCAATCTATTCTTGATTATCAGAAAAGTGATAGAAGAGGTTGGCCATAATGCTACCAAGCAGCACTTGCTTATTAATAACCTGTTTGCTGATGCTCATTTTGGATTCCACCAATACCACTCAGCCCTATCCTCATCACAATGTCGTTTGAAACAGGGAAGAAATAACTGAATTCCAGATTTGAGGTGAGAATGACTGCCCTTGATTAATCTTGATCCAAATCTCTCTTTCCTTCTCTCTGCCAAATGCAGTGTTTTGAGAATCAAACAACCAGCTGCTAGTTCCAAAAGACTCAAACTTAGTTCCCTTGGTGTGACCATAAGTGGTGGCAAGGCACTTTGTGGTCCATTGCAATCTCTTTTGCTCCAAGCTCAAATGTATGGTGAATTCTTAATGGCATATGTCCCACTCTTGAAGGTCCTTCTTTAATATATTTAACTTCCTTTGACCAGTTCCTCCGTCTTTTTCTATCAGATAGTGTCCAATCTGCTGTCTCTTTGCTACGGTGTACAGAGTAAAGACATAAACCATCCAGCAATATCTTTACATCACCTTGGCACAGAAACAGAAAGCTCTTTCAATCCAATCCTAAACCATACAAGTCCTCAAGCTACAGGATCTGTGTAACATTGACTTTAATTGACCTTTAAAAATACTTATTCTCTCTTCCCACTTTATAAATTAGTTATGTGTGTGCTTGTGTGTCTGCGGAGTGAACTCTTAAAGACATGTGTGAGAGAGTTGGAGGATTTTCTTTTAACTATTTATACATAGATCAGGTGTTAAGTACAATCAAAACTATAGTCTTTAGAAACTTTAGAAGAAAAACAGTCTTTATGTCTTTTGACATTCACAGTGCTTAAACAATTAAACACTAATCAAATTAGTAAGCATATCCTTCTTAAAAATATTGTTTCAGCCAAATGATGGCAGGAAAAAGATGAGAGATATTCTAGACCTCTTCACCTGACTACAACAAGATCCTCAGTTTTGAATCTTCTTGCTCCTTTCTCTGCAATTGGGATAAACATCTAAGATTTATCAAGCTCTACTTTTCTGTTCCTACAGCTGTTTTGTAATTTAAGTTCAATGTGCTACACTAATTTAAAAGTATTGCAAAGAAAGGTAAAATGTATAGTCTGAAAATGGATACTTAATTATGTCAGCACATTCTAATCTGATTCATAGAATCCCTACAGTCATTTGGCCCATTGATCCCACATTGCAAATCTGAAGGGCATCCCACCCAGACTGACCTACCTCCCTACCCTATCCTATCCTATCCTATCCCAGCAACTCTGAATTTACCATGGTTAATCCACCCAGCCTGCACATCCCTACACACTATGCGGCAATTTCATATGGCCAGTCCACCTATCCTGCACATCTCTAGACTGTGGCAGGAAACTGGAACATCTGGAGGAAACCATGTGGACATGGGGAGAATGTGTAAACTCCATACTGACAGTCGCATGAGGCTGTGATTGAACCCAGGTCCCTGGCACTGTGAGGTAGCAGTACTAACCATTGGAACACTGTGTCACCCCCTGATAATGCGTCCTAACTCTGATTTTACTTCTTTCTGTCTCTGTATCTGTATCTGTCTCTGTCTCTGTCTCTGTCTCTGTCTCTGTCTCTGTCTCTCTCTCTCTGTTTCTCTTTCCCTCTGCCTCTGGAGGTCTTTTTTTTCATGGCAGGAGACCTATTGTCCTTTTCCTGTCTGAACTATAAATTATTACAGTCCGATATCAATCTGTTTCATTTGCAACTGTTGTCTGAAGTAGTGTTGCAAATAGCTTCATTTGCATCGAACTAATAAAATGAGGAACTGACAAATTTGCTATTATGTAAAATATTAATGTCCCTGATGCTGCGCAGGGGAGTAATCAGACTAAATGTTTTTAGAAGCAAAAATGAACAATTAATGACAAGTTTGTTCAAAGACGTGTAATAATCCTGTAAAGAAACCATATCTGAAGTGGAATCCAAACATTCCGAAGAATTCTGTTACAAAGCACATCAATCTTTAAGTTATTGTCCACTCTTAGAATCACCCATTAGTGTGCCACAGTCTTCAGAGAATTCTTCTCTTTTCCAGCTAATGTCAGAGGTAAAACTTTCATTTACCATCTCTTGATTGTTTGTGTCATTTGCATCATTTGCCCTTTTTTTCTGGTTACTTTCTTAATACTTTCAAGCTAATCTGCTGGTTGCATTTGCTTGCTAAAGGTCTCTGTCACAGCGTAAATATTTCTCACACGTTTTTAGCCACAAGCTGGAATAAATCTTCTACATTTTGTTCCCTTACAAGATCCAAACTGAGACTAAGTACCGTCAACATTCCATGCTATGAATGATGAAGTTAGCAACTTTCAGGTTAAAATGCAGGCCTAACTAATTGTCTTCACTTGGTTGGCATGTCTAAGCAAACAGCACCATTCTTGTTCCAGGTCGTAACTAACACATTCTCTCAACAGACACATAATTAATTGGAATGAAAAAAATCTCCCAAAGTTCCAACCATCTTCGTCATGATGTGGTATGCTCCGCAGTATCATCAAACAAATCTTTAGGTTAAGTATTCTTGATTTAAAATTCCTTTTTTGATCAACGAAAGAAATACATTTTACAATCTTTCAAAGATTGCTAAATTTTGGAACAAATTTAGGTCTAAGTGCCAAAACAAAAGCATTCCTATGGGCTGTTCTTTGCACAAGGTCTGTAGACATTGTGTCCAGCTCTTTAGTTGAGTCCACCTGCTATTTATTATAGATAACAAGATGTAGAGCTGGCAGCAGGCCAAGCAGCATCAGAGGAGCAGGAAAGCTGACGTTTCGGGCCTAGACCCTTCTTCAGAAATGGGGGAGGGGAAGGGGGTTCTGAAATAAATAGGGAGTGGGGGAGGCCCGATGGAAGATGGATAGAGGAGATGATAGGTGGAGAGGAGACAGACAGGTCAAAGAGGCAGGGATGGAGCCAGTAAAGGTGAGTGTAGGTAGGGAGGTAGGGAGGAGATAGGTCAGTCCAGGGAGGATGGACAGGTCAAGGGGGCGGGATGAGGTTAGTAGGTAGGTGATGGGGGTGGGGCTTGAGTGGGAGGAGGGGATAGGTGGGAGGAAGGACGGGTTAGGGAGGCGGGGACGAGCTGGGCTGGTTTTGGGATGTGGTAGGGGGAGGGGAGATTTTGAATCTCCCAGGCCAGGTGCCAACTCTCCAACAGCTCCTCCTACCGCTCCCTTGATCATGACTCCACCCCCGACCACCAAACCATCATCTCCCAAACCATCCACAACGTCATCACCTTAGGTGACCTCCCACCCACAGCCTCCAACCTCATCGTTCCCCAACCCCGCACCGTCCGTTTCTATCTCCTTCCCAAAATCCAAAAACCTGACTGCCCTGGTCGACACATTGTCTCCGCTTGCTCCTGCCCCACCGAACTTATCTCCACCTATCTTGGCTCTATTTTCTCCCCCTTGGTCCAGGAACTCCCTACCTATGTCTGTGACACCACCCATGCCCTCCACCTCCTCCAGAACCTCCAATTCCCTGGTCCCCAACACCTCATCTTTACCATGGACGTCCAATCCCTATACACCTGCATTCCCCATACAGATGGCCTAAAGGCTCTCTGCTTCTTCTCTGCAGGCCCGACCAGTCCCCCTCCACTGATATCCTCATCCCCTTAGCCGAACTCGTCCTCACCCTCAACAACTTCTCTTTCAATTCCTCCCACTTCCTACAGACAAAGGGGGTGGCCATGAGTACCCAAGCTATGCCTGCCTCTTTGTAGGTTACGTGGAACAATCCCTCTTCCATATCTACACTGGCGCTAAACCCCACTTCTTCCTCCATTACATTGATGACTGTATCCGCGCTGCCTCGTGCTCCCACAAGGAGCTTGAACAGTTCATCCACTTTTTACCAACACCTTCCACCCCAACCTTAAGTTCACCTGGACCATCTCTAATACCTCTCTCTCCTTCCTGGACCTCCCTGTCTCCATCTCTGGCAACTACCTAGAAACTGATATCCATTTCAAGCCCACCAACCCTCACAGCTACCGAGAATACACCTCCTCCCATCCACCTTCCTGCAAAAATGTCATCCCCTATTCCCAATTCCTTTGCCTCCGCCGCATCTGCTCCCAGGATGAGGCATTCCACTCCTGTACATCTCAGATGTCCTCGCTTTTCATGGACCGCAACCTCCCCCCGTCAGTGGTTGAGAATGCCCTCGACCGTTTCTCCCGCATTTCCCGCAACTCATCCCTCACACCTTCTCCCCGCAATAACAACCAAAACAGAATCTCCCTCATCCTTACGTACCACCCCACCAACCTCCAGATCCAAAGCATCTTCCTCTGTTACTTCCGCCATCTGCAATCCGACCCCACCACCAAAGACATTCTTCCCTCCCCACCCTTATCTGCTTTCAGGAGGGCCCACTCTCTCTGTGATTCCCTTGTCCACTCCACACTCCCCTCCAGCCCCACCACACCCTGCACTTTTCCCTGCAACTGCAGGAAGTGCTACACCTGCCGCTACACCTCCCTCCTCACCCCCATCCCAGGCCCCGGAAGATTTTCCACATCAAGCAGATGTTCACCTGCACATCTGCTAATGTGGTGTACTGCATCCACTGTTCCCGTTGTGGCCTCCTCTACATTGGGAAACCAAGCGGAGGCTTCTGGACCGCTTTGCAGACCACCTACACTCGGTTCGTACTAAACAACTGCACCTCCCAGTCGCGAACCATTTCAACTCCCCCTCCCATTCCTCAGACGACATGTCCATCCTGGGCCTCCTGCAGTGCCACAATGATGCTACCCAAAGGTTGGAGGAACAGCAACTCATATTCCACTTGGGAACCCTGCAGCCCAATGGTATCATTGTGGACTTCACAAGCTTCAAAATCTCCCCTCCCCCTACCGCATCCCAAAACCAGCCCAGCTCGTCCCCGCCTCCCTAACCTGTCCTTCCTCCCACCTATCCCCTCCTCCCACCTCAAGCCGCACTCCCATCTCCTACCTACTAACCTCATCCCGACCCCTTGACCTGTCCGTCCTCCCTGGACTGACCAATCTCCTCCCTACCTCCCCACCTAAAACCTCTCGTTTACTGGCTCCATCCCCACTTCTTTGACCTGTCTGTCTCCTCTCCACCTATCTTCTCCTCTATCCATCTTCTATCCACCTCCCCCCGTCCCTATTTATTTCAGAACCCCCTTCCCCTCCCCCATTTCTGAAGAAGGGTCTAGGCCCGAAACGTCAGCCTTCCTGCTCCTCTGATGCTGCTTGGCCTGCTGTGTTCATCCAGCTCTACACCTTGTTATCTCAGATTCTCCAGCATCTGCAGTTCCAACTATCTCTGCTATTTATTACCTTGTTTTTCTAGTTGTTAATCTTTGTTTAACTCAGTTTATGGCATGCAGCTTTTGCTATTTAATGAGCACATAATCTCAATTTGTAGAATCACTAGGCTGGCACCTCATTGTCAGGTAACAACAGAATTTTGACTGCCATAATTCTGTACATTTTGATGAGTTAGAGTTGATGCAGTGGCTTGATGGTCACAGAGGAGTGAAGGATATTGCCCTGAGAGATAATTTTATTCAAGCATTCAAAATTTGTCCAAGGAACAGCAGGGTCGATGCAGGATGGATGTTTTCCTTGGCTGGGGGTACCTAGTGCCAGATGGGCAACCTCAGAATAAGAGCCAGGCCATTTAGGTCTGAGATGAAGAAGAATTTCTTCATTTAATAGCTGTTAAATTATTGAAATTCTTTATATCAAAGGGCTTTAGATTCTCAAATCACTGAGAATATTCAAGGCAGAGATTGATAATTTTCCATCTCTGAGATTGTTTCATGCCAGCGATGTGGGATGATCTCAGTTGATGCCTTATTTCTGAGGCTGGCATTTGCTTTGGAGCCTCTGATAGCACGTGTCATGATGGTGGCAAATTCCTGCCCACAGTTGGTGTTGGTCACCAGCTCAAATTTCCCACTTGTCATGATTTATGTCGAGTCGAGGCTTTCTTTCATCTTTTAACAATTCCTTGAATAGGAAATTCATAGGTGGGTATAGGTGTGTCAGCATTGGCTTTCTCTCTGTATCAGACAGCAACAGACATGTGACTGTCTTCCATCCCACGCATATGTCTAAGCCATGGAGTCGGCTTCATTCAAGGCAGATTAGGCTGTGTGGTAGATTTGCTGCAGATACGAATGCTCCGTTGCTGACCTGGTATTCCAATGTGTTGGTAAGAATTCTTCTTGGAAACCAGAGATGGAATTTGTTGAGGCTTTCTCATGATACTGTTCTGACCCAGAAACGAGAACACTGTCACAAGCTCACAGCTGACAAAGTTGAATGTGGTAATTAGAGAACCCGAGGTTGATACTGAATGCAATATGGTCAGACATTTGAATGGACCTCTTCAATGTTGATCTCTCTCTCTGGACCTTGTTGAAAGCTGTAACATTGTATCATGCGCTCTGTTCTGTCACCCAGATGCACTTGTATAGTACGATCTGCTTGTAAAGCACGTAATACAACACTTTTCACTTTACTTCAGTACATGTAACAGTAACAAATCAAATCAAATCAGATGTTGTCAGACATTTCTGAGGGCAAATAAAGGAGCTATTTATATTTGCACCCTTTAGTATAGCAATGTACATTAAGATACTTCATTATTCTAAATATAAACAATGATGTTATTGAGAATAAAGTATTCGCTATGTACCTTTACAGAGAGAATAATTACTAATATGTAATTAAAAGGCCAGCAGCAGCTTCAGGTTTCTTCCCAAAGTCTGATTTCTATTATCAATTATTGTTTCTGCTATTCAACCTATATAATATAACGTTTTACACATACTGAACACATGCTGTTCACAGATTTCACGCAGGTTGTCATTTTTTAATTGCATTATTTGTGTCGACATTGTAATTAAAAATACTTATATAAACGTCTTCATCAAAATCTCCTTTGTAACCAGGCCCTGATGATAGTAATTTCAGGTTACTGCCACTAGTTAGTGCTGTAGTTCCACTGTAATCACTATTATCTCTGAGCATTGAGCAACTCCAAAGAATATTTACTAATTCCATCAATGTTGCAATATCAAAATTTTCACATTAATTTATTTTGTTCATAACACTCTCAAATCATCGACAATATGCAATATTGAGGAATACCTACCCTGTGCCTATCCTACAGATCCCAGGTATACAGCCAACAGCGCTAACTAATTGTAAATAATGCCGTTGAGTATCAGATGATGTATGTTTTAATAAAATCGGGTTTCATCAGTTTTTTTTTTAGTTTTCTTTCAAAAGTCATACAAAAATAATGTTGTGAATTTCTATAACGCCAGCTCCTCTCGAGGGTGTCCTGGAAAGCCTACTCTTTAATGAGTACTGATGGGAAAATCACATCAACTGCTGACCATATGTTTAGTTGCACATGCTGAAGGCATGTAGTAAAATGGAAAGCTGAGTTCCAAAAATGACAAACTGATTGAGTTAGCACTAAAGGTCTATATCTGTGGTGTGGGCCACTTTGGAGAAAAAAGCAGCGTACACGTTGCCAAACAATCCATTCTAATTTCATAAACATTGGTTCCTGACCCACCATAAGTGTTGTGCTGACAGTTTTAGTCCTATCCTTTCTTTCCTTATTTAACTTATTAAATATATAAAGGGTGTTTCAGCACAGGTAGACATCGGTTATTTTTCCACAGGATTGAAAACCGCAAAGTCCTAGTATAAGGCTCGTGTGTTTTGTGCTGAGGCAGTTTAGTAGTTCTACTGAGATTGTTAGGCAGGCAGTTAAATCATTCTACAATTCAACTGGTGTCAGAAACTGTTCCATGCAGAATAACATTGCTTTTATTTTCCCTGGTGTTGGATTGCAAAAATATTGGCAACTTGGAACAAATGGAAGAAATATCATGGTTGGCTATAGAGCGATGATAAATATCAGCAGGCTGAGGTTGATGTGATATCCCATGAGCAACTAATCAACACCACCTGAGGGGAGATATTAAGCATTGGCCATCAACCAAGACATTCCTTATTATTATGAAAAAACACTCAATATTGGAAATGTATAGCAGGTCTGCAGATATTTGAAACATGTTGAATATTTCTGGTGTTCATTACAACTCTGGAAAAGGAAATCTCATGCCCCTTGGGGACTATTTAAATATTTGCTCATGTGATATGGGCACTACTGACCAGGCCAGCATTTGTTTACCTCCTTAATTTCTCTTGAGAAGGTGATGGAGGTGAGCTGAAGGTGACTTGGAGGACTTCTTACAGGTTGTGGTACTACCTTGCATCTACTGTCCTTGTCCTTTTAGATGGCAATAGTTGCAGATTGGAAGATGCTGTGGCAAGAGCCTTGGTGAGTTGCTGCAGTACATTTTGTAGATGGTATACTCTACTGTTACAGGGCATTGGTGATGGAGGGTAAAGTTGCCATCCTCCTCCTCTCTTATTATAGAGAGACATGACTGTCAGTGGTTCACCATATCTCAGTGAAGAGATGTGCAAAGGAGAATCCTTCATGGTAACCTCTGCCAGTAGCAGGAATTGAATCCAAGCTGTTTGCATCGCTCTGCATCACAAACCATTCATCCAATCGACTGAGGAAACCACTGAGCTAACCTGAATGTTGAAGGTTGTAGATGGGTTTCCAAAAGTGTGGACTGCTTTGTTGTGGCTGGTGTCAAGTTGCTTAGCATGTTGGAGCTGGAACCGTCCAGTGAAGTGGAGACTGCTCCATCACACTCCTTGCTCATGCCTTAAAGAAGGTGGACAGGCTTTGGGGAGACAGGAGATGAGTTACAGTGCAGCCATTATATTTATCTAGTTAGTCCAGTTCAGTTTCTGGTCAAAGATCTTCCCTATGCTCCTGTCAGAGAGGGATTCAGTAATAATTCAGTTGAATGCTAACATGAATTGACTGCCCTATCGGGTACTTGCAGCAATTTTCTATGAAAATAGAATTTGGGGATTTATAGTCTTTTTTTCACATCGGCTAATTTCTTTTTTCAATAATTATACATTTAAAGCTTAAGCATTTTAAACAAGTATTTTTATATCCCAGGGGCTTTTGATTTGGGATAGATATGGATCTTGAAGGGAATGTTTGCACCACGGTCCTGTCTGCTCTTTATTTTAGGTTCGTTTAGTCTAATTCCCTTCGTTTTCATTTGATTGGTAATGCTGGTCTCTTTACACTACCAATAACCTGGATGCAGGCATAGTAAGATAATGCCAACTCTTTATTTACACCATATACGTTACTACAGCTCAGTATATAGTCTCTCTTAGTCTCCATCTCAGACCCTTTTCTCTGATTGTTCCGCTGACATCATAATTACATCATCAGTGGAAGTGCTGACTGGTTAAAATTAACCCCTTACTCCACAGATTCAGTGGAATATGCTTTGTAACATTGCTTTGACAAAAGAATTGGAGTAGGCAACTAACAAAGTCATTCTGCAAGCTTATACAAATGATGAGTACACACCTGAAGCATTGAGCCCAGTATTGGGTTTGACACCTATGGAAGGCTATACTTCTGTTACAGGAAGCACAATGAAGATTCACTGGACTAATTCCTGGAGTGAGAGAATGATCCCATGAAAAAATGTTGAGAAGTCTAGGCCAATATTCCTTAGACTTTGGAAGAATGTGAGGATTTCATTCAAATATATAAATGCCTTAAGGGTCTTGACCAGGGAAATGCAGGCAGGATGTTTACCATAATTTTGGAGTTTAGAACTGAGACGTGATGTTAGAATAAGGGAACAGCCTTTATTGAATAAAATTAGGAGAAACATCTTCTCTAGAGAGTTGTGGATTTTTGGGAATCTTTACCGCAGACACTTGTGGATGCACAATTGTTAGTTTTATAGATTTTTGCATGCTAATAATAGATATGGGGATGGCAATGAAAGATGCAATTGAGATAGGATGTTAGCAAAGATCTAATGGAATGGCCTAGCCGGTTCAGGTGGCTACATGCTCTGCTCCCACTCCTTTTCTTATGTTTTTCACACACTGCATTGTTGTACCTGTGTAAATCTGAGGCCCTAAATCTCCACTATTTCCCAATATTGTAGCACTGCTGAAACCCACAAAGCCTTTATTTGGAAACTCAGCCTGACTCAACACACATTTCAGAAGAAGGCAGATGCAACAGAAGGACTCTCAGTGCCAATTTGTCCAGGGAAAGAGAAGAGGGAGCAAAATATCATGGCAAGCATTATTCAGCTGAAGGACTGGAGCAGAGAAAGATCAGAGCCCTTTAAGTTGTATCACAAGATATTTTATGTCAGACTCAAATACTGCTGGATACTCAATCTCACTGCTGTCTAGTCTGCTGGAGACAGAGGAGGCTGAAGCAATGGGTGTTGCTGTGGCACTGACTTCATGAAAGGTTTATTTAATAATTAGCCATTCCTTCCGGAGGCCAAGGCAGGGATGGAACTTCTGCTGTACCCTGCTCCCACAAAAAGCTGTCCTTGGGCTCATTGTCAAGCCCTGGTACATTTAAAGACTGCTGTGATGTTTGGCCCTGGGAGATTTCCTGGCCCAAAGAAAATTTGAATGCTGATCTTTGTTGCCACTGTTATGTGGAGGAAATAACCATCTAGAACAAATACTACTTTGCATTTGTCTTCAGTTTTGAACCGTTTACATCTAACTTCATTTCACTTCATGAGACACAGCTTGTAACGATTGGAACCAGCTGGATCGAGGCTGTTAACCTGAGCCAATCAGGAAAGCCCCGGCCAACCAATATAACCAGGAGATTAAGAATCTCCTCAATTCAGGGGATTGACTTCAAGCTGGCTGGCTACGGACTTGGTAATTGGATACTGGCTTCTGTGCAGTTAATTCACAGCTTCATCTAAGCTTTTACAGTAAGGCAACTGTGGCCTGTCATCACTATCACTTATACTAGGTTACCCTACATACATGTACTTAAATGATAATATGGGGTTCTATTCCTTTTGCATCACAGTGACTTTTTTAGGAATTGAAAAGTGCTGATGGTTAGTTGCTTTAAATCATTATCCTAGGAGGGAGGTTTGCTAGAGCTGTATGGGGTGGTTTAACCTAGTTTGACAGGGGGTGGGGAACCGGATTTATAATTCAGAGGATGAGGTATTCGGCCTTCCGACAGACACAACAGGGAGTGAGGTGGTTTGTAAAGAAATGCAGTCGATGGAGTGTAATTGCAGACACCAAGATGGTTTGAGGTGTGTATACTTCAATGCTCGAAGTATCAGAAATAAAGTGGATGAGCTTAGAGCATGGGTTGGTACTTGGAACTACGATGTTGTGGCCATTACAGAAACTTGGGTAACTCAGGAAGAGGAATGGTTGTTGGAAGTTCCGGGATTTAGATGCTTTAAAAGAAATAAGGAGGGTGGAAAAAGAGGTAGGGGAGTGGCATTGCTTGTCAGGACGAGTATAGCAGCTACTGAAAGTCAGTTCGAGAATGATATATCTACAGAGTCAGTTTGGGTTGAGGTCAGGAACAAGAAAGGAGCAGTCACTTTGTTTTTACAGATCCCCTAATATTTGCAGAGAAGTAGAGGAGTGGATTGGGAGGCAGAAGTCACAGGGTTGTAGTCATGGGTGACTTCAACTTTCCAAATATTGATTGGAAACAGGTTAGTTGTAATAGTTTAGATGGAGCAGATTTTGTCCAGTGCGTTCAGGAAGGATTCCTGACACAGTACGTAGATAGACCAACACGAGGAGAGGCATTTCTGATGAAGGGTTTAGGCCCAAAACGTCAAGTTTTCCTGCTCCTATGATGCTGCTTGACCTGCTGTGTTCATCCAGCCCCATGCTTGTTATCTCAGATTCTCCAGCATCTGCAGTACCTTTTATCTCTGGGCTAAGTGTTAGACCTGTTGGTAGGAGAGCATTTTGGCGGTAGCGATCATAACTCTGTTTCTTTCACGATAGTCATGAATAAGGATAGGTACATATGGCAGGGTAAAGTTTATAATTGGGGGAAGGGTAATTACAACTCAGCTAGACAAGAACTGGGTAACATAAATTGGGAACAGATGCTGTCAGGGAAGAGCACCACAGAAATGTGGAGATTGTTTAAGGAATGCATACTGCATGTGCTCAATTTGTTTGTCCCTAGCAGGCAGAGAAGATGCAGTCGAGTGAGGGAGCCATTTCTCGAGAGAGGTCGAACGACTGGTTAAGGGGAAGGAGGAGGTTTATGTAAGGTTCAGGAAAAGAGAACGGAAAAGGCTCTAGTGGGATACAAGTTAGCCAGGAAGGAGCTGAAGAAAGGGCTTAGGAGAGCTATAAGAGGGCATGAGAAAACCTTGGCGGATAGGATCAAGGAAAACTCCAAGGCTTTTTACACATATGCGCAGTGCAAGAGAATGACCAGAGAAAGGACAGGGCCGATCAAGGATTGTAAAGGGAATTTGTGCACAGAGCCTAAAGAGATAGGAAGGGTCCTTAATGAATACTTTTCTTCAGTATTCACAACTGAGAGGGACCTAGTAGTAGAGGAGGGCATTGTGAAACAGGCGGGTAGAAGAGGTTGATGTTAGTAAAGAAGATGTGCTAGGAATTCTGAGGAAGTTGAAGATAGATAAGTCCCCTGGGCCTGATGGGATTTATCCAAGGATTCTATGGGAAGCGAGGGACGAGATCGCTGGGCCTTTGGCAATGATCTTTTCGTCCTTACTGTCCACGGGTATAGTTCCGGAAGATTGGAAAGAGGCAAACTTCATTCCCTTTTTCAAAAAAGGGAACAGGAATAACCCCGGAAATTACAGTCCAGTTAGTCTTATGGCAGTGGTGGGCAAATTATTGGAAAGGGCTCTGAGAAACAGGATTTATGATCACTTGGATAGGCACAGTTTGATTCGTGATAGCCAGTATGGATTTGTGAGGGGTAGATCATGCCTCACAAAACTTATTGAATTCTTTGAAGAGGTGACCAAACACGTGGATGAAGGTGGAGCAGTGGATGTGGTATACATGGATTTAAGTAAGGCGTTTGATAAGGTTCCCCATGTAGGCTCATGCTGAAGGTAAGGAGGCATGGGATAGGGGGAGATGTGCCAGATTGTATTCAGAATTGGCTGACTCTTCGAAGACAAAGGGTGATAGTGGACGGAAAATATTCATTGTGGTGCTTATTTACGAGTAGTGTACCACAAGGATCTGTTCTGGGTCCTCTTCTATTTGTGATTTTTGTAAATGATTTGGATGAAGGTGTGGAAGGGTGGATTAGCAAGTTTGCGGATGATATGAAGGTGGGTCACATTGTGGGCAGTGCAGAGGGCTGTTCTAGGTTACAAAGTGACATTGATAGAATGCAGAGCTGTACTGAGAAGTGGCAGATGGAGTTTAACCCTGAAAAGTGTGAGGTGATTCATTTCGGAAGGACAGACTTGAAAGCAGAATACAGGGTTAACGGAAAGATTCTTGGCAGTGTGGAGGAACAGAAGAATCTTGGGGTTCATGTTCACAGTTCCCTGCGAGCTTCCACCCAGGTGGATAGAGTTGTTAGGAAGGCGTATGGTGTGTTAGCTTTCATTAATAGAGGGACTGAGTTCGAGAGCCGTGACATTATGCTCCAGCTATACAAAAGCCTGGTTCAGCCACATCTGGAGTATTGTGTCCAGTTCTGGTCATGTCATTGCAGGAAAGATGTGGAAGCGTTAGAAAAGGTGCAGAGGAGATTTACCAGGATGTTGCCTGCAATGGAGCAAGGTCTTACGAGGAAAGGTTGAGAGAGCTAAGACTTTTCTCTTTAGAACGACGAAGAATGAGAGGTGACTTGATAGAGGTGTACAAAATGCTCAGTGGTATAGATAGAGTGGACAGCCAGTGACTTTTTCCTAGGGCAGAGGTAGCTTTTACAAGGGGACAGTTTTAAAGTGAAAGGAGGTAGATATCGGGGAGACGTCAGAGGTAGGTTCTTTACTCAGAGAGTGGTAGGGGCGTGAAATGCATTGCCCGAGAGGGTAATGGAGTTGGCCTCATTAGGGCATTTAAGTGGCTATTAGAGAGGCATATGGATGATAGTATAAGGTAGGGGTGGAGGTTAGATAGACCTTAGGTTTAGGGTAAAAGCTCGGCACAACATCGTGGGCCAAAGGGCCTGTACTGTGCTGTACTGTTCTATGTTCTATTATGGTGTTTTCTCCTGGGCCTTTCAAATTCCTGTTATTAATTGCATCAATTGATATATATATAGACCGAAGTGTTGATTGAATGGTTGAATCCATCTGAAGAGGTATTTACTGACACAAGAATAGAGTGCAGTCAGGAGATATACACCCATAGTGCTTTACTCTGTGAATAAATTGATGCCAAGTACAGACTCCTTTGGTTTCTTCCTTCATCAACTAGCAATCAAAAGTGATGTCTGTGGTTACCAATGCAAAAACAAAGTTTTAAGACCATAAGACCATAAGACATAGGAGTGGAAGTAAGGCCATTCGGCCCATCGAGTCCACTCCGCCATTTAATCATGGCTGATGGGCATTTCAACTCCACTTACCCGCACTCTCCCCGTAGCCCTTGATTCCTTGCGAGATCAAGAATTTATCAATCTCTGCCTTGAAGACATTCAACGTCCCGGCCTCTGCTGCGCTCGCTGGCAATGAATTCCACAGGCTCACCACTCTCTGGCTGAAGAAATGTCTCCTCATTTCCGTTCTAAATTGACCCCCTCTAATTCTAAGGCTGTGCCCACGGGTCCTAGTATCCCGACCTAATGGAAACAACTTCCCAGCGTCCACCCTTTCTAAGCCATGCATTATCTTGTAAGTTTCTATTAGATCTCCCCTCAACCTTCTAAACTCTAATGAATACAATCCCAGGATCCTCAGCCGTTCATCGTATGTTAGGCCTACGAGTCCAAGGATCATCCGTGTGAATCTCCGCTGGACACGCTCCAGTGCCAGTATATCCTTCCTGAGGTGTGGGGCCCAAAATTGGACACAGTATTCTAAATGGGGCCTAACTAGAGCTTTATAAAGTCTCAGAAGCACATCGCTGCTTTTATATTCCAACCCTCTTGAGATAAATGACAACATTCCATTTGCTTTCTTAATCACAGACTCAACCTGCAAGTTAATCTTTGGAGAATCCTGTACTAGCACTCCCAGATCCCTTTGTACTTCGGCTTTATGAATTTTCTCACCGTTCAGAAAATAATCCATGCTTGTATTCTTTTTTCCAAGGTGCAAGACCTCGCATTTGCTCACATTGAATTTCATCAGCCATTTCCTGGACCACTCTCCTAAACTGTCTAAATCATTCTGCAGCCTCCCCACCTCCTCCGTACTACCTGCCTGTCCACCCAACTTCGTATCATCAGCAAAATTCGCCAGAATGCCCCCAGTCCTTTCATCCAGATCATTAATATATAAAGTGAACAGCTGCGGCCCCAACACTGAACCCTGTGGGACACCACTTGTCACCGGTTGCCATTCCGAAAAAGAGCCTTTCATCCCAACTCTCTGCCTTCTGTCAGACAGCCAATCCGCAATCCATGCCAGTAACTCGCCTCGAATACCATGGGCCCTCACCTTACTCAGCAGCCTCCTGTGAGGCACCTTATCAAAGGCCTTTTGGAAGTCTAGATAGATAACATCCATTGGGTTTCCCTGGTCTAACCTACTTGTTACCTCCACAAAGAATTCTAACAGGTTTGTCAGACACGACCTACCCTTACTAAATCCATGCTGACTTGTTCTAATCCGACCCTGCACTTCCAAGAATTTAGAAATCTCATCCTTAACGATAGATTCTAGAATTTTACCAACAACTGAGGTTAGGCTAATCGGCCTGTAATTTTCCATCTTTTGTCTTGATCCTTTCTTAAACAAGGGGGTTACAACAGCGATTTTCCAATCATCTGGGACTTCCCCTGACTCCAGTGACTTTTGAAAGATCACAACCAACACCTCCGCTATTTCCTCAGCCACCTCCCTAGAACTCTTTTGGAATGTGTTTTTAGCATGGTCTAACACATGAACAAATCGCCTTTCAACATAAAAGGGTAATACCACACCAATTGCAAGAGGGTAAGAAAATATGACATGTAACCTGAAGACTGGCACTGAGTTGTTAAGATGCAAGATGTAAATAAAAGTACGTGAGCTGTGTTTTAGAATTTGATGGAGTGTCTGTGTTTGCTTTCTCTGTCGTTTGGTATGCTTTTAATCCACTCCTTCATTCACCTGGTCAGATATTTGCAACCAAACATGGAGAGGGTGCATATCCCAATGCTCCTTCCAGCAGGATGCCAAAAGGAGCCAGAGCATGGTTCTTTTCTTCTCTCCACCAATTTCCCAAATAGCTCACTATAACAACTACCTATCCCAACAATGTGAGGCCTGAAAGAGACACAGCTCACAATCTGATCCAGTCCAAATTAGCATCGTACTGGACTCGAAACATTAATTCTGTTTTTTCTCTCCACAGATGCTGCCAGATCTGCTAAGTTTCTTCAGCATTTTCTGTTTTTATTTCAGATTTCCAGCACCTGCAGTATTTTGCTTTCCTTTCTCATAATCTGATTGGTGACTTTGCCTTATATCTATCTTTAATCTCTCTTACATTCCATTAGAACTCTTTCTGTCATTTTCTATGTTAGCTTCCCACCAATTGGTGTATGAAAAATAAAGCAAAGAACTGCTGATGCTCGAAATCTGAAACAAAAACAGAAATTGCTGGAGAAAGTCAGCAGATCAGGCAGCATTTGTGGATAGAGAAACAGAGTTAACTGTTCGAGTCCCGTTTCTTCAGTTCTACGGCAATTTCAGTTTTTGTTCTGAAAATGTATTTGCATTTCTTTTGATTCTTCTAAGATTCATAGATGCTATGTGGTTTTCCCTTCTGCCTACATTCATATTAAAATTAATATAGTCTTTCCTTGGTCCTCAGAACTATAGATATCCTTAATTCCTTCAGTCTTATTTCTAAAATCATCAGCTTTTTAATTGTCAAATTTGACAGCAGGTAACAAAGTTCCCTTTCTTATAATGGCACTGTGCATATGTTCTGCCTTATGGTTGCTGAACCTTTGGTTACAAAACAAAAGAGGGAGCAAAATATGTTAGCAAGCTTTATTCAGCTGAAGGATAGAGCAGAGAAACATTGGAGCCCTTTAAATTATGTCTAGGGCCGCAATATAAAAGAAAAGTAATGAAAATGTTCTGAAGAATTGTCATACAAACTCAAGATGTTTACTCTGTTTCCCTCTTTATAGATGCAACTAGACTTGTCGAGTTTGCCCAACACTTTCTGCTTTACTTTCAGATTTTCAGCATCTGCAGTACCTTATTTTGATTTTTGAAAAAAAAGGTAACTCTGAGTTGCTTTATGTTCTGTTGGGATATTTTGTATGCCAAGTATAGATGATAAAACCAGATGCTTCTGAAGCTGAGCACAGATTACAAGCGTCACTGCTAAATTGGTTTTTCATTGTGCTACATGTAACAATGAGTACTTTCGCTGAGTCTTGCTTTGGTCTCAAATGTGAGCGAAGACTGCAAAGAAATTGTGCACATTTCTTGGGCAGGAAAGGCAACTGCACATTGATTTCAGCAATGAAAAGCTTGTCTCATATTCTAGCAAACAATGCGCTATTCATTCTTCTCACTGCAATAAAAGCTTGACTCTACGTTTACCGCTGCATTTGAACATTTTTCTTTTTGAATTTTTGTAAAGTATTTTCTGTCACTGTTCCTATAACTTCACAGCAACAGCAGACATGTTAATCGGCAAGAGGCTCAGAAGCTGAGTTAAACTGCTTTGACTGGGGGTTTAATAATTTGCCCGCAGTCACCCCTTCTATACGTTTAACAAAAATCAGATAGGCAAATAGATGTAGAACATAACAGCACAACACTTCCAGGCCCTATTCACTTTTGTAGTCAGAGTTGTCAAATTAGTGGCTGCTTGGACCTATTTACATCTGCAGTAGTTTGATTACATTTGTAATTTTCTTTTATTGGATGGAGAGTTTGGGAGATGCAATTTACTCCATTCCTTGTCTATGCAAGTTGACTCACTGGCCAAGGTTCCGAGTACATGCAGTTATGATTCACATGAGAGTGACTTGACCAGCCCTTCAACTCTCCAATTCCCCAACCCTACACATTCTGTAATATTCGTGCAACATGTCTGAAATTAACATTGTGTGAAAAATGACAGATGTGAATCCATGCAGCACATTGTTTGGTGATACCAGTGTTCAGTGCTAACATGCCACTTCAGTTAGGTGGAAGCTGCATGTAGTTGGTACAAAATAAGCTGTATTATTATTGGTGAGTTAAATTACACATATTTACAAAACTTCATTCTCCACAGTGCCAGATCTTTTTCTGGTACATACACTTTAATTCCCTTTTGTGTAATGTTATTGAAGCTAAAATGATGATCTAATGATGAATTAACTTGTTTACTAAACAGCCAGTGACCTGCTTTCATGCCAGGGACAGCCTCAACTTGTAATATGTATAGCTGCTCTAATTTTTTTTCAGAAGTTATAGCATCTCACAGTCATGACCAACAGTGTATTTCCTCATCCAGTACCACTTAACACCACTTTCCCAGTGAAGGTATTACCTCTTTGACTGAATGGTTAAAACTTGTCAGCTTTTGGCACTCCAATTGTATATTTAATTTCATGGTGTTGCTTTCAAACTGTGTAAGCACAGCATATCCCAAAGGCCTAAAATGCCGCTTAGCTCAGAAATGCTTGAAACAAACTTTTCAATTAGAACCACCTCTGAGATTGGACAAAGAACATTTGCATTGTCTTCATGGATGCTGAAGTCTATTTAGCTGTTCCTTCTGTAAGTGCTTTAATCAGACTGAAACAGATATTTAATCAGAAAACTTTGAGTTTGGATGATGGAAATTGAACAATCTAATGTTCCTTTCTTGTGACTACTTCAGTCGTGAAATGATTTGGCAGGTATTGCAGGCTATGTCATATTCGGGTGTGAAATATGCAGCTACACAGATTTGCAAAACAGCTCTTTATCATTTAGTTCCATAATGCCATTGTGAAAGTAACAAGAATTTTGAGGGAAAGTACTAGCACAAGGGTGTGAATATTCCCCACCGAATAAAACAGAATGGACTGAAACTTCAAAGTGGCAGCTGAGGTACTTTTGGCTCTTGGTGATGCAATCTGTACTCCTAGTCCAGAAATGATCAATTACTTAGACTGCAATTCCACTGGCTCCACATTCTCATATCCCTTTTAATCTATAATTCCCATCTTTCCATCTCTCTGCTGCAGACCAGCTGGTGGCTCAGTGGTTAGCGCTGATGCCTCACAACACCAGGGATCTGGGTTCAATTCCAGCCTTGGGTGACTGTCTGTGTAGAGTTTGCATGTTCTCCCTGTATCTGTGTGGGTTTTGTCCTGTAGTCCAAAGATTTGAGGTTAAGTGGATTGGCCATTTGAAACTGCCTGTAGCATTCAGGGATCTGTAGGTTAAGTGGATTAGCCATGGGAAATACAGTGTTATAAGGATAGGTTAGGGGTGAGTCTGAGTGTGGAATTGTTGGCTGAATGGCCTGTTTCCACCCTACAGGGGTTCTAAATTGCTGTTGGTCAGTCAAAATCTTGAAATAAAAGTTATAGCAAAGAAATGTTCCATAACAATGTTTGCCATGCCATTCTCATTAAGACACACAAAAACTCATCTGTTCTGTATTCCCCCAGTGCCTGTCAGGATAGGGCATTTGTGAACAGCTGAGTCATCCACCATTTCCCCTGGGCAGGGTCTCCACAAACATTGCAATCTGCTGGGATACAGATTGCTGTGAATCTCTGATAGCCTGCATGCTCATTTGAGCACTGGCATCTTTTAAAAAACAACAAAGGTTACTAAAAAAAATACTAAAAAGAGCAAAGTAAATTATGAAGGTAAAGTCACAGGGGTTAGAGGAATAGAAGATTGGCTGGCCAACAGAAAGCAGAGAGTCAGGATAAATGGGTCTTTTTCTTGTTGGCAAAATGTTACTAGGGGTGCAACATGTTTGGTCCTTGGGCCCCAACTATGTACAATCTATTTTAATCACTTGGATGTGGGGATAGGAAATTCTATAGTCAATTTTTTAGATGACACTAAAATAGTAGGGAAAATAAGTTGCAATAAAGAAGTAAGAAATTAATAAATAGATATGGTTAGGCTAAGTGAATGGAACAGAATTTGGTGGATGAAGTCTGATGCAGATGAATGTGAGGTTATCTGTTTTGGTCACAGGATTAGAGAGATAACTTTTTATCTAAATGTAGAGAAACTTTAGGGTGCTTCGGTGTAGAGGGATCTGGGAGTCCTCCTGTATGAATTGCAGACAACGAGTATGCAAGTATGGCAGGTAATAATGAGGACAAATGGCATTTGCTAGAGGAATAAGGTGTTAAGTAAGGAAGTGTTGCTACAACTGTACAAGGCATTAAAAAGATTGCACCTGAAACATTTCATACAATTTTGGTCCCCTTACTTGAGGAGGATATAGTTGCATTGGAGGCAGTTCAAAGGACTGTCACTATATTAATTCCAGAGATGGAAGGTTTGATTTATGAAGTGAGATTGAGCAGTTTAGGTTTATACTGTCTGGAATTTAGAAGAATAAGAGGATATTTAATTTGGTAAGAGGATATTTAATTTGGTAAGAGAATATTTAATTGACTCCATAAACTGTCAAAGGAGTTTGACCAAGTAGACAGACAAAGGATGTTTCCTCATGTGGGGCAATCTAGAACAAGAGGCCATAGTTTTAGAATAAGGGTAACAGGTTTAAACCAAAGATGAGGAGAAATTGCTTCTATCTGTGGAATTCACTAGCTCAGAATGTGGTGGATACTGAGGCATTGAATAAATTCAAGAAGCAGATAAACAGATTTGTAATTGGTAATTGGTTGAAGGGTTATGGAGAATGGATAGGGAAGTGGAGTTGAGGCTGAGATGAGATCATCCATGATCATATCAAAAAGCAGAGTGGGCTCAAGGTGTTGAATTGACTATTTCTGCTCCTAGTTCTTATGTTCTCACGATGCCTGATCAAATGACGATTCTTGTTCATCAGAGATCTGCAGTTGTTTGTATCCCCTAGGGTAACGCTGCATGGTTCAGCCAGGAGGCGAACCTTGAATGTCTGAAAGTAAGCTTGCTGGGCGGAGGGTTGGGGTGAAGGAAGGTGAATGGTGTGGGAGTGTGGAGGCAGTTGGAGGAGGAGAGCAAGAAACCAGCAGTTACACTTTTTGCAGCTTGGAATTCATGCCAGAGGTCTGGGTGAGGGTGAAGTAAGGTTTAAGAAGATACATGAGGTGGGAACATAGAATCATTTGGTGTGTTCTTGGCAAAGGCAGATGCATCAGCTTTAGTTACTGGCAACATCATAATTCAGAGCAGACTCTCGCTATAGAGCTCAAGCAATGCAGATTTTCTGTATCCTCCAGTTCTCTCTGTTTCCTTCAGGAATGTATAACTTTGGTTTGCAAGGGAAAGGGAAGATTATGAGTGTTGTGTGTAAGGGTTAATAAGACAAAGAACTGCGGATTCTGGAGATCTGAAACAAAATCAGAAATAGCGGTTTAAACTTAGCAGTTCTTGCAGCATCTGCGGAGAGAAAGCAGGTGTTTCGAGTCTCGTGACTCTTGATTGAAACTAGATGTTCTGAACCAGAAGAGATTCTGATGAAGAGCCACTGGACTCAAAATGTTAACTCTCCTTTCTCCTCACAGATGCTGCCAGACCTGTTGAGTTTCAACAGCAATTTATGATTTAGTTTGCGGTATCGTGCCTTCCATAGATGGTTGTACATAGAAACTACAAGAGGTGAAGGTGAGCCTGCTAGCACTTGACAGTGTTTCTGAATGTTCAGTTGTTATGATTGAGATTGTAGGAGTTTACTGTTGCTTTAATGCCACTACTCCAAGGGTCACAACGTAAAATAAAAATAGTTTGTTCAATTCCCAAGATGGCCATTTAAACTTTACCTATGTTAAGTTCTAAATTTGAAGATCTATTCACCAGATTTCTTAATAAGTGTAATTATAGGCTTCTGATCTAAACAAACTTATTCAATGAAGATGCAATAATGGTTAAAATAAGCAGTTAGTAATAAAGGAATATAAATGCTTTACTCTCTAACTATCCCCAAAACACACATATATTGTTGAAGACAGAAAAGATAAAGAATAGAATGCTCTGAAGTCTTTTGCACTGATGTTCTGTCAGATGTGGTCAAATCATGATCACACATGGTTATCACCATACGCTTGCTCCAGGTATACAATATTAGATGTTCCTTCAATCGTTCTTTTAGAGGAACGAATAGATTTCATTCTGATGGTTTTCTTTTCAGAAATGGGAGTGATCAGCTGAGCAGCCCCTCCTCACCAGCTTCTAGTACCCACTGTGAAGCCCAGAGAACGTGTTTAATCCAGTTAAAATAGCCCTGCGAGGTTCTACAGAAAAGCAAGCAGTTAGCACCAACCATGTGATTTCAAGAAAGCAAAAAAGAATTCCAATGTCTACAGTGACCTTTCAATTACTTATTTTATGGAAACCATTCCAGTTATTTCCACAAAACCTGAAACAAATATCTCTTTCCACAACCTTCAAAACTTAAATCCTCCAAGCAGTATTAAACATCAGGCTTTGTCTTCGTACCATTAGCATGAGCTTTGATTGTTGATGAGTGAGTGTTATGATGCACTGAGCAGCAAAAGAGGTTGGTGGTGTAGCAGGTGGAGGATATCATGTGAAATGCATTTATTGACCTTTGCCAGAAGGTTATCAATTCTTTTCTGCATTGCTTCCAGGTACCCAGGGTGAGGCACTAGGAACTGACTCACTTGGGCACCTTCACCATTCTCTTAGAGTCATAGAGTCATATAGCATGGAAATTGACCCTTTGGTCCTATCAGACCACACTGAACATGTTCCCAGGCTAAACTAGTCTCACTTGTCTGTTCCTGACCCATATCCCTCCAGCCCTTTCCTATGAACTTACCTAAAAATCTTTTAAACAAATGAACGACTCTCCACGTAAAAACATTGCCCCTCATATCCTTTTT
This sequence comes from Ginglymostoma cirratum, assembly GCA_024137785.1. Classification (NCBI taxonomy): domain Eukaryota; kingdom Metazoa; phylum Chordata; class Chondrichthyes; order Orectolobiformes; family Ginglymostomatidae; genus Ginglymostoma; species Ginglymostoma cirratum. Next base: position 32,090,399 of record JAHRHZ010000024.1, read on the forward strand.
AAATCTTTCTCATGTCACCTTAAAAAGCATGACCCCTAGTTTTGAACTCTGCCAATGTAGGAAAAAAGCCCTTACTATTCACCTTATCTATGCCCCTCATGATTTTATGAACCTCAATAAGGTCACCCCTCAACCTCCTATACTCAAGCGAAAACAGTCCCAGTCTTTCCAGTCTATTTTTCTATCTCAAACCACTCCCAGCAACATCCTAGTAAATCTTTTCTGAACTGTCTCCAATTTAGTAACATTCTTCCCAAAGCATGGTGACATTTACTGCACGCAGTCCTCCAGCAGAATCCTCACCAATATCCTGTGCAACCTCAGCATGATGTCCCAACTCCTATACTGAGAGCTCTGAGCAATGAAGGTAAGCATGCTAAATACCTTCTTAACCACCCCTGTCTATCTGTGAAGCAAATTTCAAAGAATTATGTACCTGAACTCCTGGGTCTCTCTGTTCTACAACACTACGCAGACTCTTACCATTAATTGTAGAAGTCCTGGCCTTGTTTGTATTGCCAGGATGCAATACCTCACATTTATCCAAATTAAATTCCACTTGCCACTCCTCAGCCCATTGGCCCAATTGATCAAAATATCTTTATAATCTTAGTAAATAGGGAAGAAGTTTATCTATACCACCAACTTTGATGTCATCCACAAACTTACTAACCATGCCTCCTATATCTTCATCCAAATTATTTATATAAATGACAAACAAAAGTGGACCCAATACTAATCCCTGTTGAACACTGCTGGTCACAGGCCTTCAATCCGATGAACAACTTCCCACCACCACCCTCTGTCTCCTATCATAAAACCAATTTTTTGTCTTCAATTGGCAAGACACCCTGAATCCCATGTGATCTAATCCTACTAATTAGTCTACCATGCAGAACCTTGTCAAAGCCTTTCCTAACATCCAAGTAAATAGCGTCTATTGCTTTACCTTCATCAATATTTTTGGTTACTTCATTTAAAAAAAAAGCTCAATCAATCTTCTCTGAGTGCGTCCTGAGGACGTCCTGGACCCGAAGAAAACATCATTTTGAAAGTGGTCTGAATAGAACTATTTCTATAAAGGCTACGTTTATCAATGTCACTGTGTTCTCAATAAACCCAGAGCATGTACAGGGTTCTGATGAATCAATAATTCTCATGGGTCATGAATATTCCGTGTATTTTGAGAATGGCTTGAAATTGGCATATAATCTTCCTTTAGGTTTTCACATTGGCTGCTTGAATGGTGCATGGCAGATTTTCAGTGATGAGTGCCAGACTTCCATCCCCAACTCTGTCTGACATTCGATGAGCTCCAGTTACCTCTCACTGATGATCTGATTTGGAATTGTGATTGTTGAAAATCAACTTTTGTTCCCACTTTGATGTAACCCAGTGTTGTACTATTAAACATGGTATAGCAAACTGATAGGAGGGCTTGTGTGGGTAGAATGGTAACTAAAACCTTCATGTACATCACATTCGTGTCATGAGATATGCCAGTGATATGGATAGGTACTGGCTTGTGTTTCCGTGTGATGCCTACTGTTTATGTAGATTGTGGCGTTCGAGAGCTGATGAATTGTTGACAACAATTTTAATTTGGGATAACTAGGTGTCTGAAGAGCACAAAAAGTTGTCTGTTATTATAGCTTCATATTAGAAATAATCAATCAATGCAGATACAATTTACTCCTATGTTTTTATACACCTGCTTTGCTTGCTTTGTAATTTACCTACAAATCTCAGTATAATTACCAGTCATTTATTAATCTCTGAGAGTTGGCCCTTGGTCATGTTGGTGTAAGCAGGTTGATTGGGTTAACCTCTAGTTTACCTGCTTTGTCAGTTATACACTCTCCGAGCTTTTCTGAGTGATTCAGACATTCTTCATATATTATTGTATTGACCTTAAGGACAAGATCAGTTACCATCCAATGGTCATTAGTAGCATTGAATGCACTACATCCTGAGGTGTTGAAGACAGGGAGCTGAGAGCTATTTCTAATATGAAAGGAATACTTTCTACTTCAGTGATCCAGTTGAAAAGTAATGATGGTCATGGCAATGGCAATTATTTTCTCGACAGAAAAAAGGTAGAAGCTAGTTGCTGGAGCCTGTAAGAAGTATTTATCACAAACCACTTCTTCAAAAAGCAATAAACCCGAATGCTGAAAATAAATGAATGCTGCTGCTGGGAACAAATTCTGTAGCATGTTGTTGAAAAATAAATGTCATCTAAAGAATTCTTCCATGACGGTGTTGATAGCACCATCCATTCTTCGTGTGACAATAGTCCAATTTCAGAAATCTCTTGATGTTACAGGGTAACAAATGGAAGTTTAATTCCCTATCAACTTGGGGGAAGAAAACTCAAACTCTTTTCTTGTGAGAGGATCAGTCTTGCTCTAAGTCTGAGCTAAATTGTAAAGGCTCTTTAAAGATTTCACTGAGTGGGAATGGAACATATTAAAGGTAGTCTTACTGGTAATCAATATTCTGTAAATGAACATTCTCTTCGCCAATGTATTTGATCAATGCAACACATTTAAAAATAGACATTGCTATCTCTTCTGTAAGTGATTGAGAATTGGCAGCTGTAGGCTGATTAACTTGAATTGAACATACAAAACAGAGACATATGGGACAAATCATGTACAAATGTTTCCCATAATTACAGTGGGTTCGGCTGTTAAAATTCTAAAATGTGGCAAATAGGTTTCTAAACACTATAAACCAAATGCTGAAGATGTGTGGCAGTGTTGATTAATTAATTACTTCTGGAGAGGTGAACTTAATCTGTTCAACACTGATTGTGTGGAGGATTCTATCTTCTTTTGTCACTATGTTATTTCTTAGATAGGGTCTCCAGAGAATGCAGTTCACATTGAATGCTTCCAGTGCCTGGATCTGTTCCTGTTGTTTGTGAAAAACAGCTTGTGATGTACAGATATTAATTAATTCACTTTGAAATTGAGCCATTAGGACACGCGGTGCAGTAGCAGTTTTCCACCACTAAGTTAGGAAGCCCAGATTCAACTTCTATCTGCATCAGAGGCTTTAATAGTGTCCCTGAACAAGTTGTTTCAAATAAAAAAAGCCCTGAAATGGAGCCACTAACTTCTACTCAATGGAACTGTTCCATCAGTGGTTTCATTTGGAACTATTTGTAGCTTAACTTTACTTTACACTCACAATGCAATTAGAGTGAATGAGAGCTTGTAATGTCGTCTGTATATGTGACTCATTATTGGTTTTCAGTTGATGCAGACCACATGACTTCTTAACTTAGCCTTGTAAGATTTCTGTCAAATTTCACATATTGAACTGAACAGTTGGATGTTTTTCCCAATTATTGGAAAACATTAAAAAAAACAAACCATCCAATTGGAGCCAATCTGGTAGCACACCAGTTGAGAGCACTAACATGCAGTGCCAGAGCAAGAGGAAACATAGGTTCGATTGACCCCATTGCTGTGGCCAGATGTCCAGCTGAGCCCAGATGCTTTCCTGCCAGTGGGAGGTCAAAGATCAAAGCACAACTCACCTTTCACAGATTCTAATATATTGAAACTGAACTTCAGTTTGCTTAATTGTTGAATCAGTGCTTCAACTTGTTGTTTGATTCATTAACTATACATTTCGTCTAACTTTATCTTCAGATTTCTTTGTAGGTTTTAAAGACTCCCGTCATTCACAAGTGGCTCCTTTTCCTGAAACTCTTGCAGAGGCCAGACTTTCTTCTCTTTGTAACCTGCTGCATATTTAAAGTTTTATTCAGTATATAAAAATGAAATGATCCGTTTGCAATCTTGTCACCTCTTATTCCAGGTTCACCTTGTAATTCTGCTACATCACTGTCATTCTCTCTAGAGAGGTGAAGGTAATCTGTTCAACATTGCTTGAGTGGAGGATTCTGTCTTCCTTTGTCACTACATTATTTCTTAGTCAGAGTCTCCAGAGAACAAGGTTCACATGGATTGAATGCTTCAAGTGCCTGGACCTGTTGCTGTTGTTTGTGAAAAATAGCTTGTGATGTACAGATACTGGTGTCAACATGCTAGAGTTGCATCCTTAGCATATCTGACACTGAAAATATTTACCATGTGTATTCAGAGTTTTCTTTCCATAACCTCTTGTAGACAGAGAAATTCTTCACTTTGGTCCTGTTCCTGAAGGTAAGGCTTGAAAAGGAAAATCGACTGTGTAGGCAATAACGGGGATTGAAAGAGAAAAGTAGAGCATGTGTGCTTACTGGTAATCGCAAAGTACGTACTAATAGTTAGATGTATTTACAGATACAACATATGAATATGTAATGATACAACTGGATAATAAATGCTGTGTATTAGTTTGAACATAATTGGATAATATAGCCATGTGTGCTAATTTGGAATATGAACTACATGAACATGGTTAGGTTGGAAGCTTGTTATCTGTAAAAATGGTATTAAACTTTTTACCTGTAGGAAGTATTTGAACGGTATGCCAATTTTTGAAGTATGCACTTCCCATGGTATGTTTTAATAAAGAAACATAAGTTTCATATAGTCTAAGAGGAAATAAAGTTTTAAACTCTCCCTTTCAGGCTCGTTTCAGATTTTGCTGCATTGTTTCCTCAATAGAACATGTCATCTCTAAACTTAACGTTTTTCTAGAGTCAGAATCATCTGTTGATAATTTACTTCCAACTTCAAAACATGAATGCAACCTGGAAGAGGGAAACATGGTCCTGGGCATCAAGATCAGTATAAATGCAGTCAAGACAAGGAAGGATGTAGTTCAGGGTATACTGAGAAACACATGATTAACAGTGATAACAAGCATGGGGCTGGATGAACACAGCAGGTCAAGCAGCATCATAGGAGCAAGAAATCTTGACGTCTCGGGCCTAAACCATCTCTGATACAAAATAAAACCTATGATTCTTTTCCTGACCGTTGCACCCTGGAAATAGACATCTCCCATGGAATAAGCTCCCTATTACCCGATATCTTGTCGCATCACTACAAACCTTCCATGGCGGCACAGTGACTCAGTGGTTAGCACTGTTGCCTCACAGCACCAGGGACCCGGGTTTGATTCCACCATCGGGCAACAGTCTGTGTGGAGTTTGCACATTCTCCATTTATCTGCATGGGTTTGCCCCAAAAACTCCAGTTTCCTCCCACAGTCCAAAGATGAGCGGGTTAGGTGGATTGGCTCTGCTACATCACCCATAATGTGCAGGGATGTGCAAGCCAGGTGGATCAGCTGTGGGAAATGAAGGGATACAGCGTTAGGGTAGGGGGATGGGTCTGGGTGGGATGGTCTTCAGAGGGTCAGTGTGGACTCGATGGGCTGAATGGCCTGCTCCCACACTATAAGGGTTCTAAGTCTCTCACTAGTACAATGGCATCAACACAATATTACACTTCTATTGAAGCAGCTCTCATGTATCAACTTGAATAGGCTTCCATCCTTTCTTTTTAAAAAATGATAAGGATTAAACATCTTCTAGAGAAGCAAAGCTGTCTTAAGAAAACATCATGTGAATTGTACTTGTATTTAAATGAAATTGCAAAACTGCAAAATTGTAAGATTCCTGTTAATTTGAAAACACTTTGAATATTAATTATTGCCCATCCATAAATGGTGAAGTTGGTGTATGCTGCCTTGAACTGTGGCAGTCCTTTGGGTGTGTGGATTCTGATAGTTATGAATAGAGGTCTAGGATATTGACCCAGGGAGACTGAAGAAATGACAATATTGTTCCTGTTAAATAAAGGCTTCAGGAGCCTAGAATAACCTTACAATGACGCCACAGATCTGCACCTCACTGACCATTCATAGCACAGGTTGAGTGGAGTTAGAACATGTTGAAGAATTTCACCCAGACTAAGATAAAATTCTCTGGATCAAACACAGACAACTTTTGGAGTCATAGAGTCATAGAGATAGGCAACATGAAAACAAACCTTCGGTCTAACTCATCCACGCTGACCAGATATCCTAAATAAATCTAGTCCCATTCACCAGCATTTAGCCCATGTTAACCAATGCCCTGTACAGCTGCAACTTGACGTGTTCATGTTCAAATAGAGGGCATAGGTTTAAGGTGAGATGGGAAAGATTTAAAAAGGACTCTGGGCGTAACTTTATCACGCAGAAGGAGGTATGTGTATGGAACAAGCTGGCAGATGAAATGGTGGAGGTGGATACAATTACGACATTTAAAAAGCATCTGGATGGGTTTATGCATAGGAAGGGTTTAGAGGGATATGGGCCAAATGTTGGTAAATGGTACTGGGTTTTATTGGGATGTGTGATCAGCACTGATGAGTTGGGCCGAATTGTCTATTTCTGTGTTGTATGAATCTATGTCTATGACTGTATAACTTGAAGAAGATAGATATTCTGTAATTAATAGAAAAAAATCAGAGTCGATATATGACTTAGTATTCATGCATAATAAATGGTGTTATTTTGAAGCCTAAGCCTAAGACAGTTCTTGACTTTACCTTCTCCTATACTGGTCTTTCTCGAACACAAACTCATGGAGCGACATCAAACGATGCGATTAAAGTTTCACGTCAGGGTGGTCAATGTCTTGTAGGGGTACCTGCAATAGATACATAGTTCCCATGTATCTATTGGTCTTATCCTCCCAGATTTCAAAGGAGCTTTGAAAGGAAACTTTGCAAGTTGTTGCATTGTATTGTGCAGATGGTACACACACAGCTGCCACTTGGTGGAGGAGTGAATGTTGATAGTGGTGTTTGGGGTGCCAGTCAAGTGCACTGCTTTGTCCTAGAAGACACTGAGCTTCTTGAGTGTTGTTTGAGCTGTACCCATCTAGGCAGGTTTGACAAAATGCTCATTCAAGCCATTCATCCCAAATCACTTTTGTCAACCTGCTAATATGAGGAAATGGCTTGAATTATTCTAAATCTTTAAATTTTGTAATGAAGAGTGGCACTTTCTGTCATTGTCAGATTAGTTCCATAGTAACACTTTAGTTCTGAGTCAGAAAGTCAGAGATTCAAGGTCTGCTTCAGAACTGACAGGGTGCTGCAATGTTGGAGATACAATGTTTCAGATGGGATGTTACTCAGGCCTTGTTTTTGCAACCAAGTTGGCTTAAAGTATCCAGAAGCATTATTTGAAAAGCAACAAATATTCCAGTGTGCTAGCTAACACTGAGATTACTACAAAGAACTTTCCGTCTCAACCCCTTCCCTCACCTGATGGATGGTGACCCTCAGATTTAACCACCACCAGTTTTCTCTTTCTACTGAGAGAGCAATTGTTTTTTCCTTGTTTCAATTTGGAACGTTTGAAGATAAGCTTACTTAGAATTTGTAGACAGAGTAGATGATAGCATAAAATTACAAAGGAATATTGATAGACTAGCTGAATGGGCAAAAAAAATATAGACAGCTAGATTTCCATGTAAGCAAGTGTGAAGATATCCATTTTGGACTAAAAAAGGGTAGATAAGGATACTTTCTAGATGGTATGAAATTAAATACAATGGATGTCCAAAGAGGCATAGCGTTCAGGTGTATAGATCTTTAAAATGTCGTGAACAGGTGCGGAAAATAATCAAAAAGACTGATGGAATACTGTCCTTTATATCCAGAATACTGAAATGCAAGAATGCAGAAGTTATGCTGCAGTTATACAAAACCCTGTTTAGATCCCACGTGGAGAGCCGTGAGCATGGAAGGATACACCTTAGGAAAGATATATTGGCCTTGGAGGGAGTACAATGTAGGTTTACAAGGGTAATGCCTGGAGCAGGAATTAAATTATGAGGAGTGATTATCCAAATTAGGCCTATTTTCGCAAAGTTTTAGCAGGTTATGGGATGATCTGATCAAAGTTTTCAACATAATAACAGGGAAAGACAGGATCGACAAAGATAAACTACTTCTGTTGGCTGGAGATTCTATAACTAGGGGGCATAATCCAAAAATTAGGGTTTGTCCATTCAGAGAGATGCTCGGAAGCACTTCTACACACGAAGGGTGTTAATGTTTTTGACCTCACTTCCACAAACAGCAGTTGATGCTAGATGAGCTGTAAATTTTAAATTTGAGCTAGCATATATTTTTGTTCAGCAAAAGTATTAAGGGATAGAAGCCAAAGGCAGAAATATGAAATTAGGTCACAGATCAGCTATGATCTTACTGAATGGTGGAACAGCCTCAAGGGGATAAATGGTCTACACTTGTTCCTGTGATTCTATGTTCAGTGCTCCAAATCAATCAGCAATAATCAGATGGGGAATCTAAAAGAAAAATTGACCCATTTAATTGCAATTGTTTTCCCCTGAACTAACTCGAGGACTGGATTTTGATACTTACAATATAAAAATAAGGCACTTGTGTTAGCAGAGTGCTTCCACGTGGAGGACAGAAACAGAATTAAAAATATAGAAAAGGAATCTTAAATGTCATCTCACACCTCCACAAATCATGCAAGAGAATTCAGTAAAACGTCTTTCCCATATCCAGGCCAAAGCAAGAGCCATAAGCTGGAGCCTTTAACTACTGGAGAACTTTCTCCGAAGGAGACAACCAACCCTTCATAACTCTGTCCAAATCTTTCTGTCTTCAGTCTACTGTTAACGTAATAACTGATTATTATGTGAAGGTGTTGTTATTGAATTTCCCATATATTTAAACTATATTGGATACTCATTTTGTCAACACTCTAGGTTCATGCAGTATAAAGGATGAACTGTAATAATTGTCTGTGATGTTATAGAAGGAAGTGACATATACTCATGATTAGAGAAAGAGAAAGTAGCTCAGAAAAAAAGTTATTTTCCATTCACTAATGGGGCGTGGGTATTGCTGGCTAGCAACATTTGTTGCCAAGTTGAAGATAATGGTGAGCTGCCTTCTTGAACAGGCGTGGTCCTATGGCACTGGGGGATAAGTTCTAAGATTTTGTCCAAGTGACACTGAAGGAATGGCAATATAGCTTTAAGTCAGGATGATATGTGGTGTGGAGGGGAAGTTACAGGTTATTTCCTTGCATCTGCTGTCTTTGTTCTTCTGGGTGGTGGGGCTCACAACTTTGGAAGGTGCTGCTGAAGAAGGCTTGGTGAGTTTCGGCAGTGCACCTTGTAGATCATATCGGGTACTACAGTACGTTGAAGATCAAAAGAGTGAATGTTGAAGGTGGTAGACAGGGGCCACTAAAGTAAAACATTTTGCCCTGGATAGTGTCAAGCTTCTGCAGTTGGTCTCATCTGCAAATGTACTAACCATGCCTCCTATATTCACATCTGAATCTTTTATATAAATGACAAAAAGCAGTGGACCCAGCACCGATCCTTGTGGGACACTGCTGGACATAGGCCTCTAGTCTAAAAAGCAACCCTCCACAATCACCCTCTGTCTTCTACCTTTGAGCCAGCTCAGTATCCAGATAGCTAGTTCTCCCTCTATTCCGTGTGATCTAACCTCTGCTAACCAGTCTACCATGAGGAACCTTGTCAAACGCCTTACTGAAATCCATTTAAATCACGTCCACTGCTCTGCATCCATCAATCCTCTTTTTAACTACTTCAGAAAAACTCAATCAAATTCCTGAAACACAATTTCCCAAGCACAAAGCCATACTGACTATTCCTAATCAGTGCTTGCCTCTTCAAGTAGATGTAAATCCTGTCCCTCAGGATTACCCTCCAACAAATTGCCCACCACCAATGTCAAGCTCACTGGTATACATTTCCGTGGCTTTTCCTTACCACCATCCTTAAATAGTGGCACCGTGTTAGCCAACCTCCAGTCTTCTGACACCTCACTTGTGCCTTTCGATGACACAAATGTCTCAACTGATAAAGACAGGCACGCTGTATGCCTTCTTAACCAACATATTAACATGTCCAGCTAACTTCAGGGATCTGTGGACAAGCACCTCAAGATCCCTCAGTTCTTCTGAGCTTCCCAATTTCCTGCCATTCTTTGAGTACCCCCTTGTCTTGTTACTTCTCCCATCACCTCTCATTTATCAGGCTTAAATTCCATCTGCTACTGATCTACCCAACTGACCAACCCATCTATACCTTAACCCAAGAACTTCCACCTCATTGTTAACCACCCGGCCAATCTTTGTATTATCCTCAAACTTACTTCTCATTACCTCCCCCACACATTCTCATCTACATCGTATATGAAGGTCACAAACAATAAGGGACCCAGCACTGCTGCCAGTGGAATGCCACTGGATACTAGTCTCCAGTTACACAAACAGCTTTCTACAACCACCCTCTGTCTCCTGTCACTAAGCCCAATTTTGGATCCAACTTACCAAGTGTTCCTGAGCTTTTATTTTGTATATCAGTTCAGGAATTTTGTCAAAGGCCTTAATAAAATGGATAACAATGAATCAAAATGGGAATGGTTAGCTGTGACAGTGAGTGGAGTTGGGGCTGGAGGAGAGCAAAGCAGTTTGATTTCTCACTCCTGATCGGTCTGCTACTGGATCACAGCAATGTGGTGACCTCCAGCAATGGATATCCTCTCATTGCTTGTTTTATAGACTCTTGAATGCAGATACAATAGTCACAGAATTAACTCAAAATAAATGATCACTTTCAGGAGCAGAGGGATGAAAATTGAAAATACCATGTTTTGTAGATCACTATCTAAAGGAAATAGCTGTAACTCCAATATCATCATAAAGATACATTGTGTGAACCTGAGGGAGGTATAAAATGTCACAGGTATGTGCAAACACTGTATTCCCTGTGCTTTCTCCTCCTGTTTCCCTCATCTCACTCAGCCACACACCAGCTGTAGTCAACGTCACATCACCATTCATTATTTATTTGGTCTCCTGAAGAACATTTGGAGAACACGTTTTCAAACGTGTGGACTTAATGGCCATGAACTTCATTCCCAGTGGCTCTTTGCCATGAATCGCTTTTCCCAAGATTAATGATTTGAGCTTGAGCCCGACATGGAACGTTTAGCTGAAAAACATACCTCAGGCTCCCTGCAAGTCTGTTAATAACCTTAGCACATTTTGCTTTATGTAATGATGATGCAGAGATTACGTTACCTCTTATAGGCCCATAAAAATACTTGCCATTTTCCCATATGGAACTTCATAAAGACACAATATTCATTTCTGGCAGGCAGCACGGGCTGTATTTGAAAGTGTTCAAATGACAGTGCCAAATTTAGTTAGCTTTTCATTTCCACTTTTCTCTCCTTAAAGCAGTAGCTCAACGCTGGGACACAACTTTATGGCAAATGGTTTCCCATTGGTGCCTTGGGATATAAGTGGCAGATCTTCTGGTAAGTCCACTCATTGTGGCTCATCTCCACAGTGGAGCAGTTTCAAAGCTCATCAAAGCTCATCACAAACTTGTCGCTGCCCAGCAGTCAGTCACACTTACATAGTCCATGAACAGGAGGCACTGAGTAACAAACAGGACAGGACCTCATTTCTCCTGAATCTAGAGGTTTGTTTGCGCAAGTGCCCAGTGAGATCACCTTGCTCAGTATGGTCCAGGCCTGGAATCCAGAAACAATATGGTTCAATGTCATATGGTGTGGTGCAGTTACTCATTTGAGCTGCTTTAAAAGTTCACAGATCAATTTTTGTAAAAATAAATAATTGGAGTCCAGACAAATTTCAGTTATGAAATGTTTTATTCCAAATTTTGATTATCTTTTCCTTTCAGTGTTGTGATTATTTTAAGTATTTTAAGTACTTCTTGGAATTAGAGATTTGTAGGTTATGTTTTAAGTGTTCTGTAAGAATCATTTAATCATTTAAAGCATACTGCAAACACACGTACTTTGAGGTATTCAGAGTAAGTTTATTACCCAATTTATTTGAGACCCTGGGTTTAAACAGCTGGCTTATTTTCACTTTAAAGCTCCTTGAGAAATCTATTTGTTCCATCTGGAGTTGTATAAATGGTACCTGTTGGCAAAGTCAGTCGACCTTACAATTTAATTTTATTTGTATGCAAACACTTTGACTCATTAAGGGTGAAGTAATGATAGAATTCATTCCGGCATAAATTAGTAAGTGTTATGTTTAGTGACCAAGGACACTTCTTTAGCTCCAAGAACTGAATCTAGCTGAGCATGCAATATTCAAACTAATTATCAAATAACAAACGCTTTCTCAGAAAGATGAGCCACCCATTTTGTGTAGTGGCTGAAGAATATTGTTGTATTGTAACAAAAGGTGTAAAGTGATCATAAATAGTGTAGAATGGAGAGTAAAATACAACATGGGTGGTGGTTGTATCTGTGAAGTAATACGTGAGGAGTTGGACTTTAACTTGGTGGCATGCTGAGTTGGGGTCCAACGTGTCCAGTTGTGTGTAGAAGCAAGTGCAACCTGCCCGTCAGTAGCTTCTTGGCCAAGTTACTACATTTTCAGATAGTTTCATGATTGGCCTAGGACAGGCTTAATGTGAAACCACATTATACGATTTCAACTCTAGTAATTACAGGACACTCCAGAATGTGGTAGTTTGGGATAGAGTTTGCGTTCGAATTAGAGGAGGTGTAAGAATAGAGTTCAGCTTGTGGATTTGGCTTTGAAAGTGCTTCAAAGACATAAGCCGAGCAGGAAAGGCGAACACATTCACCTACATACTGATATATGTGAATCACTCTAGGCATCTCACCCTGCCCTACACCAAATTATCACCCCTCTATCTAAGATAAACTGCAGATACAAGCTTCCTCACATTTCTACTTATCCCTCTATCACTGACACCCATCCACATCTGTAAACAGTACCCATACCAGTTCCTTTGTCATCCTTAGTTAACCTCCATGCATCTAATCAACGTGTGTTTTCATTCATTTATCTTTTTTCTTGCTCCCTGGCAGGAGAAGAGATCACAGGAGGGAGAGACAGAAAAACAATTGTGATCCTCCAGCCATCTTGCAATGAACAGCTCAAGAGGCAGAGTTTCTAGAATTCACTGGGTTCTCAACACATCTAGACAATCGAGTTGGAGAGATGGGGTTGGGGAGAAGTGGTGGGATTTGGTACATCCATCTCCAAGGTGACAGAATTAAATTTGAGATATCAAAATAGTTTACAACACTCACTCATCCTGGCTTTGGGCAAGACAAGTATCAGAGAGAAAGAAATTGTAGGTTAAGTAAGGGGCTGTCATAAGGAGAGGGGCTATGATTAGTGAATGTGATATCAGAAGGAGGGAGAGTGAAAAATGTCAAGTAGAAATGGAAATGAAAATAAGGACTGAGGATAGAAAGTTATTGGAGCCAGAAGCTTTTCCCTGTGCTGTGGTGTGTTTGGTAGCAGGAGACATTTAGTCAAGTGGGAGGGTAGCTGAAAGCCTGCCTCCCCCGTGACCTAAATCCTTCCCACCATTACACTCTTTAGCTTGGGATCCAGTGACAATCCTCTGCCTTGTGTGATGATGCATTTGGCAGCAGACACCACCTTCTCAGTGACACTGTCATTTAATCATGCTGCCAGCATCAAATTGGTCATCATCTCTCCTCTGAGTGGGACCTCCCACCCCAGCTTCCTCCTTGTAGTGGCAATACCCAACCACTTCAAATGCCCTGTTGACACGTGATGGAGTAAGCTTTCCCAGAAAGAATTGCTCATGGACTCTTGTCTCCATGACATTCTGGTCTGGGATTCCATAGAAAGAGGATTGTGTTTGGTGAATGGTGGATAAAAGAGGGAAACATGGCTGTGTGAATTTGGATAAAGGGAATTATATGGACTGGGATTTATGAAATGCTACTTGAGTTGGAAAATGGATTACAGAAAGGCATCTGTATTTTCTGCAGAACTGGGAGATCAAGAACATAAAATGCAGGAGCAAGAGTAGGTTATTGAGCCCCTCAAGCCTGCTCAACCTTTTCAATAGGATCATTGTTCATCTGGCTGTAAGCTCAACTCGACTATCCTGTCTGTCCTCCAGAGCCATTGGTTCCCTAGTCAATCAAAATATACCTAACTCAGCTTTGAATATATTCAATGATCCAGCCTCTGCTGCTCTCTGGAGAAGGGAATTTCACAGGCCAACAACCCTCTGAGAGAAAATAAAATTACCTCATCTGAGTCTTAAATGGGAGGCCTCTAGTTTTTAAACTATACTCCCTGGGTTCTAAACTTCCCAAGAAGTAGCAACATGTGCATAGAAGCAAAACAACAGCACTGAGAAAGGAAATAGAATCTTCACTAATTTTAGTAGGATTTTGGGGCATTATGCCTGTTACTAGTAATATAGACTATCAGTAAATTATATTATTTGTTAATTTTGAGTGAAATCTGAGTTGTACGAGTATGACTATTAGTTATGAATACATTTTAATGAGTTGCCATTGGCTATTCATCGAATCAATGTATCTCCCATCTCTGATTCCTTTAGTTCATCCTCAACTTTTGTTTCCCCTCTTCACTTGATCATCATTCTTGTGCAACAGGAGCAGTCATGATTCCACAGGCAAATATTCCCAACAACCAACAAGGATCTAGCCTTTAGAAGACAATTGCAGTAAAATTTGCGGATCAAATTTGAGATCAAATTGCAGCTGTCATATGTTGAGGACAGATCAACTCTCCAGGAATACCACCAATCAGAGCTGGTAAGTAAGACCATAACACCATAAAACACGGCAGCAGACGTATGCAATTCAGCCCATTGAATCTGCTTCGCAGTTCAATACAATCAAAGCTGATCTGATAAAAAAAACAAAAGAACTGTGGATGCTGGGAATTAGAAACAGAAATAGAATTTGCTGGAAAAATTCAATAGGTCTGGCAGCAACTGGAGAGAAGTCTGAGTTAACATTTTGGGTCCAATGACCGTTCTGAAGAAGGGTCACTGGACCAAATCATTAACTTTGATTTCTCTCCACAGACACTGCCAGGCCTGCTGGGTTTTTCTAGTAATTTCTGTTTCTGTTTGTGATTATCCTGATCTCTACTTTCCTGCCTTTTGCTCCATAGCCCCTGATTACTTTACTGATTAAAAATCTATCTCAGCCTTGAATATGCTTAACTACCCAAACTTTACAGTCTTTTGTGGTTCAGAATTCCACAGATTCACTACAATCTGGAAAAGAAATTTCTCTTCATATCTGTCTTAAATGGGTGATCCGTTACTCAGAGATTATGTACTTTGCTCCTCGACTCTTCCACAAGTGGAAACAACTTCTCACCGTTTATCCTGTTAATACCCCTAAGAACCTTACATGGTTTAATAAGGTCGTCTCTCATTCTTCTATATTCCAATGAGTACTGACCCAACTTATTCACCATTTCCTCATAAGACAGTCCCTCCATACCGGTATCAGCCTTGCAAACATTCTCCAGACTGCCTTCAATGCCAGTACAATTTTCCTTTGATAAAGGGCCCAAAACTGTTCACAGTATTCCTGCTGTGGGCTGACTAATACCTTGTATTGTTTTAGCAAAACCTCCTTACTTGTATCCTTCATTCCTTTTGAAAGAAAGGCCAACATTCTAACTGAGCAACATGGAAGTTGGGACCAATTTGTAGATGGCCCTCCATTTTTAAAAAACATTGGCGGTACAGAAAGGATTTCCTCAACTGAGAATGATGTCATTGGAACATTTGCCACTTGGAAAAGTTTAAATTATTGATCTTTCAGCTGAAGATCCTGATCCATAGGGCTATGAGAGAATTGATATGTATCAACAGGCTGCACATTGATTAGGTAAGATGGCAAGACTAGGTGAAGTAGCACTACTGTGGAAATAACTCCGGCAGATTGTCTCCAAAGTGGATTCCCTGTGAAGATATTGTTAATTTAGCAGCTTTGAGTCTTTTAGATCTTAACTTCTGTTCAGTTCTGCTCTTTCCAACACTGCAAACATATCGGTAAAAGTGATTCCATCTGTATTGGCTGAAGGAAATACTAGTTTAGATTCAGTTGCAGTTCAGCAGGATTTCTTTGACTTCCTTCATTTTAATTCTCACTCCCTCTGCACAATACAGGTAATCAATATCTCCATGGAAGCATCAAAGCCTTACTTTCAACAGCTTGACAGGAATGATGTTGAGTAGTGGAGGAAAAGACTTTTGGGCAGTTTGTTTCCTTCCCTCATTGCAAACAACAAATCAAAGCAAGACAAAATTTACCTCTGGCATAGTAGTACTCCTAACAGAGAGCCAGTCACCAACTGTCTTATCATCTTTGACTGCTCCATATCCCTCAGCATCCTTGTTCATTGAGTTGTCAAAGTTTCAACAGTTTCTATAATTGATACTCAGTGCTATTCCCTCCTCTTGTGAACATGGGAAATATAATTAAGAAATATTGCTAGGAGGCATGGAGAACTTAACATTAATTGAGAAACTCAAAGGGTTGTATAAGGCTTGTTATCCTAGATTTTCCGTTCTAACACTAACCCAAAATAGTGCAATGTATTTCATGTACATTTATATGTGGATGAACCCACTGGGATTGATTATGTTTCAGTAATGCCACCAGCTCTCAGTGTCACAATTAACAATCTTTAGAGGCCTTCACTGAAGGGGCTGGGGTGGTAACTGTTCCTGTGGAATTTAGAAATAAGGATATAGGAACAACAGTAGGCCAGTCAGCCCTTCGAGCTTGTCCCATCATTCAGAGCTACCTTAAACAGACTAAGCCTCCATAGAATTCTGAGGTACAAAATTCCAAAGGTCCACATGTTTTGTGTGAAAAATTTCTCCTTATTTTGTACATAATTGGTAGTCCCCTTACTCTGTGTCAGTTACCCAGACAGATCAAAGGAGGTCATTGATCCTTCTCCCTATTTCCCCTCAAACAGCCCTTGCTTTGGTTCAAAGGTTCAAAGATTCAAAGGTTCAAAGGGTGATTTAGAGAAAACTTCCAGTCCCTAGAAATAGGATATATCGATAAGTGCTTATGAGGGGACAGTCTTTGTCATGGGGGCAGAGTTCATGAGACATGTCACTTTCAGTTGTAGGATGGACCAGGGCAGGAGGAAGAACATAAGAACATAAGAACATAAGAACCAGGAGCAGGTGTAGGCTATCTGGCCCTTCAAGCCCGCTCCTCCATTCAATAAGATCATGGCTGATCTTTCCATGGCCTCAGTACCACTTGCTCACCCTCTCACCATAAAACCCTTAATTCCTTTGCTGTTTAAAAAAAATCTATCTTAGCTTTAAAAACATTTAATGAGGAAGTTTCAACTACTTCACTGGGCAGAGGATTCCACAGATTCACAACCCTTTGGGTGAAAAAGTTCCTCCTCAATTCGGTCCTAAATCTGGTCCCCCTAGTTTTGATGCTATGCCCTTTTGTTGTAGTTTCACCTGCCGATGGAAACACTCCTCCTGCTATCTTATACATTCCCTTCATAATTTATACGTTTCTATAAGATCCCCCCTCATTCTTCTAAATTCCAATCAATATAATCCCAGTCAACTCAGTCTGTCCTCATAAGCTAACCCTCTCAACTCCAGAATCAACCTAGTGAATCTCCTCTGCAACCCCCTCCAGTGACAATACATCCTTTCTCAAGTAAAGAGACCAAAACTGCACGCAGTACTCCAGGTGTGGCTCACCAGCACGCTATACATCTGTAACATAACCTAGCATGGGGCTGGATGAACGCAGCAGGTCAAGCAGCATCATAGGAGCAGGAAAACTTGACGTTTCGGGCCTAAACCCTTCTTCAGAAACACTTCTCCTGCTATCTTATACATTCCCTTCATAATTTATATGTTTCTATAAGATCCCCCCTCATTCTTCTAAATTCCAATCAATATAATCCCAGTCAACTCAGTCTGTCCTCATAAGCTAACCCTCTCAACTCCAGAATCAACCTAGTGAATCTCCTCTGCAACCCCCTGATGAAGGGTATTTCTGATGAAGGGTTTAGGCCCGAAACATCAAGTTTTCCTGCTCCTATGATGCTGCTTGACCTGCTGTGTTCATCCAGCCCCATGCTTGTTATCTTGGATTCTCCAGCATCTGCAGTACCTTTTATCTCTGTAACATAACCTCCCTGCTTTTAAACTCAATCTCTGTAGCAATGATGGACAAATTTCCATTTGCCTTCTTATTTACATGTTGTACCTGCAAACTAACTTTCTGCGATTCATACACAAGGACACCCAGGTCCCTCTGCACAGCAGCAGGCTGCAATTGTTTTTACGTTCAAATAATAGTCCTTTTAACTGTTATTCCTACCAAAATGAATGACTTCATATTTGTCAACATTGTACTCCATCTGCTAGACCTTAGCCTACTCACTTAAACTATCCGTATCCCTCTGCAAACTTTCAGAGTCCTCTGCACACTTTCCTCTACCTCCCATCTTAGTATTATCTGCAAACTTTGACATACTACACATGGTCCCCAACTCCAGATTATCTATGTAAATTGTAAACAATTGTAGTCCCAACACTGATGTCTGAGGCACACCACTAGTCACTGATTGCCAACTAGAAAAGCACTCATTTATCCCTACTCTTTGCTTCCTGTTAGTTAACCAATCCTCTATCCATGCTAGTATATTTTCTGTAATGCTGTGTACTTGTCTTATGCAGCAGCTTATGTGCAGCACCTTGTCGAATGCCTTTGGGAAATCTAGATACACCACATCTATTGGGTCCCCTTTGTCCATCGCACTCGTAATTTCTTCATAGAATTCCAGCAAATTAGTTAAACATGACCTGTCCTTCATGAACCTATGCTGCATCTGCCCAATGGGACAATTTCTATCTAGATGTTTTGTTATTTCTTCCTTGATGATAGATTCAAGCACATTCCCCACTACAGAAATTAAGCTGTAGGGAGTTCTGGTTTGTGTGATCAGTAACCCTACTGGAACTCTCAGGCAGCCTGGATCACCCACCAAATCACTGGCTCTGACACTGGACTTAGTGAAGGTGGGCTAATAAATCAGGAGGCAGGTGTTTCAGGGCAAAGAATCTCTGCGTTTATTAAATACAGAAGTGTGTATCTCACAAGAAATAAAAAGGCAAAAGTGATAAACAGGGAAATAATACAAAGGTGAATAAACTACATGTGATAGAAAAACAAGTACAAAACAGTGTAACTGCCACTATTAACCATTGACACAGGCCAATTACTGTCATAAACTAAACAGTGGTTTTAAACATAGACACTTTAATCAGACTTCCTGATGCTGGGGTGCCCTGCACAGGCACCAACCCAACGTCTCCTCGCTGCTAGCTAGGTTGGATACTTTTGGGTCTCAAGGAGAATAAGCTCACCACTGGGGATAAATGCATTTTGAATTACAGTTTACCATTCCCATTTGCCGTAACCGGTTTTTCGCTGAAGACTTCAGACAGTGTAACGATTCAGTCTGGGTTGAGTCCACTGATGTGGTAAGACATGTTGTGGATGTAACGAGCGATTGCTTTGGTTTTCTTACTTTTGGTAGGTTTTGTGAGTGGGTTTTCACCTCAAGATGTGTCTGAGGCCTTGTAATGTTGATCAGGTTGGTGGTTCTTGCACGTTGTTAGTTGTTCGGTCTGCAGGTCATGGTCAGCTGCTGGTGGTTGGAGAGGGATGAAGGAGTCTTTCTCAGTGCGGTAGCTCTCTAGAGTTCTTCTCTTGTTGGTAGCTGTGGGAGATTGCTCTTGAGGCGGATCGTTCTTCTTTCTCCTTCTCTCTCTTTCCTTATCTCTCTCTGTCTTTTTCTCTCCCTCCAGCTGAAATTGGAGCCTGCAATTATACTAAATTGCAGGTCTCTTACCTTGGCGCCAAACTTGGCTTAAGCAATAGTCTCACTGTTGCCCTTCTGGAGGTGAATTGGCTTTCTGATCCTTAGAATAAATGTAAATGTCTTTCAATCGGAGGTGAATAGGTTTCCTGATTCTTTAGCATAAGTGTAAATGTATTTCGATTGCATGCAATGTCTGGTTTTTTCTGTGAATGAATATTAATTGAAGTTGAATGGCTTGATATCTCTGATGGCTCCAGGATGTTTGAAGTTGTTGTCTTAGGCCTGGTTCTGGTTTCAGACAGCTATCCCTGTGATTGTGTATTCCTATGCCCAGCTGCCTTTTTTTGTGTGTTTTAAAAGTTCTGTTAATAATCCAGGGGTTTTGGTCCAGTATTAACAAAATGATAGGATTTTTGCTCAGTCCTACAGGGCCAATGTGAAATTCGATCCAAACAGGGGTGCGCGCAGAAGGGATTCTACCGCACACCTGAGCGTACTCCAACTGGTGCACAATGTTGGATCCGAGCACCACTGTTTTCAGGCCTTGAATGATGGTGGCCGTGAACCGGACACCCGCCGCAGCCCTGCGTGCCAATTCCTGCGGCAACATCCAGCCCAGGTGCCCGCCACACAGCACATCCCCAACTCTGATTACCCCCATGGCCCTCGTCTCCTTGCAAACCCATGGTCATGGAGATGCAGAATATCCCCTGTCTGTATTGGTCGGCCAGGACTTCCTGATTGGCCTGGGTCAACAACCCCAATCAAGGACCTCACCTGGTTCCAATCACTGCACAAAAATAACAAAAACAAAAATGTTAGAACTTATTTGATAAAGGAACTATTGGATCTGTTAAGGAACAAAATGGTTCTAATGAAAAGCCAATCACCAGCATGGGTCAACAGAGCTGATTATATTATGTAAAGTAATGGATCTGGAAGGATTAAAGATGGAGATTGTATTAAGCACCACCTAACATGATTATGTCACACTGTCTTTAGGTGAAGAATTACCAGTCTAATGTGAGATCCCAAAGGAGACAGTATCATCTCTGGTTCTTGTTAATTTTAATGATGATGGCTAACTGTACAGTGTAGCAGTCAACATATGGCATGTTGAACTCTGATGTGGGTTGTTGTTACATGAGATCTCAGTAGATAAATGCTAATAGCTTTAAAACTTGTAACCTTGCATTAAATTGATTTAGTTTTAATTTATATATTCTTGGTCTGCTAGCTGTTAAACTCAATTATATAGCAGAGATGCAGCATAGTCTTCAGATAATGTTTTAAATTCTCTGTTATGGCAATGCTGTAGAGTATTACTTCTTTGAAAATTGAGATATTCATGCAAAATTGAATAAAAATCTCTTGATGAAGGAGGAAAAAAATTTCAGAAGAAAAGTGAGTTTACAATTTTACTGCCTAAAGATAAAACTGAGTCAGCCAGTGAGTCAGTAGTTGCAAATAGCTGGTACTGACCATTGGTGACTTGTGCTTTGGGTAGAGTGCTGCCACCAATCCTCTTTTCTGAGCTGAGATAAGGGTCCATCCCATTAGTAGTGGTAGAGGATAAACCACTATTGAACCTTACCAAGAATAGACACTGGCCTTGCAAAACACGATGTAGCTTATTGCATGATAGCATTAGGTACAGAGCAGACAAACAGTCAGCAACTCATATGGAAGTAGCAAGCAGGGAATAAGGTGCATTCTAGAAGAAACCATTCTGCTCAAAGCTGAAAACAGGCGCAGGGAAAATAGTGTGGGCTAGATCACACTAGTCACACTGGGAAAGGTCAGAATCCTTACAGGAGAAAAATCTATGGGACCAATTTGGATTTCAATTAGAACTAACTATGGGCAAATGAGGGAAAATGTTTTTTGTGCAAAAGACCAGGCTGAGAAGGATAGAAATGAAAAGGAGTACTTACTCTTTCAAAAATGGTGTTGATGCCCTCGTGAACAGGCTCATGAGGCATGGCTACTGCAAATAGAGGAAGGAAGAGAAAATAATTCATACCGATGCCCAGGATTAGATTAAGTATGTGGTAAATTTAAGGCAACTAAAAGGTTATTTAAGAGATTTTGAACACAGATTTTAATGGAAGAAGATATTAGAAGCATATAAAAATTGTGATAATATCAAGATATTCATGAGTTAAATCATGATTTTAGGGGGAATATTTATTCAAAAGATTGTACAAGGTGATGCATGTTGTGCATTAGTCTGTGTACAGTGGAAAACCTCTTCTTTTACCAGAAAGAAGCAGGAAATTTCTATGTTGGCTTTGGAAAGTAGGAAAATTTTCAGAAAGCATGACACCACCACTTCGATCGGGAAAAAAAGCCAGAAAATCCTCAATGAACTGTGCAGACATTACATGTGGTTATAAAAAGAATTTGACTTTCAATGAAGTAACATTCTACAGTATTGCCAATAATATAGAATTTAAAGCATTATTAGAAGGCTATACTGCAGCACTGCCATAATAGAGTTTAACAGCGTCCAGACCAATCATATATAAATTAAAACAAAATCAATTTAACTCAAGATTACAAGTTTTAAAGGCATCAGCATTCATCTACTGCAGAATCATTAAATCCTTGAGGTAAACAGAACAAAGCCTTATGTAGAGATAGCAAGAACTGCAGATGCTGGAGTCAGAGATAATACTGTATGGAGCTGGAAGAACACAGCAGGTCAGGCAGTATCAGAGGAACAGGGAAGTTTATGTTTCGGGTCAGGACCCTTCTTCAGAAAGAGGGAGGGGGAAGGGAAATCAGAAATAAATAGAGGGAGGAGGGATGGGACTGGGGATGGTAGGTAGCCTCATGTAGATATTTCAAAATTAGAGAAAGATTTGAGAATGGCTGCAGAATTCCAAGGTGCAGAGGTATTTTGGTGCATAAATCACAAAAGGTTAATATTCAAGTATAGCAAGTGATTCTTAGAATTCCTACAGTGCAAAAGTAGGCCATTCAGCCCATCGAGACCACACCAAACCTCTTAAAATCCTCCGACCCAGACCCACCCCTCCATTTATCATTCCACCTAACCTGCACATCTTTGGAAACCAGAGCACCTAGAGCAAATCCACACAGACGCAGGGAGAATGTGCGTTCTCCACACAATCATCTAAGGGTGGAATTAAATCCAGGTCCCAGGTATTGTGAGGCAACAGTGCTAACCACTGTGCCACCATGCCGCCCTAATTAAAGAAGACTTATGGGGACTTATGCCTTATAATGAGAGGGATTGAACTTACAAATAAGGATGTTATGCCCCAATTAGACAGAATGTTGCTGAGATCACATCTTGAATACTGTATGCAGTTTTGTTCTCCTTATTTACAGAGGCATCTGTATGCATTGGAGGTGGATTGGAGGAGGGTTACTAGATACCTGGGATAAGTGGGTTTTCTTATGAGGATACATTTGACAGCCTGGATATGTTTTGAATGGATTTTGAAAGACCGAGTGATTGATTGAAGTTTATAAGATTCCAAATGATTTTGGCAACGTGGATATAAAAAAGGATATTTCCTCTGGCCAGAGAGTCAGCAGGGTCTGCACTATTTTAAAATTAGGAGTCACCCTTTCAAGACAGAGATGAGACTTTTTTTCTCTCAGGTGGTTTTAAGCCTTTGAAACTCTCGCCTTAGAAGGTGGGGGAGGCTGGATCACTGGATAGTTCTGAGACAGTGGTGGATAGATTCTAGTCTGAAGAAAGGTCACAGGACCAGAAACATTAACTTTGCTTTCTCTCCATTGTTGCTGCCAGACCTGCTGAGCTTTCTCAGCAATTTCTGTTCTTGTTTCTGATTTCCAACATCTGCAGTTCTTTCGGTATTTTCGTTGCTTGTGTAGATAGATTTTATCAGGCAGGGAAACCCAAGTGTTTTTGGTGTTAGATAGAAATATGTAATTCAAAACATAGATCAATCATGATCTTATTGAACAACAGAGCAGGCATGTGAACTAAATATTCTATTTTCACTCTTATTTTGTATGGTCATAAAAGCCACGTTACAGCATACAGACAGAAGCTAGCCATTTTATAACGTACAAACATTCCACAGATGTATACTGACAAGACAATACAAACAGCACATCAAACAGCAGGTACTAATGGTCAATTTGAACACTCACAGGCACAAGTATGTTCAAGAACGTGAAAGAATGCCACATTTGTAAAACTATAGACCAGTTTCAGAAGGTGTGGAGAAATAAAACACAATTTCAGAATAGAAAAAAACCAGATGATTTCTTCACAAAGAAGTTAATGCAGTAGAACTATTTCCTAAAGAAAAAGTACTCACCATTAGTCAATGTAGGTCAATAAAAAAAAAACCTGAGGCATTTGTAGGGTCAATTGCTGATCCAAAAGAATGAAATTTGATAGAACTTGGGTGTATATATATATGTGGACATACCATTAATTTTAAGCTCGATATGTTGTGCTGTTGTTGCTGCTGATGGAACGTAACACCTCATGGATGCCCAGATCTGAGCTGATGGATCTGATGGAAGTCTATTTTGTACAATGGTAATACCACACAACACAATGAATAGAAACAGAAGTTGCTGGAAAAGCTCAGCCATCCTGGCAGTAACTATGAAGAAAAAAATCAGAGTTAATGTTCCAGGCCCAGTGACCCTTCCTCTGAACTGATGGTAGCTGGGAAAACGTTGGTTTATATGTAGAATATAAGGAGGGGGATGGGATAAGGAGTAAATGATAGGACGGAACTCAAAGAGAGGGGAGAGCAGTTGGATAGACAATGGAGTTGATAATGATCTGGCTGGGAAGGTGAATATCTGTCAATGAGGACTGTTAGTGACTAACAATAGGTAGTATACAATGGCAGGCTATGTGATAACAAGGTAGGGGGCTAGGAGTTTGAGGGCTGCATGGTCCCCAGGTGGAAAATGAGGTGTTGTTCTTCCAGCTTGTTTTGACCTTTGCTGGAACACTGCAGCAAGTCAGAGACAGAGGTGTTGGCCAGGAAACAGGGTGGTGTGTTAAAGTGGCAGGTAACTGGAACCTCAGGGTCTTTGTTGCAAGCAGAACATAGATGTTCTGTAAAGCAGTCGCCCAGTCTACGCTTCATTTCCCCAATGTAGAGGAGACCACATTGTGAGCAGCGAATGCAGTGAAGTAGATTCTGGGAAGTACAGGTGAAGTGTTGCTTCACCTGGAAGGTGTGTTTGGGCTCTTGGATAGTGGGGAGGGAGGAGGTAAATGGGCAGGTTGTGCACCTTTGCTGGTTGCAGGGGTAGGTGCTGTGGGGCTGTTGAGGGTGCTGGGAGTGAAGGAAATGTGGACTAGGGTGTCCTGGAGGGAATGGTCCCCGCGGCAGGCAGACAAGGGAGGGGAACGGATTATGTGTCTGGCGGTGGCACCTCGCTGGAGGTGGTGGAAATGGTGTCAGATGATCTTCTGGTTGTGGATGCTGGTGGGATGGTAGGTAAAGACAAGGGGACCTTCTAGGTGAAACAACGCTATTTCTGAAGAAGGGTCCTGACCCAAAACATCAGCTTTCCTGCTCCTCTGATGCTGCCTGGCCTGCTGTGCTCCTCGAGCTCCATGCTGTGTTATCTCTGACTCCAGCATCTGCAGTTCTTGCTACCTAAAAGGAATCTTTTATGTTTAGGATTAGACTGAGTTGCATTTTCTAATGACAGAAGAAAATGGATTTGAAAGTTATAGGGTAGACACCTGGAAGTCCTTGCAGTTGCTTCAAAGCAGTTTATAATTATATTCCTGATTGGAGGTTTACTTACTGAAGTGTGACTCAATTACTGGATTAACAGGTGACAAAAAAATTTTGATGTTATTTTAAATATTGCTGAGTTAGCAGATTTTGTTTTGGTTATGAGAAGTAGGCTTGAGGGGAGTAGCGTGGAGATGGGGCAGGGGAGAAGAAGTATGTAACAATTCACTGCTTAATGAGATTGTAGCAAAATGTACTCAAAACATAGAAAGACATACAGCACAGAATAAGACCATTTAGCTCATTATGTCCATGTGGGCCAAAATGTGTGGACTTCAAATAAGGACAAGTATGAAGTCAGCTCAATATCTGCTGATGTTCAGTTCAACAACTTAACACCTCAAATATTTCAGACATGTTTGTTACAATCTTCGTGAGTAACATTTGATTCATCAAGACTCCTCACCCATGTTTCTCATTGATGTGCTATTGTGCAAGTGCACTTGGGATTGCAATATCTCTTTAGTCAATGCTGCAAAAAAATTTGAAAACAAGATATATATCTTCTTTAGATATAATGGTTCTCTCAACTGAAGCCCATTTTCTTCAGGGACTTCAGAGAATTGTGCAGACTTCAATCCTTTCCTCTCCCACACTCTTTTCCAAGATCAGTGGGTAATATCATAAGTACACTTCTCCCTCTCAGAAATGAATGACTATTATGTCCACTACCAGAAAGAATGAGGCCTTTCTATAGACAGAACTCATGATCTCCGTCTGCACAGTTATATTTATTAGGTTTATTTAGGTTTGATTGTATTTTTTTGGTGTAGATTTCATTGCTTGGTCCGGTATTTATTAGTCTCTCCACCAGATTTTTTCCCATTCTCTGTCCAGATGGATTCCTAGAATTCTCACTGTTAGGGTAGATTTTTGTTGATTGGTCTACTTATTCTAATTTTCCATTTACATTGATGATAGTTTAAAATTTGGCATTTAATAAATTTCTTATATTTTTAAAATAAAGACTTGGGTGAGTGTTGCAAAATGATATTTTGATCTTTCTGTTAATCTAGTCAATTAGTCAATTTCCTCATAACTTGAGTCACCATTGACAGTGGTGAGAGAGTTAATAACAAGTTTATTCTAGCCCTCAAATGCAGATGATCCAATACTTTATGCCAAATTCCCTTTCTCTTGCCCAAAAAATCAAACCTCTTCCTCATCCTCTACCTATCACTGAATCTGTCTCTTTACCTCCAAATGCATCTGCCCATAGCCCACGTTTTGATCTCTCAACTGCATTTGTATCACAGTTGATGATTCATATACTGTTGAAGCCCTTAGGAATGTTATTGCTTCCTAAGCACATGTTCTCCTCTTCTTTGAATCCAGCCCATAGCATTGAATCTTTTCTGAACAAAGTCATGCATGCTTTCTCTAAATGTTCTCTAGGCAGTTTATAGAAGGTTCACTAGGATGGTCCTTGGTATGGAAAGATTGTCTTGTGAGCAAAGGCTTAACAGAATGGGACTCTACTCTCTGGAGTTTAGAAGAATGAGATATGATCTCATTGAAACATATGGGATTCTTAAAGGTCTTAACAGTGAAAATGCTGAGAGGACATTTCCCTCAATCATCAAGCGGGAGGGAGAATCAAGGACCGGAGGGCATAGTGTCAGAATAAAGATGAGGAATGATTGCAGGAATTTCTTCTCTCAAACGGTTATGAATAGTTAGAAATCCCTGACACGATTGGGAGTAGAATCCTCATGTATATTTAAGGATAAGAGATAGCTTCTTGATCAGTAGCAGAATCAAGGGTTATGGGGAAAATGCAGGAAAGTGGATGTGACTAATGTTGGATTAGCCATGAT
Source organism: Ginglymostoma cirratum (assembly GCA_024137785.1). NCBI lineage: Eukaryota > Metazoa > Chordata > Chondrichthyes > Orectolobiformes > Ginglymostomatidae > Ginglymostoma > Ginglymostoma cirratum. Next base: position 32,117,685 of record JAHRHZ010000024.1, read on the forward strand.
CCTATTGAATGGCAGAACAGGCTACAGGGGAAGAATGGCCTACTCCTGTTTCTATTTCTTATGGTGTTATGGATATGAACGTGGTGAATTGTTCCTCTTCATCCCCTGAACTTCTCTAAAGCCTGTGATATGATCAACCACATCATCTTTCTTCAACGACTCTTCTCTATTGTCCAGCTTGCTGGAATTTCCATTGCTTGGCTCGATCTTACCTAGTTCATCACAATAACACTAATTGCTTCTTTTCATGATTTCACAGTTTTAGGCTTTTCCCAAGGAATTCACCTTCAGCCTCTTTATTTTCCTCATCTGCCTATTGCAAATATGATCTATAGACCGAGGAAAAGGGATTGCGCAGTGGTAGTATCGCTGGACTGTTAATCCAGAGACCCAGACCATGTTCTGGGGACCTGGGTTCAAATCCTGCCATGGCGGATGGTGGAATTTGAATTCAATAAATATCTAGAATTAAGAATGTAGTGATGACTGGTTCACTAATGTCCTTTAGGGAAGGAAACTGCCATCCTTACCTGGTCTGGCCTACACGTGACACCAGACCCACAGCAATGTGGTTGACTCTTAATTAGGGATGGGCAATTAATGCTGGCCTAGCCAGTGACACCTACATCCTGTGAATGAATAAAGGGGAAAAAAGACACAAATCTAAATTAGACCAATACCATCCTATATCCAAGTTGGGAACCTATAAGTGGCTTTGGTGGGATTTTGGCCTTTCATGAGGCAGGCAATTAAAAAGCCATCTCTGGGAACCCTGTCCTGTTAAGGAGGGTGAACAGACTGGGAAAGATGGCAGGCCAGCTGGCAGGCCAGAGGATGGCAGTGTCAGGCTGGCTGACAGGATGATGCTTCTGAGACAGACAGGTGAGCATGGGAGCACCTTGACATGCAGGCACTCTCAGTTGTCTGCAGAAAAGTCAGTAAATAAAGAAGCTTGAAGCTGTCCCAGCAGAAGGAAATCCTTCCACGGGAGTAATGAAAGACATGGTTGTGCTATTCAGTTGTTGTGGCTCTTTCATCGGAACATGGAGATTCCAGCTTCGGTACCCACACTGACTGTTGTATAAAAGCTCCTTACCTCAAATTAGTTCACAGCCTCCAGTTAAAACAGTTAAACTCTTTTTTAAAGGTCACCATTACAACCAAGCTCCTAGAACCAAAGGTTGCCTCCCTTGCAATTTTACTAGTTGTTACTTCTAAGGATGGCTTGCTGTAATTGTACTGGACATTGGCAAGACTTCACCTACAGTATGGTATGCAGGTTTGGTCTCCTTCTCTGAGGATGTTCCGGTTATGGAGAGAGTGTAGCGATGGTTAACCAGACCGATTCCTGGGATAGCAGGACTGACTTATGAAGACCGACTGGATCAATTCAGGTTATATTCACTGGAGTTTAGAAGAATTAGGAGGATCTCATTGAAATCCATAAAATTCTGACTAGAGTAGATAGGATAAATGCAGGAGGAATCTTACTGATGACCAGGGAGTCTAGACCCAGGGCTCACAGTCCAAGGACATAGGATAGGCATTTAAGATTGAGATGAGGAGAATTTTTTTTTACCCAAAGCAGGGTGAACCTGTGGAATTCTCTGCTACAGAAAGCTTGAGGCCAAAATATTGACTATTTTCAAGGAGGACTTAGATATGGTTCTTTGAGTTAAAGGGATTAAAGGGTATGGAGAAAAAGTAGGAAGAGGATACTGAACTGAATGATCAGCCATGATCATATTAACTAGCAGAGTAGGTTGAAGGGCAGAATGGCCCACTCCTGCTCTTAAGTTTATATGTTTATATATTTCTTACCCTTTTCTTTGGGTTACCATTTTCCTTTACCTTTCTGCAATATTTTTCCACATTAAGGTGATATGAGTTATTGGATTGATATCTCCTTTTAATATCCATTTATTGTCAAATGTTATATTTCTACATTCATTATTTCAACATTGTCTAGCCTTGTCCAAGCACACAATCAAATTGTCCTCAAAACTTTGTCCTCTAATGTGGGATAAATGGGATGTTTTCTTTTTCAAAGGGTTACCCAAATTCCTGTAAGTTAAATACGGTTCATTTCAAAACTGAAAGAATGCCGTGAGTGGAACTCAAAGAGTTTCCTGCTTTTTCTGGCCAATATTCCAAACTCTTTAAAACCTAATTTTTTTCATCTCCTGCAGCACATGTCTGGACATGTTACTACTGTGGGACTGCAATAAATAATCTCATTATACTGTCTAACTACTTTATTTATCTTGATCTTGAAACTATTGGATAAGTAGCCCCAAGCCAGGTTAATAGCAAAGTTATATCAGAGATAAAAGGTACTACAGATGCTGGAGAATCCGAGATAACAAGCATGGGGCTGGATGAACACAGCAGGTCAAGCAGCATCATAGGAGCAGGAAAACTTGACGTTTCGGGCCTAAACCCTTCATCAGAAA
>JAHRHZ010000024.1:32120537-32152038 GCA_024137785.1 Ginglymostoma cirratum
TCCTCCCACCTCAAGCCACACCCCCATCTCCTATCTACTAACATCATCCCGCCCCCTTGACCTGTCCGTCCTCCCTGGACTGACCTATCTCCTCCCTACCCCCCTACCTATACTCACCTTTACTGGCTCCATCCCCGCCTCTTCGACTTGTCTGCCTCCTCTCCACCTATCCTCTCCTCTATCCATCCTCTATCCGCCTCCCCGTCTCTCCCTATTTATTTCAGAACCCTCTTCCCCTCCCCCATTTCTGATGAAGGGTTTAGGCCCGAAACATCAAGTTTTCCTGCTCCTATGATGCTGCTTGACCTGCTGTGTTCATCCAGCCCCATGCTTAATAGCAAAGTTATCTGTTTTCCTGGCTGATGGACAATCTCAATTCCGTACTGGGAAGTACGTCTAAGGATTTTTGTTTCACCTGTTCAGCTGTGGTTGTTTATAGCAGATATAATCCATATTGCGAAATGCTCTTCCTGGGTTTTTCCATATGAATTGTTTGAATATTCACTTGTCTATGCCATTTTTATGATTCTTCCTCTGAAGAATTTTTTTTGATGTGGACTAGCCACAAGGAGAAACAAAAACAGGAATTGCTAGAAAAAGTCAGCAGGTCTGGCAGCGTCTCTGGAGGGAGAAAGATGGAAAAGAACAAGTGGATACATGGAAATAGAGCCCAGACAAAGACAGAAAAAAGATTAGGCTGACAAAGCTTTGTTGACAGTAAGCCAGGGAAGAACAAAAGCTAGATAAGTGATAATGGGGACTCTGAGTGAATAAAAATGGGCTGTGCTGAAAGCAACCTTTGTCACGACACGCCCTGGGTGTGTGGGTGAGTAAAGGGCATGGAAGAAGGTATTCATGTTCTAAAATTATTGAACTCGATATTGGGTCCTGAAGGCTGCAATGTTCCCAAGTGGAAGATGAAAAACTGTTCCTCCAGCTTGTCCTGAGCTTTGCTGGAATATTGCAGCATGTCCAAGACAGAAATGTTAGCCAGGGAACATGGTGCTGTGTTGAATTGGCAGGCAACTGGAGGCCCAGAGTCAGGTTTGGGGACAGAATGTAAGTGTTCCACAAAGTGGTCACCCAGCCTGCATTTCAACTCTTCAGTGGAGAGGAGATGACAAAGTAAGCAGCAAATACAGGAGATGAGATTGAGTGGGGCCTTGGGTAGTGATGAGGGAGGTGTTGCACCTTCTACAATTGGGAAAATGCTGTGGGGGATGTGGGGAGGTATTGGGCCGGAGGGCAGAGTTGGCTAGATTGTTTTGGAGGTAATGACCCCTACGGAATGCTGACAAGGGAGGGGAGGGGAATATGTATCTGATGGTAGCATCCTGCTGGAGATTGTAGAAATGGTGGCTTATGATCCTTTGGATATGAAGGCTAATGGGGTGGAAGATGAAGTCCAGGGGGACCCTATCATTGTTGTGGAAGGGAAAAGAAGAGCAGCTGAGGGCCCTGTTAATCAATCCAAAGTTGACGAAAAAAATTGCACCTTTCTGAGGCCTCCCTGCAGAAGGTAGCATCATCATAACAGATGCAGTGGAGATAGAGAAACTGGGGGAATGTACTGGAGTCTTTACAGGAAGCACGGTGTGAGGATGTATGATCCAGGTAACTGTGGGAGTTGTTGGGTTTTTAATGGATACAAGTGGCCAGCTTATCACTAGAAATGGAAATGGAAAATTGATTAATTTTTACAACTCCGAATGAGAGATGCAGCACCAATGATGTCATTGAGAAAGGATTGTTGTGAGCTACCCGAGTACTTCTGGAACAGGAATGCTCCATGTTCCCCACAAAGAAACAGGCATAACTGGGGCCAATGCAGGCCTTTGACCTGAAGAAACTGAGGTGAGTTAAAGGAACAGTTGATCAAAGTAAGGATGAGCTCAACCAAGTGGAGGAGAGGGACAGTTCAGGCCCATCTTTCCAGGAAGGAGTGGAGAACCTTAAGGTCATCCTGAAGGGGGTGGACGTGTAGTTGCATTGCATGACCATGGTGAAGAGCATGTGGCTGGTGTTTGCAAACTAGAAATTTGAAACTGATGTAAGGCATCAAAAGATTCATGGATGTATACAGGAAGGTGCTGGACAAGGGGAGAAATTGTCAAGATAGGAGGACATAACTTCTGAGTGGCAGGAACAGGCAGAAACAATGGCTTTGCACCCATGCAGTCCTGTTTGTAGATTTTGTGAATAAGGTAGAAGCAGGCTGTCCGAGGTTGGGGACTATGAGCTGAGAGGCTGTGGTGGGGGAAGAGATCCCCAGCTGAGATGAAGATGGTGACAGTTGTGGATGCAATGGCTGATTTTCAATGGTTAAGTCATGATTGTTGAGGTAAGGGAGGAGGTGTCCAGTAGCTGGTTCTCAGCGTCCACAATGTAGAGAGCAGTATGTCAGACTACAACAGCACCATCTTTGTCAGCAGGCTTGATGACAAAGTTAGAATTGGATCTGAGAGCATCAGGTGCAGTGAGTTCAGAGGGAAATATGCTCGAATGGGTGACAGGAGCAAAGAAAGTAACTGATTTTAAATTGCGAGTTCTCAATGAACAGGTTGAATGCAGGTAGAAGGTAAGAAGAAGGGGTCTAGGTGGAGACACAGTGTTGGAAGTAGGTGAAAGGGCCTGTGGGATGAGGAGAGGACTTTTATCCAAAGAATGGGCACTGACACGAAGGCATTGGAAGAAAAGTTCAATATCGTGTTTTGCCTGAAATTAATTGAGGTGTAGATGCTGGGGGAATAAAACTAAGACCTTGCTGAGTACAGAATGTTAAACGTCAGAGAATGGAATGTTGAAAGGGTTAGTAAGTACCCAAAAAGAGGTGGGGTTAGGAGAGGGGATGGAGTTAGAGGAAGGAGAGGGGAGGAAGGTTCCAAAGAGGTGTGGTACCTCTGAGTTGTTGCAGCTTGCATTCCATAATGTCCAAAAGAAAGATAAAACGTTTCTCGTTAGAACGTCGAATGAGCCGAAGAATGAAATGGAAGTGGGGGCAGAACAGATCTGAGATAGCATGATGCAGTGCTAATGGAGAGAGAGGTTGAGAGTGTGGTGGTGAATGGCACTGAGTGCGGCTCTCAGCTTTGGGAAAAAACAGCTGTTTGGGGAGTGCAATCCATCGTGAAGATACCTGTGATCCTGAGAGGATTCAAAATACAAAGGAGGAAACTTCAGTGTGAATCCACATTGCTTGAGGATGACCTGGAGGTAGTCATTGAGGAATGAGATGTGGCTGTGGAAGCGAGTTTTGACGGATACATTATCAAAAGTAGAAGGGAAGGGAAAGTAAAATGGTGAGAAAGAAGAAAGATTAAAATGAAAATCCTGCCAGAAAGAGGAGCAGAACTTTTTCAAGGTGAGCATACCTGAAGGAAATGTGGCAGTGAATCAAGACTAAAATAAAACAAAGAACTGCACAAATAGATACCTTTTCTGCAATGTCTTATTTGTCAGTTCCGTATGCATGGTTAATTTACTTCAGTTTGGTCTCAGATAGCAAACAAACAATAATCTGTGGCTCTGAGTTTCATTGATTTTTTTGATGCCTCACACAAACCTTTCATAAGATTTCTACCAAATACGTAACAAGTAAATCCAATGAATCTTTGAACTCCTGCTTGGGTTTACCCAAAACTTTGGGGTTCAGACTATGGTCTGTAATAAGAGCTCTAATAATCCCAAATCTACTATACCTGAATATAATTTTAGATTACTCTCATGAGATCTTACCACAAAGTAGAATTCTACCATAAATATCCTGAACCACGAATGGGTTTTATATTAGAAGCTATTGTATGTTAGAATATAATCTCCCAAAAAGGAAACAATCCATGTTGTTTGATTTCAAAATTAGGATGATAAAACAATTTTGATCCAAAGAAATTAACTATGTAAATTGTTTGAGGCCTTGGGCCCAGATGATCTGTGACAAATTGCTCATTATGTTATTATCCTTTGGGGTAGAATTCTTCATTACTGTTATCAGTAGCACTGACTTTGAAGAAATTGCATTAAAGCTGGGTATTCTTCCTGGAAGCTTTAGTTTCAACTTGAGCTGAAACCTGATATCTTACTCGTCTGAGATAATAGGAACTGCAGATGCTGGAGAATCCAAGATAACAAGGTGTAGAGCTGGATGAACACAGCAGGCCACGCAGCATCATAGGAGCAGGAAAGCTTGACGTTTCGGGCCTAGACCCTTCATCAGAAATGGGGGAAGGGAAGAGGGTTCTGAAATAAATAGGGAGAGAGGGGGAGGCGTATAGAAGATGGATAGAGGAGAGGATAGATGGAGAGGAGACAGACAAGTCAAGGAGGCAGGGATGGAGCCAGTAAAGGTTAGTGTAGATGGGGAGGTAGGGAGGAGGTAGGTCAGTCCAGGGAGGACGGACAGGTCAAGGGGGCGGGATGAGGTTAGTAGATAGGAGATGGTGGTGCAGCTTGAGGTGGGAGGAAGGGATAGGTGAGAGGAAGAACGGGTTAGGGAGGCGGGGATGAGCTGGGCTGGTATTGGGATGCGGTTGGGGGAGGGGAGATTTTGAAGCTTGTGAAATCCACATTGATACCATTGGGCTGCAAGGTTCCCAGGCTGAATATGAGTTGCTGTTCCTGCAGCCTTTGGGTGGCATCATTGTGGCACTGCAGGAGGCCCAGGATGGACATGTCGTCTGAGGAATGGGAGGGGGAGTTGAAATGGTTCGCGACTGGGAGGTGCAATTGTTTGTTGCGAACCGAGCGCAGGTGTTCTGCAGAGTGGTCCCCAAGCCTCCACTTGGTTTCCCCAGTGCATTTTTCCCTCCCCAACCTTGTCTGCTTTCCAGAGGGACCACTCTCTCCGTGACTCCCTTATCCGCTCCACACTCCCCTCCAGCCCCACCACACCCAGCACTTTTCCCTGCAACCGCAGGAAGTGCTACACCTGCCCCCACACCTCCTCCCTCACCCCCATCCCAGGCCCCAAGAAGACTTTCCACATCAAGCAGATGTTCACCTGCACATCTGCCAATGTGGTATACTGCATCCGCTGTACCCGTTGTGGCCTCCTCTACATCGGGGAAACCAAGCGGAGGCTTGGGGACCACTTTGCAGAACACCTGCACTCGGTTCGCAACAATTACACCTCCCAGTTGCGAACCATTTCAACTCCCCCTCCCATTCCTCAGACGACATGACCATTCTGGGCCTCCTGCAGTGCCACAATGATGCCACCCAAAGGCTGCAGGAACAGCAACTCATATTCAGCCTGGGAACCCTGCAGCCCAATGGTATCAATGTGGATTTCACAAGCTTCAAAATCTCCCCTCCCCCAACCGCATCCCAAAACCAGTCAAGCTCGTCCCCACCTCCCTAACCTGTTCTTCCTCTCACCTATCCCCTCCTCCCACCTCAACCTGCACACCCATCTCCTACCTACTAACCTCATCCTGCCCCCTTGACCTGTCCGTCCTCCCTGGACTGACCTATCTCCTCCCTACCTCCCCACCTACACTCGCCTTTACTGGCTCCATCCCCGCCTCTTTGACTTGTCTGTCTCCTCTCCACCTATCCTCTCCCCTATCCATCTTCTATCCGCTTCCCCCTCTCTCCCTATTTATTTCAGAACCCTCTTCCCCTCCCCCATTTCTGATGAAGGGTCTAGGCCCAAAACGTCAATCTTTCCTGCTCCTCTGATGCTGCGTGGCCTGCTGTGTTCATCCAGCTCCACACCTTGTTATCTTACTCATCTGTGTTCTCAGTTAGGGGACACATGACTCCTAGGTAAAAATGGGCAGAGAACATTAATGGCTGCTCTGTGACCCTTTAAGTTGGCTTGTAATTTTCAGAGTTCTTCCTGAGGGTGTAGCAGAGTACGTTCGATTTTCATATAAGGAACTTGGCATGTCCTTGAATATTGCCAAACAGAAGTATTTTATACCATGCTTGGTCAGTCAAATATTTCATCTCCCATATTTGTTGAAGAAAAGACACTGGAATAAAGTAAGATGTTTCCCACACCTGACCAAACATCTGTCTCAAGAGATCACTATTGATGAGGAGATCCAACACTGGATCAGCCGCATCAATTCAGTCTTGTACAAAGTATGGCAGCAACAACTGTTTGATGATAAAAAGAGTTTGCAGGTCAACAAAGATTGTAGTGTATAGAGCAGTTGACATCACCATATTTCTGTACATCAGCAAGGTCAGGATTTTATACCAGCAACATATAAAAATTGCATTAACAATATCTTCTCTGCAAAGGCAGGTCCATCCGACAAAACCCGAGTGACTTTGTTGAGGTCAGTTAAGACAAAATTACTACAAAATCAATTTTGATGGACTGGACACGATGTCAAAAATCTTCACCACTGTCAGACTCTGTACATTTGATTCTCAAACAGCCAGTGTTCTGGGGTGGACAGAGAAAATATTACAATGACACTACAATGAGCAGCAACATTGACATTAAGAACAATCATTCAAAATGGTGACAGTTTGTTGATCAAGCTGCATCACCCCTTCAGTTCCGATATCTTCATGATGAGGCAGAGTGGTTGCAGAGTAGGAAAGAAAAGGAAGTAAATATTGTACTCCACGTTCCATGGCCATATTGGACATCCTGCACCATGCATCCAAAGATCCACAGGTTGTGAATAGACCCTGGTAGAAAGCTACAGGCCCACATCTGCATCCTCAAATTGAGGATGGCAGGTGTTGCAGGAAAAGGCACAGAAGGTGGGGCTGACATGCATGAGATGTAGGTGTTGCTGACTCAGCCAGTATTTCTTGCCCATCCCTAGTTGCCCTTGAGAAGGTGGTGTTGAGGTGCCTTCTTGAATTGCTGCAAACCATTTGGTGCAGGAAGACCCACAATGCCATTAAGGAGAGTTTCAGGATTTTGACCCAATGATACCGAAGGAACAGTGATATATTTCCAAGTCAGAATGATGAGTGATTTGGTGAGAAACTTGCAGATGATGGTGCTACTGTATTAGTGCTTCCCTTGTCCTTTGAGGTGGTTTATTATGAGTTTAGAAAGTGCTGTCGGAGGAGCCTTGGTGAATTTTTGCAATGCATCGTGTACATGGTACACTCTGCTGCTACTAAGCATCGGTGGTGGAGGGTGTGAATGTTTGTAGATGTGGTATGAATCAAGCAGGCTGATTTGAGTGTTGCTGGAGTTGCAGATAAGGTGAGTATTCTTCATATTCTTGACTTGCCCATTGTCAATGATGGATGGGCTTTGGGGAGTCAGAAGGTGACTTATTCATTGCAGTATTCCCAACCTCTGACCTGCTCTTGTAGCTGCTGTATTTATATGGCAGGTCCAGTTCAGTTTCTGGTTAATGGTAGCTTGTAGGATATGGATAATGGGAGATTCAGTGATGGTGACGTCATTGAATTCAATGGACAAGGTTTAGAATCTCGCTACTTGGAGATGATCTTTGCCCGACACTTTTGTGACATGAATGTTACTTGCCACTTGTCAGTCGAAACTTGAATATTGTCCGGATCTCTCTGCATTTGGTCATGGACTGCTTCAGTACCTGAGGAGTCATAGATCGTGCTGAACGTTATGCAATCATTGGCAAAAATCCCCATTTCTGACCTTACGAAGGAGTGAAGGTCATTGATGAAGCAGTTGGACATGCTTGGGCCTAGATTACCACCCCAAGAAGCTGGGTGCCTGTGACACAGTGGTAGGTAGTGTCACTGCTTCTGGGCCAGAAGACCTAGGTTTAAGTGCCATCTCTATAGGAAATGTACAACAATAGGTGCAAATAAGTTAATTCAAAATACTTATCCTGAGAAACTCCTGTAGAGATGCCTTGGAGCTTAATCATTCTCCTTTGTACTGGCTATAAATCCAACCAGTGGAGAACTTACTGCTTAGTCCCATTAACTCTAATTTTGCTGGGGCTCCTTGATGCCACATGTGGTCAAATGCAGCCTTGCAGTCAAGGGCAGCTGTTTTCAATTCACCTCTGGAATTTATTTCTTTGGTCAATGTTTGAACCAAAGGATATGACGAGGTTATGAGCTATGTCCCTGGAGGAATTCAAAGTTGGCATCAGTGGGAAGCTTATTGCTTTTTCTTAAAAAAGATGTTGCCTGATAGCACTGTTGATGACATCTTTCATCGCTTTACTGATCACTGAGTGTAGGATGATGGTATCTGGGTTGGATTTGTCCTGATTTTTGTTTATAGGACATATCTGAGCAATTTTCCACATTCATAGAATCTCTATATTGTGGAAAGAGGTCATTTGGCCCAAGGAGTCTCTACCGATCCTCCAAAGAGCATCCCACCTGCACATAGCCCACACCTTGTTTTTACAACCACGCATTTTCTATGGTTAACTCAACAACCCTACACATCCTGGACTCTATGGGTCAATTTAGCATAGCCAATCCACCTAACCTGAACTTCTTTGGACTGTGAGAAGAAACAGGAGCACCTAGCAGAAACCTACGCAGACACGGAGAGACAGTGCAAACTCGACATAGACAATTACCCAAGGCTGGAATTGAATCTGGGTCTCTAATGCTATGAGACAGCAGTGCTAATCACTAAGGCATTAGACCCCCTCACGCCCACCCCTCATTGTTATTGTTGGGTCATGTCAGGTTGTTAGTGTACTGGAACAATTTGGCCAGGGGTGTGGCAAGTTATGGAGCAGGGTTTCAGTGTCATTGCTGGAGTATTGTTTGAGCCCATAGCCTTTGCATTATCCAGTGTCTTCAGCCATTTCCTAATATCAACTACAGTGAATCAAATTGGCTGTAATGCTAGGGACCTCAGGAAGAGGTCAAGACGAATCATTGACTCTTCATTTCTGGTTGAAGACTTTTACAAATGCCTTACGTTTTGCACTGATGTGTTGGGCTCTCCCATCACTGAAGATGGTGGTATTTATAAAACCTTCTCCTAAACTTGGTTGTTTAATTATCAACCACCACTTATTACTGGATGTGGCAGAACTGTGGAGTTTTGATCCTATCCATTGGTTGTGGTATCACTTAGCTCTACCATTTGCTGCTTATGCCGTACATGTGCAAACAGTCCTGTGTTGTAGCTTCATCAGACAGACCCCTAATTTTTAGATATGCCTGGTGCTGTCAGGCACTTTTCATTCAACCAGGGTTAATCCGCTGGTTTGATGGTAATGATAGTGTCCAGGAAATATACTGGACATTGCAGATTTTGTCTGACACGTCAGCGTTTGAGTTATCTGCACCGTGCTGATGACCTGAAACTACAAATCAAGGCATTCAAGTCTTTGATAGAATAACAGTTAACCTTTTATCCCTTGCATATTTCTGATATGTAGATGATATTTTTATTATATGTGAATCTATAGCTGCTCTTCAGTATTTCCTTACCCATTTTAATGGGCTCCATCCTGCACTCAAGTTCACATTTGAAATGGAACAGTAAAATTAGCTCCCTGCCCTTGTTGTCCTAGTTGAGAAAGCTAGCTGGGGTTTTTCGACTACTGTTTACCACAAACATCTCTTCACTGGGCAATATATACATTTGGCTTATCAGCAACCTATCAAGTAAAAGACCTGGGTTCAATTCCCACCTGTGGCAGAGGATGCAACAACATCTCAGAACAAGTTTTGAAGAAAATAGTTTTAAATAGGACTCAAGTTGTTTGCTCCCTGTGTAAACCTGGGCACATCAAAGTTACCATGCAAGATGATGGCTACCTTGATCACATCAGTTCTCATTTTATGTCATGAAGTGCATGGATGGGTACCAAGGTCATTATGTCCAGTCCTGAAAAATGCCCAGTCTACATCAGATTATCATGGAAAGGCAAGGTACCTCAAACGTATGAGCAACAAGTGAAGCTAGCTATTTCATGTTACTGCTGTGCAGAATCAACATGAGTACAGAGCTTGCAACTAATAGGATATTGCTGTCAAACCAAATAGATCTTCTACCTATCACAGGAATGTGTTATGTGATTTTTAAATTTCTGTGTGGTTTGCTGTTAAGTGTGGGGGTTGGACTTTCCAAAGACTGGCATATTGTATCAAATAGATGTCACTTTGGCATTTTGCAACAGCAAGGCACTGACCATACCTAACCAATGCATGCTTACAAAATTTAAAACATCATGCCCAACATTAGACATGATTCCACTGTTGTGTAATATTTGCTAAATAATCCAAATTATGCCAGGAATTACTAAGACAATGATTTTATAGTTGTCAGTCAAGCTTGCAGTATGGTGCACTTGTGGACACTTAAAGCTAAATAAAAAACACAGGGCCTTGATCTTTGCAGACAGGACAAACATGTACACATATTGTTTCTGTTTCAGCTTAATAAAATATATGACAGCCATTCTTAGGCTAATTCCTTCAGTCAATCCTTTGGCCAATCAATATCAACCTGGCTGGTTTAAATTTAAACAAATGTTGACAGTTAACTGTCAATCATCATTTAGTGCACAAGCCATGACTTACCTCTACCAATCAGAGTCTGCTTGCCATTCTATCAGCAGAATCTTCTTATTCATTATAAAAATGATGTTATCCTTTACATGGTATTTTTATGAATGCCCTGATGAGCATAAGACTAAAATTTTCAACAAATGTGCCTTTTTTCAGGAATATTCAAATTCTGTAGTACCAAACAACTGTTTAAAACTTTATTGAAGAATTCATTAGAATAATACAAAGCTAAAATGACTGACAAATATGGGAAATATTGCAACATTGCTGTGGTGCAGAATCTAGCAGGCTCTACAGTCATTCAAATTAAACCAGCATTTACGAATGCAAGAATGTAATCTTAAAGAGCAGCAGATTTAGGCAACATTGAAGAAATACTGATTTAAAATACCTTTAGGTAATGAGATTGATCAGCATATTGAGAATAAATGGCAAAATATATCATTGCTCTTAACAAATTCAAGGCCAGAGAAGAACAATGCAGGACACAAGGCTGGCCTTTGTAGAAGTGACAATTCTTAAGACGCAACATTGTCTCAAAACTAAACCATAAGACTGAAGCTGAGCAAATGAATACACTGCTCTATTCAGTGAGTCTGATTGCAGATGATGATATTAGTAAACAAAACATAAAAGGAAGTGGACACTTTTGAAGATGTCATATAAGCTTTTGATAATTACTTCAATTTGAGGACAAACAAAAGTCTTGAATAATCAAGTTCCAACCGAACAGTTCAGCTTCCAAGAGAATTGTGGGCAATTATATTAATGACCTTTACTGATTTGTAGAAAAGTGTGAATAAGCAATTTTGAAATCAGAATCTATCAGAGACAGAATTTTTGGAATGAATTCTTGGGAGATTCTCAGATATCTCACGATCGAATGAAATTTTGTCTTTGGAGAGAGCCATTCAAATTATGCTGAAAGCAGAAACCAGAAAGATTTTAAAATGGATCCTGACAAGAGAAGAATACTATCTCAAGGGAGCTGCAAGCTTTATCCACTTTATAAGGTCAAGGCAATCCAGGGAAATGTGTGATATACCTATACAGTGCACACACTAAACACCTGCTACTAAAACACTGACAACACTGTGCGACAAGGATTCACAAGCATAAACAAGATCAACAGTAAGGAATGCTGCATTTGCAAAAATGTACTTGACTTCCAGAAGATTTACAGAAGTAAGACACAGGTCAGAATCTTTCCAGCCACTAAATGATATGGACATTAGTAAGAAAGTTGAGAGGATCAGGTCAGATAAACAGGGAGGAGTATCCAACCATTGAGAGCAAACTGACCTACTTACCAGCCGAGTGTGGAACAATGAGATAAGATTCTTGCTAGTGAGTAATGGAAGCCTATTTGAATATATCCACATGTACTATCATACTCACTTTTTTCAACAGCTCACCTCATTGATATATAGTTTTCCATTCTCCCACCTGACAGATAGAATCTAGAAACTGACAATTCCTGACATGAAAGTCAGAGTGGTAACCTGTTGACTCCAGCTTGTCACATGTATCTCAAGCCCTCCATCAGTCACTAACATGCCTGAGTATTCTCCATTGGCAGTGAGCACATGCATTCCCATCCCATGCAGTAGGACCTCCAAGTCCATGCTAGCAAAGCAGGATACTAATTCCCTTTTGTCTGACATGTCCAGGCAAACAAACTGAACCATAAAGGGCTGCACTGGACTCTCTGCACTTGGCCAGATGCACAACTCAGTTTTCAAGATTGTGTTGGCACCAGGAATGCTGGGAGGTTCGAGCAGTGGCCAGCACCCATACCTGGGATGAATAGGAGGAAATGGCAACCAGGGCATCATAGGGGACATGGTGTAGAGTTAATGAGGTATGTTTTGGAGAATAGCTTGACAAAACCTGCTCGGGCTCACAGAGAGAAATCCTGAATGAAAGTCATCTAAAAAGGTACTTAGCTGATTTCTGGTGAGATTTAACACATGGCTTCAGAACAGTGGAAATACTGGTGGTCACACACTTAAAAAGTTGTATTCACTAGGGCCCCCATCCTCTATCATTAGAGCTGTGTTTGATGAGATACCTCCTTTTGAGAGGATTCTTGAGGCATTCTTCGGGGAACTATATAACCTGAATGAATCAGCAGAGCCAGAACTTAATGTCTACATTAACTAGCAACCTTCTGATGTTATCATTGATACAGGTGGAAATGTTTCCATCAGACCAGTTACCATGACTCCCAAAATAGAATTTACAGCCTACAGAGATAAGACTGCATGGCACAGGTAGAATAACTGTCAGAGGCATAGGAATGCAACAAGATATAATACAACACAACACAAATAAGAGAGGTGAAAATGGGTACATTGTTCTCATTCCACCACCTTCATATTTGAGCCTTCATACATGTCGCCATTTCAATTTCACAGGACAATTAGAGTAGATAGACAACCCCTCAAAGAATAACTGGTCCTGAAGCAAATAGTTGCCCAAAACATTGGTTCGGGAACAAACTGTCATTGACCAAACTGGCAATGGGCACCCAGTAGAAGCCTTCATTGGATTCTGAAACTTTTGGTGGAACTCAAACAGAAGAACAACTCAAGTGAAATCACATACGTTGACATAATGGAGCTTTTTAACATTGTCAGAAATTGATAGAATCAGTGAAAATCCTCTGTTTTCTATTGAAGAACATTCAAGGGCAATAGCGGAGAAAGTTCTCGGTGAGCAGCACTTATCAGAAATACAACTGAGAGTCCGAAAAAAATGTACTTCATCAGTTAAACAACCACGATTAGGCAACTGAAGACGTTTAGCTTAATGAACAATTTGAGGGAGTAAAGATGCATATTACTACATGGAAGACCAACCAATATCCATAGAACAAGAGATAACACAGTGTGGAGCTGGAGGAACATAGCAGGCCAGGCAGCATCAGAGGATCAGGAAAGCTGATGTTTCAGGTCAGGACTCTTCTTCAGAAATAACATTGTTTCACCTGGAAGGTCCGCTTTCACCTACCATCCCACCAGCATCCACATCCAGATCATCAGACGCCCTTTCCGCCACCTCCAGTGAGATGTCACCACAAAACACCTAATCCCCTCCCCTCCCTTGTCTACCTTCCGCAGAGACCATTCCCTCCAGGACACCCTGGTCCACTCTTCCTTCACTTCCAACACCATCCATAGCCCAACGTGCCCATCCCTGCAACCAGCGAAGGTGCAACACCTGCCCATTTACCTCCTCTCTCCCCAATAGCCAAGGGCCCAAACAATATTCATTACAAAGATAACTGAAAAATAAAAACCCTGCAGTGAAGAATCATCTATACTCACAACCATGGTTAACATTTCTCAAGCAAGAGGCAGTCCATTTTTCCAAGTCTAAAGAGACTGTATTCTGAGAAAAGAACGAAAAAGTCCAGTCCATCCACAATTGTGAAGTCAGAGACTTGAGGGAAATGAGCTAATGACAAATGTAATATTGCCTTATACATAATTATGTATTGGGTTAATTATGGAGAAAATGCTTGGCGGTGGATTTTGTGAATCTCTGGAATTCTCCACAGCACAAACCTATGGAGGTCAAGTCACTGAATATATTCAAGAAGTAGTTAGACTCTTTAGATTTTAAAAGGCTGTGGACAGAAGGCAGGAATATAGCATTGAGATAGAGGATCATACCAGATACCAGATACCAGTAACGGTCATTCCAGATGGTCGAGCCGGCTTGAAGGTCTGAATGGCCTACTCCTGCTTCTAGTTTCAATGTTTCTCTGTTGCATAAATTATTCGTTCTGAAGTGTTATGTTCATGTTACGTTGGCTCCACCGATTCTACTGATGTACACTCAGTTTGTGGGCAAAGACAAGAGATTCCACTCTAGTTATTAGAAGGAGCAAAGGTATCTAAACCCATTCCCAAAGACCCTGGTAATTATATCTGATCAAATATTGTACTTATTGTGGTCATGCAATAAACCTTCTTGTGAACCAGGTGCAGTGCCTCCCCTATAGCTACACTTAGAGTCACAGGGATATACAGCATGGAAACAGACCCTTCAGTCCAACAAATTAATCTAGTCCCATTTGCCAGCATTTGACTCATTTCCCTCTAAACCCTTCCTATTTATATGCCCATTTTATAGTTGTATATTGTCTTCCATTATTCACTGCAGATCCCCAAGGCAGAGCACTGACAAAGGAACAGTGGCAGCAGCAACAATTTCATACAACCCATACCCAGGACAACAACCTGGTAGAGATGGCAAATACCACAGGTGCTAACCATCTGGGAAAGTAATACAGAAATCTTAGATGGGGGACAACAGGCTGCTTTGTCCTGAGTGATATCGAGCATCATCAGTGTTGATGGAGCTGCATTCATTCAGGTGCTTCTAGCTACTGCATGTTATGTGCCATTCCCTATCCTTTTTTGCCAGAATTCCAATGTCCCATTTTTGGAGGCCGTATCAATTCTATTAAAGTGGAAATTGGATAGGAGCATGGAGGAATCAGATTTTGTCTACAACATTATACACACCAGTCTTTGAAAATGATGACTGTCTGTATGAGGGAATCTGTATTTAGCATCTTTCATGTGTGAGAACGTATTCCAACACACTGCATGGCTACTGTTATTTACATTGATTTGTGATTGCTTCCTGCAGTTTTACAATGCCAGGTAATATACATAGATGAAATACATTTCTCAGCCCACGCACTACATTCCAGGGAAGTACATAAAAGCTAAACTGTTTCAATTACAGATTTTACTTTTGTGCAGCTGTATTTTTAAAAAACATCTGAGGTATTCTGAGAAGACTGATGTTATTACTGCGGTGAATTGCAAATGTTAAGGTATCTATTTCTTGTAGCTTTTTGGGGTTGATGTTCACATTTTGTATGGGGTTATGGGGCATATTTCACTCATTCCCAGGATTGCTCCTTTACGGATATTTCAAATGATTCATAACTCACCTGCATGTATTTAGACCAGGCTATTTCCCATTCAGTTAATGTTTCCTGAAGAAATGACAAGATGTGCTCATTGCAGAGATTCCATTATGATGCTAATGGACCATGCAGGAATGCCAGAGGCATCCATTTTGTATCTGGTATCCTCCATTTTAAAGTAAAACATCTGCTTCTGCATTCCCAGCTATTGGTGATTAATAGGGGTTCTTTTAAAAATTACCTCAAGCTTTGCTGTTGGTTTAAACTGTGCACTGTGGATAAAAGTTACAGTATTGGTTTACAATATTTTCGTGATCCCCCAGACTGGGGTGCATTTTACCGTTCAGCTGTGAAACCCAATGCCTGGGGTACCTCAATTGTAGCATACCACATACCATGATATTATAAGGGCGAGGCAATTAAGTATGGACGTGGCCCGGGAAAAATGCCTAATTCAGGTGGAGGATGAGTCATAGGGCTGGTAGAGTGAACACTGGGCTATTTTTAAAGACACGTGTACAGTATTCAGACAGAAATCAGACACAGACTAGAGGGCAAAATTTTCATTTGGATTGGAGTTGATAGACATAAAGTGATATCTGCATATTTTTCCCATAACAAATAAACTGTCATACATTATTACAGGTGACCCATGGTGTCTGTGTTGACCATCAAGCAGTTATCTTCACAACAAATCTGGATGTAGAATGCATCATTTGCAATCGGTTATATAACTGATAAAGCACAAAGTCTTACAAAAAACAAACATCTTTCAAACTCCATTATACAGTTGAAATGACACCATGATTATTTAACAAAATTGCTTATGCATCTCAAATCTTCTTATGAAGGAAGTCCAGAAGCTTTCCTTTTTCTATTGGATTTTTTGCCTCCTAGGAGTCTCAGTGATGGGTCAGTGCTGTTGTGGCTCTCACTTATTCTCTCCCTCAAGATTTCCCAAGAACACTGATCAGCCAGTCCTTCAGTTGCATCATTGGTATCAGCTCTGAGACTTTTACAAAATATGGAAGTGGGTGCATGAATATTCAGGCATCTTTTAAACTATCAAATCTTTCACCTTTGATGTGCATATCATAGCCTGAGAAAGTGAACCCACTAGTTGGTGAGCTTTGATTCCTCTGACCTTCCTAATACTGTGGGATATCCCGGATGATCGTTGCTCTACCTGATGTTTCTAGGACCCTCCTTGTTTGATTGAGTGAACCTGCCCTGCTTGTTATTGTTGCTAGATCCACTTCTACTTGTCTAAACAATTTCCTACAAGTACCAACTCTCGTCCTGAGACCACTCTCAGTTTCCCAAATCTGCTCTGCTAATCATGATCACATGTCTGTTAGTACTAGTGCTCCTTCATATTAAATTTCAATTTTTGGGAGCATGTGGTCCAAATGTTTGGCTAAATTATCTCTTGTTGCAGATGATCATTGACTAATACTTGTGTGCCATTTGTCAGACTAAACCTAGATATTGTCCAGGTCTTACCACATTTGGACATTCTGTAGTTTGCTTCGGTATCCTAGGAGTCGCAATTGTTGCTGAATATAGTGCAATCAGATGCAAACATTCCCACTTCTGACCTAATGATGGAGGTTATGCCATTGATGAAGCAGCTTAAGATGTCTGGGCAAGGACAATACTTTGAGGAACTCCTGCAGAGATGTACTGGAGCTGAGATGAGCGACATCCAACAACCATAACCAACTTCCTTTGTGTCAGGCATGACTCCAACCAGTGGAGAGTTTTCCCTCTGATACCATTGATTCCAGTTTTGCTGGGGGGTTTTTATGCCGCACACAGACAAATGTGACTTTGATGTCAAGGACAGTTACTCCCACTAGACTTCCAGAATTCAGTTTAGCTGAACAAAGGCTGTAATGAAGTCAGCAACTAGCTGACCCTGGTGGAATCTAAATTGAATGTCACTGAGCAGGCTATCGCTCAGTAGGTGCTGCTTCATAGTACTGTTGATAACACCTTCATCACTTGATTGGTCATTAAGAGTAGGCTGATAGGGTGGTAATTGACCTAGTTGGGCTTGTCCTGTTTTTTGTGTACAGGATGGGCAGGGAAATGTTTTCACATTTTTAGGTATAAGCGTGTGTTGTAGTTATACTGGAACAGCTTGGCTAGGGATGCAGCACGTTTTGGAAGTATAAGCCTTTAGTAGTATTGATGGAATGTTGCCAGTGCTCATAAACTTTACAGTAACCAATGGCTCCAACCATTTTTGATGTCATGTGGAGTTAATTGAATTAGCTGACGACTGGCATCTGTGATACTGGGGACCTCTGGAAAAGGCCAAGATGGATCAACCACTCAACACTTCTGGCTGAAGATTGTCGCTAACATGTCTGCCTTATCTTTTTGCACTGAGGGGCAGGACAACCCCGCAAATGGGGTTGAAAAAGCATGGGGAGCTTCTTCCTCCAGTGAATTGTTTAATTATCCACCATTATTCATGACTGGATGCGGCAGGAGTACAGAGCTTAGATCAGGTCTGTTGGTTGTGGAATCGATTAGATCTGTCTATCACTTCCTATCATATGCTATTTCACATGCAAGTAGTTCCGTTTTGTAGTTTCAAGAAGTTGACACCTCATTTTTAGATACACCTGGTGCTGCTCCCGGTTTACCCTCTTGCATACTTCATTGAATCAGGGTTGACGCCTTGGCTTGATGGTAATGGTATAGTGGTGAACATGCCAGGCTATGAGGTGTTAGAATATATTTCAACTACTGCTGATGGACCACCCGTCATGGATACCCCGCATTAAGTCATTAGATCTGATCAAACTCCGCCCCATTTAGGGTCACACAACACAATGCAAAGTATTGTCAATGTGAAGATGGAACTTCATCCTCACATGCACTGTCGGGTGGTTATTCTTACTGACACTGTAATGGATAAATGCATTTATGATAGTCAGTTTGGTGAGGATGAGGTCAAGTATGTTTTCCCTTCCTAATGGTTGTCTTACCACCTGCCATAGGCCCAGTCTAGTAGCCATGTCCATTAATACTCAACCAGCTTGGCCAGAAGTGGTGCTGCCTAGCTACTTTTGGTAGTGTTGACCCATGGACCAAAACATCAACTGACATGATGGACAAAAAGACAGTCAAACTAGAGTCGAGTATAACTTAACATTAATTAATATTTAAATCACATATTACATACATATATCTCATTACTTCTTAACTACTTTGCATTTAACTCTATTTTGGGTTGCTACTACACTGTAAGCATCATGACTTGAACTTTAATACTACCTATGCATGATGAAATGGCCAGGTTCACCCTGGCAAGTCATAGTCTTCTCTGAGTTCCAGACTCAGCGTTTCCTTTGTCCGTGATGGTGGGTCTTGGTTATCATTCCCAATGTCTCTAATGTTCCTTTCCTTACATGTTTTTTCCAACCTTCCAGAATCATCAATGACATATCCTTTGATCAGAACCCTCAAGATTCTGAAATTCTAAGGGTTATGTCAACAGAAGTTTTCTGCTTCTACTTTTCCTCTTATCAGCCTTATTTTATCCCTTTTTGCTACCACAGAGGTCAAATAACCTCTGGCATCAATCATTTGGTCAATCCACAGCTTGGTTTTACTTCTTCTTTTCATAGCCAACTGATCTGATCCTTACATAAAGTTGATATAATTGCCCATCAAGCATATTTGGCTTCAACTCAGTTAGCCACAGAGCCACAGTGGTGAACATTGAAGACCCCATTCCAAGAGAATGTTCTGTGCCTCTGTCACCCTCAGAGCTTCCTTCAAGTGGGTATTCTATGGAGAAGAACACTAATTTTTCAGCTGAGGAGTGTCGTAGTTGGTAATGAGCAGGAGGCAATTTTTGCCCATGTTTTGACTGGATGTCATGAGAATTTATGGGATCCACAGCTAATGTTATGAACTCCTTGAAGTGCTCCCTTCTACTGCATATCCCCTGCCAGTGGGATGGGACATACCTAGGGATGATTTTGGTATTATCTAGGTCATTGTGAGTAGGGTATAATTCTATGAGTATGAATATGGTCAGGCTATTGCTTTAATCATCTGTGAGACAGCATTCCCAATGTTGGCTCAAGACCCCAGATGCTCGTAAGGAGGACCTTGTAAGTTTGACAGGGCTGTGTTTGCCATTTCTGTGCCATACTCAATGCCAGGTGAATACACTTAAATGGCTTGCTAAGCCGTTTCACAGGGCTGTAAAGATGTCTGCCCACATTGGTCTGGAATCACATGAAGGCCACCCAGTTTTGGACATTAGTAACCAGATGCATTTTTATGTCCATGCTTTCATGGCCACCATTAGCCTGTAAATCCCAGATTTTTATTGAAATCAAATTCCACCATCTGCTGTGATAGGGTACAAACCTGAGTCTCTGGAAAGTTGGTCCAGCAACAATACCACTTGGTTATCATCTCCCTTTAGAAGTTGATCGTTTACTGAATAGGAGAGAGAAGATAGAAAGATTCGTTGTTTACCAGTGTTCAGAAGTCAGTTTCTGTCTGTAGAAATTGTATGTCTATTATGCACAAACTATATCTGAAAACTATCCTTACTTGTGACATAGTGCAACCATCAAAGTCTGTGGAAAAGTAAATTGAGAATAATTCAACCGATTCAAACCACAGCTAAATTGGAAATGGAAGAGCTGAGTCTAAAATGGGTCATTTAAAACCTCACAGACTGTGAAAATAATGGTCCTCTATTTCACAGAATATCTTCAGCATGCAATTGGGAAAAGAAACAGGATGTAACACTACATGTGGCTAAGAATGTAACCAACAAAACAGTTTTCAATGTTTTATTCGTTTGTCAACTTTGGATAAGTAAAGATTACACTCCCTTCTCATATTCCTCTTTATTTTGTTTGGGATATTTGCTTTTCTTGTAAAGGAACTTATTTTCAAGTTTAACCTTTCAAGCTAGGCTTATGCAGTTCATAAATTTAGCGAGAAAAATAAAATCAAACAACATATGGACTGAGAGAGATAGTAAGAACTGCTGATGCTGGAGAATCTAAGATAACAAGGTGTGGAGCTGGATGAACACAACAGGCCAAGCAGCATCAGAGGAGCAGGAAGCAGGACCCTCTGAAGAAGGGTCCAGACCTGAAACATCAGCTTACCTGCTCCTCCGATGCTGCTTGGCCTGCTGTATTCATCCAACTCTACACCTTGTTAACTCATATGGACAGAGGTTTTTTGTAGAGTGTTTAATGTTATTGTTGATGAGATGGGGAAGTATTACTATTATGTATGGCAGACATTCTATACAACAGTAATATAGAGAGCTTAGAGATGTCTGAACATCTCTGAGGCATTGATACATTGAAGTGGTTATTGGTTGGCTGGGACATATTGTACACCTTGAAATGTTGTGGGTTGTTGTGGACTGAAAGCTGACTTTCTGTATAATAGCACTGAAAGTGTACATTCCTATCATGTCCTTGTTATCACTTTTTAAGAGGACCCTGGACTGTATTCCACTTATAATACACTGGGTTAACTTTGACATTGGATACATGCTGATACTGCTGTTCGTGTTTTGTGTCGTTCTATTTAAAGTAAACCATTAGCTGACTTCCAAAGATCTGATTTTTTTTTAATTGCTACCTACTTACGATAAGGGCAAGTTCAATATATCTAACAACCAGCTCCCCAGACATGGCAGAGTGCTTGGATATGCTAGACACCCATAGGCGCTATGAATGTTCAGTTCCTGTCACTCCCCACCAACCACCATTCTATGTATTCTGACAGATTCAATATGGGAGAGTTACCAGTGATCATGATCAACTGTGAAACTTTTCTCACAATTTATCATGGAGATGTCTTTCTTCTTTCACATTTCAGATAGGGAACAATGTGTTTCCTATTGGAAATTCCAATGCCAATTTGTATTTGAAGAGGAGGGAAAGAAGTGGAGATATGTCAGAATGGCAGGCAACACCAAAGATGCTTAGATTCATCTGCTGATAGCCCCACAGCAGAGTGTACAAGAAAATATGCTTCCATCTCTGGTTTCCTCAGAAGCAAAGGCCTCACTTTGTAAAGATTTACTAAGTTATTCCACATCATATTTTACTAAGCCTAGCCCCATACAGAGTATTGAGTGGATACCTTATAGTATGTGAAGGTCCGAATGATTAGTGCTGTGAATGATAATGTACAGTTTGCATCTGTATGTTTTTAGGTTCTGAATTCGAACAGCAGTGGAGAATCCTCACGACCTGCCTTCATGACCTCAGCACCAGGCACTTCCTTGGAATGATGGCAGCATTTACAATCCATCTCCTAGTCATTCTTTCGATCAAAGCTATGTTAAGATTAAGTGTACCTTTGGCTTTCTGCAGCTTGCTTGATTACTTTAAAAACAGTTCTATTCAAACAGCTGGCCTGGACTGCCCTGTGTTATTTTAAGAGTTTAAATGCCTCATTACTGTACTTAGCAAACACTGTTTTTTACTAATTAATGTGCTTCCCTTTACATAACACATTTTAGTGCACCACTGAAATCAGGAAAATCCTGTGTTAATTAGCTTTCATAACACAAAACCCAAGGAAACATTTTGTTAACTATTGATTAATGCATCAAGGTGATATGTTGGCTTTTGCCACTTCTGTCAGCTTTGATTTGTACCCGTACAGGCTGCTGCCCCAGAAATTAGTTGGATAACAGTGCAGACTTGTGTCAAAGAGTCCATGGGAAACTTCTACTCAACCCATATTCTACATGTATCTGACTGCCATCTGCAGTTTTCCAGCTCCATTATTATTTGGAGAAATTATCCATAGATTTCGCATGTCTTATCACACCCAGTGATTCCTCTACCATAAATCCCACACCCCTCACTATACTTGTGGAAATCTGGCACTGCTGCCTGCTGCTTTGTACTGTAGGAGGAACAAGGAGATGGACCAATTGCAGGCAAATGGGACTAGTTTCGTTTGGGAAACTTGGTCAGCATGGACAAGTTGGACCGAAGGGTTTGTTTCTGCTGTATGACTCTATAACTACAGAGCACAGAGGGGAATAGTTGTGATGTACCACTAGGAGATTGACAGGTTCACGGTGCCACAGTGGCTCAGTGGTCAGCACTGCTGCCTCACAGCACCATGGACCTGGGCTCAATTCCAGCCTTGGATGACTGTCTGCTTGAAGTTTGCATGTTTGGATGGGTTTTGGAAAGGTGC
The DNA here is from genome assembly GCA_024137785.1 of Ginglymostoma cirratum. Taxonomy (NCBI): domain Eukaryota; kingdom Metazoa; phylum Chordata; class Chondrichthyes; order Orectolobiformes; family Ginglymostomatidae; genus Ginglymostoma; species Ginglymostoma cirratum. Next base: position 32,143,159 of record JAHRHZ010000024.1, read on the forward strand.
TCTGGTGTGCTTCCACAGTCCAAAGATATGCAGGTTAGGTGGATTGGTCCCATAGTGTCCAGGGAAATGCAGGTTAGATGTATTAGCCATGGTAAATGTGGGATTCTGGGGATGGGGTGTGTCTGAGTGGAATGCATTTTAGAAGGATTGGTGTGGGCTGAATGGCCTCTTTCCGCACTGTAGATATTCTATGAGTCAGGAACTACAATTCATGTCTGCCCTCATGAGGAAGACTATTTTGTATGACTCATAGTGATCAATGACATCTATGTAGGTTGCTGAAAGATTTGTGGGACCTGCCTTGACTATGTCTGCTTTTTAACGTGTAGCCTTCCTGCTCCTATGATGCTGCTTGGCCTGCTGTGTTAATCCTCTGAGAATGTGGTTTCAAATTTCACGATAGCTGCTGGTGGAATCTGAATTCAATCAATTTATCTGGAAAATCAAGCTTATCCCAGTAATGCTGACAATGACTTATCATCAATTGTCATTAAAAAAAACCATCAAATGATTAACTTAATGACAAACTTCAATGTAAATCTTTTATCTTTTAACCTAAGAGGTTATTTATCTGATAGATGGGCTGATGTTATTCTGAATATTTTATGCAATGATTTTGCCATAATTGATGGCTCAAACAGATGGAACCAAGGAAGTCAATTTGCATTTTTTAATGCCCCTGTGGGAACTTTTGGAGATGATATGTTATGCATAATAATTATACATTATTTAGAACATTTTGCATTCAGTGACACGGATTTTTGATCAATTTGTTCAGAAGTGTCATCACACACCGGTGGAGCAGGTGGGATTTGAACCTGGTACTTCTTGGCCTGAAGGAAGGGACGCTACCATTGTGTAACACAGCTCCTATGTTTACTGATATACTTGCATAAAGATGGCTCCAACGAAAGCAATCTAGAAACGTCAAGTTTTCCTGCTCCTATGATGCTGCTTGACCTGCTGTGTTCATCCAGCCCCACGCTTGTTATCTCTTAGCAGCTAATTCTTACTGGTTTCCTCCAGTGATATATGTTTCAGTCAGACACAAGATCATTGGGCTCTTGTGGCTGGAACAATTTTTGTTTTTAACAAAGTATCTGATAGCCAGTCATTATTGGCAATAACAAAGGAAAATTGCTTTGAGGCTAAAAGCTGCTTAAGATGCTAAAATGCTCCAAAGGAAACTGGGCTTTGTGGATTTTGATCTCTGTCCAAGCCAAAAATAGAGCAAATTTCAAACCAAAGCTAAGGTACCAATTCAAAATCTTTTGGGTAACCATGCTTGGGATTGGTGACAAGATATTCTCATTGTGACGTCGATGAACAGCTTCATTAGAATGGGTTGGAACAGGAGGAAGAAATTAAATTGGATGAGAGTGCATTAGCCACTTCCAAATCCTTTAAAGTAGATAATCATTATGAAACCAACCAAGGATAAAATTTAATCTAAACAAATAGAAAATGAAAGGACTGTAATATATCCATAACTTCAAATACACAACACATAATTAACTTTAATGAGGTGTCAGAGTTTGATTTTGATACAACAATTTTCTAAAAGTAGCGAGTTGAATTATACTTGAGGGATTAAAAATAATATAAAGATGCCCAGGAGGGATGGGATATTGATCACTTCTCTAAATGATAATGAAATGATAATATTTTATTTGTTTCTTTTCTTGTCTATCCTCTGAATGTAATGCACCTGCTATTCACTTTAACCATTCTAATGATATTTTAACAGAATCAACAGATCTGAGATAAACCATACACAATCCCAATGGGGTATTCTTCAAGGAAATGTGCACAATAAATTTTGAAAGAAACATAATCCCAAAGTGACTACTTGTTGTTACTGATTTAATATTTTGAATTCTTTTGTTCCTTTGTTCTATTTTAGTTAATAAATGTAGAGATTTGAGCCTGTTGATAGCAAAAAGAGTAAAAATGTCCAAGTTTCTTCTATCACATCTTACCTGGCCTTGGCTGTAGTGATTTAGAGATTAGGCTATTGCAAGAGTATTGGACATTGCAAATCAGATTGATTATTTACAATATAATTATATAACTGAGATTTATAAAACAAATAGTCATTTGGTCAAACAGAATACCAGTGTAAAGAGAAACTGTATGAGAACAGAATGTTGTTGGTTTGTCAAGGTTTTGCCATGGAGAATGCACCAATTAGATGATGACTGGCAGTTAAGTTGGAGGAAAACATTCAGACCAGGGCATAATTGTAAAGAGGAACACAGGAAGAACCAGTTTTCCCTGGTCTCCTGGCCAATCCCTCAATCAATGTCACAAAAGCAGAAAAATGTCATGCTACTTGGTGGAGTTTGCTACACCCAAATTTAATTGAATTATTGAATTGAATTAGTTTTATTGTCACATGTACTCACATGAGTGCAATAAAAAGTTTACAAGTCAACACTTATGATGCCATCTTGTGTACAATGATACTAGGTACGGAATCTTGGTACAAAGCAGAAAAATAAAGAGAACAAAATTAAAAAGTTAAGCATTACAGTCCTTCTTATAGAAAGTAGAAAAACAAAGAAACACAGTTAACAGTTTAACATCACAGTCCATAAGTGCCTAGCCATGCTAGGCTTGCACTCCTCACAAGGGCTCGACCTCGCCCCCACCGCTATCTTTGGCTGTCTGCTCTTGTTGCCTTGCAGCCTGTTCCGGCTCCTGCTCCTGCCGGCTGCCCCGGATGCCTGCTCCAGCTCTCACTGTAGACTGTCTTGGGCTGCCTCCCACCAGAAACGGCCTCCTGCTCTTGCTGCCGGCCAACTCAGGCGGCATGTTCCTGCTCTTAACGCCGCTTGTGATGATTGCTATCAATGCTGAGGCCGTCTCTCGCCGCATTATTGGACTTGTGCTCCCTGATCTGGCGCAATCTCCACTGTGCTGGACAAAACCACACCTCACAAAAGGTAAATAGATTAAACTAAGAAAAAAAGTAGTAAAGAAGAAAAAAAGTGAAAGAAACAAAGTAAGAGCAGACAAGCACTGAGCAGGAGCCCACACACTGCGTTGCTACTCCACTGCCACCTTGAACATTGGCTGCCACGTTTCCCACAGTACAACAGTGACTACACTTTAAAGCACTTTTATTTAAAGCGCTTTGAGTCATTTAGAGTTTATGAAAAGTGTTGTATGAAGATATATAAATATTTCTCATTCCTTTGGGGTTGATTTTCTATTTTCACACTGCTCCTTAGAGGTCCTATGGATTTTACGCTGAAGTTATAGAAGTTGATGAGAGAATGCCGATAGAATTTTTGTGGTATTTATGATCTCCCTCCCCACAGACAGACGGGGATTAATGGACTTTCCAAAAGTAAGGGTTGAATTTTTTTCACAAATTACCAAGATAAACTGAGTTGATTATTATTTAGACTCTGGGGGTAAACAACTTTTGTCTGACATACTTTTCATCTCTTGTCATTTATAAGAAAATCTGTAGATTATTGGTTGGAAAAGGATTGAACTTAACATTCAGAGAATTTGAGTTTAATTTCTGCCAACATCTGACGAAGTTACAGCAGCATAGCTAGAAAATCGTCTGAGAAGTTTCAATGGCATCATGTGGGCAGTTACCTAAACTGCTTCATGGTACCATCTGGGTTTCCTTTTCTTAACCAATTCACTTTCCCATAAGAAGTAAATTCATTCTAAACTTTCAAAGTTTTATAACATTCAGCAAAGGAATTGTCTATTGTCTACTTTTCATTCTAACAAAAGACTGCATGTAAACAGAGAAAAGATAAGAACGATATCAGAGAAAGCAATAGGTGTAGAAGGGTTACATTTAACCCTGTGATGGTGCGATAACATCATAATATTCCTGCATGTATGTTTTGCTACAACTTTGGAGTGATCTTACCTGAGCAGTAATGTAACATTAGATTTTGTAAAAGTCAAAGTTTTTTTATACTTCAAAACAGGTAACAGATAGTGATTGGGGTGGTCTGTACTTCTTACTGAAAATATGATGCTGTGCTTTGAATAAAACGCTAATATGCAGATCAATTTTAGTTCGATCCACATGAGTGGAAAGCACTGGCTCTGTTTTACCAGTAAGTCAAAATATATATGAAGAATATACTTTTTATTGCAAAGAGAAGACAGATGGTGATCTGACAGCGATCTTTATACCTTGTAGGGCTGGCATAAATGAACTTCTACTTTTATGTAGAGGGAGAGACCAAAACTAGGAACTGTAAAGATAAGATAGCCAGTAATGAATTGAAGAAGGAATTCAGAGGCAATAACTTTGTTTAGAGAATGTTGACAATACGGAAGTTGTTACCACTTGATGTGATTGAGATGCATTTCATGGAGGTTAACTGAGTCTATGAGTGAGGAAAGAATGGTAAGATCAGGTGAAGTAGGTTAGGTTGACGGGTTGTGTGGAAAATAAACATTGTCAAAGATCTGTTGGCCAAATGTTCTGTTTAACCTCTATAAAGTTCTGTGTAATATCTATTCCATGTGCACTGCAGCTCTAGGTGTTTTAGGAACACAAAAAATAGGAGCAGAATTAAACTTTCAACCTCTCAATGTTGCACCACTATTCAATAAGACCACGGCTGATCTGTTTACAGTTTTGAGCTCTATTTTTCTGTCTGCTGCCACTGCCACTATAACCCTTGATTCTTGTTTTGGCAAGAGAAAGATGCAGGTTCAACACATTCATTCTCCACATCTTTGATATGTGAGCAGCATGGTGGAATTTTGAATAACCTATTGTACGTTTCCTAAACCCCCGCTTGTGAAGTCAATTTTTAAAACGGATTCTCACAGCAAACTCGGTCTTAGGCTAAATCAATTTTAATATTTATCCACTGTCAAACCTGAGGTGGTATTCGTGACTTCATATGTACACGTACAGACACAGACAGGTAAAAATACACACATAGACGACATCAACACACCACACACACATAGACATACTCACATAAACCCTACACGGACCATAAGATGTAGGAGCTTAAGTAGACAATTCCACCCATTGCGTCTGCTCTTCCTTTCAATGAAAGACACACACACACACACAAACGTAAATATTAATTACATGCTTGCCAGAGTCCAGAAAGTTAGTGTCCAGTGAGGACTATTTTCCATAGCATCTCAGATTCAGGTAATTGAAGGTAGGAATTGCAGAATTCCTTTTAAGATTGACAAAGGCAAAGCAATGTGAGGTTAATGTACAGAGACCTGGACAACCTTTCAGACAATGACACGAATCTTCCTGAGAAACAGGGTGAGGATGTTTACTAAAGACAGGTTTGTTTTTGGCCTGACGTCTGGCTGTTGTGTTGCTCGTGGGTTAGATTCTGAGCTGACTATTGGAATTCAGAAAAATATGTGACATTTACTTTCCAAAGGCAAGATGGTCATATGATGAGTCCATTAAGGAGTCAGTTCCAATTTAACAATTAGTTTCTATCTCTCTGGTTGACAGTCCATCGATTACATGGAGATAGATGGGGCGATTAACACCACCACAAGCATAACAAGGTTCAATGACTCTTATTTTGTTACCACTTGCTGGACACCATCTACTGATTATTTTTCTGAATTTTTGATTGCAATTACACACCATGAAACGTGTGAGATTCCAAGAGGATGGCACTTAGGCCTTGGCCTTGTAATCACTGTTGGAAGTTTCCGGAATTGTAGTCATCTTGCAACAAATAATTATGTTTTGTGGGCACAAATGTTGATTTTTAAATTGGCAATGAAGTAAAGTTTCATTTAAATAGAGAATGCTGGAGAAATGCAACAGGTCTGACAGCATCTGTGAGAGAAAACGGTTAATGTGTCAAATCGAGGGTTCTTTCCTCAGATCACATTTTTGCCAGATCTGCTCTTTCTCCAGCACTCTATTTATGTTTTGGATTTCCAGTATCTGCAGTTCTTTGAGTTTATTTGATTTAAACAGTTTGTTTTAATCTCTTTCATGTCTTACCATCGTGCTTTTGTCTATCAAAAATCCATCTGACTCTGTAATGAATAATTTAATGAACAGCCTCCAAGGTTTTCTAGGGAAGAGAATTTCATAGACTGTAAACCTAGTGAAAGAAAAAACAATTGATCCTTTAAAGGGAGCCTCTTATTCTTAAATTGTGTCCCCTAATTCACGTCTCTCTCACATGAAGAGATATCTTCCCAACATCCACTATTTCAAGTCCCTTCAGGATCTGACGAGTCTCAATAGTGTCATCTCTTATTCTTCAAAAGGTTTTTTTTAGAATCCCCACAGTGTGGGAACAGGCCCTTTAGCCCAACAAGTCCACACCGAACTTTGGAGCATCCCACCCAGACCCATCACCCTATAACCCATACACGCGTGAACCCTATGGGCAATTTAGCATGGCCAATCCACCTAGCCTGCACATTTTGGACTGTGGGAGGAAACCGGAGCCCCCGGAGGAAACCCAAGCAGACACAGGGAGAATTTGCAAACTCCACACAGACAGTCACCTGAGGCTGGAATCGAATCTGGGTCCCTGGTGCTGTGAGGCTGCAGTGCTAACCACTGAGCCACCGTGCTGCCCGAAATAGATCCAACCTCTTCACCCTTTCTTATCAGAAAAGCCATTCATCCCAGGAATGAGTTATGTGAACTTTCTCTGGTTCTAAGGAATTATATCTTTTCTCAAATGAGACCAAAGTTTTACACAGTACTCCAGAAGTGGTTTCACTAAGGTCCTGCTGCAGAGGGAGTAAAACTGTCCTATTTAGATATTCTATTCCCTTGCAATAAATGACAACATTCAATTTAACTTCCTAATCACTTGTTGCTCCTGATTACTAAGTTCATGTGATTCATGTACCCAGATATTCAAATCTGTTTGTACTACTGAGTTTTGCAATCATTCTCCATTTAAATGACATACTGTTTTATAGTATTTCTGTAAAGTACACAAATGCATATTTTTCTACAGCAAAATTCATATGTCAAATTTATGCCTACTCACTTATACTATTTATGTTCATTTGTGGACTCTTCACCTTCTCTTGACAATGTACTTTTACTTACAACAAATTTAGTTACCATACATTTGTGTCCTTCATCAAAGTTATTGATATATTTTGCGAATAGTTGAGCATCCAGCATTGAGTCCTGTTCCACTCCACTAGTTATATTCTGATGATTCAAAAATATTTGTTTATTCTGTACTCTGTAACACTGTACTCCTGTTAGCTAACCAATCATTTATGATGCTAAACAACGTTAAATACTACAGATGCTGGAAACCTGAAACAAAGATAGAAAATGTTGGAAAAATCTTGGCAACTCTGGCAGCATCTGTAGTGGAAAAAACAGTGTTAATGTTTGGAGTCTGATGTGGCTCTTCCACAGATCTTCTTCAGAATATTTATCCATGCTAATAGAATATGCAATTATACCATTAGTTTTTATTTTGTGTACTAACCTTTGTTGTAACACCTTATCAAATCCATTTAGGCCACCTTTATAGGTTTTTCTTTATCCACCTTGCTTGCTACTTCCGCAAAACTCTTAGTTAAACACAACTTCCCTTTCACAAAACCACTTTGATTCCTTCTGATCCTCTTAAGCTTTTCTAAGAATCCTGCTATAAAACCTCCTAAATGTTTGATTCTGGATATTTACTTAGGATAAATGTTAAGCTAACTAGCATTTTGTTTCGTGTTTTGAGGAACCTTTCCACAAATCTGAAGAATTTTGGAGGATAATAACAAATGGTTTTTCTATTTGTAGAGTCTACTTTTGTGATCCTAGGGTGCTGACCAACAGACTCTGCGCATTTGTCAACCTTTAGGTCTGATTAGCTTTCCACTGCCCTTTCCTGATGATGGATTTAAGCTCTCTCTTGTTCAAATTCTGATTTTTTCAAGGCAGGCACAAAATATCCATTCAATATTTCCACAGTTACTTTGTTTTCCATTTTTAATTTCCCAGACTCATTTACTAAAGGACCAACATTCAGTTTAGTTACTGTTTCTCTTTCTATAAACTTGTAGAAACTCTTACTGTTTGTTTTCATATTTTCAGCTAGCTTATCTCAGACTCTACTTTCAACCATTTTATTAATTTTTAAGTCATTCTTAGTGGCTTCAAAATCCTACAATCTCTGATCTGTCACTAATTAGTACAGGTCTAAGGTGTTCATTTCATTTTGGTACTATCCTTAACTTCCTTAATTACCCACAGATGATGCATGCTTCTCAAGCAGCTTTCCTTTCTCACTGGGATAAATATTTGTTGAGAGTTAATAAATTATTTCTAAAAATATTTATTGGTGTATCTCTCCTGTTTGACTTTTTGACTTAGTTTTTCAGTTCACTTAAGCCAAATCTGCCTTTATGTCCCTATAATTACCTTTATTCAAGTTTATAACACTAGTCTTGGGACCATACCTCTCACGTTCAATTGAGTGTGACTTTTTCATTATTATGCCTTACACTTAAACTTAAATTGTCTAGTCCCTTACAGGACAAGAAGTAACAGGATTTTGCCCAATTGTAATCTGCTCTAGAAAGTTCTAATTAAAGTACTTTGCTAGGTCTTCCTTTTCTATCTGCTGGTATCAATTCTTGCTACCTTGGCTCAGCATATGTCAGGAGACAGAATCCATGCTCCACCAATCTTAGTTATTTCTCTGTCTTGATCTTCTGCAGGTTCATCTGTCTAATCAGCAGCGATGGTATTTGCGATGGCTGCTTCAAGAACAGATAGCTGAGGTCTCCCAGAGTGAGAGATAAGTGGATGACTCATCAACTATTGAACTTTTAGCTTGTTCTTTTATTTTCCTAGTTTAAACTATGAAAGACTTTAATGTAAATTGTAACAGAGATAGTAGGAACTGATGATGC